>OY744552.1:11458627-11596127 GCA_963556195.1 Sepiola atlantica
GCAAATTATTAAAAACATAATTTATAATCAGTCGGGGCGTAGACATATTTTTTAAAACCATTGTTTCGTAATAGTATTATATTTGTTTTTGTTTTTGAAAAACCATAACAATGTGTATTTTCCTTGTCAAAGCAATTTTTTCTTTCTTTTTCCTTTTCATCGTCCGATGGCAATGAACTTCTGGGTGTCAGAAAATCATGTTATGTCTGTATTAGCGCGGTTACGCTAGTTTGAATCAAACTAGCATAACCGCGCCGTCTTTGCGATAATCATCTTTCGTTTTGTTTGTTTGCTGTCTGTTTCACTATAGTTTTGTGAAGACAAACTGAGTATTTATTTACTCCTCTCCAGGAGTTAGGCACAAGGCCAGTTTTATCTTACTCCCACAAGTAGGTGCATATTCATTTAGTGATACTATGGACGTCCCCCCCTCCCCAGCCAGGACCGCAGACAATCTTAGAAAATAAGGTGCTTGTATAATAAAAAGCCGAAAAAAAGTTTTTTTTGTCTTTTAGTGTTGGAGAGCTAAATAAGGGGCAGGTAACTCTTACCACGAATTTTAAGCAAGATTTTCCAGTAATCAAAACTGATGGCTTTAATTGGCGTTGCACATGTGGCTACTGTGCAAGGAGAACGTCGATTAGACATAAAAGGGTTAGGTTTAGGGTTAGAAAAATATTGTTCGAAAGCTAGAGCTGTTGTGAAGAGTTACCTGCCCCTTATTTACCTCTCCAACACTAAAAGACAAAAAAAACTTTTTATCAGCTTTTTATTATACAATGAATAGTCGGAAGTAAGATGAATAGTCGGCTGGGAGTGGTCAAGAGGGCGGTTACTAAGACAAAAGACCGGTTTTAGGATTTCCGGTCAAGGTCAATATATTGAGGAGTCAGGGCAGTTTGCGACAGTTTTGAGTTTGCGACAATTGATTTTATGACAGTTGACGAGTTTGCGATGGTGTACGTTAGTTTGCGGCAGTTGACAGATCGGAGGTCCCCCAAGAGAGTTCAGTAGAGGTTAGCACAGGCCCGAGATGAACTGATCAACTGGACGACAATGATGCCTCGACAGACAATTTATCTCAGACAAACTATGAATGAATGCATATTTATTTAACCTTTTTGTCGTCTTTTGTTGTTTAGGATATTCGTTTGAATTTCCTAACCACGCTTTTGCAGCGTAACATCTTGGTAAAATGAGAATATCCTGTGTTCGTATTCTTCAAAAGAATTGAGGGGAAAAAATGAAGATTTGTGGTTAGGGTTAAAGTTGAAGGAAAGAAGAAAGAAAGGAAGGAGTGGGAGAAAGTTAGATAGAAGTTTTGTAGTGACTGAAACAATTGGTAAATAAAAAAGAAAATGAACGAAAAGAAATCGTCTTGTTCTATTGGTGTTCTCAATATTTGTGCTTATCTCCCTCTTGCCTTTTTCTTGTTAACCAATCAATTGGTGAGTACAATTCTTCGTTTTCTATTTATTAAAACCGCGGTAACGGTAACCAAAGAAAGAATTGGTTAGCATGAAAAAAAAAGAAAAAGAAAAAAAAAAAAGAAAAAAGGGAAATGTTACGATTTGTTTTGAAAGAGTAAACACAAAACTGACAGATTCTTGCATAAAAATATTTCAGGATTTTCTAACCAAATTCTTTTTATTTGTATTATTTTTAACCAAATTCTTTTTATTTGAATTATTTTTAACCAAATTTTTTTTATTTGTATTATTTTTAACCAAATTCTTTTTATTTGTATTATTTTTAACCAAATTCTTTTTATTTGTATTATTTTTAACCAAATTCTTTTTATTTGAATTATTTTTAGCCAAATTCTTTTTATTTGTATTATTTTTAACCAAATTCTTTTTATTTGAATTATTTTTAGCCAAATTCTTTTTATTTGAATTATTTTTAACCAAATTCTTTTTATTTGAATTATTTTTAGCCAAATTCTTTTTATTTGAATTATTTTTAACCAAATTCTTTCTATTTGCATTATTTTTTATGATCTAGACTGATTCTCATTGCTTATATTCATTTTTTTAGTATGAAGAAGGCCAGAGAGTCCAACGGTCAAAACGTTGTGTATATAGGGTGTTTGGAAAATCGATGACATAACTCCAGTATTATGTTCTATATGTGTAAAGAAGCCTAAAATCGTTGTTGGGTTCAGGGTTTGCTTGGGTCCTAATCTGCACCAGTACCGTCTAACTTCCTTTGTGTTTCATTTCTTCCTCCGCGTGGTCTTTGCTTTGTGCTGATCATATTTATTCACCTGGATTTGGTCTGCTGTATTCTGTTACCTGAAATAAGAAAGACTAACATTCACAGGATGCCGATCAGGTCCCCCATGTTGGCCATCAAAGTAGCCCCTGCTAATCATGACGCTCAGATCTTTCTTCTGAGCCCAATGGCTTTTATGTTTGTTTGGTGTAAGATAGATAAATATATCAAATTTTTTTTTATGAAGAAGGCCAGAGAGTCCAACGGCCAAAACGTTGTGTATATAGGGTGTTTCGAAAATCGATGGCATAACATTAGTTTTTTTTTATTTATTTATTTTTTTTATACATATTTCATCCGAAGCAAGGCAGGCCGCCACTGTAGATGTAAAGGGTTTACTGAGAATTTGGGTGAAGGTTTTGGGTGTCACCCCAAGTTGGGAGCAGTGTAGCGAGATGTCTGTTTAGATAAGTTTTAAGCCTCTGCAGGTTGGTACTGTCGGGGAAACGGGGAGCAGGGAGGGAGTTCCAGAGGCCAGCAGCACGAGGAAAGAAGCTATTGGAGTAGAAGGCTCTCCGGCATCTGGGGACCTCCACAGTGAATGGATGGGATCTAGCTGATTGTCGAGTTGGTCTAGTGTATTTATGTCGAGGGGGGCACCAGAGTAGCCAGTTCATCGGAGTACAATTCTTTGATAAAAAAAAAAATTTTTTATCTTCAAAAGACTGTAACAGTCATCATGCAAGTCCACGAAGAAAGAGAGTAAGGGTTGCGCCGAATGTCATCCATCGGGGAAAGAGACTTGGTTTTTGTTTCTTTAGCTGTGCGATGACAAAGATTCACATATTCAAATGATCACTGTTTTGCATAAATTAATTCTCAATGTTACAAAAAGAGTAAGAATTTTCTTCATGGAGTCAGAGCTTTTTATTTGGACCCTGTCTAATAGCGAGAGGCTAGTGGTTGGTGCACCAGCCCAGATGCGGCACCAATACTCCATGCATGGGTGACTGAATGGTGTCTTTGTAGAGATATAGGATACTAGCAGGTGTGAGTAGTTTTATGTTTGTTTGGTGTTATCTTTTTTTTTTTCTTTTTTTTTTGTTGGTGTATCTGGCAACACCAGGCCTAGGCTTATTTTACCTGGGATCCTGTTACAGGGATAGTGTTTATCTATCCCAAATATAGAAATGACATTGCACTATCACACACATTGTATATGTTCGATGTTTACGATAAAGAATCAGCATCCCCATCATCAGGTTTTGGTATTTGAAGTGCTGCGCGTGTCCTGGACCCCAGGATGGGAAATACCAGGCAACATCTCACACCTACTCTCCATGCGGTCCAATCCAAAGGGTTGACATCAGTCAGATTGCATTTTATGCACTCAAGTCAGGGTTTTCTTGGTTCACTACACTCCCCAGTGCCTGGGATATCCAGGCGTGTCATGGAGTTGTTGCAAGAGGGGGTACACCACCTGAGACGCTGAGCACATAATGCATCCATAATCCTATGTCGATCCGTATTTGTTTCCATGCTTTATAACTCAGAAACCAAGTGTTTCCGAACCTGTATACCAGTGATAAAAGTATTCCAGGTTTTCCCAGAATTCCGGGATTTCGAACTTTAGCATATGGAAGATATAATCAAAGGCTTCAAATTGAAAGAGAAAAGAAACTGAAGAAAGCAGACGACTTGAAGATCAAAGAAACCTCCACAAAGTCACCTAAAATAATAATTCTTAAACTAGCACAAAAGATGAGAAAAGAAAATGATGAAGCGGCAAAAATATAAACTATCAGAAGTATACTAGCTGAAGAAAGTTTTCAAAAGTCAAAAGTCAAACAGATGTAGTACCATGAGTTATCTGCCCCTTATTACGATATAAGAAACTGTGGAGGCAGCCATTTGCAATTCAGTAGTGAACAGTGACAGACGTAGGAAGGGAAATTTTCCATACTTTACAATGGAAGATATAATCGATGGCTTCACATTGAAAGAGAAAAGAAACTGAAGAAAGCAGACGACTTAAAGATCAAAGAAACATCCATTAATCAACTAAAATAACAATTCCCCAACTAGCACAAAAGATGAAAACGAAAATGAAGCAGCAAAAATGGAAACTATCCGAAGTATACGAGCTGAAGAAATCAAAAAGGTCAAAAGTCAAACGTGTGTCGTGTGAACTAAAGTTGCATCTTTTCCAAAAATGTAATTTAATAAATAGATTTTTTAATATTGTATTTCCAATCTTTTTAAAAGTTATTTTATACTTTTAACATAGATCATCATATGACAAATGATCTTCATTTTTAGTTTGTACTCATTTCACAAAAATATTTTTGTCACTAAAACAATTTGTTTTTCCAATTAAAATTTATGTAAAATTTGGGTACTTATACAGTTTACAGACCGGGCTGAAATCTTCTTTCGTGTGAATCAGATGATTCTGGTGTTGGTATTAGTTTCCCCGATGGTTTTCTAGTTAGAAATCTTTCTGGGAAGGACCACGAGAAGGTTTCCAACATCCTTAAGTGAAAGTGATACTGTGGAACCGACTGGATTCGAACTTGGAACACCCAGGTCTTCAGTCCGTGTCGTTATCCACTTAACCACCATCACCTCCGCGGGCTCAAATAATAACGTTATTATTTAGAAAGCCATTCTTAACATGGGGAGGTGGGGGTGGTTGAGTAACTATTCTATACTTTCACCTAACAATTTAATAAACAGAATATACTGTAAAAATTGAATTGGATTTGAAAATCCAATCTAAAAAATATCCCGATCTATAAACTGCATAAACACCAAAATTGAAGCTCAGATATCACCAGAACCCACCACAGCCTTCTATTTTATGTCAAACAGTTCCGGACCCCCTCCCTCCAAATAATGTTTCACATAATCATTATTCTATGTAAAAGTTTCACATAGTCATCATTTTAATATAAATACAAAATATTTTCAGTTTTTTTTTTAATTGTCACATTCATCTATGTATGTACGTATGGAACATAATCTCAAAGTTATGCCATCGATTTTCGAAACACATTGTATAACAACCAAGATGGGGATAAGTCTGAATCGTATATAAACAATGGAAGGAGGCTGGAGAGTCCAACGGCCAAAACGTTGTGTAGTGTATACACTACACAACGTTTTGGCCGTCTGAATCGTATATAAAAAATGTTTCAGACGTTGTCCTCTCGGCTTTTCTGAGATTAGGTATTATTTAAATGTTTCGGACGTTGTCCTCTTGGCTTTTCGTAGATTAGGTATTATTTAAATGTTTCGGACTGTTTTCCACATTGCGACTGTTATTTGCACACATTTTTGGTCGATGTACTCATTGGGTTCAAAGTTCTTGGCCTTTTGGCTAAGATCAAAGTGTAGTATCTGTTCCGATGGATACTGCACCCCATAGACTGGTATTGTCTTGTCCTTCGGGGCTTGATTTACGCCGGTCTATGGGTCTGTCCTATGCAGTTCTAGGAGGTCCACCCTCCCAGGCTTCGCCTCCCCTCTTTGGGGAGGAGTAAGTTTATTGCTTACTGCCTGAGGCGCCCCTACCGGGGAATGCCGACGGGGCTGCCCAGGCAATTTTTAAACCCCACTTTCCCGACCCGACCTTGGGTCACATCTTACTTGTGGGAGTAGGATAAAAACTGGCCTTGTGCCTAACTCCTGGAGAGGAGTAAATCAATACTCATTGGGTTTCTGAGGTGCTGTGCTCTCTTATTTATATCATTTATGTGTTTCGGACTTATCGCCTACCTTCGGATTATCCAACCAGTGTTAACAAATATTCTGCTCACTTTTGGCTCCAGAAGAAAAATAAAACAAACCAATAAATTCATGATTTGATTCATTTAAAGTCTATCTTCTGCCATTACTAACCAGCAGAGCGTTACCACTGTCGGCCAAGGCAAGAGTCTATCAGGCATGTGTACGCAGTGTGATGATGTATGGAAGTGAAACCTGGCCAGTAAGGGTTGCAGCAATGCATTGCATGGAGAGAAATGATATGAGAATGATACGATGGATGTGCAATGTGAGTTTTAAAGACAGGCTTAGATCTGATGACCTCAGAGGAAGATTAAATCTGGAGAGTATAGGGAGATGTGTCCAGAACAGGAGACTTTGTTGGTTTGGTCACATTGGAAGAATGGATGAGTTATTGAGTTAGATGATGTAGAACGGTTGAGATAGCAGGGTCAGTTGACATGAGTAGGTGATAAGGATGAATTTGAGAGAAAGAGGGATAAACACCTGACCAGAGATAGGTTAGTTTGAAAGTCAATTTCTAGAAGCCGGCTGGCCAACACATGCAGAACAGGAGACTTTGTTGGTTTAGATGAGAGTTCTTCAGTTAGTAGATGTAGAACAGTTGTGGTAGCAGGTTCAGTTCACAGGGGAAGGCCAAGGAAAAGATGGGAGGAAGTGATAAGAATGGATTTGAGGGAAAGAGGGATAAATAAAGACTTGGTCAGAGATAGGTTAGTTCGGAAGTAAATTTCTTAAAGCCGTCCAACACATGTCAGCATGTAAACTGGTTGTTTATATCTACAGCCCGTAAAGATTCCCAAGTTCGAAAAGACGCACCTGAAGGTCAGAGGTTAAATTGGCCGTAAAATAACAACCAAGGTGAGAATAGTAGTTCAAAGAATACAAATTATCCAATCCTTATCTCAAAAATTATCTCAAAACTTCTGAAACATAGATTTTTGATTATTTTTGTTCCCTTGAAAAAGGGGTTACAATAGACAAGGTTATTAATTGAGCGGAACGAACAACCAACACGATGGTGCGGAAGTCAATTTCTAAAAGCCGTCCAACACATGTCAGCATGTGAAATGGAAGTTAAACCGATGATGATGATGATGATGGACTGTTATCTTTATTGTGGTTGTTAAATAAATATAAATGGTGGCGGGTTAACGCGTGATTGCCTGAGATTCGAAGAGAAAAACGTGGTGCCGATGATGTCACAAGAGATAGCAAAGGATTCAATCTCTCTCACCAACGAGATGGAAATCCTAGATGACCCTAACCCTAACCAAGCTTCTCCCCCCCCCCTCCATCATTGTAAGTGGGTGGCGTGTCAATCAAAGAAACAGTTCAGATGGAACATTCTGGTCCATAACTCATGTTCCGGCACTCAATGAAATAAAGAATTAAAAGAGAACCCCAGCTCTCTTTCATCGTGTGTTCGATCCCGAACAGAAATGACCATAGTGCCACAATCACGTGTGCACCTATAGAAGGCCGTTGTACTCTTCAACCTTCTTCAGGTGCCTTTTGTCATAGTCGATAACATTAGACTTGGCTAAGATCAAAGTGTAGTATCTGTTCCGATGGATACTGTCGTCTTGGCCTTCGGGGGCTTGATTTACGCCGGTCTATGTGACAGTCCTGTGCAGTTCTAGGAGGTCCACCCTCTCAGGCTTTGCCTCCTCCTCTTTGGGGAGGAGTAAGTTTATTGCTTACTGCCTTAGGCGCCCCTACTGGGGAATGCCGACGGGGCTGCCCAGGCAATTTTTAATGGCCAGTGTGTTCACCTTCTCGGGCGCTGGCTTTTCAAGTCCCACTTTCCCGACCCGACCTTGGGTCACATCTTACCTTGTGGGAGTAAGATAAAACTGGCCTTGTGTCTAACCTCCTGGAGAGGAGGTAAATAAATAGTCGATAACATTCTTTGGGAATTTCAAACTGGACCCTTTATTTAATCTGCTGCGGTAAACTGTCTGCATTCTACGTTACATGTCTTTTTAGATAGCCTGTATCAGTTAATTCGTTTTCTTAAGTTCCTTTACCAGGAATTGAACTCATAATCTCTCGGGAGAATTCACTTAAGAATATTTCTAAACTAATGCGCAATAAGAAGTAATTTCATACAGTTACCTCCCTTGTTAGAGATTATCTCCCTTGAGTAAGAACTCTCTATGAATCTTTTATTATACTAAAACGTTCGTTTGACCTAAGGCTTTTTTTCGATATATTTTAATCGCAAAAAATATATGCTAAAATATTCCTTGGTTTTGGGATTGAGTTATCTTTTCGAACTCGGGAATCTGGACGATACGAAGAATTGCGAATTACTAAAGACTTCTCCCAGTCATGGCTGATGGAACAAGTGCCTGCTACCGGTGTTGATTAAATAAGGGATTCCGTTCGAAATTCCGTCCAGATTCCCGAGTTCGACAGAAATATTCCTGAGTTCGAAAAGATACACCTGAAGAAGGCCGGAGGTTACAGCGGCCGAAACGTTGTGAGAATAACACGCAAGATGAGAATAATCCAAATTAAACAAATTATCAATCTGATAGAATGCGAACAATCTACCTTCGTGAATCAAATAAAAAGTTCAGTTTGAAATTATGTATAGGTTTCCGAGTTTGACAGAAAGATTCCTGAGTTCGACAAGGTGCACCTGAAGAAAGTCGGAGGTTACATCGGCTGAAACGTTGTTGAGATAATAACCAAGATGAGAACAGTAGTCTAAATAATCCGAATGATAGAAATCGTCAATCCTCGTCTCCAAAATTTTGAAACATTTTAATAAATAACTAATTAAAAAATTAATTACTTTTTTAAAGCCAACATTTAGGGTGATGTGTCTTTTAAACATTTTTCTTATAAAGCAAAGGGGGGGAAATTACGATTTAAAAAAAAAAAAAAAAAAAAAAAAAAAAAAACTTAAAAAAAAATTCATCTCATAAAAATTTAAATACTTAGCTTTTTAAAGCTAAGTATTTAAATTTTATCATCTAATTAAAAAAAAAAAAAAAATTTCATCTGATAAAAATTTAAATAAACACAGCTTTAAAAGTGTCATCTAATTAAAAAAAGAAAAACAAAAAAACTTAAAAAATATTTCATCTCATAAAAATTTAAATACTTAGCTTTTTAAAGCTAAGTATTTAAATTTTATCATCTAATTAAAAAAAAAAAAAAAACCGTAAAAAATATTTCATTTGATAAAAATTTAAATAAGCACAGCTTTAAAAGTATCATCTAATTAAAAAAAACCAAAAAAAAAAAAACCTGTTCTTATATGAAAGCAATGTTGAATAAAAAATGTCCTATTTTATTGTGTGTTTTTTCGCCTGGCATCTGAGTTAACCTTTGCCATATTTTTCTTGCCTTTCTGTGAGTTGTTTTCTTTTATGCCACCTTCACAGCCCAATTATGTCTATAGGTTCTTGGCATCATTATTTGGTCATCAAAGAATTGAACCTGACTTTCTATTACAGCAAACTGCCTTTAAATTTTTTTATCTATTTGATCAAAGCAGGTCGATGCAAAAGTTTCCACCAGTTTTTTTTTTGGCAATTCTTAATAAACCAGTAGAATGAAGAAAAAAAGGGAAGTCTTACTTTGAAAATGACTTTTTACGTGTCGAAAGTCTCGGCTTTTAAATAAATGATTTTATTCATTAAAAAAAAAAACATTATTTGGTTTTCAAATTTCTTTAAATATTACTACGAAAATAATGTTTTCTAAGATGTGACCAACTCCTTTATTATTATTTTGTTTATTTATTTTTTTATTGTTTTAAACTTTTATTCACCCCAAATAAGCCATATTGACACTGAAGAGTAAGGAGCTACTGTGCTAAAGGGCAGATTTATAAGAGGGGGACCTAGATAGGGAGTGGGGAAGCAAGATGTTTGTTCGCATTATGTTTAAATTTTTGCATGTTGGTATGATCGGGGAAGCATGGAGAGAAATTCCAGAGGCAAGCAGTCCGAGAAAAGAAGGTATCATAGTAGAAAATCTGCTCGCATTTAGAGATATCTACAACGAAGGGGTGTAATTTTGCTGCCAGTCGGATGGGTCGGGGTATTTTCATTGAGTGTACAAAGTTCATCATAGTGTTACATTTTCGATCGTCCGATGTTCGATTCTCCTTATCGGAGATGTTGCATTTCTGCTCACCTTCGGGTATCAGCTTTTCGACGGGTTGACCGGTGTCCACCATAATCATCATCATCATCATCATCATCATCATCATCATCATCATCATCATCATCATCATCATCGTCATGCACAAATTAAACCGAAGGCCGTGTATGGATTTTCCACAACAATATTCGTCAAGCGTTGGGAACAGAAAAAGGTCAAAATCAACACGTCCAGAAGTGATGTCACTTCCCTTCCTTTGCTACTGCCACCCTCTATAAGGGCGCCGGCTGTATCTGCAACCACCACCACCATTATCTAATAGTAACACATTCTGTGGAAGTATCTGTGGAGATGTGACAGAGGCTGGCAGACAATGCAGGATTTATTAGGTTAGAAATTTCTTTTGCACCCTGTTCAAGAGAAAGAGGCTAGTGGTTGGTGCACCACCAAACGGAACAGTTTTACACCACTTTTATGTCACTTAAGAAGATTAAAATGAAGATATAATGAAACTAAACATTATGTCTAGAATCCTTATTCAAATTTTGATAAAAAATCCATTACACGATTTTGATAAAAATCCATTACACGATTTTGATAAAAATCCATTACATGAAATGGCGGATAATAAATCATCTGAAGTTTTCTGATTTTTTCCGACCTAACGAATGAGTAAGTAAACCCAAATAAATTGTTTGGGACTAATTTCCCAACTGTATTTCCTTTAAAGTAAATTTGAAATTAGTCCAAAACAATTTGGCGCTTGTTCGTAATACTCCACCACCTATTTTTCTCAACTTTTTTTACTCGTCATTTTTTTTTCTTTTTTCGGTCTACAATTTACCTATCATGTCGCTAGAGAATTACAGGTTTTTTTTTTGCAAGTCCAAATATCACTCAGTGTAATCCGGTACTCGCTGCTGTATCGGTGAGTTATCAGTGACTAAACCGGTTGCCCAACAGGCTTGACTGGTGAGGAGGGTAACTAGTCACCCAGCATCCTAAAATACAAAACATGACAAAGGGTGGAAAAACTCGCTCGTAGGATCAATGGCCATCACCTTGCTTGATGCACACACCGGTTCTTGTAAGATCACCAAAGTTAAGATGGGTGATCATTTGGGAAAACCAGGTGCTGTATTTGGAAGGAGAGGCAACACCTCCCTGCAAAAAAATAATATCGTCAAAATCATCTCCCTTGACCGGGATATGCATGTGAATGGGGTTAAGGTTAGTTAGGGTTAGAGAACCGCTTGTAAATTTAATATTCCCTAGAAACTTCCTCTAACGTAGGAAGTCAGCTAAACCCATCCAGGGTGAATGTGACACCAGGCAGGGATGGGGGGTGGTGACCTAATCAATTAACCCCCCCCCCCCCCCCGGGTATCGGAAGTAGGTAAAACCAAATTTGATCGTTAGGTTTTTAAGTAGAATTAAAGAGTCAGGAATATTTTTTCTTTTTTCTTTTTTTTCTCTTTTTTTCTTTTTTTCCTTTTGTTTTTATTCCTTTTTTTTGTTTCTTTTTTGTTTCTTTTTTGTTTCTTTTTTGTTGTTTTGTAATTTAATAGATTTACTTTCTATTTATTTAAATAAATATAATAGTTCAATGTAGTTTGCTTGAAGCATTGTTTAATGTGTAATGGTAATTTATAGAATGCAGAGGTGTAACGGATAAACACGAACTGAAGCAAATTAAGACGTACATACATGTATAATGGTGGAATGAGTTTTTAAGTGTCCACCTTTTATTAGTACAATATATATTTTTTTGATGTTACAATCTTAATTGCCGTCACCGCGTTTCGATGGAGGTTTCGTATAACATAATATTTCTGGAAAAAAATTCCCTTCCTCAGATCAGTGTTCGACCATAACTCAAACGCACATAGGAAAAAACCGTTAAACAAAATTTAATTTTAATACAAATAGTCAGATTACAGCGTTGCGGGATTATGTCATAATAACTAGATGTTCTTGCTCATCCAAGCAGTCTCTCGGGGCTCGGGAATATTTCTAATAATTATTTGACATTGCGCAAACGCTGGTGCTGATAACTTTTGCATCAACCTAAAACCATGAATTCTTTTCAGTACTGTAAAAGGTTAAAAAAAAAAAAGAAGAAGCTTATTAATAATGCGAGGTCAAGTCAATATTAAGCATTTTTCATGTGTCGGGTTCAACAGTTGTAAATGGTTTGCAATTATTTGACCGGTCAAGTTGATGATCATTTGCTTTGTTTGTGCGTTTCGGACTCTGCTCCTCATCTTGGTTGTTATGGTCACAAAATGGTGTCTGCTGTACTGTCCAGCCTTCTGGTCAAAGTTCGTAACCTTTGAATGACCTTCTTTCTATCAGACCGGGCTGATCTGAATCTCAGATGTTTTTAGAAGAAATCATGTTTTTTTTCAGAAAATGGCTAATCCAATTGTAGGACGTTTTAAAAGGTCCTACAAATTGGATTAGCCATTTCTGAAAAAAAAACATGACCTTTTTTAAAAACATCCGAATCAACTGTTCTAAAAGGTCCTACAATTGGATTAGTCGTTTTCGGAACGTACATGATTTATTTTTTAAAAACAGCCGACATTTGGATCAACTATTTTAAAAGGTCCTACAATTGGATTAGCCATTTTCTGAAAAAAATAAACATGACTTCTTTTAAAAACATTCAATTGTAGTACGTTTTAGAACAGTTGATCCGAATTTCGGATGTTTTTAAAAATAAATCATGTTCGTTTGGAAAACGGCTGATCCAATTGTAGGACCTTTTAGAACGGCTGATCCGAAAGTCGGAACTTTTTAGAGGAATTCAAATGCTATGCCGGGAGACATCTAAAACTTACTAGACCACCTGTGATCCATTTGGTCAACATTAGTATTTTAGATAAATTATCATCATCATAATAATAATCAGTTTTTTATTTTTTATTTCACTCCTGATGGAGAAATCCTACCCTGGTTTCTTTCCACCTTGTTTTATCCCTGGCTACTACTACTACTACTACTACCACCAATAATAATAATAATAGAGTAGAAAGTTTACCTTGGGCTTAATCTTGCTTCCCTTATTTGTCCTTTATTCTTCACATTCGATGAGCGATGTTTCTGACAAAGGGGGAAGAATTGCTGTTTTCTGGGTCAGAATATACCCATATAATGCTTATCGTTGGCTAGTTTTTGACCTTGAAATGGTCTTTGTTTTTTTAGCTCCTTACAGTAAGTGGCTTCATGCCGTGTCTGGAACGATTTCCATTGAAAGAAAAAATTGTAAAATAACGAAAAAAACATAACAACTCAATAGTTTATTTTGACCATAACCGGCCTCTTTCGGGTGTGGGAATAAAGATACAATTTTCACATGCTCTCTTTTAACATCACGGAAACTCTTCGACATATACAACAGCTGATTTAACCTTTTCACCAATTCTCTGATCCCCCCCCCCCCCGACCAAAGATTCGACACAAAGAGAAGTACACCAGAAAACCAGAATGATAAAGGGGGGGGGGAGGGGAAGCATGTAAACGTATGTGTATATAAAAGATTAGAAAGTGATTTTGGCTAAAGTATATTTTAAGGTAAAAAAACTCCTCCTCATCCTCATCATCATCATCATCATTGTTTTTTTTTCATTTCACTCCTGGTGGAGGAATCCCTCCCTGGTTCCTTTCCACCTTGTTTTATCCCTGACTAGGCGTGGCCAACTAGGACCTAGTTGACTATCGCGGTCGTCTCTCCACCGGGTTTTTTAGCCTTCCTCTAGGTCTTTTCAATTGCCTCGGGGTCCATTTTGTCGCTCTATATCTCCACCTGTTGTTTGTACATCTCGAAAGGTGACCTGCCCATCTATTTTTTGCCATTCGTATCGTAGTGATGATGTTATTAACTCCAGTTTGCTGTCTGATCCAGGTGTTTCTTTTTCTATCACGTAAACTGATGCCGTGCATAATGCGGGCCATTTTGCATTCTGCCACTCTTACTTTTTCTATCGCTGCATTATTAAGTGCCCATGTTTCGCTACCATATGTCATAACAGGCATGATGTATTCATTGAACACTTTTTGCTTAATGTTCATCGTGGATTTTCTACTCTTCATCATGTTGTCTACTTTGGAAAAGGTTGTGTTCATCCAAGCGCAATTCGCCGTTTCATTTCAGGCATGATATCAGCATTACTTCTCACCATCTTCCTCCCTAGGTAGATGTAGTTGTCAACATCAACATTTGCACCTTTTCACCTTTCAAATATGCCACAAAAGCTTCAGTCATAGTCATAGTGTAAAAACTCATAGCACTGTCAAAAATTAATATTAATTGAAAATTTTTTCAGGAGAGGACATTTTGAACCATAGTGAATCATATTCAACAAATAAAAAAAAAATTTTCAACAAAAAAAGATAATTTTAGAAAAAAATATTTTCAACAAAAAAAGATAATTTTTGAAAAAAAAATATTTAACAAAAAAAGATAATTTTTGAAAAAAAATTTTTTAACAAAAAAAGATAATTTTTGAAAAAAAAATATTTAACAAGAAAAGATAATTTTTGAAAAAAAAATATTTAACAAAAACAGATAATTCTTGAAAAAAAAATATTTAACAAAAAAAGATAATTCTTGAAAAAATAATTTTAACAAAAAAAAAATAATTTTGAAAAGAAAATTTTTTTTAACAAGTTTTTTAATTTTTTCTAAGATTAGTACTTATATGAACAAGTAAAAAAATACATTTTATAACATATTACTATTTTTACATTCGATATTCTCCGTAGATAGTTACTATCAATGCCGCAAATACGTTTGTACCACGCAGACTCCATCGCCAGACGTGCTCGTATAGATAGGTGTGAAACAAGGCTTCACTCATTCCGCACTGTCGTCTCAACTTTCGTTTACCCAATGTAAAAGCTGTAATGTTATTAAATGTATTTTTATCTGTTCATATAAGTGCTTTTCTTAGAAAAAATTTAAAAAATTGTTAAATGTTTTTTCCAAAATTATTTTTTGTTGAAAAAAATTAATTGTTGAAAAAAAAATTATTTTTATGGAATATGATTCACTATGGTTCAAAATGTCTTCTCCTGAAAAAATTTTCAAAAAATATTAATTTTTGATAGTGCTGCGGGGTTTTTTTACGCTAAAATATACTTTAGCCGTGATGTTGGTGTAGAGGTTACCGGCACAACTGAGGGCACGACATGCAGTGTTCAATCTCTCTTCAAACTATTGTACCACTTTTACTAATAAACCTGGGAAAGATATGAATCGATTTCTCATTTCCTCCAGATATGAAGGAAATAGTAGGGTAGACAAGACTCTAAATTCTTGGTAGAGCAATTAGTCTAGAGGAAATGGAAAGCTTCAAAATAAAGGGTTAAGTTTGAAATTCTCAGGAGGGTATTGTAACTATCTGCCAGCCGTGAAAGGAAAAGGGGTTGACGCTTCATACTGATGTCATCAATTTTATTCAATAATCACCGTGAAAACAACCAACGGAGAAATCGATAACATAAAAAAAGGGGACAAAAGAATAGATTTCACTAGAAAAGTATACACAAGGAGGAAATGGGCGAATTCTAAAAAAAAGGGGGGAAGCCATAATAACTGTGTTGCCTCTTTGCTAGTAGTAGTTGGAATGAGGAGGGTGTGATAATAAAGAGGAACACTCACCGTCAGGAAAAAGAATGAGGTGCTTAGCATGTCGTGTATGCAGATTAAAAAAGGCCTTCTCTTCATAGAGGCAGGTGTTTATGGTGGTCTGATTTGCATATGTGAATATCAGGAAAGGAGGAGAAGCGATTTTGATTGGAGAGAGAAAGGCAGAGAGAAAGTGGGTTGCACGAAATTCGGTTGGAAATTGAATTAGTCAAAACTTTTGGAGAGAAAGGCAGAGAGAAAGTGGGTTGCATGAAATTCGGTTGGAAATTGAATCACAGTCAAACCTTTTGGAGAGAAAGGCAGAGAGAAAGTGGGTTGCACGAAATTCGGTTGGAAATTGAATCAGTCAAAACTTTTGGAGAGAAAGGCAGAGAGAAAGTGGGTTGCACGAAATTCGGTTGGAAATTGAATTACAGTCAAAACATTTAGAGAGAAAGGCAGAGAGAAAGTGGGTTGCACGAAATTCGGTTGGAAATTGAATTACAGTCAAAACTTTTGTAGAGAAAGGCAGAGAGAAAGTGGGTTGCACGAAATTCGGTTGGAAATTGAATTACAGTCAAAACTTTTGTAGAGAAATGCAGAGAGAAAGTGGGTTGCACGAAATTCGGTTGGAAATTGAATTACAGTCAAAACTTTTGGAGAGAAAGGCAGAGAGAAAGTGGGTTGCACGAAATTCGGTTGAAAATTGAATTAGTCAAAACTTTTGTAGAGAAAGGCAGAGAGAAAGTGGGTTGCACGAAATTCGGTTGGAAATTGAATTACAGTCAAAACTTTTGGAGAGAAAGGCAGAGAGAAAGTGGGTTGCACGAAATTCAGTTGGAAATTGAATTACAGTCAAAACTTTTGGAGAGAAAGGCAGAGAGAAAGTGGGTTGCACGAAATTCGGTTGAAAATTGAATCCCAGTCAAAACTTTTTGAGAGAAAGGCAGAGAGAAAGTGGGTTGCACGAAATTCGGTTGGAAATTGAATCCCAGTCAAAACTTTTTGAGAGAAAGGCAGAGAGAAAGTGGGTTGCACGAAATTCGGTTGAAAATTGAATCCCAGTCAAAACTTTTTGAGAGAAAGGCAGAGAGAAAGTGGGTTGCACGAAATTCGGTTGGAAATTGAATCCCAGTCAAAACTTTTTGAGAGAAAGGCAGAGAGAAAGTGGGTTGCACGAAATTCAGTTGGAAATTGAATTACAGTCAGAACTTTTGGAGAGAAAGGCAGAGAGAAAGTGGGTTGCACGAAATTCGGTTGGAAATTGAATTACAGTCAAAACTTTTGTAGAGAAATGCAGAGAGAAAGTGGGTTGCACGAAATTCGGTTGGAAATTGAATTACAGTCAAAACTTTTGGAGAGAAAGGCAGAGAGAAAGTGGGTTGCACGAAATTCGGTTGGAAATTGAATTACAGTCAAAACTTTTGGAGAGAAAGGCAGAGAGAAAGTGGGTTGCACGAAATTCAGTTGGAAATTGAATTACAGTCAAAACTTTTGGAGAGAAAGGCAGAGAGAAAGTGGGTTGCACGAAATTCGGTTGAAAATTGAATCCCAGTCAAAACTTTTTGAGAGAAAGGCAGAGAGAAAGTGGGTTGCACGAAATTCGGTTGGAAATTGAATCCCAGTCAAAACTTTTTGAGAGAAAGGCAGAGAGAAAGTGGGTTGCACGAAATTCGGTTGAAAATTGAATCCCAGTCAAAACTTTTTGAGAGAAAGGCAGAGAGAAAGTGGGTTGCACGAAATTCGGTTGGAAATTGAATCCCAGTCAAAACTTTTTGAGAGAAAGGCAGAGAGAAAGTGGGTTGCACGAAATTCAGTTGGAAATTGAATTACAGTCAGAACTTTTGGAGAGAAAGGCAGAGAGAAAGTGGGTTGCACGAAATTCGGTTGGAAATTGAATTACAGTCAAAACTTTTGTAGAGAAATGCAGAGAGAAAGTGGGTTGCACGAAATTCAGTTGGAAATTGAATTACAGTCAAAACTTTTGTAGAGAAATGCAGAGAGAAAGTGGGTTGCACGAAATTCGGTTGGAAATTGAATTACAGTCAAAACTTTTGGAGAGAAAGGCAGAGAGAAAGTGGGTTGCACGAAATTCGGTTGGAAATTGAATTACAGTCAAAACTTTTGGAGAGAAAGGCAGAGAGAAAGTGGGTTGCACGAAATTCGGTTGGAAATTGAATTACAGTCAGAACTTTTGGAGAGAAAGGCAGAGAGAAAGTGGGTTGCACGAAATTCGGTTGGAAATTGAATTACAGTCAGAACTTTTGGAGAGAAAGGCAGAGAGAAAGTGGGTTGCACGAAATTCGGTTGGAAATTGAATCACAGTCAAAACTTTTGGAGAGAAAGGCAGAGAGAAAGTGGGTTGCACGAAATTCGGTTGGAAATTGAATTACAGTCAAAACTTTTGTAGAGAAATGCAGAGAGAAAGTGGGTTGCACGAAATTCGGTTGGAAATTGAATTACAGTCAAAACTTTTGGAGAGAAAGGCAGAGAGAAAGTGGGTTGCACGAAATTCGGTTGGAAATTGAATTACAGTCAAAACTTTTGTAGAGAAATGCAGAGAGAAAGTGGGTTGCACGAAATTCGGTTGGAAATTGAATTACAGTCAAAACTTTTGGAGAGAAAGGCAGAGAGAAAGTGGGTTGCACGAAATTCAGTTGGAAATTGAATTACAGTCAAAACTTTTGGAGAGAAAGGCAGAGAGAAAGTGGGTTGCACGAAATTCGGTTGAAAATTGAATCCCAGTCAAAACTTTTTGAGAGAAAGGCAGAGAGAAAGTGGGTTGCACGAAATTCGGTTGGAAATTGAATCCCAGTCAAAACTTTTTGAGAGAAAGGCAGAGAGAAAGTGGGTTGCACGAAATTCGGTTGAAAATTGAATCCCAGTCAAAACTTTTTGAGAGAAAGGCAGAGAGAAAGTGGGTTGCACGAAATTCGGTTGGAAATTGAATCCCAGTCAAAACTTTTTGAGAGAAAGGCAGAGAGAAAGTGGGTTGCACGAAATTCAGTTGGAAATTGAATTACAGTCAGAACTTTTGGAGAGAAAGGCAGAGAGAAAGTGGGTTGCACGAAATTCGGTTGGAAATTGAATTACAGTCAAAACTTTTGTAGAGAAATGCAGAGAGAAAGTGGGTTGCACGAAATTCAGTTGGAAATTGAATTACAGTCAAAACTTTTGTAGAGAAATGCAGAGAGAAAGTGGGTTGCACGAAATTCGGTTGGAAATTGAATTACAGTCAAAACTTTTTTTTTTTAATTCTTTTATTTTTCTGGCACAGTTAGTTAACAGAGGGGACACTATTTG
This sequence comes from Sepiola atlantica, assembly GCA_963556195.1. Classification (NCBI taxonomy): domain Eukaryota; kingdom Metazoa; phylum Mollusca; class Cephalopoda; order Sepiida; family Sepiolidae; genus Sepiola; species Sepiola atlantica. The sequence continues at coordinate 11,477,685 of OY744552.1, forward strand.
TCCCTTGATTCCATCCCCATTTCCTGTTTGAGTTCCAAGGCTCGCAGTAAATAAGGGCAGCACAAACTGATAAAAAGGGGGTTAGTTATGAAGTTATCAAAACTATTCCAATCATTAGCTTTTGTGGTTAAACTGACAGCAAAATATGTATATAATAATAATAATAATAATAATAATAATAATAATAATAATAATAATAATAATAATAATAATAATAATAATAATATAATAATAATAATAATAATAATAATAATGTATAACTCATTAAAAAAGGGATATTTAGTGACCATTACAAATGGCAACCAAAGAAGGCCGGAGAGTACAGCAACCAAAACATTGTGAACATAATAACAATCAAGACTGGGATAATAGTCCGAAAGAAGTATTTAATATTAACCGCATCTAAAAGATATCGTCAAATTGAAAATTATTTTATGAAATCGGTGAAAAGGAAAATGTTTTGTCTTTTTAAAAAAATTTTTTTGAACAAATGTTGACGGGTACAACAAAAAAAAAAAAGAAAGCCCGTTCATTTTTGTAAACTGCCTCCAAAAAAATCTTCTTTCAACTATCAGCCACCCGATTAGCAGCAAAATCCCACCTCTTCACTGTAGAGTTCCCTAGATGCCGGAAAATTTTGCTACTCTAATAGCTTCTTTCTTCCGACCGCTTGTCTTTGGAATTCCCTCCCTGTTTACGGTTTCCCCCCAACCTTATTAAAAAGCAGAAATTTAAATGTAATGTGAACAAACATCTTGCTGCACAACTCCCCACTTAGGTTGCCCCCCCCCCAGCACTATAAATCTGGCCCCTATCACTGTAGCCCCTTACGTCTCAGTTGCAACATGCCTTGTTTGGGGCGAATAAAAATAAATAAATCACTCATCAGAGGAGTATGGTTAGAATTGGAATAAAATTGGACGTAACAAAATTATCAATCACTCAATCAATCAATCAGGTTGAGAATTCTTCTCGGATTCTCCTGACTCATTCCCTCCAACCAGTTCTGTCAGACATCACTGTGGCAGGAGGTCCTCCAGATGGCATTAAGAGTCTTCTACAAGTTGGTCAATATAAGTGTAATCAGGTCTTTCAACCGATCTTTTGTTGCTTAACGAATTCCATAGGAGGGTGTTACTCACAAGTTCTGACTTACTTCTCCGAGATGACCAGCAAACTGAAGCCTTAGATAGGAGAAACGTATCAATATAGGTGTTTCCGCCAGCTGATGCTCAATGCAACACGTAACAGCCTTGTCTATGTTCCGTAAAGTGATGCTTTTCGCTGTTGTGTCAGCGCCAAAGCTACCGAGCGGTAGAGCCAGATAGATTCCACCAATCTTAGGATTGTCAAAGACTTCCAGATGGTGTGCAGTCCATCAAGGACACCTCAGGCCTTGCCTTTCCAGATTTCGATATCTCTTTTCTCTGACTTGATTCGTAAAAGATTCAGACAATAAACATTAACAAATTCTTTTCGTTTATAACAACAAAGGTTGACGACGGGGAATGTCAATTGGCTCCCAAACTTTTTAAATTGAAAGATGATCGAACATAAGTGAATAGTTGAATTAACTTATTTCAGAGACGCCGGGGATACGTCCTTGACAATCGGTCCGACAGTGACTTTGTTGCTGTCGGGCTGAGGTGTGGTCCTGTTCAGTCTCAGGAGGTCCCACCTCCCAGGCTTTACCTTCTCTTTGAGAAGGGGTTAGTTTATCGCCAATCACTTGAGGTACCCTCACAGGAGAATGCCGATGGGGCTGCTCAGGCATTTTTTGAGGGCCACAGTGCGCTAATCCTAGTGCACTGGTTTTTCAACTTAGCATCCTTGACCTTGTGTCTAACCTCCTGAAACTGAATATTTTAAAGCAGTTGTTTGTGTGAATCTGACGATATAGGATGCATGTCTCAAAAAATGATTGAGTAGTTTTTAAGACACTCACTTCTGCAGTGCTTGGTATGATGATGATGATGATGATGATGGTGTTAATGATGGTTTTATGAGATGAAGAGATGAAGATTACACAGATCTTGGGTTCTATTCTGCTGGACTGGATATATCTCTGGCGGAGGATTCTTCATGAGGGTATGTGCCCGTCAGTAGCCGAATTGTTAATAATTACCAGATTTTTGTAACCTAAATTATGTTGCTTATTATATTATCTCAGGTACATTATTCGGTCAGAGAGAGGGGAGAGAGGGAGAGAGAGGATCTACTACTATTAAGAGTTACATTTCAACACATGCGTTCGTTCTGCCTCTAAACATATTCTCTCTAGCTACCAGCATGCTAAGTCATACTTTTTCATTCCCATGCATCAATTTTGAACTCTTGCCAACAACCAGTCTTCGTCCTCTCCAAATTTTAAGTTATGCTCGATCACATTTTCATTTAAAAGCTTTGGAGGTGGTTTACATTTCCTGTCGACAACCTTTGTTGTATAAACAGAAGGAATTTCGGGGATTTTTTTACTGTAACTAGCAGAAAAAAAGGGGTGAAAAAAACAAACAAATTTACAACAAATAAGTATTACCAAAGTCAAGATAAGTTACTCTTCTACCTACATCGATAAGTTTTTTCTGTTTTAACTTATTTTAAAGCGTTTTTTTTGTTCAAAACAGACCTAGTGTTCACTCTGTTAAGTTAGAACAAAAAGAAATGGCTGCCTATAAGCCCTGCATGAAGATTCTTGATAATCGCTCAAAAATCGAACATTAAACAAAATAGTGGTAGAAACACATCCAATAAATGTCACCAATCGAGCGAAAAATGTAATTTTGTTTAAGTTTCGAATTTTGAGCGATTATGACGGTTCCTCGTGCAAGGCTTATGGGCAGCCATGTTTTTTTTTTTTTTTTTTTTTTTTTTGTTTTTTTAAATTTTTTATTAAAATTTTTTATTTATTTATTTTTTCGTTCTAACTTAACATAGTGGACGCTACGTTTGTTTTGAACAAAAAAAACGCTTTTAAATAAGTTAAAAACACAAATAAACTTATCCAGGTAGGTAGAAGAGTAACATATCTTGCCTTTGGTAACATTTATTTGTTGCATATTTGTTCTTTCACCCCTTTTTGTTTGTTCTGTTAGTTACAGTAAAAAAATATGCCGGAATTTCTTTATTCTTTGAATCTTTTAAAAACATTCCATAGAATGTATAATTTTTCTTTTCTGGTATGTTCAAAATTCTGACCATACTCCGCTGATGAGTGTAAGTTGAGAGAAGACCTTATCGGAGGAGACGGTTTACTAAAATTAACTCGCTTTCATTAGCTATTTTGTTTTTTAAATGTTGGTTCCGGCTCTGGAAAATAGTTTGGTGAGAATGCAGCAGGCATTAATTGGTTGGGGTGGGGTGGAGGGGGGGTTGTATAAAATTGAGGAGGTGTGGCACCACCAGAAATGTTATAGATAAGATAAGTATAAAAGATATGTTTACTTTCAGTGAATTCTTTCGCATCATAAGAGCGCAGTCCTGGGATTAAAACCAAAAAACAAAAAAAAAAAAAACTTTTATTAACCAAAAGAATTAAAAAAAAAAAAAGAAAAGAAATTTAAATTAAAAAAAATAAATAAATAAATAATATAAAGCCAAAGAAAGAGAGACTGAGAGTGATAAGACAAAAAAAAAAGAGGAGGAAAACAAAACGAAAAAAAAAAAAAGAAAAGAAGAAAGAAAAAATGACAACACCCTCACCTACATCCCTACCCCCACCCCCGCCCCTGAAATTCTGCAAGAAAAGTTCACACATCGTGCACTCACAACGCCGCCGCGAGAGTTTAGAAATGTCTTCTACGGCTCGTTCCTGCTTTTCAGACCCCGCAAGACTGTTGGTTGTGGTGGGGCTGGCAAAGAAAGGAGCAGGCCCCCGCCCGGGGCTGCAACAATCTCCACCACAGCAACAGCAAGAACCACTTCCACCAACACAACCTCCTCCTTCTCCTCCTCCTCCTTCTACTTCTTTATCTACAACACCACCACGACCTCCACTACCACAACCATCAACTACTACTACTACTACTACTACTACTAACATTACTACTACCACCCTACTAACATCATCAACACCAACACCACCTCAACCCTCCTCACATGCACGTCGTCAATGGATACGGGTAAGAAAATTAACAAAATATAAAGGTTTATTATTATTATTATTATTATTTATTATTATTATTTATTTATATTTGTATTTGTACTATTTTGTCATTCAGTTTTTAATTTTTTTTTTTTTTAATTTATAGTTATTTTCTTTTAATTTTAATTTAGTAGTATTTTTTTGCCAGGCATGTTTTCTGCATTTGAATCAATTTTATATATGCTCCTGAACGGAATGCTTTGGTAAGCTTTCAAAAAACCACATATAAATGCTCTGTACCCTGTAATCGAGTATCATCGAGCTTTTTTATTGGAATAATCCTGGTCTTCACTGAACAATCTTTTTCTCTAAGTGAAAAAATCCAAATATATATATATATATACATATATATATATATATATATATATATATATATAGTCTCGGAAGTTTCTCAACCATTAAAACTATATAAAAAAAAAAATTATATAAAAAAAAACAAAAAAACTTATAGTCTCAAGTCTTCCAGTGGAAAATCACTCATGTAATATATATATATAAAGTTTTTCCCTGATGATCTGCCAAGCAAGTACCTGCTTGGTAGTGAAACACGTGTAGGTAATAAACACTTTAATTTGAAAAATGATAAATAAATGATTTCTGAATGAAAATATCTTCAGTCGTGTTGTTTGGGCTCCTGAACGGAATGCTTTGGTAAGCTTTCAAAAAATCACATATGAAAAATCCAAATATATATATATATATATATATATATCTCTATTCATGATTGTTCGCATATGTACGAAACGGACCGTAAAGTTATATGGATATATATGGATTTTGAAAAATGAATAAAGAAATGGTTATTGGAATTTGGTATCCTATTGTTTATTTATATAAAAAAAATTAACATTTCTTCGAGCTTTTACTTTGACGATTTTGACTATCCATTAAAAATATATGCATAAATATATATTTTACACACACACACACACACACACACACACACATATATATAAAGATAGATGAAAGAAGAGGGATAAACATGTACGAATGACAAATTTATTTCAACTTCTATTGTTGAATGCAAGGTATACTCGGTAATAAAATTGTTTTTTTATTCTTTCCTTAAGCCAAGGCTTTTCAAAGATCAAAATCTTATCAGAGGAATTTCATAGATAGATAAGTTGTCATTCGTACATGTTTATCCCTCTTCTTTCATCTATCTTTATAATTGCTCTATCTCGTATATTGAGCTTAAATTATTTCACCATAGGTTCTATGAAACTAAAGGTATACTTTTAGTTTCATATTTGATTCTACTACAGGGTGGGCAAAAATAAGGGTCCTATTTTAAAAAATTCATAACTTTTTTATTTATTGCTTTTTTAAAATTTTTTTTTTAGAATAAGTAAAGGACCCCTTCCGAAGCAAGCATGAGCCGTATTAGCCCTAAGGAACGTACCCTCATTTAGAAAACATTATTTTTGCTTAAAAAACTCAAAACAGTGTAAAAAACAATACTTTAGTTTTTGTAAGTTTTAAGAAGTGTTTTTCGGCTAAAATTTGTTTTGTTTATTTCAAAAAATCTCGGAAGGGTCAGTCTACACACACATAAAGTTTGGTGAGTTTAACTTTTATTTTGTGGAAGTTATTCAAATTCAAGTTATTCAAATTTAAAGATAGGACCCTTATTTTGGCCCACCCTGTATATATATATATATATATATATAGTCTCAGAAGTTTCTCAACCATTAAAACTATATAAAAAAAATTATATAAAAAAAAACTAAAAAAAAAAACTTATAGTCTCAAGTCTTCCAGTGGAAAATCACTCATGTAAGTCAATTTATTTTTTACAGTTATTATATTAGTTAGTTTCTAACACTATTTTAAGGGATCATCAGTTGTTTACCATGAAAAACTGTTTCGGCAATTTTATATATATATATATATATATATAATTGCATTATTATATGTATTTTTCAACCCAAGTTTGATCGCTGAGTGGATTGCGATTAATACCCGATCTGTCAATCCGTTAATTTAGATTTGTTCAGTAAATTGGATTGTCCTTCTGCTTTTTGTTTCTTATATATATATATATATATATGTATATATAACAATTTAGAAGGATACCCAATTGTCACATATTCATTATTAAGTATATATGTTCGAAAAATTCGATATCTACAAAATATTTAGTGTACATGTGTTTCAGAGATAAAATTTATATATATATATATATATATATATATATCTTGTGTGTGTGTGTAAGAAGTGACTAAACATTTGATTGAATGTCCTTAGCGAGTCGTTCCATCATTATGAAATCCCCTCGTCCGCACCAACCTTGTCATTTACAAACCGTAGCCATAATTAATGAATGTCAGTTGTCTTTCAAAATCTCCATTTTTAAATTTCAGATATTCGTTCAGATTAATGGCAGCAATCAAATACACTTAGTTGACATATTTTGTAAATATGACTTTGGAATGGTTGTAAATACAATTTGACCTCTCATGTGGGAAGTGGGTCTAGTGGCGTGGTTACTGGTGCAGAATGTGAACTTGGCGTGCTGGGTTCGAGTTCTGTCTGGGTTACTGCATCACTTTCACTATTGCCATTGGGAAAAGGTATGAATACATCTTTCCTCCCTCCAGCTATGGATAAATTGTAGGGTAGGATAGATTTTCAAGCCTTGGTAGGGCAACTACTCTAGAAGAAGGAAAACTAAAAAATAATACCAGCTACTGTGCGGGTGTACCATGTTGATACCCTCAGCTTGAAACAAAACCTTTCAAAACACATAAAATTAGGGGTGGGACGTAATGGGTGAAAATTAGGGGTGGGACGTAATGGGTGAAAATTTCAGATTCATGCGAGTAGTATTTTTTGGTGTTCATTTATACATAAATAACACTAAACAATCAAACATTTTGAAAAGTTTGCAAAATTCAGAAGGTGCAGGTCACTAGTTTTTGGCTATTTTACATTCATAAAAACCCTTTCACAGCCTGAAAATGGTCCTAAATTAAAGTACTATATCAGATTTAACCGTCTATATCCATTCATAGCTTTTGAGGATGTTTTAGGACCTGCAATGTCGCATGAAACCACTTTTTCACCAAAAAATGATGGATTTTGAGTCCCGTGGAGCCCTAACGGCTATTTTTGGCCTGCACCTTCTGAATTTTGCAAACTTTTCAAAATGTTTGATTGTTTAGTGTTATTTATGTATAAATGAACACAAAAAAATACTACTCGCATGAATCTGAAATTTTCACCCATTACGTCCCACCCCTAATAAAATGTGTATTTCAAAATACAAACAAAAAAAAATTGAATTATGCTTGTCGGAGATGGCCATTTTTGTAATAGGGTCGCTGCTTCTGTATTCATCCGACTGGCTTTGTTTGAGATGAAGAAGAAGAAAGGGTTGCCAAGTTTTCAGTTTAAAGGGCAAACATCTCCTTTACAAATTAAATTACTTTTATTTAAAGTTTCAGCAACACAAAACATGGTCTGGAAATAATTAGAAACACAAGAATATAAGATTGAGCCCAGGTCTTTGATTCTGCCTAGCCAAGTCGTTGCTAGAGACAAGGAAGGGAATATGACCTCTGTTCACATTGGCATCTCAACTGGAACTTTTACCCCACCTCCCACCAAATCCATGGCGAGAGGCGAGCAAGGTCATTACGTCTTGTCCACGCGACGCTCAAAGTCTGACTGTTTGTAAAAAATGCAAAACGACCTTTGGCGGAAATGGAAATAGGTCACGCATGCGCAAAGTGTTCTAAACGATCGCCGTATCACTACGCGAGTTTGAACATACCTGTGTGTTCTTACTGAACCACGTACTAATCACTCCGCGAGTGAGAACATGCAAGTGCAAAAGGAAATAGATCTTGATTATGTAACTGTTACAATCTCTTATCCGAAAGTTCAGACGAAAAAAATATAAGTATAAAAGAATTCTAAAAAGGTATTTTTTTAAGCACAAAAAAAAATTCAAGAATTCAAGAATTATTAGAAAAGACTTTTTTTTAATGTTTTATCTAAAGACAGGTATCATTAACAGCCATTTATTTATATTTGGATTGTAACCTTATTCTTTCTTATGACATCATCAAGTTTCAATGAAAACAGAAATTTTACAGAATTCAAGTAAAAAGATTAAATTTTGTTAAATTATTCAAATAAATAAAAAAAATAATCTGTTAAATTAAACATAACTAAATTTTTTTTAGTTCATTTTCATTGGTTAATTTTTTTTAGTTTATTTTCGTTGGTTATTTTTTTGTGTATTAACTTTTTGTTTATTTTTCGTTGGTTGTGTTTTTGGTTTATTTTTCTTTAATTTTTTAGTTTATTTTCGTTGATTCATTTTTTAGTTTATTTTCGTTGATTAATTTTTTAGTTTATTTTAGTTGGTTAGTGTTTTGGATTATTTTCGTTGGTATATTTTATTTAGTTTATTTTCGTTGATTCATTTTTTAGTTTATTTTCGTTGATTAATTTTTTAGTTTATTTTAGTTGGTTAGTGTTTTGGATTATTTTCGTTGGTATATTTTGTTTAGTTTATTTTCGTTGATTAATTTCTTTAAATTATTTTTCGTTGGTTGATATTTTGTTTATTTTCGTTCATTAATTTTTAGTTTATTTTTGTTAATCTATTTTTCTTTATTTCACAAATCTATTTACATTAGTACTGCCTAGAAAACTAACGTTCAAAGATCCCCCATTTGAATAAATTGCTAAAAATTAACCAATGAAAATAAACTGAAAAAAATTATCCAATGAAAATAAACTGAAAAAAATTAACCAATGAAAATAAACTGAAAAAAATTAACCAATGAAAATAAACTGAAAAAAATTAACCAATGAAAATAAACTGAAAAAAATTAACCAATGAAAATAAACTGAAAAAAATTAACCAATGAAAATAAACTGAAAAAAATTAACCAATGAAAATAAACTGAAAAAAATTAACCAATGAAAATAAACTGAAAAAAATTAACCAATGAAAATAAACTGAAAAAAATTAACCAATGAAAATAAACTGAAAAAATCAACCAATGAAAATAAACGAAGACCAATAACAATTATGCAATGAAAATGAATATGCTCCCTTGAATAAGAACTCTCCAGTTTATAGATAACTATTAATAGTTAACTATGTTTATAGAAAACTATTCTAAGCTAAATAAAATTTCATACACTTGTCTTTCATGTTTTTATTCAAATGCCCTTGCACACAGAACTATACCTAACTTAGCATCAAATTGTTAACCTTGTTACTCTGGCTATTTAAAAATTGCCTGGGCAACCCCTCGGCATTCTCCGGTAGGGACGCCTCAGGCGATTAGAAATAAACTAACCCATTCTCAAAGGGTGAGAAGGCAAAACCTGGGAGGATGGACCTCCTAGGACTGCACAGGACAATCACTAAGTTCGGCGGAATCAAGGTCTGAAGGCCAAGACTTCTTCTTTCGTGTGAATCAGATGATTCTGGTGTTGGCATTAGTTTCCCCGATGTTTTTCTGGTTAGAAATCTTTCTGGAAAGACATTAGGTACTTACAGGAAGGACCACGAAAAGGTTGCCAACATCCCTAAGTGAAAGTGGTATTGTGGAACCGACTGGATTCGAACTTGGAACACCCAGATCTTCAGTCCGTGTCGTTAGCCACTTAACCACCGTCACCACCGAATTTTGTCTACTTTACGTTTTTTCTTTGGAAATTAAAATTACCGAAATTGTCCTTTAATCAAATCTACATTTTTAATGAGTTCTGATTACTTTCAATTAACGTCGACTCATATTTTTCTCGGTAAAGGTGGTAGGGTTTGTTTACATGTTTTTTTTTGGGGGGGGGCTCGAATTAAAGTCCTATATCCACCTCAATTATGATGGTGTTTAAAAAAAAAAAAAGGGAAAAGAGACTTTAGCTCAGGGGTGGCCAACCTATAGAACGCGCACCAACAATGGTGCATTGTATGATTACAAATGACACGTTAAATATTTTTATACTCCAAGTTAAAAATGAAGAAGAAAAAAAACGTTTACATTCAGATTAAAATGTAGCGGATTGATTTGATTGGATATCCTTGAGATTTCACAGGCTAATTAAACATAGATTAATAGTTTGAGAACCACGTGATTTGGGGTTTTATTACTATTAGAAACAAAGATACGACAGATCAAAGTTAACTTAGAATATTTCGAAATTGATAAGATATATCAACGGAAATCACCAATCTCCATATAGAGAATAGTTTCAGAATTATTTTGATGTATAATATGTAAATATTTGATAATTTTAAATGTATTGCAAATTTCTTTAAAACGTATATTCTGTCGAATTCTGAATAAAAACATGAACACCGTATTTTAAAATACAAAATTTGTAAACATGCCTCCCCTCCCATCACTGGCACCATGGTTGACAGCTAGTTGTAATAGTAGCAGGCAGAGAAAAGGGAAAGAAAAGAATGATGAGGTCCATATTTTGGCCCATTTTTTTTTTTTTTTTAAAGGATTATTAAAGAAAAATGTCCAATGAAAAACACAAATTTCGGCACTTTAAATTATAACTTTTGAACCACTGATTTAATTTGCATAATTTAAACGGGTTTGAGCTTCTTTTACACAGCTCTAGTCACCCAAGTTGATAAAATAATAATTAGTTAAAAAGAAAAAATCAACTTGTAATGCTATAGACACAAAAATATTTCCTTGTTACTATTATTAAAACGAGAGAGAGAGAGAGTTTTGTCTTTTTTCTAATTGATTAGTTTCGTTTGAATGATTTCAAGTAGTGAATAGGAATTAAATTGTTGAGCGATAGCGAGCGGGCAAAGCCTGCTGATTTCTAATAAATAGTCAATGTCCGCAATTTCTAAAAAAGAACGAAGAGAGAGAGTTTTGTCTTCTTGCCGATTAGTTTTATCTTCTTTTCTTATTGATAGAGAGAGAGAGATTTGTTTTCTTTTTCTTATAACTTAGTTTCGTTTCAATGATTTCAAGTAGTAAATACGAATTAAATAGCAAAGCCTGTTAGTGAACAATATTTCTTAGTCACAAGGCGTCCTATCACCAATAATTACTAGTAATTTTGCGCGAGACTTAAATAATAACTTTGGCCTAAATCATTGAATCAGCTTCTATTTTCATTATTAGTTTTATAATAATAATAATGTGCCCCCCTCCAAAAAAAGGCATTAACACAAAATAGTTGAAGAATCAAATATATATATTTACAAAAATTTAAATTAATTAAAAATTCTTATAATAGTGGTGAAGAATCAAATATATATATTTACAAAAATTTAAATTAATTAAAAATTCTTATAATAGTGGTGAAGAATCAAATATATATATTTACAAAAATTTAAATTAATTAAAAATTCTTATAATAGTGGTGAAGAATCAAATATATATATTTACAAAAATTTTAATTAATTAAAAATTCTTATAATAGTGGTGAAAAATCAAATATATATATTTACAAAAATTTAAATTAATTAAAAATTCTTATAATAGTGGTGAAGAATCAAATATATATATTTACAAAAATTTAAATTAATTAAAAATTCTTATAATAGTGGTGAAGAATCAAATATATATATTTACAAAAATTTAAATTAATTAAAAATTCTTATAATAGTGGTGAAAAATCAAATATATATATTTACAAAAATTTAAATTAATTAAAAGTTCTTATAATAGTGGTGAAGAATCAAATATATATATTTACAAAAATTTTAATTAATTAAAAATTCTTATAATAGTGGTGAAAAATCAAATATATATATTTACAAAAATTTAAATTAATTAAAAATTCTTATAATAGTGGTGAAGAATCAAATATATATATATTTACAAAAATTTAAATTAATTAAAAATTCTTAAAATAGTGGTGAAGAATCAAATATATATATATTTACAAAAATTTAAATTAATTAAAAATTCTTATAATAGTGGTGAAGAATCAAATATATATATATTTACAAAAATTTAAATTAATTAAAAATTCTTATAATAGTGGTGAAGAATCAAATATATATATATTTACAAAAATTTAAATTAATTAAAAATTCTTATAATAGTGGTGAAGAATCAAATATATATATATTTACAAAAATTTAAATTAATTAAAAATTCTTATAATAGTGGTGAAGAATCAAATATATATATATATTTACAAAAATTTAAATTAATTAAAAATTCTTATAATAGTGGTGAAGAATCAAATATATATATTTACAAAAATTTAAATTAATTAAAAATTCTTATAATAGTGGTGAAGAATCAAATATATATATATTTACAAAAATTTAAATTAATTAAAAATTCTTATAATAGTGGTGAAGAATCAAATATATATATTTACAAAAATTTAAATTAATTAAAAATTCTTATAATAGTGGTGAAGAATCAAATATATATATATTTACAAAAATTTAAATTAATTAAAAATTCTTATAATAGTGGTGAAGAATCAAATATATATATTTACAAAAATTTAAATTAATTAAAAATTCTTATAATAGTGGTGAAGAATCAAATATATATATTTACAAAAATTTAAATTAATTAAAAATTCTTATAATAGTGGTGAAGAATCAAATATATATATATTTACAAAAATTTAAATTAATTAAAAATTCTTATAATAGTGGTGAAGAATCAAATATATATATTTACAAAAATTTAAATTAATTAAAAATTCTTATAATAGTGGTGAAAAATCAAATATATATATATTTACAAAAATTTAAATTAATTAAAAATTCTTATAATAGTGGTGAAGAATCAAATATATATATTCACAAAAATTTCAATTAATTAAAAATTCTCATAATAGTGGTGAAAAATCAAATATACATATTTACAAAAATTTTAATTAATTAAAAATTCTTATAATAGTGGTGAAGAATCAAATATATATATTTACAAAAATTTAAATAACTTTGGCCTAAATCATTGAATCAGCTTCTATTTTTATTATTAGTTTTATAATAATAATAATAATGTGCCCCCCCCCCAAAAAAAAAGGCATTAACACAAAATAGTTGTGAAGGGTCATGGAGGAACCGAGGAGGGATAGCACTAACCCAAACCCCCACTGGAAGAATGCAAAGAGTATTGGGACCTTGTAGAAGCTTATTGCCAGCCAAATCCCAGTGAAGACCAATGGACGTTACCATCGAGAAATCAATGGTAGGTGACTGTTGTGATAATGCAAAGTCATCGAAAAGGGTTCGAAAGAACTGGAAACCTGGGTAGAATGTTGAATGTTTTCCAGTAATATTTAAATTACCGATTTTATCTTCGGATGAGAAGATATTTTTTTCTTTGAAAATCCATGGGTTAAGGAAAATGAGATCCCTCTTTGCATTTGAACTTATGATGATTTAATAAATATTTGATTTGTATAATTTTTATCATTCATTTTCTGAATGTATTGCTCTATCCAGTATATTGAGCTCACGATAGATTATTATTTAAAGGTACATCATTTATCTTTAAATTTTTATTTAATGTTATATATATATATATATATATATATATATATATATGATGAAAATTATAGAAATAATATTCCAACGTGATGAAAAAGGAAAAAAAAACCAAAGTTATTTATATATTCATCAACTTTATTACATATTATATTATATATATATTACATATTATATTATATATATATAACATATTACATATTATATATATATATATAACATATTACATATATATATAACATATTACATATACACATATATATATATAACATATTACATATATATATATAACATATTACATATATATATATAACATATTACATATATATATATATATATAACATATATATATATATATAACATATATATATATATATAACATATATATATATAACATATATATATATATGTTATATATATATATATATAACATATATATATATAACATATATATATATATAACATATATATATATATAACATATATATATAACATATATATATATATAACATATATATATATATAACATATTACATATATATATAACATATATATATATATAACATATTACATATATATATTACATATATATATATATAACATATTACATATATAACATATTACATATATATATAACATATTATATATATATAACATATTATATATATATAACATATTATATATATATAACATATTACATATTATATATATAACATATTACATATTATATATATATTAGATATGTGATACTTAGAAGATAATACAATGCCGAGGTATGACGTCACACCTCTGCATTGTATTGTCTTCTAAGTATCACATTTCTATATACAAGTAAACAATGCTTCAAGCAAACGACATTTTCTCTAGTATATATATATATATATATATATACTAGAGAAAATGTGGCCTATTGGGTTACCTGTTCTGTTCGGGTTAGATGGTTTTTAATCAGGAAAAAGTGAGTTTTCAAAGCCAGTTAAATATAAAAAAAATAAAGATAAAATTCCAAATAAGTTTCCTTCTCGCCACCCTATTTTTTGTTCTTTTTATCTGTCTTTCGATTTCCCCATCTCCCCTCAGCTATGGGTTAAATCGTATTACTACTTGTGGTGTTATCCCCATTTGTTTATAATGGACTATTCCAATTATTTTATGCTTTCCTTTTTTTTTTACCTTCGACTGTTAATAAACAGAGAGAGAGAGAGAGAGATGGAAGCGTGAGTGATAGATACGCTATAAAATAAGAAAGGCGGTGGTGGGGGCAAACAACACCGTGAGAGAGGGTGAGAGTGATAGACAGACACTCAGTGAGATTATGAGTCAGTTTGTTAGTTAATTGCAAATTATGGTCAATTAAAACAATTAAAAATTTTTTATTTTTTTCAAAACATAACCCAATCCCAAAACTAAGTACTATTTTCGCATGTATTTTGTGCAATTAAAATATATAGAAGAAAAGCTTTAGGGAAACAAACGTTAACTCAGTCTTAGTATAATAATAAAAATAGTTATCTATGCTAAAAGAATTAAAGAAAAGTTTTGCACCACTTTTATGTCTCCTTCTTAGGAAAATTAGAATCGAGATATAATGATACTAAACCTTATGTTTAGAATCCTTATTCTTATTTTTATCAAAATATTTTACATAATTTTGATTGTAGAAAATGTCTAAAATTTAAGACTTCAGATTAAGGGGTCTTAAGAGAAAATTGAAATTCAGGTAATCTTGCTTAATTGGTGTCTAATGAATATTAATCAAAATTAATGCAAATCTGAAATATTTTAATTTTTAAATGGGAGGTTTTACCTATATTATGGCCCCTAAAAACCCTTTAAAATATTGCAAAGAAACTGAAATTGTGGGAATATTTATTAATTGATGTTTGATATCTGGAGGTATCTGGATTTTCATGAAGGGCTTTCACCGCCTATTTTCCTCCTTTTGCATAAAATTAATTTAAACCAAATATAACCCATATTACCCACCCTTACACCTAGCAGTAGTGTTCCAAAATCCATGATGATTGGTTAATTAGTTTAGGAGTGAATCCTGTACATATAAACATACATAACTTTATATACAGAGAGATATATGCTCAATATTTGGTACTTCTGCATTTCAACCGTCACTTGGACTTAATTTGCTTTCCTCTTTTGAAGGCAGGGGCAGACAACCAACCGGAAGTAACCGAATTAGATGTTTTTATTCAAAATAACAATATTAACAGCGAAGTATAATAACAGCGAACAATGTATCGTTATTGAATATGAAAATATTTTATTTAAAAATTTATAAAAATAATAAAAATGTGTTTTTTTATTGTATGAATTAAAACTTTCTCAAAATAGTCAACAGTGATTTTTAAAACGAAAATTTATCATTTTAATGAATAGTCAGTGATTTTTTTTTATTGTATGAATTAAAACTTTCTCAAAATAGTCAACAGTGATTTTTAAAATGAAAATTTATCATTTTAATGAATAGTCAGTGATTTTTTTTTATTGTATGAATTAAAACTTTCTCAAAATAGTCAACAGTGATTTTTAAAACGAAAATTTATCAAAATGAATAGTCAGTGATTTTTTTTTATTGTATGAATTAAAACTTTCTCAAAATAGTCAACAGTGATTTTTAAAATGAAAATTTATCATTTTAATGAATAGTCAGTGATTTTTTTTATTGTATGAATTAAAACTTTCTCAAAATAGTCAACAGTGATTTTTAAAATGAAAATTCATCATTTTAATGAATAGTCAGTGATTTTTTTTATTGTATGAATTAAAACTTTCTCAAAATAGTCAACAGTGATTTTAGTCAACAGTGATCTTTTAAAACGAAAATGTCCGGTTGACTCGGTCGAATGAATGGAACTCTTCAATTATTAAGTCCAAGTGACGGTTGAAATGCAGAAGTACCTAATATTTTATACAACACCGATTTTTGGGGTTTTTTTTATATCAAAATGCCTTGAATGTAGGTTTTCGTCCTTACAGCAATGTTCAATGAATTATTTGTTCATTGCAAAATTTTAAAAAACAAAAATAAGTAAAAATAACAAATGTAAACATCGCTTCTCTGCTTTTATGAGTTTCAGTTTTTTTTTATTTATTAACATTATTTGATTGTTTGTGATGGCATTTTCATTTTTTTTTTTTTTTTTTTTTGCTTTTCTCTTGTTTTTATTTCTCTTGGAAGTTTTATTTTATTTATTTATTTATTTTTTACCCATTTCTCACCTTTCGTCCATTTCTCTCACCTATCACTTCCTGAACCAATATTGACCTTCGTGACCCTCTACCTGCATGTCACCGTCACCACCACCACCACCACCACCACCACCAAAAAGAACCCTAAAAAGGGGAAGAAAACAACAACAAAAAAATCCTCTCAGCCTCACTCAAATCCTGCAGTATGTTATTAAGTGGCATGTTTGTGCCTACCCCAGTCTTCGTTTTCTCACCTCTTTCAAATTTAAAAAAAAAAAAAAAAAAAAAAAAAATTAATTTAAAAAAAATTCTACACTTTACAGGAACATTGAAAAAATTGTTTGTTTAAATTTGTGAAAACAAAAAATTTATTTAAAACAAATCTGTCTGATTAAAAAAAAAAAAAAATGAAAAAAAAAAATGAAAAAAAAATTATTTTTTCTCGATCCTGTAATACAGAGGCACCGACATTTTCTCTTTTTACCAAATAATTTGACTAATTTTTGTTGTAAATTCAATAAGTAAAACTTTTCTCGATTCTTTCCAATTTGTACAAACTTGAAAAAAAAAATTGTATTTTAAGATTCTAGAAGAGGTTATTACCATCCATCAGACGGAAGGTCCTCTCTCTGTCTATTGTCGCTTTAGCTGGAAATAGCATTTTCATTGCGAAGGGGGTCAAATGGATCGGCACCTTTTCAAAGGTTATTAGTGCAAGTTACGCGCTTCTAATGGAATTTTCAATTATTCTAATATAATCTCGCTACATCTAAATTAGCCAAGAAAGTAAGGGATCAGAAAAGAAAACACAATTATTATCTGATCATATCATATATTTGGAAGTGTGTTGTCCATATAATGGATACAAGCTCTTAGTGTTGAAGGAGCAGATATCATTGCAATAATAAGCCGTAGCCAAAAAAAACTGGAATTGTCCTGGGCCCATAACCTGTTGAAGAGGTAGTTGTAATAAGTATGATAACAAAACAATACAATTATGTGACAGTCCATAGACAAATCTGTAGAATCATCCTGGATCCACAACCTGTTTAAATTGAAGGACTGCAATAATGCTGGGCCCATAACCTGTTGAAAGAGCAAACATGGTTGCAATAAATATAACAGAACAAGACAATTATAACAAGCCATTGCAAAAAAACTGCAATAATGCTGGGCCCATAACCTGTTGAAAGAGCAGACATGGTTGCAATAAATATAACAGAACAAGACAATTATAACAAGCCATTGAAAAAAAACTGCAATAATGCTGGGCCCATAACGTGTTGAAAGAGCATACATGGTTGCAATAAATATAATAACAATACAATTGTATGATGAGCCATAGCAAAAAACTGGTGACTCATCCTGGATCCACAACCTGTTTAAATGGAAGGAGCATACATGGTTGCAATAAATATAATAACAACAATACAATTATGCCCATAACCTGTTGAAAGAGCAGACATGGTTGCAATAAATATAACGGAACAAGACAATTATAACAAGCCATTGCAAAAAACTAGAATTGTCCTGAGCCCATAACCTGTTGAAAGAGCATACATGGTTGCAATAAATATAATAACAATACAATTGTATGATGAGCCATAGCAAAAACGGTGGAAGCATTCTGGGCCCATAACCTGTTTAAATTGAAGGAGCAGACATAGTTGCAATAAATATAACACAATCCAATCAGAATTCAGACAACAAAACAAAGCTTAAGTTGAAATAGCATTTTTATAAGAAACACTGTCGTCCTGTCCATCGTTTGGTCTGTCAGTCTGTCACACTTTAGTATGAAATAGTATTTTTATCATTAATTTTATTTAATTTTTTATTTAATTTTTTTTATTTAATTTATTTTTTTTAATTTTAATTTTTAAAATTTTAATTTTTTTATTTATTTATTTTATTTTATTTTTTTATTTTATTTTATTTTTTTATTTTATTTTTTTTTAAATTAAAACAAAAAAAATTTTTTAATTTTAATTTTTTTAAAAATTAAAAAAAAAAAATTTTTTTTTAATTTTAATTTTTAATTTACTTTAATTTTTTTTATTTTTATTTTTTAATTTAATTTAATTTATCATTAGCATTTTATTTTTTCATTTAAATTTTTATTTTTTTAATTTAAAAAAAAAATTTTTTTAATTAAAATATTTTATTTTTTTATTCCATTAATTTATTTTATTTAATTTTTTATTTTTTTAAATTTAATTTTATTTAATTTAATTTATCATTATCATTTTATTTTTAAATGTGCAGATTGAATTCATTTTTTTATGTACTAACAAGTCACCGCTTATCAAGGCCACCCGAGGATAATAAAGGTTAATGAGTTTTTCAAGTAGAGGATGAGACAAAACCATGAGGATCGATAACAATGCTTGGGCAGAATTTGATTATTTTAAAGGATGGCTAAACAAGAATTTGTTAATATTGGCCTTGCAAACCACAATGCTGTAGTCAGCTGGGAAGCAGCCCTGTGGTATGTGTGTTTCAAAGACGGGTAGTTCTTGGAAAGAAACTTTGTTCATGGAAGTTTCGTTTAGTTTTTTGTACAGAGTTTCATTCTAAACATATATATATATATATATATATATATATATATATATATAGAGAGAGAGAGAGAGAGATAGATAGATGAGAGCAGCCATCTTGAATTCTTCACTCCGCTTGACCGTTTCTACTTTTGTATTCCTTTTTTGAGAAGGGGAGGCTTTCTCTGAAATTATTCAAAGATGTTCCACCATCCCGGATGTTTTCATTATTATTCAGCAGTAAATCTCATATTTAATGATTTGATATGTGAAAGATCTTTTGCTAAATAATAAATGGATTTCGTGAAGATTCGTAACCCAAACATTGTCTTCGATTGTTTGTTTTGTGTTCATACTCTCTCTCACCATTCCGGGTTTTTTTCTGCATTGCTATCAGCCTTATTAAATTTCTGCATTGCTATCAGCCTTATTAAATTTCTGCAATGCTATCAGCCTTATTAAATTTCTGCATTGCTATCAGCCTTATTAAATTTCTGCAATGCTATCAGCCTTATTAAATTTCTGCATTGCTATCAGCCTTATTAAATTTCTGCATTGCTATCAGCCTTATTAAATTTCTGCATTGCTATCAGCCTTATTAAATTTCTGCATTGCTATCAGCCTTATTAAATTTCTGCATTGCTATCAGCCTTATTAAATTTCTGCATTGCTATCAGCCTTATTAAATTTCTGCAATGCTATCAGCCTTATTAAATTTCTGCAATGCTATCAGCCTTATTAAATTTCTGCAATGCTATCAGCCTTATTAAATTTCTGCAATGCTATCAGCCTTATTAAATTTCTGCAATGCTATCAGCCTTATTAAATTTCTGCATTGCGATCAGCCTTATTAAATTTCTGCATTGCTATCAGCCTTATTAAATTTCTGCATTGCTATCAGCCTTATTAAATTTCTGCATTACTATCAGCCTTCATAAACACCTACATACTTATTGATCAGCAATGCTTCAAGCAAGCTACCATTCTCGTTTATAAATCTTAGATTTTAAAAACTTAAAAACTAAAAAAAACAAAAAAAAACGGTTGACAACATGGAATCAACAAAACCAAAAAATAAAATATTTTCAATGGCGGACTTGGACATTTAAAAAAAAAAATCATCTCAATTGGCCTTTAGTAAAGGAAATAGGTGCATGTATGCATCTATATGTATTGTCTTTGTGTTTCATTTTACTTCAGTCGAAGTTCTCAGAAATCAAAGGCGCCCCTTCCTGGGGGCTAACACTTGATCTCTATATGAGATGCATAGATATTCGAATATTCCATTAAAATTCTCCTTTATTTCTCAAACGTTGAGTTTGTAAAGAACTTAAGTACATTCATTTTCCTCTCCCTAATTGACTAGTTAACTATGTTATAGTATATCTTCCTTGTGGGCTCTTGGTCTTACCGGATTCCAGTACAAGAATTCATCTAGTCTGGTGGAGTATCCAGCTTAGTACTATTACTATAAGCAACATCACTTGGAGAAGGTGCACCATTCCTCGTATAAGCCAATTTAGAGTAGTCATATTGGGGGGATATTATTTGGGCTTCCAATGCTATTTTGAATATTTGGTCAGGGTTTACTTGTAGCATGAAGTATTCTCATGTCAAGTTGTCCTGACAAACCCCTATACAGAGAGACCTTAGAAACTCAAGGAAAGTGTCTAGTTAGCATTCAATTTCTCTCCAATTGGCATTCAAGTTCTCTCCAGTAGGCATTCAATTTCTCTCCAGTAGGCATTCAATTTCTCTCCAATTGGCATTCAAGTTCTCTCCAGTAGGCATTCAAGTTCTCTCCAGTAGGCATTCAATTTCTCTCCAGTAGGCATTCAAGTTCTCTCCAGTAGGCATTCAAGTTCTCTCCAGTAGGCATTCAAGTTCTCTCCAGAAAGCATTCAAGTTCTCTGAAGTGGGCATTAAAATTCTTCTTCAGTAAGCATTCAAGTTCTCTCCAGTAGGCATTCAAGTTCTCTCCAATTGGCATTCAAGTTCTCTCCAATTGGCATTCAAATTCTCTCCAATTTGCATTCAATTTCTCTCCAATTGGCATTCAAGTTCTCTCCAGTAGGCATTCAAGTTCTCTCCAATTTGCATTCAATTTCTCTCCAATTGGCATTCAAGTTCTCTCCAGTAGGCATTCAAGTTCTCTCCAATTGGCATTCAATTTCTCTCCAATTGGCATTCAAGTTCTCTCCAATTGGCATTCAATTTCTCTCCAGTTGGCATTCAATTTCTCTCCAATTGGCATTCAAGTTCTCGCCAGTATACATTCCAGTTCTCGCCAGTAAGCATTCAAGTTCTCTCCAATTGGCATTCAAGTTCTCTCCAATTGGCATTCAAGTTCTCGCCAGTATACATTCCAGTTCTCGCCAGTAAGCATTCAAGTTCTCTCCAGTAGGCATTCAAGTTCTCTCCAGTAGGCATTCAATTTCTCTCCAATTGGCATTAAAGTTCTCTCCAGTAGGCATTTAATGTCTCTCCAATTGGGATTCAAGTTCTCGCCAGTATACATTCAAGTTCTCTCCAATTGGCATTAAAGTTCTCTCCAGTAGGCATTCAATTTCTCTCCAATTGGCATTCAATTTCTCTCCAATTGGCATTCAAGTTCTCTCCAGTAGGCATTCAAGTTCTCTCCAGTAGGCATTCAATTTCTCTCCAATTGGCATTCAATTTCTCTCCAGTAGGCATTCAATTTCTCTCCAATTGGCATTTAATTTCTCTCCAATTGGCATTCAAGTTCTCGCCAGTATACATTCAAGTTCTCTCCAGTAAGCATTCAAGTTCTCTCCAGTAAGCATTCAAGTTCTCTCCAGTAAGCATTCAAGTTCTCTGAAGTGGGCATTAAAATTCTTCTTTAGTAAGCATTCAAGTTCTCTGAAGTGGGCATTTGAATTTCTCTCCAGAAGGCATATGTGTATAAGTGAGAGTGTATATTATATGTGTATAAGTGAGAGTGTATATTATATGTGTGAGTCTCTATATATTTTTGAGAAGAAATACAAAGTTAAGTTTGTGTGGAGTAAATCCCGATCATTATATATTTTGGAACACAGCTGCTAAACATAAGGGTGGGTAAGTTGGTCTATATTTAGTTTAATTTAATTTTATGCAAAGAGAGTAGACGTTCTTTCTTTGGAGTATTTTAAAGGGGGTTTAGGGAACATATAATGGGCACAACCTCCCATTTGAAAATTCAAATATTTCAGATTTGCATTAAATTTGATCACTAGTCATTAGACACTAATTAAGAAAGGTTCCCTGAATGTCGATTTTTTCTTAAGACCCCTTAAGCTTAATATCTCAAATTTTAGATATTTTTCTAGAGTTAAAATCACTTAATAGATTTTGATCAAAATAGGAATAAGGATTCTAGACATAAGGTTTAGTAGCATATATATGTTGATTTTAATTTTCATAAGGAGTCATACAAGTAGTATAAAACTTCTGTTCAGTGAATTCATTTTATTATTGAATTGCAAAATAATCGTCCTGGGGCATTATTTCTTTTTTTTTTTTTTTTTTGTTCCCCGATTTATCAAATCGGGGGGGGGGGGGGACTTATGTTTTGAGGCATTTCCGTCCGTCTGTCCGTCCGTCCGTCCGTCCGTCTGTCCGTCCGTCCGTCCGCCCGTCCATCTTTTTCTCCACAACCATCCATTGAATTTCTCTGAAATTTTGCATGAAGTTGTAACTTTGGTCAGGTTAGAAAGTGGCATTCTCCGATTTTTGAAAAACAATCTGGTTAGCCCCCCCAGGGTGGTCAAAAGGCCCCAAAATCCATCCATTCAATTTCTCTGAAACTTGGCCAAAATGTAGAGGCAATTGTTCTGAATAGAAAATGAGCATCCTTGACCTAAGAAAAATTCTGGTTCGCGCCCCCAGGGGGTACGATGGGGGTCAAAAATGCCCCAAATTTATTGCATTTTACACTCGCCACATCGAATCACATACAGAGGGGGGGGGGGGACCACGCATGCACGGCTTGTTTTATTTTACTTTAATTATCTCTCACTAATCAAGGGGCCCTTCCCTAGTATTACAGAAACTGGTTTATTCTTTAAGCTTGGAACGGAACTTTACAATATAAAATATGGTCTGTTCTCTTCTTCCTTTTCAAAATAATGGTCAACCATTATCCTAATGAAATGTTCTTCGCCGACACAAGCCCCTTGGGGCAGAATAACATCTCTCATCAAGAATTGTTAGTATTTGTGTGTGTGTGTGTGTGTGTATGGGGGAGGGTTGCATCTAGATGCACCGCTCATTATAACCATCTAATTAATGAGCCCTCTGGTTCTCCAATACAATATCTGACCTATTTTAACTATGTCCAAATTTCTGTTGAACTGGTTCTGTGAAGGTCACCGCCAATTATGTAAAAGATCCGCCTTCGTTCCGCACATCTTGTTTCTGTTGTGTTTTCGTTTTGGAAGCATCTTAGAATTGAACAACTCTTGAACCTTCCGCACCAAAAAATTGATCCTTCAAATATGCACATTCAAATGTTCGCTTGTGATAGGATTTGATTTTAGTCGTTAAGTTGAAGACTCAGTCGACATTGCACGCAAATAATCAGCAATACTTAAATATGGGGAAAACAGTAAATCAGTGGTTCCCAACCGATTTTAAATTGTGCTACAACATTGCTAAAATTCTCATCTCCTCTCCGCCCTCTTTCATTCTTGCATATTCAAAATTTTACTGCAAAAGCGCGAAGGAAGCTTAAAAGCCCATTAACATGATTTCGAAACAAATCTCCAAAGACCATAGCGTCCATGAGAAAAAAGAAATTTAAAAGAACAACAAGAAAGTTTATATAAGAGACGAAACGTATACGTCCGTAGATAATAAACAACAACAAATATTTTTTATATATATGGGGTAACGTACACAATAAGTTATGAAAATGAAATGCCATGGTAGACAAAATGTGTGAAAAAAAGACAAACGGAAAACAGGTTAAAATGCAGGAGAAAAACAAAAACAAGAGATTTGACCGGTTTCGTTCATATTAACGAACGTCTTCAGAAAAAGTAATACGAACGAAACCGGTCAAATCTCTTGTTTTTGTTTTTCTCCTGCATTTTAACCTGTTTTCCGTTTGTCTTTTTTTCACACATTTTGTCTACCACAGCATTTCATTTTCATGACTTATTGTGTACCTTACCTCATATATATATATATATATATAATGTATTTTTATGTACTTTTTTTTTTATTGGTGATTGCAGCGTTCGTTCTTTTTTTGCTTACTATTATTTCGATTGTTTCACTTCCTAAGTGATTAAGATGCAGAAATTGCATTATTAGTCGCCCTTAATATTATAGGACGTATTTTTCGTTAATATATATATATATTTTTATTCATTTTATACGTACATAAAAGTAATCTATGGACACGTGTTTCTGGCTCACAGCCGTCATCAGCATGGTTAGCTTAGACAAGGATCGAACTTTGACATTAACATCGAAGGTTCGATCCTTGTCTAAGTTAACCATGCTGATGAGTTAAGAAACACGTGCCCATGGATTACTTTTATGTACACATAAAATTAATAAATATATATATATATATATATATATATATATATATATGATAATTTTATTTACACAGACATGTACAAAATCTGCGACACTGGCATGTCGATGTTATCGATCAACAGTTACTATAAACTGAGATCTCATCAGGCAGAGTTAGAATCCGATCTTAACCTCAGATCATATTTGGAGAGAATGAAGTGGAGGGATAGAGAAAGAGAAGAAGAAGGAAAGGTTTTGTACATGTCTGTGTAAATAAAATTATCATATATAAAGCTCTATTTTGATATTGAGCACTTTATAAACCCGGTTAAAATTCTCTGGATTACCACCCTGTGGATATTTTTCACCTGGATTATTACCATTATTATATATATATATATACTATAAATATATATATATATACACTATAAATATTTTTTTTAATATTAAAGTGATTTTCACCTACAGACGACGTCGTTTCCGGCTCACTTACCCTCATCAGTGTAGGAGTGGTGGTTGCATGGGCTAGAACACAATTCGTAGATTCAGGCTAGAATCACGAGACAAACGCTCAGGACCACACGGCCGTGAGAAATCGACACAAACAGTAATTGAAATTAAGGTACACTTACCCGGGAGGCGGGGAAAGTGTCTTGTCATCTAAAGTGTTCAACGCATGAGCGGAACTTGCCTATCGCAGAAATGACAATACACTTTTCAATTTCAAACAGGGCTCTACTTTTAAGACTATTACATATTTAAAGGGGCTTTTAACTATAAATATTTTTTAAATAGTGAAGTGTTGTTCACCTACAGACGACGTCGTTTTAGGCTCTCTTACCCTATATATATATATATGGTAAACAACTGATGATCCCTTAAAATAGTGTTAGAAACTAACTAATATAATAACTGTAAAAAATAAATTGACTTACATGAGTGATTTTCCACTGGAAGACTTGAGACTATAAGTTTTTTTTTTTTTTAAATTTATTTATTTATTTATTTATTTATTTATTTTTTTATATATAGTTTTAATGGTTGAGAAACTTCCGAGACTATATATATATATATATATATATATATATATACATACTAGAAGAATACCCGTCTCAGGACAGGTAAAATTAATTTCCTGAACAGTTCACTTTCATGTCTACTTGCCACGATTAAAGTCAACATATAATGCTACTAAACCTTATATCTAGAATCCTTATTCCAATTTTGATCAAAATTCATTTACATGGTTTTGATCCTCATAAATGTTTAAAATTTAAGGCTTAAGCTTAAGGGGCTTTAAGAAGAAATTGAAATTCAGGAAATTTTTGGTACTGATACAGAATCGGACCCAATTTCCGCCAACTTTGCGTCGGCATCTTCCGGCAGTTTACGTAAGCCGCCGGAAAAAACCGATGTGAAGAGTGACAGACGATAAAACAAAAACGCTGCTGCATCGTCGTTTTTTGTCTTTTTCAAGAAAAGTTTAAAGTAAATACAATTTTTTTTTTTTTTTTTTTTTTTAGACGAAGAAAGCTAAAAATAAAAAACTAATCAAAGTTTTTTTGGTACTCTTATAGAGACCGCATCGCGTTTTCGTGACTTCGTGTCGTCAACGTTCGGGCAGGTTTTGGAAGCGCCCGAGAGTTAACGAGGCGAAAACAGTCAAATAATAAATTGAAGACTGGCAGACGATAAATTGAAGACTGGCAGACGATAAATTCAGACAAAGAAAATCAAAGTAAAATACATATATAAAAATAAAGAACGAACAAACCATAGCTAAACAACTGTTATTAATTAGATGTTAATTTTTTTTTGTCAAAGAAACCATTGTTAATCAAATGTTTTTAAATAACATGTTTTTTATTTTGTGCACCGGAAAGTTTTAAAAGATGATTTATTTTTATATAACAAACAACGAAACCACTTTTTTTTTTTTAACAAATTTCTTGTTTGTTTTTTTTTTTTCATTTTATTTTTCAATGTTTTTTTCTTTTTACATTTTCTGGGTTAGGGTTTAGGATTAAGGTTTAGGGTTAGGGTGAGTCTTTAATTAACCGTTGCTGACAGAACTCGATGAGTCATTCGGGAGATTCAACGCGCTGACACAGATCGTAGAAATTAATTTCCTCCAAAAGTTATCGTCTGCTTGCTTTGAATCTGATTGTCTAATGCCTGCTGCAATCTGATTGGTTAATAGTTTCGTCAACTCTCGGGCGCTTCTGAGACCTGCCCGAACATTGACGACGCAAAGTCACGGAAACGCAGTGTGTTCTCTATAAGGGTACCTTTTTTTAAAAATTTTTTTTTTATATATATAAAACGAACAAAACATAGCTAAGCACTTGTTAATAATCAATTTTTTTTTATTTTTAAGAAAAGTTTCCAATAATATTTTTTTTTTGCCCAGGAAAATAAACATAGTCAACTGGTAAAAAGTCTGCTTTTATAAACTTTTTTTTATATACACAGAACAAAACATTTTTTTTCGAGAAAAGTTTCAAATAATGATTTTTTTTCCTAGAAAAATAAACATAGTCAACTGGTAAAAAGTCTGCTTTTTTAAACTTTTTTTTATATACACAGAACAAAACATTTTTTTTCGAGAAAAGTTTCAAATAATGATTTTTTTTTCCGAACAAAATAAACAGTCAGCTAGTAAAAAGTATTTTTTTCTTTTTTGGTTTTAACCTTTTTTTTATATACAGACAACGAAACATAAGTAAACATCTGCTATTAAGCATTTTTTTTTTTAATTAAAAGTTTCAAATAAGTATTTTTTTTAAATTAAAAGTTTCAAATAAGTATTTTTTTTAAATTAAAAGTTTCAAATAAGTATTTTTTTAAATTAAAAGTTTCAAATAAGTATTTTTTTTTTAAATTAAAAGTTTCAAATAAGTATTTTTTTTAAATTAAAAGTTTCAAATAAGTATTTTTTTTTAAATTAAATATTTTCAAATAAGTATTTTTTTTTAAATTAAAAGTTTCAAATAAGTATTTTTTTTTAAATTAAAAGTTTCAAATAAGTATTTTTTTTAAATTAAAAGTTTCAAATAAGTATTTTTTAAAAATTAAGTTTCAAATAAGTATTTTTTTTTAATTAAAAGTTTCAAATAAGTATTTTTTTAAGGAAAATAAATCTAGTCAACTAGCCATCTTCTCTATCTGCAGCCAGGATCGTGTCGTTCCATAGATTAACAGCTGATAGTGTGGTCTAATTAATACTTATATGTATTTCAGCAAAAAACGGGTTTAGTGTATTCCTTTAGTTGATGTGTCTCCTTTAATCTGCTTCCCACCATTATCCAAACACTTTTATATACACACAACGAAACATAAGTAAGCATTAAAATTAATTAAAAGTTTCAAATAAGTATTTTTTTAGGAAAATAAAACAAATGGTCATTTTGATGCTATTAAAATTCAGATCTACCTACACACTATCATTAATATTAAACTCCCTCCTTTTACTTATATAGTAACACATACATAGAGAGAGAGAGACACACACACACATATATAGTTTCAAATAAGCAATTTTTTTAAAATTAAGTTTCAAATAAGCATTTTTTTTTTAAATTAAAAGTTTCAAATAAGCATTTTTTTTAAATTAAAAGTTTCAAATAAGTATTTTTTTTTAAATTAAAAGTTTCAAATAAGTATTTTTTTAAAATTAAAAGTTTCAAATAAGTATTTTTTTTAATTAAAAGTTTCAAATTAGTATATTTTTTTAAATTAAAAGTTTCAAATTAGTATTTTTTTTAAATTAAAAGTTTGAAATTAGTATTTTTTTTAATTAAAAGTTTCAAATTAGTATTTTTTTTTAATTAAAAGTTTCAAATTAGTATTTTTTTAAAATTAAAAGTTTCAAATAAGTATTTTTTTTAAAATTAAGTTTCAAATAAGTATTTTTTTTTAAATTAAGTTTCAAATAAGTATTTTTTAGGAAAATAAAACAAATGGTCATTTTGATGCTATTAAAATTCAGATCTACCTACACACTATCATTAATATTAAACTCCCTCCTTTTACTTATATAGTAACACATGCATAGAGAGAGAGAGAGAGAGAGAGACATATATATATATATATATATATATATATATATATAGTTTCAAATAAGTATTTTTTTTTAAATTAAGTTTCAAATAAGTATTTTTTTTTAAATTAAGTTTCAAATAAGCATTTTTTGTTTAAATTAAAAGTTTCAATAAGCATTTTTTGTTCAAAATTTAAAGTTCCAAATAAGCATTTTTTGTTTAAAATTAAGTTTCAAATAAGTATTTGTTTAGCAAAATAAAGCTAGTCAATTTGTCCAAATTTAGCCTTTTTCTGTTTTTTACTTTTTAACGTTTCCGGATTGGCTAATCACTTCGGCATCTTTCGGCGGATTACGTAACCTGCCCGAAAGCTGCCGACACAAAACTGGCGGAAATTTGGGTCTGATTCTGTATCCGTACCAATTTTTATTTCTAACCTTTTATGTTGAAGTAAATGCTATAATAATATGTATGCATAGTCGTTGGCAAAACGTGTGACTAAATATCGATTTCTTTCTTGTTATCTCCCGTAGACACTGTCTTTTATTGATGCTAGAACCAATTCTGGCCTGAAACTGCCTCCTGCAGATGTTGCAAGAAATTGTGGGTCCAGAGTGGTTAGGGTTAGGATGAGGGTGGTTGTCGTTATCGTTGTTTTCTTGTCTTAAGGTTCTCTTCATCTATCAACACAAAAATCGAAGGAATCGAGTGACAAACACAAAACAAATGGTCAATTATTGATTCTACCATTTTGATGCTATTAAACTTCAGATCTACATACACACTATCATTGATATTAAACTCCCTCCTTTTACTTATATAGTAACACATACATATACATAGACACACACACACATATATATATATATATATATATATATATATATATATATATTGATACAGGTATTACATAACATTGTAACATTGTGTAGATAAACAGATATATGTGTGTTTGTGAAAAAAAAAAAAAAAAAATATATATATATGTGTGTATGTATATATTGTATTAAGGGTGAAACTATTTAACTTGTTCCACCATTATATGTCTTATTTGCTCCAACTTGTGTTTATCCGTCACACCTCTGTATTGTATTGCCTTCTAAGTATCACATTTCTATATACTAATAAACAATGCTTCAAGCAAACTACATAAACCTCTTATATATATATATATATATATATATATATATATAGCCTTTTTGTGTTAAAATCAAAACAATTAATCTAAGTTCCATATGTATCACGAACGTTTTCGATTCTTTGTCGAATCATCTTCGGGTTTGGGTGACAAAAGCAAATGAACAAATAACTAGAGCAAAGAAGAGAATTTCAACGTTCGTGATACATATGGAACATACATTAATTTTTTTTATCCTATGTTCCATATGTATCACGAACGTTTTGTTTGTTTTCGCTTCACATATATAAAGAAGATACTGCCAAGTCTGCTGCAAAGAAGGTGGGCTCCCTCTACCGGGCTAGAAAACTTCTCTCACCTTCTCAATAGTACCAAAACCGTTGTATTCAAATTTACCAGACTTAAGCATATTTAATTGAAATAAAAATGTTTTTTTTTATGTTAACACTGAAGACTTTTTTTTTCATTTTTTTTTTCCCATTTTCTTTTCATTTTTTTTTTATCTTTGTTCATTTTTTTTTCTCCATTTATTTTTCATTTTTTTTTCTCCATTTTTTTTTCATTTCATTTTTTTTTTTCGATTTTTTTGTTTTTTTGTTTGATCGTCTGCATTCTTCTCCTTTTTGTTCCTTTGCTTCGAGGAAGAAGAATTGTGGACGGAGCACGTGCGTATGAATATCAAAGTACTATTTTTCTCTTTAAACTTTGCCCCTCCCTTTTTAGTTGATGCGGTCGTAAATAGACCGTCCCTCTTCGTCTATAGTCTATTCTTGTTCTCGGCCATATTGAATAGCGGTTTTTTGTCTACCGGGTTTTGTCTGGTAAAACTTGGATGCAACGGTTTCGGTGCTATTGACTTTTTTTCTTTTTCATTTTTTCGCTTCAAATATATAAATTTGGCTTTTACTAACTTATGAGTGGAGGTGCATTTTAGTCTGATGGATAACAAATAAATCGGGCATTTATTAGAAAAGCGGTCCTGACATCCATTTGGGAGCTGTGGGGAATGTGGAGTTGCCCCTTAGTTGCCATTGCTCCCAGGTCCACTCTGGCTCGGAGTGGTAGTACCTGTAAGGCCCCCATCTATGGGTCAAATAGAACCTACTGGCGCTACCAGATCAGGCTGTCTGAAGTTATTGACTTCCTGACTCAAAATGCACCAAACATTGATGTTTTATTTGTTTGTTTTTTTCTTTGCAAAAGTCAATCATGTTCTGCAAAATCTAAAACAAAAAACAATTCAGCATTAAATAACTCGAAAACGGTTGATATGCCATAAAATAAAACAACAAAAAACAAATTAGAAGAGCAAACAAAGCAAAAAAATGGTGAAAAATCAAAACAAATAGGCAACAAATAAATGTTACCAAAGGCAAGATAAGTTACTCTTCTACCTACCTGGATAATTTTTCTTTTGTGATTTAACTTATTTCAAAGCGTTTTTGATGTAAATCAAAAACTGGTGTCGCCGACGTCACGTAAGAATGAAAAAAAAACAACAAAAAAAAATTAATGGCTGCAGAGATAACCACGTGACACCGATCGGGCGCAAATTTTATGTTCAAGCAAACTGTATAATTTATTAGCTGTATTTTTGTTTATTTTTTTTTATTTTGGGGTGGTTCTTGAGGTGTCACGTGGTCATTCTTCAGCCATTTACTTTTTTTTTTCATTCTAACGTGACGTCTTCGACACCACCTTTTTTTTATTTATGCCAAAAACGCTTTAAAATCATGAAAAGAATTGTCAAGGTAGGTAAAAGAGTAACTTATCTTGCCTTTGGTAACATTTATTTGTTGTCTATTCATCCCATTTTTTTGTTTTGTTGGCTCTTCTAATAAATGCCCAACAAATCTTATATATAAAATTAAGTCGGTCGGATTTTCCAAGTTAGACCTAAATAGCAATGCTTCTGCCAAATCGATATTTGATTTTGACTAGCCAGGCGTTTTCGAAATTTATCACTGTGTTCTTTGCCAGAAAAAAAAAGAAGAAATCCTTATCACTTTAATCAATTACATGTTCTATCCGGTCTGATAACTCTTTCAGTAAGAAAAACTTCCTCATATAGATCGTAATTTTCATTGGATAATGAACAGATATACTTATCCAATGAAATCACTCCATTTGTTAAAATTGCTAAGACTTCAAAGCTGCTACTTTCCAAAGTGGTTACAAAAAAACGTACAAACCTTTGCAGCTTTCTTCATTTTTAATAACTAATCAGAGTTAGATGGATGACCTGACAATATCTTTTGGTCTATCATACCGAGAGGGGTAATCCTGCGCTAGGGTACTTGTCAGGTATTTCAGAGCCCCCGCAGTTTAAAAAAATACATATAGTACCATTTGGACAGCTTCTTCGCTGTTATATCTGGACAATAACAAAAGCCATGCTTGACAAGCTGGATACGTGCCACCGCAGACACCTCCATTCCATCACAGGTCACCGCTGGCCGAAAAAACTTATCAGCAACAAGGCACTATACGAGCTGTGCAACGAAAAACCCCTCTCCACAAAGGTCGCTGAACAAAGATGGTCTATGTTAGGCCATGTCCTACGAATGGACCCTGACACTCCCGCACAGAGGTCACTAGACTTTGCCGTTACTGGCTCGCAAGCCTACCAACCACGACTAGGATGGCACTGCACAAATCTGCTGGGCACACTACGTGCTGACCTCAAGCAGGCGGGACTAAGACCACTACGTACAGCGAAACAACTTCATTGCCTACGACAACTTGCGCATGACAAGGCCAGATGGCCTGGGACTAGCATGGAGGACTGGTTGCAGCTATGGGATGTCATTTGACTACCGTAGCCACAGAACACAGTTTTAATAAAATAAATATATCTATTTATATGAAGTTTGGTATGTGTATATGTTTATATAATTATATAAACATATAAACATATACACATACCAAACTTCATGTCCAAGATTCACTCCGATACTAATTAACCGATCATCATAATATTTAGAATAGAGATGCTAAGCGTAAAGTGTTGAAATACGGGATATATTTATTTTAATTCAGTTTTATGCGAAGAGGGTAAAATGGGGATCGAAGTTCTTCGTGAAAATTCAAATACCTCCGGGTTTTGTGAAAATTAAGCAATAGGTTAAATTAATAACTATATCCCCTATTTCTGTTTCTTTTTAGTGTTTTAAAGAGTTTTTAGGGGGTATAATATGGTACCAACCTCCCATTTGAAAATTCAAATATTTCAGATTTGCATTGAATTTGATCGATAGTCATTATACATCGATTAAGAAAGATTCCCTGAATTCCAATTTCTTTTTAAGACCTATTAAGCTTAATCTTAGATTGTATACATTTTCTAGAATCAAAATCAAGTAATGATTTTTTATCGAAGTTGGAATAAGGATTCTAGACGTAAAGTTTAGTATCATATGTTGATTCTTATAATTATATTATTAATACGGAACTAAAGTTAGAACTGTAAACATTTTAGTGTTAAAATTAATTCTGTTAATGGCTGTTTTTTTTCTTCTTGGTATTAATAATATAATTCCCGCCAAAACTACCTATTAATATTAACATTAGCAGTATGGTATTTACCTGATTCCCCTGAAGATGGACCCGGATGGGCCTGAAAGTACTTGGGACACCTACAGTTATGGCAGATTCATTGGTTAATTCTCCACCGAAACAAATACCCTGATCAGTCAAATGGAAAGGATCCACACAAGAATATCTAGACATAAGTTGTCTGTCATATTCAACAACACTTGTATTAGAGAGTAAATGCTGCCTAATATATATATATATATATATATATATATATTATAAGATAATTGCTCTATCTTGTATATTGAGCTTAAACCATTTCACTATAGGTTCTATTTACTAAAAGCTAACTTCTAGTTTCATATTTATTCTATATATATATATATATATATATTTATTTTATACGTACATAAAAGTAATCCATGGACATGTGTTTCGTCATTATTACGCACTATAAAGTTAAGGGCGACTAATAATGCAATTTTCTGCATCTTAATCACTTAGGAAGTGAAATAATCGAAATAACAGTAAGCTAAATAACAACGAACGCTGCAATCACCAATAAAAATAATTACATAAAAATACATTAAATATTTAGGTGATAAAAATCGTACATATTTCTAGACAGGGCGTCTGGTCTGATGGTAAAACGCTGGACTATAGACATCAATATCGAAGGTTCGATCCTTGTCTAAGTTAGCCATGCTGATGACGGCTGAGAGCCAGAAACACGTGCCCATGGATTACTTTTATGTACGTATAAAATAAATAAAAATATATATATTAACGAAAAATACGTCCTATAAAGTTAAGGGCGACTAATAATGCAATTTTCTGCATCTTACATAAAAATACACTATATATATATATATATATATCTGGGCACTTTCGAGTAGCTTTAATAACAAGCAGTACTAATAGCTATATGCGAGATCCGAACACCGGTTCGAAGGTCACTCTGAGCTGCCTGGTAAATAACGGCCACGTGTCGATATTTACAGTTAAAGTTATTCTGCATTTACTAATTAATTGACGATGGCCCTTTGGTTAAGATCACCGACTACGAATCAGTGGCGATTTGTGTTCGGGGTTCGCGCCCACCGACCATTGAAAATTAGTTCCTAGACTGAAGATTGCGTTAGCATGAAACATCGATGTCTCTAGGTATTTAAATATTTAATATTTATTTTAAAAATATTATTGTATATATATATATATATATATATATATATATACTAATGATAATAGAATTAACGATAAGCGAAATATCGTAGTGATCTATCTCGATAAAATAAAGCTCAATACGTTGAGTAGAGCAATCAATTTTAAAGAAAGAAAGATAAAAATAAAAAATTGTACAAAATGACATAAAGTTACATAGATTAATACAAATTTTATTACATCGAAAGTTCAGATGCAAGGAGTTACATTAATCCTTGTAACTCCTTGCATCTGAACTTTCGATGTAATAAAATTTGTATTAATTTATGTAACTTTATGTAATTTTGTACAATTTTTTATTTTCATCTTTCTTTCTTTAATATATATATATATATATATATATATGAGAGAGAGCGAGAGATATGTGTGTGTACGTATATGTATTTGAGAATATCTATCCAGTCAGCAGTTTTTGTTTTTTACATTGTAGGTAATAAACTCTTATATGATTGATATTTCTATTTTATATTTAGAAAATGGGTTATAATGAGTGAGTGTGTATGTATGTATGTGTGTGTGAGAGTGTGTGATTGAGAATATCTATAGATATCTGTCAGGTAAAAAGACAACAAAAGAACAATTACCTGAGTGGATTTCTCTTGTGGATATGTTGCGTGCCTCGAGGCAATGCTTGTCTGATCGGAAAAAAAAAAGAGCAAATGATAACAATGAGTTATGAAATGCCATGAAGAATGCAAGATGGAGAGTAAAAAGAGATATCTAGTATGAGAGAGAAGTAAATGAAGGCAATTAGTGGAGGAAAGAGAGAGGGGAGATTGAAAAGTGAGAGAGACCAAGGAAAAAGCAGGAGAGCACGGATTCTGTCATTTTTTCCACAGCGAAAGTTAAAATTTTTGCAATACAACAAAAACAAATTTTGTTTTATTTTCTTTCTTCATCAAACTGAATTGTGTTTCATTTGACACATAGAAGTGCAGTTGTTTGTCCGGGATCACAAGTGGAGGCGCAGTTGTTTGTCCAAGAGCATACTGGGAAGCACAGTGGTTTGTTCCGAGATTACAAGTGGAGGCGTAGTTATTCATCCGGGAGCACAATCAGAGACACAGTTGTTCGTCT
The DNA here is from genome assembly GCA_963556195.1 of Sepiola atlantica. Lineage (NCBI taxonomy): Eukaryota > Metazoa > Mollusca > Cephalopoda > Sepiida > Sepiolidae > Sepiola > Sepiola atlantica. Next base: position 11,513,572 of record OY744552.1, read on the forward strand.
GGGAGTACAAGGGGAGGCACAATTGTTTTTTCGGGAGCACAATTGGAGAGACAGTTGTTTGTCCGGGAGCACAATTAGAGGTGTAGTTGATTTTCTGGGAGCATAATGGGAGGCGCAGTTGTTCATTCATGAACAGAACGGGAGGTGCAATTTTTCGCCCAGAAGCACAATTTGAGACACAGTTGTCTGTATGGGAGCACAATGGAAGGTGCAGTTGTTTTGTTCGGGCACAATGGGAAGCCCAGTTCGTATGGGAGCACAGGAGCACAATGGGAAGCCCAGTTGTTTGTATGGGAGCACACGAGCACAATGGGAAGCCCAGTTGTTCGTATGGGAGCACAGGAGCACAATGGAAAGCCCAGTTGTTCGTATGGGAGCACAGGAGCACAATGGGAAGCCCAGTTGTTCGTATGGGAGCACAGGAGCACAATGGGAAGCCCAGTTGTTTGTATGGGAGCACAGGAGCACAATGGGAAGCCCAGTTGTTCGTATGGGAGCACAGGAGCACAATGGGAAGCCCAGTTCTTCGTATGGGAGCACAGGAGCACAATGGGAAGCCCAGTTCTTCGTATGGGAGCAAAATCGGAGACAGTTATTTGTTCAGGAGCACAATTGAAGGCACAGTTGTTTGTCTGGGAGCAATATTGGAAACGTAAATTATTCCACATCGGAAGCAAAATTCTAATGAAACGTTTTTATGCAAACTCTGGAAAATATCCAGCCACTTATTATCTATTAACTATGGTAAAAAGTAAATACGGATGACTCAACCGAACGTTATAATTTGAGTGTGTATCATGTCTATGTTTGTATTTTATTTTCAAATTTATATCCGATATTGGTTCAGATGGTTAGCAGTAGTCATTAGGGGTTAGAAGCGCCGACCGTCAGCTCGACGGTCGAGTTTCAATCCCGGCTTGAGGCACTAACTGGTCTAGCCGCACTGATGAGCTGTGAAACAGCGAAACAGTCTGTATGTGGATGACTATATATATATATATATATATATATACTAGCTGTCCCGACCCGGCATCCAAATCAGCCTGTGTGAAGTTATTGACTTCCTGACTCAAAATGCACCAAACATTGATGTTTTATTGTTTCTTTTCTTTGCAAAACTCAATCATGTTCTGCAAAATCCAAAACGAAAAACAACAATTTCCCTCCCTCCCTTCTTCTTCCCTCTCCCTTCTTTCTCCCCCCACCCTTTCACTCAACCGAACACCATGAATGAATATTTGCAGATATAAAGAACTTGAAGCATAAAAACCTTCACCAAAATGACCGGATTTTGCATTAAATAACCCGAAAAGGGTTGATATGCCGTAAAACAAAACAACCAAACCAACAACCATGATTAAACATTTGAAGATATAAAGAACTTGAAGTATAAAAACCTTCACCAAAATGACCAGATTCGACATTAAATAACCCGAAAAGGGTTGATATGTCGTTAAACAAAACAACCAAACCGACCCGGCATTGCCCGGGAGTATGTATGCTTGCATTTATTTTTTTTTTTCGCATTTGTTTTGAATGTCTAGGGAGTTTTTTTTTAGTTTTTTTTTTTTATAATAATAGTATTATTTTAAAATCTGCTAGACGCCTCTTTCCAAATTATCTTTGAAGCTGGTCTTTTAAATTTTCAACGAGTTGTTTATAAGTCAGAAAAAACAACAAATCGAAAGCAAAAATATTTTTTACCATTTCTCTTTTTCTCTTTTTTTTTTTTCAAACATTAAAACCAAATCAGCGTTAATTGAATTAACGAAAAAAAAAACAAAAAACGAAAAATAAAGTTTTTGTTGCTTTTTTGTTTTTGTTTTTGTTTTGAAACAGACGAAATAAACCTGTGTTATTGACAATATAATAATGTACTTAGCTACCATTTATATTATTTACGAAACGTTTTTAAATAGTCACCTGAAAATCAAAATCGAGGGATAACTTATTTTAAATTGAAGAATATAATGAAAGTTGTCTACATTAATTTTAAAACTTTGCAAGCAAATGAAAATTAAAAACAAAAATGACTTCAGTAAATCCCGGGCAGTGCCGGGTGAGTAATAAGATGCAGAATTTCATGTAGGCCATCACCCTAACCACTTGGCCACGGGATGAAGTTGAAATTACATAATATATCTACACTATGTACATAGTCGAAAACTATTGACTGAAAAGGGAACATTTTAGTCTTTTTTCAGTAGCTTTTTGATATAATTTGGTCAGAAGTTATAATAACAAAAAATAACCACAGTGTAAGGTCTTTAAAAGAGGATGGTTTATTACAACGTATATCTTGTACAAAACAATAGCACGACCGGTAATCCAATAGGATTAACCTAATACACTTGAATACCGTCGAATACAGTCCACCATACATACTAATGTTCTTGTATATATATATATATAGGTACCGTGCACTGGTTTACAAAAGAAACAGCAACTCACAAGAAAAATACAAACTCAGATACATTATATATAAACTCTGCAGCCCTGGGTGAGTGTGTTATACCTGAAGGGACCCCCAAACGTTAATATTCACGTTAAATGAGAGGATTTCTAACATTTAGTGTTAAGAAAAAGTAGTTAAATTCTGATATAACTAGGTTAGAAGTTATAATAACAAAAAATAACCAGAGTGTAAGGTTTTTAAAAGAAGATGGTTTATTACAACGTATATCTTGTACAAAACAATAGCACGACCGGTAATCCAATAAGATTAACCTAATACAATCGAATACTGTCGAATACAGTCCACCATACATACTACTGTTCGTAGTGTGTATATATATATATATACATATACTACAGACTAGTACACTTTTTAGTGACTGAGCAGAGTCAGGTATCCATCACAACACTTTTCATAGTAATTGTCTGTATTTCCGAGATGAGGCGTTTTCATTATGGATTTCCGTGTTCGGATTGATTTCCTCATCTTGGCTGCCATGCTCACAACGTTTCGGCCGTTCTGCCCTCCGGCCTTCATCAGGTGTCCTGTATCGAACTCGGGAACCGTCTGTCTCGACTCTCGAATCCAATCCCTTTATTGTCACGGGGGTACCTGGACTCTCGAACCCAATCTCTTTATTGTTACGGGGGTACCACGCTCGGGTTCCATTTTTGGGACTCTAGGACACACTCATTAATTCTCCGTTGCTAGTGACACAGGGTCGAAAGTTGCAAGTTATCTGGAGGTGCTAAGTTCAATCCTGGGCGAAGGCAGTGAAAGTAACATTCAGCAACAGCAGCAATACGGCGATAAGCAGCAGCAGCAGCAGCAGAACTGAAAGCAACGGAGAATTAACGAGTGTGTCCCAGAGCCAAAAAATGGCATCCGAGCGTGGTACCCCCGTCACAATAAAGGGATTAGATTTTCCAGAGAGAAATTTAAAGCACTCAATCATGTCCCCACGTATTCTTCTATAGGCCAAACTTGGCAATTTCAGAGCTTTCAATCTTTCTTCATAACTCTGATCGTACAGTCCTGGAACAAGTTTAGTTGCTCGCCTTGGTACATTTTCTATCATTTCAATGTGTTTCTTTTTATATGGTGCCCACACTTGAATAGCATATTCAATATGAGGCCTCACAAGTGCTTTAAACAATATAACCAATGAACTTCGATCGAGGTATTCAAAACATCTGCGGATTAAACCGAGTATTTTGTTGGCTTTGTTTACTTTCTCTTTCACGTGTTCTTCGAAATTTAGCCAATGTCTATTACAACACCAATGTTCTTTTCCGAGTTCGTATAATCCGTGGGTTGTAGACAATCATTCAAGAATATATTGAAAGCAATTTTTAGTGTTCTGTTTAGTACCTATACACATGACCGTGTATTTTTCTGGATGGAACTTGAACTGCCATTTTTCAGACCAATCACACATGCAATGGATATCTTCCTACAGTTTCTGACAATCTTCATGGTCTCTGATTTCACGAAATAACTGGGTATCGTCAGCATACAAAAAGGCTTTACTGTCATTCCACATTAACTGACATTTATATATATACAACAAACAAAAGATGATGATGATGATGATGAATGTACTGAATAAATTTAAGTTTCAAAATCTTTTTTAATAGAAGCAAATTTGATTTAAAAATACAAAAAAAACAAAAAAAAAACACCATGCACTTCTGACCGTCAGCTTCTTATATTTCGATTTAAATTTCAACATATCGTAAAATTTCAACATATCGTAAAATTTCAACATATCGTAACATTTCAACATATCGTAAAATTTCAACATATCGTAAAATTTCAACATATCGTAAAATTTCAACATATCGTAAAATTTCAACAGATCGTAAAATTTCAACATATCGCAAAATTTCAACATATCGTAAGTCTTCGAATCGATTTTATTACAAAACTGATTTTTTTTTACCACTTTCTTCTCACCTTTTTTTTACCTGTCCAAAAGGTGTTTTTATTTGTTTCCGTGATAGAACGCAAATACTCGGGATTGTAAAAAATAATGTTCTGAATTCCGATAATGGGATGATCAAGGAAGTGACTAACGACATATTTCCTTTCATTGAATTATCTTTCCAAGAGTGTAAGATTTTTCTTAGAAGAAATTAAGAAAAAAAAGACAGAAGGACGGGGGGGGGGGGGGGGGGGGGGGTGTAAAAAAAAGCGAAACAATAAAAATAGAAAAGGTACAGCTTGTATATATATATATATATATATATATATATATATATATATATATACAGGGTGTTGCAGCAAAATTCCACCTCTTCACTACAGCAAAATCCGACATTTGACAAAAAGGAAACTAAATAGGCAATAAAAACGAAAGTCGTATATGCAGAGACCCGACAGTTTATTTAGCAGCAGTTTAGTTACCTACTACATTATTTTTCAATGTAAACGCCGCCAGCGGAAACGACCATCTTAAAGCGGGCGCGAAATGAGTCACATGCTTTGGCGACCAAGTCCGTGTCCGTAGCAGTGAACGCCTCCACAATGGCAGCCAATCGAGAGTCAATCGTGTTGTTGGTCTTGGTTGTTGGTCTTGGTCTCGATTACATACTCGAAGAAATAGTCAAGGGGGTTGCAGTCGGGTGAGGAGGGCGGCCACAAGTCCGGTGACCAGTGCTGAGGAACATTGTTGAGCAGCCATACCTGGGTCGTCTTGGCCTTGTGTGCAGGAGCGGAGTCCTGCGGGAAAACGTAGGGGTGTCCGGCGGCGATCTCGTCCATCCAGGGCTTCACCACACTCCTCAGCACTTCCTGGTAAATCTCAGCAGTGACTCTCAGCGTCGGATTTTGATGGGGCGTGTGTGTGTGTGTGTGTGTGTGTGGGTGTTAGATTTCTTGCAAGAATCAAGCAATTCTCAAACCTCTCAGACTTTGGGACCCTCATTGTCACCCTCCTCTAGCGACACTTGAGACGAGAGGCCCAACATCAGTTGTCCGTTTGACATCCTTCAAAGATGTTTGTCATGGATACCAGGTGGCGCATGTGGACGCAGCCTCATTAATTCCGAAGGTTTATTGTGCGAAAGGGATTACTGGCAAATTGCATCACTTCGATCTTCTAATTGAATTATGAGTCTCTCTCTCTCCCTCCCTCCCTCCCCATATAAATATCTTACTCCCCATATATATATCTCTCCCCATATCTATATCTCTCTCCCTCCCCATATCTCTCTCTTTTCATATATGAGTCTCTCTCTCCCTCTCTCTCCCTCCCTCACCATAGTTCTCCCTCTCCCTCCCCATATCTCTTTTCATATATGAGTCTCTCTCTCCCTTCCTCCCTCTCCCTCATATATATCTTTTTCCCCATATCTCTCTCCCTCCCCATATCTTTCTCCCTCCCCATATCTCTCTCCCTCCCCGTATCTTTCTCCCCCCCCCCGTATCTCTCTCTCCCCCCCCCGTATCTCTCTCTCTCCCCATATATATCTCTCTCCCCCATATATCTCTCTTCATATACGAGTCTCTCTCTCCCTCCCATCCTCCCTCCCCATAGTTCTCCCTCTCCCTCCCCATGTATATATCTTTTTCCCCATATCTCTCTCCCTCCCCATATATCTCTCTCTCCCTCCCCATATATATCTCTCTCTCCCTCCCCATATATCTCTCTCTCCCTCCCCATATATCTCTCTCTCCCTCCCCATATATATCTCCAAAAGGCAAGGTATGATTTTTGTGATCGTAGGGAAGGGGGGTGCTGGCTTGCGTAACTTGTCTAATGCAGGGGATTGTCTAACGAGGTCCACGGAAGCTTTAAAGGGGGGGGGGGCACTAAAAATATTTTTTTCATCTAGTTTTTATTTATTTTGTTTTGCTTACAAGGAGTTGTAGGCGTGTTTAGTGAAATGTTCAAGATTTGTGTTTGAATATAACGAAATTGATTTATTAGTTGTTTTTTTTACTAACCTAGAAATAAATATTTGATTAAAAAACAAAATTATATTCGCATATATGGGCTTCACGGATGATAAAATAGCTCTCAAGGCAGTCCACAAGCAGAATATGGTTGGGAACCCTTACTTTAAACCCACTCGTCTATAAATTCAAAACTCGCCCATAACCCCTTGCCGGTGCTTTTGTAGTTTAACAATGACATTAAAATATTTAAAGAAATGTATAAACTTTGTTATGTACTTACGTGGTAGCTGAAAATCCGATTGTACAGAAAAAAAATACGCAAATTCATCCAGTATTTATTAAATCATAAGAAAAAGAACAAAAAAGAAAAAAACATTTCAGCTTCTTGATTAGACAAGGGAGATAACTCGATTTTTTTTTTCGGAAAAACTCAAAATATTAAAAAAATGGCGTTTTTTTATTTTTAATTTAATAAATACTAGATGAATTTGCGTAATTTTTGGGGTACAGTCTTCTTTTCAGCTACCACGTAAGTACATAACAAAGTTTATACATTTATTTAACTAATTTTTTTTAAAGAGAGGCCTAATATCTCGTCGTGAAATGAAAGAAGCACCCCCCCCCCCCTGCCTACCAAATCCTTCATTCACTTTCTTTACTAGGAGATGTACGGATTAGTGTTTACTAGGAGATGGGGTTACGGTTAGTGTTTACTAGGAGATGGGGTTACGGTTAGTGTTTACTAGGAGATGGGGTAAGGGTTAGTGTTTACTAGGAGATGGGGTTACGGTTAGTGTTTACTAGGAGATGGGGTTACGGTTAGTGTTTACTAGGAGATGGGGTTAGGGTTAGTGTTTACTAGGAGATGGGGTAAGGGTTAGTGTTTACTAGGAGATGGGGTAAGGGTTAGTGTTTACTAGGAGATGGGGTTAGGGTTAGTGTTTACTAGGAGATGGGGTTAGGGTTAGTGTTTACTAGGAGATGGGGTTAGGGTTAGTGTTTACTAGGAGATGGGGTTAGGGTTAGTGTTTACTAGGAGATGGGGTTAGGGTTAGTGTTTACAAGGGGATGGGGTTACGGTTAGTGTTTACTAGGAGATGGGGTAATGGCATGAAAGAGACAATATTTATTAATCATGATGAATTAAGAATTAAAAAGATGAAAGGGCAGCTGACCGGTTTCGTATCTCGCTCAACAGAGCCAAATATCGAGGTATCGTGTAAAAAATATAATAAAGATGCTATTAGAGTTATAGCAAGGGAAAGGGGTAAAAAAAAAAAATTAAAAATTAAAAAAAAACGAAACAAAAACAAGAAAAAAAGTTCAAATAGAAACAACATTAAGCCCGAGAGATTTTCTCTTTGCTTGCAAAGAGAAGGTCTCAAGGATTAATATAGATTGTTTCTAGGATCTTGAGATGGTAGAGAGAGTGCGACTTACTAAGAATGGAGAATAAGTCGACACTGAAATTAGAGGCACAGGTGCAGTTATTTATCAGATGTTCGGCTATCGACGAACCATAAGTATTATGTAAAACGTCTGTTGGTGAATAATTTGCATTGCGAATTTTTGTGGGCACGTGTTGTTTGACCTGGATGTCTAATCTTTATGCCGTCATATATATATATATATATATATATATATATATATATATATGCATTACAGTGCTGTCTTTTCTGAAGCGGTGGAATCCTGATTATTATTTACAAAAAGAAAAATAGCGAAGCCAAACCAAAAACAAACAAAATTATTTGGTTATTGGATACGCGTTTGTTTCAACTGTATTAATTGTGTAGAATGTTCAGTAAATATGCATTACAGTGTTGTCTTTTCGAAGCGGTGGAACCCTGATTATCATTCAAAAAGAAAGAAAAAAATATTATATTATTAGCGGGGTTGTAGAAATACCTGGTATAGTACCTAGGTGTGCTGCTACCCTACTCGGTGAGATGGACCTGTAGATTTTCTTAGATCATCCATTTAGAAGTCGGAGACTGATATAAAACCTGCGCTCTGCATCGTCTCTCAGTTATCTTGCTTCGGCTTGTCACTGAAACCAGACTTTGTAGGAAGAGAGCATGGCCCGACCCCATAAAAATTTGGCCCGACCCCTAAAATTTTCCCCGACCCCCAAATCTCTCCAGCCCCCCCTCCGAACTTTTTTTCAATCTCCCACAACCCTGAGAAATATTTTAAGTTCCAAAAAAAAAGAAAAGAATTTTGCCCGACCCCTAAAAAATTGGGCCTGACCCCTAAAATTTTCCCCGACCCCCTAATCTCTCCAGCTCCACCCCCAAAAGAGCTATCCCTACAAGACCCACGGCAATGAAAACCTGTAAAAATAAACCGGACCTGCTGAACTAGATGAACCTTGATTTTGTTATCTTGTTTGTTTCCATGCACACTGGATGATACCATCCAGGAAAACATTGAAGATAATTTATGATGTAAATAATGAAGTATTAAAAGGACGAGGTCATCCATTAAAATAGAGACCATAGACGACCTGCGATTGTCTGTATGTATATATACATACATATCTATATATCTATACATACATGCATGTATATATCTATACATACATGCATGTATATATCTATATATACATGATTGTATACATCTATATATACATGATTGTATACATCTATATATACATGCATGTATACATCTATATATACATGCATGTATACATCTATATATACATGAATGTATACATCTATATATACATGTATACATCTATATATGCATGCATGTATACATCTATATATGCATGCATGTATACATCTATATATGCATGCATGTATACATCTATATATGCATATATATATATATATATATACATGCATGTATATATCTATATATACATGCATGTATATATCTATACATATACATGCATGTATATATCTATACATATACATGCATGTATATATCTATACATATACATGCATGTATATATCTATATATACATGCATGTATATATCTATACATATATACATGCATGTATATATCTATACATATATACATGCATGTATATATCTATACATATATACATGCATGTATATATCTATACATATATACATGCATGTATATATCTATACATATATACATGCATGTATATATCTATACATATATACATGCATGTATATATATATCTATACATATATACATGCATGTATATATATATCTATACATATATACATGCATGTATATATATATCTATACATATATACATGCATGTATATATATATCTATACATACATACATGCATGTATATATATATCTATACATACATACATGCATGTATATATATATCTATACATACATACATGCATGTATATATCTATACATACATACATGCATGTATATATCTATACATACATACATGCATGTATATATCTATACATACATACATGCATGTATATATCTATACATACATACATGCATGTATATATCTATACATACATACATGCATGTATATATCTATACATACATACATGCATGTATATATCTATACATACATACATGCATGTATATATCTATACATACATACATGCATGTATATATCTATACATACATACATGCATGTATATATCTATACATATATACATGCATGTATATATCTATACATATATACATGCATGTATATATCTATACATATATACATGCATATATATAATATTTAGATGTTGAATTAAATTAAAGATAATTGAATTATCGTTTAATAATAATCTATCGTGATAATATAAAGCTCAATATATTGAATAGAGCAATCAATTCTAGAGATGAAAGATGAGAATGAAAAATTGTAAAGATACAATATTTATTAGAACATCAAAAGTTCAGAGCAAGGAGCTTCATATCCATGGATTAAAGATATGAAGATCCTTGCTCTGAACTTTTGATGTTCTAATAAATATTGTATCTTTACAATTTTTTATTCTCATCTTTCATCTCTAGAATTGATTGCTCTATTCAATATATTGAGCTTTATATTATCACGATAGATTATTATTAAACGATAATTTAATTATCTTTAATTCAACATTTAAGTATGTATGTGTGTGTATGTGTATATATATATATATATATATATATATATATAAAAAGAAAAAGAAAAACCCCAAATTATTTATATATCTATCAACGTTTCGTCTTTATTTCAAGATTTTCTCAATGTCATAATCTTTAAAAAAATAAAAACAATTATTATTGCCATTACACAATTTTCGAAGAATCTGTTCCCGATGCGAATCTGGGCTTTTACCAAAATATCTAGGCAGTTTGTGACTCTTTAAGAGGTATTCAATCTGCATATTCAGTGATGAAAATACCATTTCAAACATAAGCTTGACAGACCAATGAAAATGCCATTTCGAACATAAGCTTGACAGACCAATGAAAATGCCATTTCGAACATATGCTTGACAGACCAATGAAAATGCTATTTCGAACATATGCTTGACAGACCAATGAAAATGCTATTTCGAACATAAGCTTGACAGACCAATGAAAATGCTATTTCGAACATAAGCTTGACAGACCAATGAAAATGCTATTTCGAACATAAGCTTGACAGACCAATGAAAATGCTATTTCGAACATAAGCTTGACAGACCAATGAAAATGCTATTTCAAACACAAGCTTGACAGACCAATGAAAATGCTATTTCAAACACAAGCTTGACAGACCAATGAAAATGCTATTTTAAACACAAGCTTGACAGACCAACAAAAATGCTTTTTCAAACACAGGCTTGACACACCAACTGACGGACAAATCTACTCAGAGATACGAAAATGCATTTAAAAGTCGATGTATATATATTTTTTTAAATATTCAATCTTTTGAGAATGCTTTCGACCTGCTTTTTTTGTGACTTTTATTTATATTTTTCTTTGTATTTTTGTCTTTTTGTTGTTGATAAACTTAAACTTTTATTTATATTTTGCACCTATTTTCTTTTGTTGTTACATCTTTGCGATAACCCGGCCATGAAAAAAACAAAAAAAAACGCTTTATTATGTTGTTATTTTTTTTTTAGTCTAATGTTTGGCATTGGTAATCTGATAATCATAGACTTATAGAATTAACATGTCTTTCAATCTTATACTTATTAACCACATACAAAAAAGAATTTCCTTTCTTCCTCCATCTGTTTATTGTCAGGTGCAATTTCTTTGCAAGAGCTTACCACATTACCTCGAGACTGCTTCCCTGTTGATTGCAACTTGGTTGTCTTCAAGTCTAATGTCAGCAAATTCTTGTCAAAAACCGACGCATAATTAATGAAATGCAGTTCATACAGAAAAGTGACACTAACGACGGGGCCCTAACGACACGCACACCCGTGTTCAACAAGTCATATCTGAGCCATTGTTGTAATATTTGACCCTGTTCGGGCTACTCTATCGTTACTTGCCGACTGAGCTCCAATCTTTGGTTCCTCTTTATAAAACATTCACAGCAAGGACTTGTCTAGTTACCACAATGGAAAAAAAGACTTTCCTTTCACCCTCCATGTGCCTAGTGTCAGGCGGAATTTTCATGGACAGAGCTTATTTGCAAGGGCTTCCATCATGTGGAACACAATACTGCAGGACTGCTTCCCTGCCTATCACAACTTCAAATCCAATGTCATCAAATTCTTGTCAAAAACCGGCCCATAATTAATAATCAGTTTATATCATAGATCAAAGTTAGTACTCTCATAGTGTTCCTCATCTTTCGGCTGACAATCATTTCAGTCGCGTTAACCCATATCAAGGCCAAGAGCCACTCGAGGATAAGTGGTTATAAAAAAAAAATAGTAGAATAAAAAATAGTCGTAAACTTCGAAGATTAAGCATGAACTCAAACACACACAAGCCACGCCCCAAAATAACATCTAAAAAAATAGTTATCACATTTTGTACAAACGGCGGCTCCAAAATACGAAATTGTAAAAATACCAAGTCACGTCACCTGTTTTCGAATACGTCCGCAGACAAAATTATTCTTATGCGGCCCCAAAAACAAATTCTGTCCTGTGAGCCGATCGTGGTTTTTAAAAAGATCACAATCCTCGCTTTCCCCCCCCCCCCCCCCCATTCAGTCAGTCGAACAGATCGGTCAAAAAGTAAGGACACACACAACTATGATCTGCCTCTCTTGCTGGCACATGTTTTACTCGCTAACTTTTTCCTAAAGGGATGGATTTATATTTATTTATACGCAGATAGATACGTATTGGTCTTTATTTATAAAGTGGAAGATGTGGCGTTTAACGGGCACGAAAATGCCATTGAGTCACGTGTGTGGTCTGTTGTCGTGCGTCATTTTGCAAAGTAGTTCATACAAACTATTCCGTCGCAACTGTTTATGCAAATGTCGATTTGATTGTCGAACCAATCAGTCGTTCCCCTGTGGTCGATATATAAGACTTGATTGTCGAACCAATCAGTCGTTCCCCTGTGGTCGATATATAAGACGAATGCTAAAGAGCTGAATCGGTCGGGCCGGGAACCGCCAAGTACATTGTATGCTAGGTGAAGGCTACCGGTTCAGTGAATGTTACCCGTTTGTTGAAGGTTTCACATTCAGTAAAGATTACCCGTCCGTTAAAGTTGACCCAGGATGGGTTGCCAGTCTACAAAAACTGAGAAAAATCAAGAAATTTTAATTTTTTAAATTTTGTTTTAAAATAAATTTCAAACTTTTCATTTGTGTATGATTTGGATTATTCGAACGACTGTGAAACTGGTAATAAACCATCATGGCACTCCAAATGGAGGAGGTAATGCCTGGGAGGATGAACTTCTGAGACTGAACAGATACTGTATTTTGATCCTTATTTATTAAGTGTGTCTTTAGTATAGAGCCACAGACACGAACACTGCAAAATTTTAGTTCACAGCTAAATGTCTAAATTACGCAGGATATGTAAACTTTATTATAATCGAGCCTATGTGTCTGTCACTAATCAAGGGAGGCGCGAGAGCGCTCTATCCCTTAATAGACTACACGAATGGCCTATGCTGGAAATCTCATTTCTTTGATCAAAAACCAATGAACCAAATTAGTTAAAACTTTGCACAAAATTTTTATTTGATAGATTCTATAAGTGTGTAGAATTTCAGCATCATTAGTCAAGGCAACCCAGAGATCCAGAAAGTTCAATCATGAAATCATGTTATCTGTGTGTACTTACATGCCACCCTGTATCTCAACTATTTGATGGATTCAGCTGATTTTTGGCAGAGATAGAGGTTCTAGGGTCTAGTTGATGGCATTTTAATTTCAGTTTACCATATACCTTAGTTTTCCAGAAAATTCCAAAAAACCTTAAAAATGACCATTGTATTGAGGCATAGCCTTTACAAAAGTAATGACATTCCATGAAAAATGCCAGTATACTGAAATCATATGCCCTTAATAGGTCAAGATGAAAATTCATATACACTAAATGTACAAAAGCAAGGAAATTCCCAAATTTTTACACTTTTATTGTCATTAAGGGTATGACTACATATTAACCAAACCATTTCATTATCACATCACTACAGTATAAATCTCTATGCATGAGTGGATGAAGTGTGTGAGGTGCGCTGAAGAAAAATTCCTACCAGTAAAATACATAGTCCTGTTGTGCTCGCATACCCTTAATGACAATAAAAGTGTAAACATTTGGGAATTTCCTTGCTTTTGTACATTTAGTGTATATGAATTTTCATCTTAACCCTATTAAGGGCATATGATTTCAGTATACTGACATTTTTCATGGAATTAACAAAGTATTAGCTGAATAAGACATTCAGAATGGACATGTTAAAGGGAGATAACTTGTCAGAGTTGCTTGTGAGAGTTATGTCCCCTTGGCTTCCAAACAAGAGACAGACATTTTGTAAGACATATATCGTTATTAGCTCCCACAATAACTGTCAATTAATTAATAAATCCTCTTCTTCTAATTGTAAAAAGTAAATAAATAATTAATTGTTGGCTATACCAATTTTCTTCAGTCAAATTTTTTCTCATAAAACAAAATAAAACAAACTCTATATAATAATTCCATGAAAAATGCCAGTATACTGAAATCATATGCCCTTAATAGGGTTAAGATGAAAATTCATATACACTAAATGTACAAAAGCAAGGAAATTCCCAAATTTTTACACTTTTATAGTCATTAAGGGTATGCAAGCACAACAGGGCTATGTATTTTACTGGTAGGAATTTTTCTTCAGCGCACCGCACACACTTCATCCACTCATGCATAGAGATTTATACTGTAGTGATGTGATAATGAAATGGTTTGGTTGATATGTAGCCATACCCTTAATGACAATAAAAGTGTAAAAATTTGGGAATTTCTTTGCTTTTATACATTTAGTGTATATGAATTTTCATCTTAACCTTATTAAGGGCATATGATTTCAGTATACTGGCATTTTTCATGGAATTTAGATAATACTTAAACTCTGATAACCAATCTTGGTTCATTGGTTGCTAGTGGTGGATTATTCAGACTACTATTCTCATCTGTGATGTTATTTTCACAACGTTTCGGCCAATGTAACGTCCGACCTTCTTCAGGTGTGTCTTGTCGAACTCAGGAATCTGTACGGAATTTCAAACTGAACCCTTTCATTGGAGGAAATTGAATGTGAAAAAGGTGAGATTCTGGGAGGTGGCAGTTATGAAGTGGATACCGACGACCTGGGCGTGCCAAGTTCGAATCCTGTCAGTTCCATAACACCACTTTTGCTATGTATATTTGCAACCTTCATATGGTTCCTCCCGTAAGTACCTCATTCTAGACAATGTATTTTAAGAGCAATCTATTCTAAGAGCAATGTATTTCAAAGACAATGTATTCTGAGAGCAATGTATTTTAAGAGCAAAGAGCAATGTATTTTAAGAGCAAAGAGCAATGTATTTTAAGAGCAATGTATTCTAGGAATATCAAATAATTATGTTACCAATAGAATTATGTTTGATAACTTTATTCGGCATTAAAAACCCAAAGATGGTTGATATGCCATAAACCAAACCCAACCAAACCAAACCTGATTCTAGAAAGAACTGGAGAAACAAACGCCAACACAGAATAATTTGCGTCAATATCATGCATAATAGCAAATTCTAAGAGTCTGTGATTATTGGAATACCGATGCCAAAAATTGGATTATTTAAAAAAATAGGCGCATTTTTTTTTTCATTTTCCTGATATTATTTATCTTATTTTTTTTTCCCGTCGTCTTTTTTTTCAGAAAGACCTGCTGCTTCTCTGCATCCTCATCGTCACATTCTTTTACATGTCGTTCTGTCTCTACTTCTGGTTGGCGGCCAACAATGACGCCAACAGTTTTAACTGGTAAGTCTCCTCCTTTTTTTTTTTTTTACTCTTCATTTATGATCAACTGGAGGAGGTCAAGGTAGTTTAAAGGTTACCGGCTGCCCTGTCGGCAGGGACACGGATTCCACGACTGCAACCCCATGCGAAAGAGGTAAACCCCTCCTCGAAAAATTTAAATTTAAGAAAGAAAAAAAAAAATTTTTTAATTTAAAAAAAAATTTTTAAATTTAAAAAATTAAAATTAAAAAATTAAAAAACTAAAAAATTAAAATATTTAAAAACAAATTTACAAAATTAAAATTAAAAAACTAAAAAATTAAAATATTTAAAAGAAAAAAAAAATTTTAATTTAAAAAAAAATTTAAAATTTAAAAAATTAAAATATTTAAACAAGAAAAAAAAAATTTTAATTTAAAAAAAAATTTTAAATTTAAAAAAATTAAAATTAAAAAATTAAAATTTAAAAATTAAAAAACTAAAAAATTAAAATATTAAAAAAAATTTTTTTAATTAAAAAAAGAAATTTTTTTTTTTTTAAAATTAGAAAAATTAAAAAAATTAGAAAAATACTGTAGGCTGTGATGGGCGGCCCATAATGCCTCGGGATAAAATCCTGGTGGCTGAGCAGTCTTTGACCTGGTTACTTGCAATAATCTACTTTTGCACTTATATCGGTTAGACGGGATTGTATTTCGATTCAATTTCTTTAAAAAATACTCATTCTTTATATGCACACTTTGAAATATGGTTTTTATTAATCGAATACGAACACTTTTTAAAAAAAAATAGAAAAACAGATATGATCAACATAATACACCATGAACTTTTATATTTAAAAAAAAAACACAGATTTAAATTTGAATTTGAGTGAAAAAGAAATACGCATAAATTAAATGGATGTCGGATACATTTTGATTTTTTAGCCTGACTGTGGGAATTTATACACTGATGAAGCCTCTTCATGAATATTTGTCATTTTTTGTATATCATAAAAATGTATTTTCTCGAAATGGGCAGAAACAATTGTCTGTTAATAAAGTGCTTTTAAATCTACTACATAAACCTTTGTATTAACTTATATATATATATATATATATATATATATATATACGACTAATAATGCAATTTTATGCATCTTAATCACTTAGGAAGTGAGACAATCGAAATAATAGTAAGCAAAAAAAACAACGAATGCTGCAATCATCAATAAAAAATAATTACATAAAAATACATTAAATATTTAAGTAATAAAAATCGTACATATTTCTAGACAAGCGTCTTGGTCCAGAGGTAAAGACGCTGGACTATAGACATCAATATCGAAGGTTCGATCCTTGTCTAAGTTAGCCATGCTGATGACGGCTGTGAGCCAGAAACACATGTCCATGGATTACTTTTATGTACGTATAAAATTAATAAATAATTATATATATATATATATATATATTGTGTGTATTTAGGCAGCAAGTTTTCATTTAGGCAAACGTTGTTGAATAGCACGGAGTGTTTCTGCTTTGTGATCTTTTTTTTTGTAATTTTTTCCATCTTCCAAATGGTCAAGTTCACGCTTAAGAAATCAAACTCTAACTTCACACCCCTTCGAACATAATCACGCCCTTGTAACTTTTCAATACTTTAGACGCTCCTTTTTTTTAAGTTGTATAAATTAAAAATAAACATGAAATAAAAAAACAAAAATAAAATAAATATAAATAAATAAATTAATAAAAATAAAAATAAATGAATAAATAGAATAAATAAATAAAATAAAAAGTAAAGACATACTCTTTTCCTCTCTTTACACTCTATAAATACATATTCTTTTTTCACACTAACACGCCTGAAGATGATTTGAGGATATCAAATCGAAAGTACTCGCAAGGAAGATGGAACAACAAAACTACGGAAACTTCATACACCAGTTTGATCGAGGTACGAAGTTGACCATTCGGAAGATGGAAAAAATTTAAAAAAAGATCACAAAGCAGAAACACTCCGTGCTATTCAACAACGTTTGCCTAATTATATATATATATATATAATTAGGCAAACGTTGTAAATATATATATATATACATAATTATTTATAAATAAATATTATTTTCAAAATACACCCATATACACAGATATGTCGCAGTTTATGAATTTCCAAATCAAAGTAGAATAAATAGTGGCAGTTGTTATGACTCAACGGGTCACGGGTACGTCTGGTGTTTTTAATATTACTCTAAATTAGCACTAGAGTATAGTTTTATAAACAACATTTTTTAAAGAAGGGCCTCAAATTTCATATAGCTTACAGACTCTGGCCCTGGAAAGTTGTGAAAATTGGACAGACAGACAATTCTCGTCTTTTCTAGATATAGATTATTCTACGTGTTTCTACCTTCCTACACATCTGTTTTCTGCGTGTACGGAAGGCGTGCGCGCGTACATGTCAGGATTTTCATTTCGTTTTTTTTTTTTCATTTTCTTTCTTTCGAAAAGCAGTCAGTAGCAAAAATCACCATGGCAACCGAAAGCTTACATCATTCTCAAAAGAAAAGAGCAAATTATTAGCAATAAATATTTTAATATATATCATCATCATCATCATCATATTCAGTTTAATGTCCGTTTTACTTGCAAAGATGCGTTTTGACGCTTTCAAGAAATTAACTTCCAAACTAACCTATCTCTGGCCAGGTTTTTATTTATCCCTCTTTCTCTCAAGTCCATTTTTGTCACTTCCTTCCAATTTTTTTCCTTGGCCTTCTCCTATGAACTGAACCTGCTAACTGTTCTACAATAACTCTCATTCATTCTTTCAACGTGGCCATACCATCAAAGTCTCCTGTTCTGCCCGCATCTCCCTATACTGTCCTGATTTAATCTCCCTCTGAAGTCATCAGATCTAAGCCTGTCTTTACGACTCACATTACACATCCAATGTATCATTCTGATATCATTTCTCGCATGTCCTCAACTGGCCAGATTTCACTTCCATACATCATCACACTGCGTTCACATGCCTTGGTCAACAGTGGTAACGCTCTGCTGGTTAGTAATGATATATCTATACAGGGTGTCTCAAAAAAATGTACTCACTCTTAGAATGACGAGAAAACTTTTATCGCGTTATCAGCTTTGTTTGAACAATAATGGTCATCAGTTTGAACATTTGCGAACATGATTCTTCAATTACATCTGTCTCATGTATTCGATGCTATTTCATTTCACTCTATGTTCATAAATAAAAGTTTTCTTGTCATTCTAAGAGTGAGTATATTTTTTTGAGACACCCTGTATAATAAACTAAAGTGAGTCGCTTTCTCATTACTACAAAATCGATGTTTGATTCTAGTTCGTCATTTTTGTATTTCGATGCAATTTCTTTAAAAAAATATTTCATCTGCCTAGGAATATTTTTAAAGCGGACATTTCTCAATAATGACATAAGGAGAGAAACTGAGCCGAGCAGCTGAAAAGTCTCTCACCAGGCAACAGCAAGTGACACTCATCAGACTCAGAAATGGCCACCACGCAGACCTCAAGTATTGGCTTCAGAAGATTGACCGTGTTGACAACCGAGTGTGCCGAAAGTGCAATGTATGAGAGAAGACGGCGGAGCAGGTCATCTACGACTGTCCGCGACCATCTACTGCCCCTCCACCCCCCCCCCCTTCCCCGACGCTCTGGCGAACAACTTACTCCTTGTCCTCCGGATATGGGAAAACAGAACCTCAATTCTTGACCAACCAAATGTCGCCCAACCAGCAGCAAGGTCATAAGAACCCCCCCCCCCCAATCTTTTTGTTGCTCATCATCATCATCGTCATCATCATCATAAGCAGCAGCAGCAGCTCTCTGTCGTTAAGTACAAATAACTGTCTTCTCTCTGTTCTTAAGGTAGTACAATAGCAGCTGGAAACCTGGGTAACTCTCTTCTGCGCTGTTGCAGTGACGTCAAGCAGGAGAATTGATCGGAAACATTCTTCTTACATCCGGTGTTTACACGTTTTTATCGGTTTAATTTCAACTTAAAAATGAAAGAACGACGAAGTAGAACCTTTTAACAAATTTATTTAACAAAAACACCGATTAGATTGAAAGGTTGGGAAATTCATCTCGATTTCAGCTTTTTTGCCATTGGCTACTCCCATTTGTTCTTGGCCTTTTGGCTAAGATCAAAGTGTAGTATCTGTTCCGATGGATACTACACCCCATAAACTGGTATTGTCTTGGCCTTCGGGGCTTGATTTACGCCGGTCTATGGGTCTGTCCTGTGCAGTTCTAGGAGGTCCATCCTCCCAGGCTTCGCCTCCCCTCTTTGAGGAGGAGTAAGTTTATTGCTTACTGCCTGAGGCGCCCCTACCGGGGAATGCCGACGGGGCTGCCCAGGCAATTTTTAATGGCCAGAGTGCTCACTTTCTCGGGCGCTGGCTTTTCAAACCCCACTTTCCCGACCCGACCTTGTGTCACATCTTACTTGTGGGAGTAAGATAAAACTGGCCTTGTGCCTAACCTCCTGGAGAGGAGGTAAATAAATACTCCCATCCCTCAGTAATTTTGCCGATTCACTTTTTTCGAACGATTCATGATGAGGTAAAGGAGTTAGATGATTTTTGTTTCATGAAAAAACTTCTCGTCTCCTTCCCCTCCCATCCCTCATGGTTGCATCTTAAAAATGAACCTGTTTCTGTACTTTAAGCTTTGCGGTCACAACGGCAGCGACAATTTTGCCTGTAGAAGTCGGTGAAGGATTTTCACGTCTATTGTATTTTAAAATTCCTAAAACTTTTTAGCATTTAGAGTAATTTGACTCGTTAAGTTAAATCTGCGATTCCTGTGACATTTCGAGTGAGGCGCCAATTCTACCGAAATTTCTCTAGTGTTTACCTCGATAAATGTTGGTTGCAGAGAAAGAGAGAGAGAGAAAGAGAGAGAGAGAGAGAGAGAGAGTGTGTGACAGTCTATTAGCGCAGGAGGTCTTGTCGTGGATATAGACGGTGGGGTTTCTCCCCACCACCCCAATAGATAGGTAAGTAGTGTGTTTAACAAGCGACATCTTTTTGGAAACAATAACGAGAGATACTAGAATGGTTTCTGTTTAGGTGTGTATGTGTGTGTGTCTGCTTACATGTATGTAGCCATGCATTTGGATATGTGTATGGGGATTTATGTGTTTTGATAACTATATGTATGTGTGAAACTGGTTATTGATGCAGACTCTGGGCTCGGCATGCTGTGTTAGAATACTGTTGCAGTTATTGCATCAATTTTGCTAATACCTTTGGAGAAGGTATGAATCCATATATCCACCCTCCAGCTATGAGAAGGAAAACCCCAAAATAAGACCAGTTTTTCTCTGCTTATCCCGGCATTGTTTCCGGTCGCCCTGGACTTCTCCTTGCCACTGGAATCCAATAATTCCGATTCAGGAGAGGTAGGAATCATAACTCTATCTTCTAGCCATGAGTGGAATAGTAGGGTAGACTAGGCTCTAAAGCCTTGGTAAAGCAACTAGTCTCAGAGAAGGAAAACTCTGATGATACAACACCTGCGGACAAGTAAGTCTAGTGTCCTTATTTACTTGCCTTCCCACGAGGGACGAGTTAGACACAAGTTATCAATTATTATGATTATTTGTTTGGCATGCCTCTTTGGGGATCTCCATTTTTAGCCATTTTCTCAATTCAACCCGTAAAAAAATATTTACAGAACATTTACACTATGTATACAGTCGTAGTAGTAGTAATAATAATAATATAAATAATAATAATAGTAATAATAATAATAATGATATAAATAATAATAATAATGATATAAATAATAAGAATAATGATATAAATAATGATAATAATAATAATAATGATATAAATAAGAATAATGATATAAATAATGATAATAATAATAATAATGATATAAATAAGAATAATGATATAAATAATGATAATAATGATAATGATATAAATAATAATAATGATATAAATAATGATATAAATAATAATAATGATATAAATAATGATATAAATAATAATAATGATATAAATAATGATATAAATAATAATAATGATATAAATAATAATAATGATATAAATAATAATAATAATGATATAAATAATAATAATAATAATAATGATATAAATAATGATAATAATAATAATAATGATATAAATAATGATATAAATAATAATAATGATATAAATAATAATAATGATATAAATAATAATAATAATAATGATAATAATAATAATAATGATATAAATAATGATAATAATAATGATATAAATAATAATAATAATAATAATAATAATGATATAAATAATAATAATAATGATATAAATAATAATAATAATAATGATATAATAATAATGATATAAATAATAATAATAATAATGATATAAATAATAATGATATAAATAATAATAATAATAATGATATAAATAATAATAATGATATAAATAATAATAATGATAATGATATAAATAATAATAATAATAATGATATTAATAATAATAATGATGATGATATAAATAATGATAGTAATAATAATAATAATGATATAAATAATGATATAAATAATGATAATAATAATGATATAAATAATAATAATAATAATGATATAAATAATAATAATAATGATATAAATAATAATAATAATAATAATAATGATATAAATAATAATGATATAAATAATAATGATATAAATAATAATAATAATGATATAAATAATAATAATGATATAAATAATAATAATAATGATATAAATAATAATAATAATGATATAAATAATAATAATAATAATGATATAAATAATGATAATGATATAAATAATAATAATAATAATAATAATAATGATATTAATAATAATAATAATGATGATATAAATAATGATAGTAATAATAATAATAATGATATAAATAATGATGATAATAATAATAATAATAATGATATAAATAATAATAATCATCATCATGGTGGTGGTTTTTGATTACTGTTGGAAGAGGAACCCTGCCTCGGTTTCCTTCTACCTTATCGGTGTCTGTCATTCAGGGGTTGTGCCATAGTCACCAGCTGCGAACTGCGATTTGGTGACGCTATTTCCCGATAACTAAGTGTAGAGCACTATTCGTCCTTTTAACATACAGCGCCTGCTATTCCCAAATGGTCACTCATCTGGTACTGACCAGGCTCAATGTCGCTTAACTTCAGTGATCTAACGGGAACTGGTGTGTCAACATGATTATGCCATATCAATATATAGATGCAATTCTATTAAAAATTTCATCCGATAGTTCCCAAAAGTTTCTAAAATGTTCTCCTTTTTTTTTGTTACCATTATTTCTGAATTCCATCTTAAAATGCCAAAAATAACA
Source organism: Sepiola atlantica (assembly GCA_963556195.1). NCBI lineage: Eukaryota > Metazoa > Mollusca > Cephalopoda > Sepiida > Sepiolidae > Sepiola > Sepiola atlantica. The sequence continues at coordinate 11,536,619 of OY744552.1, forward strand.
TTCGCCCCAGTCAGAGAATAAACGTGCATGCTATACAGGCCTGTATTAAGGATCGCCTTGATCAAATTCCATCTGAAAATCTCCTACGTTATTTGCCGTTCTTAATCTGATCTGGCAACATGTTCCAAAAAATATATTACTCAATAATCCAGAAGCACTAAAAAAAAATCGATATGATTTTCATAAAGTACTAACCTTCGAATGGTATGTGTTAACATTTGAGCCGAATCAGATTATTAGTTTACAAATTACAGTTGTTTAAATGAAGCTACTGTTTCAAATTTGGCATAATGGTAAGAGTGGTCACTAATGGACCGAGAGATTAGGGTTCAACTCTTTGGTCGAGTCATACCAATGATTAAAAAAAAAATGGTACTTGATTCCCTCTTGCTAAACACTCGGCATTATAAAGTGAGGATCACGGGTAAGTGGAGTAATCGTGAAAAAGTAGTGGCGCCCTCCCCTACATTTTGGTGTCGTAGCTAATTAAAAGGGAGCCTTTGGGTCGCCCTCGACTACGGTCGACTACTTTGCTTTTTTTAGCAAAGAAAATCGATTGGTTAATAGATCTAAATTTTTTTTTTTATCTGCCTTGAAAATATCCTTTCTGATCGAGAGGAAAAATATTAGCAAAAACTGTCTACCAAAGTTAGACGTGTTACATAATCGCTTACAATTGCTCCCCCCCCTACACACACACACACACACAATGGAAGTATGTAAGTATGGAAAGAGAGAGAAATAATTGATCCGGTTTTGAATATTTCAGGTTATAATTTTTTAAAAAAATATGTTACAGTTCCTCCTGCTTGTTGAATTTGAGGAAATTGGGTCGAGCAAGTGACATCCCTACGAGACAATAAAGAATTAATTTTGTTTGGATAGATATGTGTGCATGTGGGTGCGTTTATGTGTTTAGATATGTACTCGAAAAAGAAATGTGAGTTTGCAAAGCCAGTTAAATATTTAAAAAAAAGTTGTAACCATGAAGCCATCCCTCCTTTTATCACCAGTAGTGGATGTAGTGAAATTAGAAATTAGGACCCAGGGTGATGCTGGATATCCTTGCTAGTATATATATATATGAAACGCGGGAGCCTCTTTGTAGCTTAATTGCCAGAAATATATTTTCATAGCTTATATACATATATTTTCTTCGGGGAGGGTAGATTCTTGGATCTTATCAGCTAGAATCTCATTGGATGTTTTGCTCCACTTTTCAAACTTTGAGTAGTGGTAGCAAAACAATAGCACCTTCTTTTGTGCAACAATCCATGGTTGGGCTTTTAAGCCTCTTATGTTTCTTTTTTTGTTGTTGCTGCATTTGATGGAGATAGGGGGCCAGGATCTTTTGTCTAAAGGCCTGATTGGCTGACCCTGATTGGCCTCTGTATTGGCTGGAGCACCATTTCCAGAAGCAGGAAGGTTTACACCATTGCTTACATCTTCCCGCCTGGTGTACGAACGGGTTGATGGGCCCTTTTTATCCTGAGTGCCGGCCTGCCAGTATTTATTTTTGTTTTTATTCATATTTTTTATTATTTATTTCCCCATTGTTTATTCGAAGCTGCCCTCAATGAGTAGAGGGGGTGTCCCCGTCCGCAATTCGGGAGACGTGCTGGATGGCTTGAGGAGACAGCACACCATTTTTTTTAAATATTTGGTCAGGGTTTACTTCAAGTAAAATGTATCCTCATGTCAGAGTCTCTGACAAACCCCTGTACAGAGAGACCGAAGACACCCGAGGGTGGTGTCTAGTAGGGATTCAAGTCCTCCCCTATGTGTATGTGGGTGCGTTTATGTGTTTAGATATGTACTAAAAAAAAATGTGAGTTTGTAAAGCCAGTTAAATATTTTTAAAAATGTGTAATCTTGTAGCCATCCTTCCTTTTACCACCAGTAGTGGATGTAGTGTAGCAACCTGTCTCCATTTTGTTTCAAGAAACCGTCACAGACAAAGAGAGGGTTATGGAAGCGTGGGTGATAGAGTCCATATAAAATAAGGGTGGAGAAGGGACAAACAGCGTAGAGTGAGAGAGGGTGAGAGTGATGGACAGAAACTTAGTCAGATAGGGATCACTTATTAAGTTAATTGCAAATTGTGGTTAATGAGAACAATTAAAATAGAATTTATTTTCAAACATAACTCAATTCTAAAATATGCCTCAGTTTTAGGATTAATTATTTATAATTAAAATGTATAAGAAAAAAAGCCGTAGGGAAACAAATGTTGATTAACTCGGCTTTAGTGTAATAATATATATGTTTATATTTCGATAGCATGAAGCACTTGCTTGTCTAGCCACACTGAAGAATTACATTTGCCCCCTCCCTTACCATATTTAGCATTCGCACTTGGGCTGCGATAGGTACTTATGTAGTATGTGCACCGGGGTGGCGATAGGTACTTATACAGTATCTTCACCGGGGCGGCGATATAGGTACATATCTGGTATGCGCACTGAGGCTGCAATACATACATATATGGTATGCGTACCAGGGCGGCGATAGGTATGTATATAGTGTGTGTACCGAGGTGGCGATATATACGTATATAGTATGCGCACCAGAGTGGCGATAGGTACATATATAGTATGCACACCGGGGCGGAGATAAGTACCTATATGGAAGGCGCAGACAGAGGTAGTACTTTTTATAGAAATATGTCATACTTTTGCCCTGGGCAACAGAAGAGGAATGGTATAGAAGTGACAGCTTTCGCAAAAGGCAAAGGGAGAAAGTAGCCGTGAAATGTTGCGACCAGGAAACAGAAAGATAGAAAGATAAAGAGACAGCTATAGAGAGAGGGAGAGAAATAGAAGTTTGAATATAAAGATGTTACACACACGATTTTTCTTCAATTATGTGTTTTTATGACCCCGGGCAACGCCGGGTAGCCCTGCTAGTATATTATATAAAGGGTAGTTGTTTGTCTGTATGTCCAGCTAAAAGTAAGAAACTACAAAACAAAACCCACAAAGTTGGTATATTCTTGATCGGCGTTGCCCGGAATTAATAAAATATCTAAAATTAAAAATAAATATTCATTCTTTGGTGGTCAACTGACCAAGGTTTCGTTAGTGGGAGCGGCTTGGTTTTTCAGTCATTTTATTCACCCATTTTATTTACTAAAGAGAAGTAACTCTGATTTTTTATCGAGGAGTTAATTCCCTTATCTCAACTCATTCGTTGAGGAATCTAGTTAAAGGAGAATTGTCTGTGTGTATGTGTAGTCAGAGAGGAACGGGCTGGGGAGGGGGAATTAGAGAAAGACAGAGAGGCGGATAGAGTGAGGTAGAAATTTTAATAGAAATATTTTACACTTGTGCCCTGGGCAACGCCGGGTAGCCCTGCTAGTCAGGGATAATGCAAAGTGCTGCGTAAAAGAACTGGAATTTTGAACCAGAGCCTTTATTTAATATGCCGAGGTCGATTGCTCTCGTTCCGAATTTATTTCAGGCGGCATGGTAAGTCTGAGGGGGGGGGTGTCTGACTTGCTATTGTCTTTCTTGCTTCCCCTTACCACTTGAAATGGTGTCGACTCGAGGCTAGAAAAAGGCACATGTTTTACTCACTAACTATTGTATGATTGAGATGGAAGTATATCTATTTATATACAAATCAATACACATTGGTCTTTATTATATTCTGTAGGTAGTTGATAATACACGGTGATCGCTAGAAAAGCAGGAAATTTGTCAAACAGTAATTTATTTTTACAAAGAATAACTTTTATAAAGTTTTTCAAAGACTAATATTATAATACACTCACAGATGCTCAAAATGTCGTCCGTGCACTTCATAGCAGCGTCTTGACCTAGAAATCCAAGCTCCTGTGGTATATCATTCCAAGCTCTTGTCAAATACGTTTTCAACTCATCAATAGAGTCTTCTATGTCGCGTCGTGTTATTCATAAAAATAAACAATTTATCGAAAGAAAAAAAATTAAATAAATTTTAACTTTTTTGTAAAAAAAAAATTATAACATTTGTTTCATTCATTTTTTTTAGTCAGAAAATAAATATTCATAAAATACAATTTATTGAAAAAAAAAAATTTTGTGAAAAAAAAAATTAACCTAATTGATTTTCTTCAAAAAAAAAAGTTATCATAAAAATAAATGCACAATGTTTTTCTTTCATTATTTTTTCCTGTTAAAAAAGCAGCCTCGTATTGATTTTGACGCTGGTTCGATTTGATTCGTCCGTTTCCGGCTGTTTACGTATTTCTGCATCAGCAAACATTGGTTTTATCCGGTTCAAAAGATGTACCAGTACCAAGTTTTCTTATCTTTTAAAAACATATCCTTCAATTGCACTGTATATAATAGGTTTCCTTTCTTTTCTCAGGTATATATCGACCAAATTCCGAATAAAATGGATTCCTTGGTACACCGTTTTTTTGTCTCTGACTGCAGTCGTCTTTGGCTACTTTTCCATTTTAATAGTAAGTTCATTTTGTTTTTTTCATTCTTTGATTTGGATTTTCTTTCTTGGCCGTAAAAAAAAAAAAAGAATGAATTCATACTTCTGACAAATATTTAACTTTCGATCACTTGTGCGACACTATTTATCGTGCTGGAAAATTCGTTGGAATATTCTACCGCTCCAGGAATTACCTGATTCCAAATGCAATCCTTTAAGAATCAAATATGTCCAAAGATGGAATACTTCTGTGACATCTGGGTGGGGGTGGGGGGTGGGGGGAGTCACTTAGTATTCTTATCCCTCTTTCACTCAAGTCCATCCTTATCACCTGGTGATACCAGATCAGGCTGCCCTGTGGCTCCCTGAGACGAAATTCACCTACATTGACGTTTTTTTTTTTTTTTTTTTTTTGTAAAACTTAATTATGTTCTACAAAACCAAAAACAACAGCCCCTCTCCCTTTCTCCCTCCCCTTTTTTATTTTATTTTTAGAACTTGAAGCATAAATCTTTTACTATAATGACCAGATTCGGCATTAAATAACCCAAAAAGGGTTGATATGCCGTAAAACAAAACTATCAAACCAAAAACGATGATTAAACATTTGAAGATATAAAGAACTTGAAGCATAAAAACTTTTACTATAATGACCAGATTCGGCATTAAATAACCCAAAAAGGGTTGATATGCCGTAAAACAAAACTACCAAACCAAAAACGATGATTAAACATTTGAAGATATAAAGAACTTGAAGCATAAAAACTTTTACTATAATGACCAGATTCGGCATTAAATAACCCAAAAAGGGTTGATATGCCGTAAAACAAAACTACCAAACCAAACCATCCTTATCACTTCCTCCTATGTTTTCTTTTGCCTATCCCTGTGAATTCAACCTCCTACCTCAACTGTTCTACATCTACAGATCCCAAAACTCTCATCCATTCTTTCAACGTGGCCATACCATCTGAGTCTCCTGTTCTGTATGCATCTTCCTGGGGAGGGAGCTGCCATTTAGAGCACTCTGTCCTGTTTTGACAAAGTACAAAATCGACGTCGAAATCTAGTGAGGGAGTTATCCCTTCCCTTCCCTAAATACATTTACTCACAGAAGAGACGTTGCTAGTCTCTCTCTACTCTATTGCTATTTCACTGGAAGCTGCTCGGCTGAGCTCCACTCTTTGGTTCCTCGTTGTAAGAACTTTCGGCGATTTTGTTGTTTCGCAACCAAAATGGCGGACAACGAACCGTCTGTTAATTTTTTATTTTTTCCGACCTCAAAATTGAGTAAGTAAACCCAAATAAATTGTTTTGGAACTAATTTCCCAACTGTATTCCCTTTAAAATAAATTAAGGTAACTTAGAAATTAGTCCAAAACAATTTATTTGGGTTTACTTACTCATTTGTGAATTCGGAAATTAGCAGACGGTTCATTGTCCGCCATTTTGGCTGCGAAACGACAAAATCGCAGAACTTTCTTGCTACCTCAGCGAAAAAAGTATTTCCTTTCTTTCTCCCATGTGCCTAGCGTTAGACGGAATTTCCATGGTAAGAGCTTCTTTGTGGTAGCAAGAAAGTTCGGCGATTTTGTCGTTTCGCAACCAAAATGGCGGACAATGAACTGTCTGCTAATTTCTGATGCTTTTCTGACCTCACAAATGTTTAAGTAAACCCAAATAAATTGTTTTGGTCTTACTCATTTGTGAATTCCGAAATTTTTGCTCCGAAACGACAAAATCGCCAAACTTTCTTGCTACCACAACGAAAAATGTCTTTCCTCCTTTCTCCCTCCATGTGCCTAGCGTCAGGCGGAATTTCCATGGTAAGAGCTTCTTTGCAAAGGTCTGTGGAACACATTACTGCGGGACTGCTTCCATGCTGATTACAACTTGATCGTCTTCAAATCCAATGTGAACACACTATTAATCTTGTGGGTGATTTAATTTAATGTTTATGCATTTAAGAAATTCTAAGAATTATCCGTTTAATATTCTAACACAAACAAAAGCGATAAACAAAAGAAAACTAAAAAAAAAAAATTACTTATAAAATATAACAGGATTTATTTGCTCCAACAAGTAATACACTAAAATGTTCACGTATGCCAATCTTCGCAATGGTAAGATTTATATATATTTTTTTTTGAGAAAGTTTAATAAATGATCATAAACAAAAAGATGCGGATTAATAGTCGGAATAACGCTCGCAAATATAACGTAATGTGACGTAAGAATGTTAGAATCGAGGCTTTTTGATCACTTTTATATCTTTGAGTTCCCAGTAATGTTCCTGAATGTACTTTGATGGGTTTTTTTTTTCTGTCAGCGGGAAAAAAGGACAGATCCATTCTTGAGATGGTTACATTCAGAAAAATGCTGTTTCAAACTTAAGCATGACGGACAGAGCGTCTTCTAGAAATGCTGTATCAAACTTAAGCATGACAGACAGGCGGACAGAGCCTCTTCTAGAAATGCATAGGAACGTCTAGAAATGCAGTTTCAAACTTAAGCGTGACACACGGACAGAGCCTCTTCTAGAAATGCATGGGAACGTCTAGAAATGCCGTTTAAAACTTAAGCGTGACAGACAGACAGACGGACAGAGCCTCTTCTACAAATGCATGGAAATGTGTAGAAATGCTGTTTAAAACTTAAGCGTGACAGACAGACGGACAGAGCCTCTTCTAGAAATGCATGGGAACGTCTAGAAATGCTGTTTAAAACTTAAGCGTGACAGACAGACAGACCGACAGAGCCTCTTCTAGAAATGCATGGGAACGTCTAGAAATGCTGTTTAAAACTTAAGCATGACGAACAGAGCCTCTTCTAGAAATGTAAGATTACATTTAAAAAACGACAATACTCAAAATTGTGGCGGATGGAATCAGTTTTATTTAAGATTCTCATTTCATTAGTTGGTTCAAACGCTAACAATCATAATTTGTCTATTTGTATGAAGGACAAAGAAATAATTGGATGGTTCGAAATATGATATCAAGGGAGACAAATGTTGTTTTACTGATGCATAAATCTTTAATAAGACCTGATAGAGAGTAGTTATGCAGTCGGGCCTGGACTCGAGTGTCTAGACATGGAAATTGGAATGTAATCATATTGAGATTGGAAGGCGTACAAAGAAGAGTGACAAAACTAATGAAGATTGGTTTACAAAGAAAGATTGACGAGAGGCGATTTTAATTAAGACTTAAATGATAGCGTTTCTGACTATGGTGGACATTTTAGTTTTTTAAATATTCCTTCTCTCTCTGGAAGGTTATTTTCAAGGCAGATTTCAAAACTAGATCAATTAACCAACTGATTTTTTGGTGCTTCTCCAGAAGTATGGAGACATAGAAATTTAGAAAAAAAATCGGAATTGGGAATTTAAAACAGAAAAAAGTAATTGTCTTGGAATCCGGAGAAATATTGGGATCGTCCCATCACTAATGAATGGTGTTAATGTCCTCAGCAAAACAATTTTTGTTTTACAAAATTCAATCGAGAAAATTGCTAAAAAGGGGAGATCTGCCACAAAGAGAAATAATACCCCCATCACCACCCAAAGATGAGAACAGTTCTTCAGAATTGTGTTTTCTATTTCCTGCTTCTTTTGTTCCAGCTCGTTTGACTCGTTGGTCTAGTGGTCTCCATCAATTCGCTGTTTTGATACCTCATTGTAATACAGCTTCCTATTCCAGTAGCTTTTTCCGAAGAATAGCAGGCTTGTAGAACTCTCTTCCTGCTGACTGTTTTCCATCCTACCGTGATTTTTTTTTTTCAAGACTAAGGCCAATAGGCATCTCCTGTCTTTGCAATAATCATATTTCGTGGTTTTTAGCTCCTTACATCAAGTGGCTTCATGTCTTGTCTGGAGCGATTTATGTAAAAAAAAACAACCTTAGTCCGACTGGTCCCATAAACGAATCGGAAAGTAGTGCAATATTAGCTACCCCAGTGAAGTTAGTTACAACAGATAGGAGAATAAATGGGGAAGGTTTCGAATTGAAAAGAGATAAAGGGAAGCGCTACGTAGCACAGAGAGTAAATGTTATGAAGGATAGTTGACGAGATTCTGGTATAACCATTTTCGATGGGAAGGTGGTGAAAGAAAAAGAGTTACTAACCCGAATTGGTCAATCAACGGTTCAACTTTTCTCTGCTAAAAGAGACAGAGTAATAATTTGTTAATTCTTATAATACAGTTTTATATTCCAGTAGCTTCTTCCCAAGAACTGCAGGCTTGTGGAACTCTCTTCCTGCTGACTGTTTCCATCCTACCTATAGCATTGGTCTTTTCAAGGTTAAGGTCAATAGGAATTTCATGTCTTTGCGATAATCATATTTCGTTCTTTTTAGCTTCTTACATCAAGTGGCTTCATGCCTTGTCTGGAGCGATTTTCATTAGTTCATACATTAGATCCATTGCTCTTTCTGCTTCTCGTAAAGTCGGTTCTCTTTACCGCCCAATGCCATTTTCTATCTCTACAAATCTATAATCAAACCTTGTATGGAGTATTGTTGTCATATTTGGGCTGGTGAATCTCTGTCCCATTTGAGGGTTCTTGATAAGGTGCAGAAACGTATCTGTAATTTGATTGCCCCTACCCTTTCTTATTCTCTATACCCTATCTCTCTCACAGATGTGATGTTGCTAGTCTCAGTCTTTTCTATAAATACTATTATAGCATGTGTTCTTCAGAATTGTCTGATCTATTCCCTGCTTCCTTTGTTCCAGCTCGTTTGACTTGTTGGTCTAGTGGTCTCCATCAATTCGCTATTTTGATACCTCATTGTAATACAGCTTCTTATTCCAGTAGCTTCTTTCAAAGAACTGCAGTCTTGTGGAACTCCCTTCTTGCTGACTGTTTTTTCTAAAGAATAGCAAGCTTGTAGAACTCTCTTCCTGCTAGCTGTTTTCCATCCTACCTAAAGCCTTGATTTTTTTTTTCAAGGTTAAGGCCAATAGGCATCTCCTGTCTTTGCGATAATCATCTTTCGTTCTTTTTAGCTTCTTACATCAAGTGGCTTCATGCCTTGTCTGGAGCGATTTCCATTAAAAAAAAAAAAGAAGAAAAGATAAATCTTGACTGTTAGCTCCACGAGTTGTTCCCCTTGAAATCTTACAAATTTAATCAAGTTTGGAAATAAAAATCATAGTTTTATTCAACAAGAAAAAAAAGGGAAGGTAAACAAAACGAAAATGGGATAATCTCTGTCCCATTTGAGGGTTCTTGATAAGGTGCAGTAACGCATCTGTAATTTGATTGTCCCCACCCTTTCTTCTTCTCTGCACCCTCTCTCTTTACAGATGTGATGTTGCTAGTCTCAGTCTTTTCTATAAATACTATTATGGCATGTGTTCTCTAGAATTGTCTGATCTATTCCCTGCTTCCTTTGTTCCAGCTTGTTTTACTAAGGCCAATAGGCATCTCCTGTCTTTGCGATAATCATAATTCGTTTTTGTTAGCTCCTTACATCAAGTGGTTTCATGTCTTGTCTGGAGCGATTTCCATAAAAAAAAAAAGTTGTCCGAATAATGCAAATAATACTCCTGCAAATTTCTAGTTCAGAAAATCCAGGTGAAGCCTTTTAATGTTGAATTGCGTCCATTGTTATTTTAACTTCTTGAGAAAATCAGTTTTTGAAATAGAATTTATTTTTCTCTTTAGAAATCCAAGAAACAAAAAATAAAACAAACAAAAATGAAAATAAAATCTTTTGTTTCTTTTTGTCTATTGATTTTTATTAAAAAAAAGCAAACAAACAAATAAACATGTTTTCCTTTGATTTGATTTTTGATGAAAGCAAAACAAAATGTCTTCCCGGACCTTGCAGATTGTTTAAGATGCATCAAACCGGAATGTCGGTTTTTATTTTAGTTTATTGATTCGTTGCAACAAAAGATGATGCTGTGAAACAGTCGTTCAGGTGGTTTCAAATGATTTATCATCATCCCCCCCCCCTCCTCCCACTAACTAGTTGTACCTATCCGACGCTGCCCGGGATGCGATGAAGTTTTTATTTTATGGAAATTGCTCCAGACAAGGCATGAAGCCACTTGGTGTAAGGAGCTAGCAAGAATGAAATATGATTATCGCAAAGACAGGATATGCCTATCGGCCTTAGTCTTGAAAAAAAAAAAAAATCTTTGTGAAAAACTGTATTTTAAAAAAAGTTTAAAAATTCAAATAATTATTTTTTATTGGTATTATTAAGATTTAAAATAATTAAAATAAAAACGAAATTATCCAGTATTCGTTAAATCCATTTGCCGTTTTATAGATGCAGGATTTCTTGTTGAGGTAATGACTTCTAACGCATCCATTTTTTTTTTAGTAATACTTGACTCGCATAGGAATTTTTTTTAAAAATAAGACTTCGAACACGAAAACTAAAATGGCAAGCAATAAGGAACACCTTTCTTCAAAACGAATTCTATGAACATCAATTCGGAAACAAAAGAACATCTGCATAGAAATGTAAATTATCTTCTTACCAAGAAAACAATTTGAAAAATTCTCTTCAAAAGAATGGCCCAAATAATATCTTAAGAGGCAAAAAGGCATACGAAAATCTAAAAATCAAACAAAATCACTCACACAATATGAATAGTAAAAAAAAAATTTGATTTTTTTTTTACAGTTTTTCAATTATAGAAAAGAAACGAATAAATTAAATAATGAATGGTAGTTGCCAAAAGCTGCAGACGTGTATGTTTGTTTGAAAGAAGAAGCAGCCGCCTCTCTGAAATCCAACCCTTCCTAAAAATCCAGTTTTAGCAATTAACCTGCATAGAAATGTTAATTATCTTCTTACCAAGCAAACAATTTGAAAAACTCTCTTCAAAAGAATGGCCCAAATAATATCTTAAGAGGCAAAAAGGCATACGAAAATCTAAAAATCAAACAAAATCACTCACACAATATGAATAGTAAAAAAAAATTTGATTTTTTTTCTCCAGTTTTTCGATTATAGAAAAGAAACGAATAAATTAAATAATAAATGGTAGTTGCCAAAAGCTGCAGACGTGTATGTTTGTTTGAAAGAAGAAGCAGCCGCCTCCCTGAAGTCCAACCCTTCCTAAAAATCCAGTTTTAGCAATTAACCTGCATAGAAATGTTAATTATCTTCTTACCAAGCAAACAATTTGAAAAACTCTCTTCAAAAGAATGGCCCAAATAATATCTTAAGAGGCAAAAAGGCATATGAAAATCTAAAAATCAAACAAAATTACTCACACAATATGAATAGTAAAAGAAAAAAAGATCTGGTATTTATTTTTCCAGTTTTTCGATTATAGAAAAGAAACGAATAAATTAAATAATAAATGGTAGTTGCCAAAAGCTGCAGACGTGTATGTTTGTTTGAAAGAAGAAGCAGCCGCCTCCCTGAAGTCCAACCCTTCCTAAAAATCCAGTTTTAGCAAAATGACATCTGACAAGAAACAAGTATCAATTAAACTTGCATAGAAATGTTAATTATCTTGTTGCAAAGCAAACAATTTGAAAAACTCTCTTCAAAAGAATGGCCCAAATAATATCTTAAACAACTTAAGAGGCAAAAAAGGCATACCAAAATCTAAAAACCAAACACAAAATCACTCACACATTCTGAATAGTCAAATCCCATGCTCTAAAAACAGTTTCGCAAAGAAGAACCATTGTAAAAACTGTTGGGTTCGACCCCCTCCCCCCCAAAAAAATGTTTGACCTGGAATGACCTTATAATACTTGAAACAAACAAAAAAACAAACAAAAGGCAGTAATATTACCAGGCGGTGAAGTATCAGTAAAGTTTTATGGTGGGGGGTAAAAAAATTAGTTATCATAATTGTAGATTTTTAGTGTTACCCTTGAGATAAAAATGAGTTGGATTAGTGTTAGATTTTACTGGGTATGAGCGAGTCAGAGTCAGAAAAACAAATATTAAAAATGACTAAAACAATAAAAGACAACCAAGGAAACAATCTCATTGGCTAATGAACAGAGCTGATTAGCCAATGAAAAAAGATTGATGTATATCTAGCGATTACAGTGTATATCCAGAAGTTTCTTTTACTGAGTAAGTTATTGGACCGGATAAAATATGTAAACGATGAAAACGATTGGAATTTAATTTTTTTTTTCTAACAACACAGAATGATAATTGTTAAACATGACTGGCTAGTCAGAATCAAACATCGATTTTTTGCTGATGCATTGCCATTTGTCTGAGTTTGAAAATCCAACAAGATAACTTTATATGTTTTAATTCTGTACTCATCAACATTTACTTAGATAGATATCCGTTTTGATTTGAAGACTAAAAGAAATTAAGCATGAATCAAATCTGAAAAATATCCAAGGATAACTCAGGGTGAACGGATGCTCTTGGCGACGAGCCAGTAAAATTGCCCAGATGATTTTCTTTATTTTTTTTTTATTTATTTTTTTTTTTTCTAGATTGTCTATTTTCAGTGCAGACTGGCCAAACTTAATTTAGATGCAACTTTTATTTTACTAACTTCTTTTTTTTTTTTGATGGTCGCATTTGATATCGTGTTTTTACCACTCGGACCGAAGTGATCATGTCCGAGCATTGGTTTCCATGTCAACAATTATTAGTATCTGTGACTTATGCTGATCTAGCAACAATCAAATTCTTTTTTTTTTTTTTACTGTTATAGCTAGGGATGGGGATGGACGAATTTCTTTGTCAGAGTTGGTGGTTTTGTTTTACGGCATATCAACCCTTTTCGGGTTATTTAATGCTGAATCCGGTCATTTTCGTAGTAGTTTTTATGTTTCGAGTTCTTTATATGTTCAAATATTTATTCATGGTGGGTTTGGTTGTTTTGTTTTACGGCATATCAACCCTTTTAGGGTTATTTAATGTCAAATCCGGTCATTTTCGTAGAAGTTTTTATGTTTCGAGTTCTTTATATGTTCAAATATTTATTCATGGTGGGTTTGGTGTTTTACGGCATATCAACCCTTTTCGGGTTATTTAATGCCGAATCCGGTCATTTTCGTAGAAGTTTTTATGTTTCAAGTTCTTTATATGTTCAAATATTTATTCATGGTGGGTTTAGTTGTTTTGTTTTACGGCATATCAACCCTTTTAGGGTTATTTAATGCCGAATCCGGTCATTTTCGTAGAAGTTTTTATGTTTCAAGTTCTTTATATGTTCAAATATTTATTCATGGTGGGTTTGGTTATTTTATTTTACAGCATATCAACCCTTTTAGGGTTATTTAATGCCGAATCCGGTCATTTTCGTAGAAGTTTTTATGTTTCAAGTTCTTTATATGTTCAAATATTTATTCATGGTGGGTTTAGTTGTTTTGTTTTACGGCATATCAACCCTTTTAGGGTTATTTAATGCTGAATCCGGTCATTTTCGTAGTAGTTTTTATGTTTCGAGTTCTTTATATGTTCAAATATTTATTCATGGTGGGTTTGGTTGTTTTGTTTTACGGCATATCAACCCTTTTAGGGTTATTTAATGCTGAATCCGGTCATTTTCGTAGTAGTTTTTGTTTCGAGTTCTTTATATGTTCAAATATTTATTCATGGTGGTTTTGGTTGTTTTGTTTTACGGCATATCAACCCTTTTAGGGTTATTTAATGCTGAATCCGGTCATTTTCGTAGAAGTTTTTTTATGTTTTGAGTTCTTTATATGTTCAAATATTTATTCATGGTGGGTTTGGTTGTTTTGTTTTACGGCATATCAACCCTTTTAGGGTTACTTCATGCCGAATCAGGTCATATTCAAGGTAAACAAGGTTTGATTGTTTTGTAAATGAAAATTGCTGTTTTTGCAGAACATGATTGAGTTTTGCAAAGGGGAGAAAAAGAGGGAAAAATAAATAAAAAATAAAAATAACATCAATGTTTCGATAGGTTTACGGCATAACAGCCATCTAGGGGTTATTTAATGCCGGCTAATGTTGTCAAATTAAGTCCCAAGGTAGATCAGTTTATTTTATATTGTTGTAAAAAAAAAAAAATAAGATAAAATATAAAATTACATTTTTTTGAACAATCCAACTTCGTTTAATGAAGTCTAAGATGGTTTTGTCAAGGGGGGGGGGGGCTTTATGACTTGGCAATCATATTCATTGTTCATCAGGAGTCATATTTAAAACCTGGTAAATGCTTACTTTAGGGTACTAAATTCCATATTGCCAAAGACCTCAAATTCAACATGGCGGTCGTTAACATTAACTTTGCTACTCGGACTGTAGTGGTAGGGGTAAGGAAGGTTTTTTAATTTTTAATTGGGAGGGGCTTGCCACTCGGACTTAGGTTTAATGATAGGGTTATGGAAAGGGTTTTTATTTGGAACAGTTTACCATTCGTACATAGGTTTACTAACTTTTCAACATTGCTCCCCCCCCCCCCTCAAAAAAAACCCTGCACAGAATTTATCTCCATAGCAAAAAGTTATTTTCGGTTAACTGTCTAAAACACTAGGATGGCCCGGAAATGGGGGATCATTTTATGTTAAATGTCACATGCAGAGCAAATTGGGGTTATATAATTCATTACGATATCAGATTTTTAATTTTTTTTTTAATGGAAATCGCTCCAGACAAGGCATGAAGCCACTTGATGTAAGGAGCTAACAAGAACTATAAGAAACATCTTCAACCGCCATCCACTAGTCTCTCCCTTTTATACAAGGTCCAAAAAGAGTCTCTAATCTGATAGGTCTCTCACTATCCACCAAGCTCCAGCCCTTGTCCATCACAGCAATGTTTCATCATTGTGCTTGTTTTACAAGTACTTCAATGGAATGTGCTCCGATGAACTTGTTAAATCCCATCCACTCAATGTGGAGGTCCCCAGATGCCAGAGAGCCTTCTACTCCAATAGCTTCTTTCCTCGAGCTGCCGGCTTTTGGAACTCCCTCCCTGCTCCCGGTTTCTCTGACATGCAGAAATTTAAAACTAATGTGAACAAGCACCTCGCTGCACAGCTCCCAATTTAGGATGACCCTCTAAACTTTCACCTTAATTCTCAATAGCCCCTTATGTCTACAGTGACAATTTTCCTTGTTTGGGGTGAACTAAGTTAACAAAAAAAAAAGAACGACATATGATTATCGAAAAGACAGGATATGCCTATTGGTAGGAGGAAAACAGTCAGCAGGAAGAGATTTCCACAATCCTGCAGTTCTTGGAAAGAAGCAACTGGCATATGAAGCTGTATTACAATGAGTTATCAAAACAGCGAATTAATGGAGACCACTAGACCAACGAGTCAAACTAGCTCGAACAAAGAAAGTAGAGAATAGATCAGACAGCTCTGAAGAACACATGCCATAATAGTATTTATAGAAAAGACTGAGACTAGCAACATCCTCTCTGTGAGAGAGAGGGTGCAGAGAAGAAGAAAGGGCGTGGCCAATCAAATTACAGATACGTTTCTGCACCTTATCAAGAACCCTCAAATGGGACAAAGATTTACCAGCCCAAATATGACAACACTACTCCATACATGGTCTGATAGTAGATTTGTCGAGATAGAGAATAGCCTCCGGTGTGAGAAAGTGTTTGAAGCGATAGAAAGAACCGACTTTACGAGAAGCAGAAAGAGGAGCAATGAATCAATGCTTTTTTAATGTCTTTTATAAATATCTAACGTCTTTTTTAATGTCTTTACTGTCTTATTTTTAATGCCTTTGATGTCTTTTTAATGTTTTAATGTCATTTTAACGTCTTTTTTAATGCCTTTTTAATGTTTTTTATGTCTTTTTAACGTCTTTTTAATGCCTTTGATGTCTTTTTAATGGTTTTTAATGTCTTTAATGTCTTTTTAATGCCTTTGATGTCTTTTTAATGTTTTTAATGTCTTTAATGTCTTTTTAATGCCTTTGATGTCTTTTTAATGTTTTTTAATGTTTTTTAATGTCTATGTCTTTTTAATGTCTTTTTAACGTCTTTTTTAATGCCTTTGATGTCTTTTTAATGTTTTTAATGTCTTTGATGTCTTTTTAATGTCTTTTTAATGCCTTTGATGTCTTTTTAATGTTTTTTAATGTCTTTAATGTCTTTTTAACGTCTTTTAGTGTTTTTAATATCTTTTTAACGTCTTTTTTAATGTCTTTGATGTCTTTTTAATGTTTTTTAATGTCTTTTTAACGTCTTTAATGTCTTTTTAACGTCTTTTTGAAATGCTTTTGATGTCTTTTTAATGTTCTTTAATGTCTTTTTAATGTCTTTTTAACGTCTTTTTAATGTTTTTAACGTCTTTTTAACGTCTTTTTTAATGTCTTTAATGTCTTTTTAATGTTTTTTAATGTCTTTTTAACGTCTTTAATGTCTTTTTAACGTCTTTTTGAAATGCTTTTAATGTCTTTTTAATGTCGATTTTTCTTTCTCTTTTCAGATTTTATCAATATGTCATATTTATTTTGGCCACCAGATTTACATCCATCCTATTCATGTTACGATCATTTCGATTACCCTCGTAACCTGCATAGGTTTTACTCTTTTCTTAAATATGATGTGGCCATCTGAGTGGACAGTGGTCAAGCTATCATTCCAGGTAAGTTGATGGCAACATTTTTTTCTTCTGATAATCTAATGTTAAATAGACAGTATTAAAGTTCGGCTGAAACTCGAGAAATAAACTAATATTTTTTTGTGCATATCCAGATTAGGACCCAAGCTAAAATCAACTTGGCATCGGTTAGGGTGAGAGTTAGCTTGGGTCCTAATCTGGAGGGGTAACATTTTTGTTATTATTGCATTCATAAGTTTATTTTCATTGGTCTGAGCTCAAAGTTGCTTAATTAAGATGAGCACATAAAATAATTGCCGACGGTCCCAGGACACAACGGATCGACATGTGGGTAAAACCGATGCGCACATATCCAAGGCAATGGCTGAATCATTAGAAAGTGATCTCCAGTCTGCAGTGGAATGGGGACATAAATGGATGGTAACATTTAATGCTACTAAGACAAAGCTCCTTTTCAAAAATGGATGTAACATTTAATGCTACCAAGACAAAGCTCCTTTTCAAAAATGGATGTAACATTTAATGCTACTAAGACAAAGCTCCTTTTCAAAAATTGATGTAACATTTAATGCTACCAAGACAAAGCTCCTTTTCAAAAATGGATATAACATTTAATGCTACTAAGACAAAGCTCCTTTTCAAAAATGGATGTAACATTTAATGCTACTAAGACAAAGCTCCTTTTCAAAAATGGATGTAACATTTAATGCTACTAAGACAAAGCTCCTTTTCAAAAATGGATGTAACATTTAATGCTACTAAGACAAAGCTCCTTTTCAAAAATGGATGGTAACATTCAATGCTACTAAGACAAAGCTCCTTTTCAAAAATGGATGTAACATTTAATGCTACTAAGACAAAGCTCCTTTTCAAAAATGGATGTAACATTTAATGCTACTAAGACAAAGCTCCTTTTCAAAAATGGATGTAACATTTAATGCTACTAAGACAAAGCTCCTTTTCAAAAATGGATGTAACATTTAATGCTACTAAGACAAAGCTCCTTTTCAAAAATGGATGTAACATTTAATGCTACTAAGACAAAGCTCCTTTTCAAAAATGGATGTAACATTTAATGCTACTAAGACAAAGCTCCTTTTCAAAAATGGATGGTAACATTTAATGCTACTAAGACAAAGCTCCTTTTCAAAAATGGATGTAACATTTAATGCTACTAAGACAAAGCTCCTTTTCAAAAATGGATGTAACATTTAATGCTACTAAGACAAAGCTCCTTTTCAAAAATGGATGTAACATTTAATGCTACTAAGACAAAGCTCCTTTTCAAAAATGGATGTAACATTTAATGCTACTAAGACAAAGCTCCTTTTCAAAAATGGATGTAACATTTAATGCTACTAAGACAAAGCTCCTTTTCAAAAATGGATGTAACATTTAATGCTACTAAGACAAAGCTCCTTTTCAAAAATGGATGTAACATTTAATGCTACTAAGACAAAGCTCCTTTTCAAAAATGGATGTAACATTTAATGCTACTAAGACAAAGCGTCTTTTCAAAAATGGATGTAACATTTAATGCTACTAAGACAAAGCTCCTTTTCAAAAATGGATGTAACATTTAATGCTACTAAGACAAAGCTCCTTTCCTTTAAATACTACAAGAAATCTCTTCAACCACCGATTGTCATGGCAAATAACATCCTACCCAAGAGTCCAACATTCAAACTGCTCGGCCTAACATTCACAGGTAACATGAATTGGAACAAATACATTGAAGACATTGCCAAGGCTGCTGCAAAGAAGGTGGACTCCCTCTACCCTGCTAGAAAACTGCTCACACCTGCCAGTATCCTATATCTCTACAAGACCACCATCAGCTCATGCATGGAGTATTGTTGCCACATCTGGGCTGGTGCACCAACCATCAGTCTCTCTCTCTCTAAGACAGGGTCCAAAAACGAGTCTTTAATCTAATAGGTCCCTCACTATCCACCAAGCTCCAGCCCCTGCCCCATCGCCGCAATGTTGTATCGATGGGCTTGTTTTACAAATAATTCAATGGAATGTGCTTCAATGAACTTGCTGCTCTGGTGCCCCCGTGACGTAAATACACTCGACCAATCCGACAATCAGCAAAATCACACCCCTTCACTGTAGAGGTCCCCAGATTCTGGAAAGCTTTCTACTCTACTAGCTCCTTTCCTCAAACTGCTCGCCTTTGGAATTCCCTCTCTGTTCCCTGTTTCCCTAACTGTAACAACATGCAGGAATTTAAATGTAATGTGAACAAACATCTCCCTGCACAACTCCCCACTTAGGATGTCCCCTATAAATCTGGCCCCTAATCCACAGTAGCCCCTTATGTCTCAGTGGCAATGTGTCCCCTTGTTTGGGGGTCAATTAAAGTAGAAATTTTTTTTTTTTTAAGTAGTAATCGATTCTAAATGATAGTTTATGTAGGTTGAAAGTTCAATCCCCAGTACAGGCAATATTTAGAATATAATCAAGAACTACTTAAGACATGGCTGACGGAACAAGAGTCGTGTAGCCCCGTGGATTAACATGCATATCCGCACGTTTATCTTAATGAAAGAATTATTGGACCAGACAAAATATTTAAATGATAAAAGTGAATGAAATTTAAAAAAAATTTTCTGGCAACTAACAGTAATAATTGTCAAACATGACTGGCTAGTCAGAATCAAATATCGATTTGGCTGATGCATTGCTATTTAGGTCTGATTTTGAAATTCCGACAATATAACTTTATATGGTAGATTTTTAAAATTTTGTTAGTTATAAAGGGTTCAATTCAAAATTCTGTACAGATTCCAAAGTTTGACAAGGCTCACCGGAAGAAGGTCTGAGGTTACATCGGTAAAAATGTTGTGTGTCTGTAAACACCACAAACACATATGTAAATTAGATTGCAAAATAATAAATCTCTTTATTTCTGTATAGTAATAATAAAGAATAATAATAATACTTCTATATAATAATAATAATAATAATAATATAGAAGTAAAGAGGTTTATTATTTTTAGCTATGACAGAATGCCTTTTTGTTTTTGTGGAGATCACTCCAGACAAGGCATGAAGCCACTTGATGTAAGGAGCTAAAAAATACTACTTCAAGGTCAAAAACTAACCAACTAGATAAGTGTTAGATGGATAGATTCCGACCCAGAAAACAGCAATTCTTCCCCTTTTGTCAGAAACATCGCTCATGGAATGTGAGGACTAAAGGACAAAATAAGGGAGACGAGAGTTACAAGGCTGCCGAAAGTAAACCCAAAGTCCACTTTCTGCTCTCCTTTAAAAGATATGTCAGTTTATGAATTTTTGAATAAATAGCGGCAATGGGTGTGACCCGTTGGGTCACAAGTATGTCTAGTATTATTACAAATATTGAAAACATCTGTATAAACAGTTTTTTTTTCTTTCTTGCACTCTGGTTTTTCTTTGTTTTTTTAAAAATATTTTTTATAAAGTTTTTTTTTCTTTCTTGCTCTCTGGTTTTTGTTTCTTTTTTTAAAAATATTTTTTATAAACAGTTTTTTTTCTTTCTTGCTCTCTGGTTTTTGTTTCTTTTTTTAAAAAAATATTTTTTATAAACAGTTTTTTTTTCTTTCTTGCTCTCTGGTTTTTCTTTGTTTTTTTAAAAATATTTTTTATAAACAGTTTTTTTTCTTTCTTGCTCTCTGGTTTTTGTTTCTTTTTTTAAAAAAATATTTTTTATAAACAGTTTTTTTTTCTTTCTTGCTCTCTGGTTTTTGTTTCTTTTTTTAAAAAAATATTTTTTATAAACAGTTTTTTTTTCTTTCTTGCTCTCTGGTTTTTGTTTCTTTTTTAAAAAATATTTTTATAAACAGTTTTTTTTTCTTTCTTGCTCTCTGGTTTTTCTTTGTTTTTTTAAAAATATTTTTATAAACAGTTTTTTTTCTTTCTTGCTCTTTGGTTTTTGTTTCTTTTTTTTTTTAATATTTTTTATAAACAGTTTTTTTTTTCTTTCTTGCTCTCTGGTTTTTGTTTCATTTTTTAAAAATATTTTTTATAAACAGTTTTTTTTCTTTCTTGCTCTCTGGTTTTTCTTTGTTTTTTTAAAAATATTTTTATGAACAGTTTTTTTTTCTTTCTTGCTCTCTGGTTTTTGTTTCTTTTTTTTTTAAATATTTTTTATAAACAGTTTTTTTTTCTTTCTTGCTCTCTGGTTTTTGTTTCTTTTTTTTAAAAATATTTTTTATAAACAGTTTTTTTTTCTTGCTCTCTGGTTTTTCTTTGTTTTTTTAAAAATATTTTTTATAAACAGTTTTTTTTTCTTTCTTGCTCTCTGGTTTTTGTTTGTTTTTTTTTAAATATTTTTTATAAACAGTTTTTTTTTCTTTCTTGCTCTCTGGTTTTTCTTTGGTTTTTTAAAAATATTTTTTATAAACAGTTTTTTTTTCTTTCTTGCTCTCTGGTTTTTCTTTGTTTTTTTAAAAATATTTTTTATAAACAGTTTTTTTTTCTTTCTTGCTCTCTGGTTTTTCTTTGTTTTTTTAAAAATATTTTTTATAAACAGTTTTTTTTTCTTTCTTGCTCTCTGGTTTTTGTTTCTTTTTTTAAAATATTTTTATAAACATTTTTTTTTCTTTCTTGCTCTCTGGTTTTTCTTTGATTTTTAAAAATATTTTTTATATTTTTTTCTTTCTTGCTTTCTGGTTTTTCTTTTTTTTAAATATTTTTTATATTTTTTTCTTTCTTGCTCTCTGGTTTTTCATTCTTTTTTTTAAAAATATTTTTTATAAACATTTTTTTTTCTTTCTTGCTCTCTGGTTTTTCTTTGTTTTTTTAAAAACATTTTTCTTTCTTTCTTGCTCTCTGGTTTTTCTTTGTTTTTTTAAATATTTTTTATATTTTTTATAAACAGTTTTTCTTCTTTATTGCTCTCTTGTTTTTTTTTTAGTATTTTTTATATTTTTTATAAACAGTTTTTTTTCTTTCTTGCCCTCTGGTTTTTCTTTGTGATTTTTTTTTTTTCATTTTTTTTCAGTTTTTTTTTAAATAAAATTTTAATTCAATTAAATAATTTTAGCTTCAATAATTTTGTAATTTAATTCGGTACATACTTTCAATATTTTCGTTTGTTTCTTGTTTATTTATTTCTTCTTTTTGGCTGCTTCTCACCTTTCTCTCTGCCATTGCCGCCATTCTACCCTAACCCCATTCTACCTTGTGTTAGGGTTAGTGTTGGCCGAAATGTCTGTTCAATTTATCGTGTCTTTATTTTCTCTTCTCAAACACATAAAGAACTTTTTGGGCCAACCAAACACATTACGATCTGCCAAACCGGATTTAGTTAAGAATTTATCTGTTCCAAACACAAAGGAAAAGAAGAAAGCTGTTGTTTTTTTTGTTTTCTTTTTTTTGGGGGGGGGGGAAGGAGTTACTTTTTGTTTTTTTGACAGGAAGCAAAATAAGTTTTTAGATTTTTACAAGCAAATAAAGCATGAGTTATCTCCCCCTGCGATCACTACTCTTTGAATAATATAAACCATTATTAAGGTTTTCTTGGATTTGGGAGAAAGTACTAATGAGCTTTTGTGTTTTATTAATGAGTTACCTACCATTTATCAAGGCTAAAAAACACTCAAGGATACTAGTTAATGCGATGGATAGTGCAAAGGCAGAAAATGAAGCCAGTTTATTTTTTTCTATTTTTTTGGCATGTAACAAAATAAGTTTTTTAAATTAATTTTATTAATTTATTTAATTTAAAAAAAATTTTTTAATTTAAAAAAAATTTTTAAATAAAAAAATAATTAATTTTATTTATTTTTAATTTTATTTTATTTTTTTATTTTATTTATTATTTATTTATTTTTATTTATTTATTTGATTTTTAAATTAAAAATTTTTTTTTAATTTATTTAAAAAAATCTTTTTAAATTTACTTTTTATTTATTTATTTATTGATTTTTTACTGTTGATCACTTTTTTATATAAAGAGAAACAAGTAAAGCATGAGTTATCTTCTCCTGCGATTATTACTCCTTGAATAATGTGAACCAATTGCAAGTTTTGTTGGGTTGGGGGGGGGGATACCAATGAGTGCACGTTTTTTTTTATTTTTTGCTCTACCAGTCACCATTTTTCAAGACTATAAAACGCAAGGATACGGATTAATAAGATGGATAGATTGACAGTTGAATGATGATGAATACTATGAGAGGATTGAACATCTCCACATACTACCCACTCAAAACAAGAGTCGACTCAGAAAACAGCAATTCTTCCCCCTTTGTCAGGACAAAATAAGGGTGGAAGCTATAGTTACGAGGCTGCTGAAAGTAAACCCAAGTTAGTCACTTTCTACTCTCTATGTTAGATATTTATGAAAAATCACAGTTTGTGGGGAAGGAGCATTTTTCAGTCTTCCTTGGATGAAACCCGGGGCTTTTTTTTATGGGGTTAGGGTTATGGGGTCACCAGTACTGGTTTCATATACACAGCCATACATCCCAGACTTTTGTCGGATTTTGAGCCAAACTAATAAAGGCAATTTTAGATATTCACAAAAAAAAAAATGCCATTTGGGGACAAACCAGAATTTTTATTTATCTCCCTCCGATGGCAGGATGATTAGACACAAGGTCAGGAAAGTTGGATTTAAAAAAAAATCCAGCGCCCTGTGGGAAGAGCACTCCGAAACAAAAATTGCTTGGGAAGCCCGTCGGCATTCCACGGTAGGGGCACCTCAGGCGATTAGCAATAAACTAACCCCTTCTCAAAGGGGAAGAAGGTAAAACCTGGGAAGGTGGAATTTCTAGAACAGCACAGGACCATACCTCAGCCTGACAAGAGAACATGCCATCTTTAACAATGACCCATATTCTGCTGTCAGAAAAGATTAAGCAACTCTCAAAAAGGGTTGATATGCCATAAAAGATTAAGCAACCCTCAAAAAGGGTTGATATGCCATAAAAGATTAAGCAACCCTCAAAAAGGGTTGATATGCCATAAAAGATTAAGCAACAATAAGAGGGGTCAATATAGGCAACAGATTGTGCAACTTGGCCTTTTGGCTAAGATCAAAGTGTAGTATGTGTTCCGATGGATACTGCACTCCATAGACTGGTATTGTCTTGGCCTTCGGGGCTTGATTTACGCCTGTCTATGGGTCTGTCCTGTTCAGTTATAGGAGGTCCACCCTCCCAGGCTTCGCCTCCCCTCTTTGGGGAGGAGTAAGTTTATTGCTTACTGCCTGAGGCGCCCCAACGAGGAATGCCAACGGGGCTGCCCAGGCAATTTTTAATGGCCAGAGTGCTCACCTCTCGGGCGCTGGCTTTTCAAACCCCACTTTCCCGACCCGACCTTGGGTCACATCTTAGTTGTGGGAGTAAGATAAAACTGGCCTTGTGCCTAACTCCTAGAGAGGAGTAAATCAATACTACTTTGTTGGCCTTTTGGCTATGAACAAAGTGTAGTATCTGTTCTAATGTTACACTTCATCTTTTCTGTCCTCGGTCAGTGAAGGAGAAATCCTTCTAAATTGAGGCGATTTTTATTTTTGTTCCAATCCAGAGTGCCCATTTTTGGGGGGACGGGGGAAGGGGGAGCTGGATTTTCTCCACATTAAAAACCGACCTTGTGTCTAACTTTTCCCTCGTGGAGAGGAGGCAGCAGATTGCGTGACAAGAACCGAAAAATGTTGAAAACATTTAATTTTTACCCTGAAGATTAATTATTGGATCACACCCTTAAAAATGTATTTATGTTAATTCAATTATTCATTGTTTTATTATGCTAATGGCTGGAGTGAGCGTTGCATAATAATTTGCCGACTTCCTTGTCACCGTGACCCTCACCATCCCAGAGTTGCTATCGAGTGACATGAGAAATGAGCCGGGCTGGGCAGAGATGGCTATGAACCAGAATTTTTGGCATAACTGCAACTGATTTAACCCGCTTGTCAACAGAACAATTAACGACATGCCAGTCTTTATTTTCACTTTTCTATTTTTAAGTGAAATGATTACATGGTTTTCGATTTAAAGGCTGTTAGCATTTTATGAAAATCACTCTTTTATAGTTATGGATGGCCGGAATAGTCTATATTTTTTTTCTCGGTAGCATGACTAAGTAGTATAACAGAAATTTCAGTTCTCCGCTTTTTTTTAATCCAGAAAAAGCGGATTTCTGCTTAAATTGCTAGAGGCTCCCATGGATGTGACTTCTCAGCTTTTTTGATCAAAATTCACTTTTTTTTTATATAAGAAAAGGCTGATTTTTCACTCTTATGACAGTTCTCTCTGAAAACTGAAAATGTTAATTTTGCCATGAAGGCTAAAAATTCAAGCAATTCATAAAGGGGGTATGGGAGTTAGATGACTTTTGTTTTTATTAAAGAATGACTTCCTGTCCCCTTCCCCCCACATACACATTCAGTGTCTTTCTCTTAATTTTGATTTTTTTTCTTTTTTTAGTTGAAGCTGATTGGAGTTGTTGAGGAAAAAAGTTGTTTCTTGTATTTCCCTCTCCTCACACACACACACACACACGGGGCTGTGGGCCCCCATGTTGGGAAATCTATCTCGATTTTAGCTTTTTTTGTCATTAGCTATTCACATCCCTGGTATAGTAACCAGCACAAAAATGGGAGAGGGGGCAAAAAATATACAACAAATAACTGTTACCAAATGCAAGAAAATTTACTTTTCTACTTGTATAATTTTTAAAGTGTGAAAACTAATTGAAAGATTTATCATTTCTGAATTTATTATCGTCACTTTAACTTAGCCAAACACGAGTAAAAAAAAAAAAGAAAAAGGTAGTCGATTTTTGGGGGAGGTGGTCACTAATTTCAGGCTTATGAGATAATCAAAAAATAAAAAAAAGCTTACCCTAATCTTACTGGCAACCACTCCCGGACTTACAGTACCACTAACCCCCTTTCTTTTTTCTATTTTTTAAGCCTGAAATTAGCGACCACCTCCCAGAAAAATTGACAGACCTTTTTTTTTTCTTTTTTTTTTTTTTTTTTACTCAAGTTTGGCTAAGTAAAAGTGACGATAACAAATTCATAAATAATAAATCTTTCAATTAGTTTCAACACCTGAAACTTATACAGGTAGGTAGTAAATTTTCTTGCGTTTGGTAACACTTATTTGTTGTATTTTATTTTCACACATTTTTGCGCTGTTAACTATACTAAATACTTGCCTTTTCTTCATCTCTCCTGAACACTAGCCCAGTCTAATAATGTTGTATCATATAAAAAAAAAATGTGTTCAGAATAGTAGACTTTTATGGTATGGACATATTGAAAAAATGGATGAGAGTTCTTTGGTTAGTAGATGTAGAACAGTTGAGGTAACAAGGTCAGTTCACAGGGGCAGGCCAAGGAAAACATGGGAGGAAGTGATGAGGATTGACTTGAGAGAATTCAGTAATGAAAATATGAGTCTTATACTTATGGATGTCCGAAATAGTCTATTTTTTTTTTTTTGGCAATGATGTAGTATAGTTAACAGGGGGAAAAAAATACAACAAATAACATGCCAAATGCAAGAAAATTTACTTTTTTTACCTATCTGTATAATTTTTTAAGTTTGGAAACTAATTGTAAGACTTATTATTTCTGAATTTGTTATCGTCACTTTTACTTAGCCAAACATGAGTAAAAAAAAATTGCCGTCGATTTTTTGGGGGAGGGGGTCGTTTATTTCAGGTTTAAAAGATAAATATAGTTTACCCTAATCCGATGGCAACTACCCCCGGACTTAGGCTTATGATATCACTGTCCCTTTTTTTTTCCACAACAAATAAGAATCGTAATCATTTATTTATGCTTGTGCAAGTATACACAAGACTCGTAAGATATAATAAAAAAATTGTTTTCAACAGAAAATTTGTAATAATAATAACAGGAGTAGACTTTTTTGTCAGCCAATCTTGTAACCCCTTCCTTCCTTATTGGGCTTTTGAAGGGCTTACTTTTTGGCTAGCCTGTTTGGGGTCCAGGGGATTCAACGCTGATGGTGGGGTTTCTTTCAGGCATTGTTTGTCTTCAAGTGATGCTATCTTCCTCTCCCTTTGTATTATTAGAATTAGTTTCTTTCATCAAGTGGCTTCATGCCTTATGAAAAAAATAAATGAAAAAAATTAATTCTTTGAACATAAAATTTTATTTAACCAATTTAAATAATGTTATAACATTTTTTTATATATATTTTATTTATTTTAGCAAAAAGACAAAACTTTTGAGTTTTACTAAAATTAACTTCTAAATCTATTATATAAACGGCAGTAGTCTGTGTGTATGTGTATGTCAAGTTAAAAGTACGAAATTACAAAACAAACACCCACAAAGTTTGTATGTTCTTGAACAGCATTGCCCCGGGTGTATAATATCTAATAAAAATATATTCACGTTGCCACCGTCCGTACCACAGTGAGGAATGGTTGGATTTTATGGGGCCCAGGTAAAGCTGGGTAATCCTTCTCGTAAACAAGCCGACACCGATACAAATGATTGCTCCTTTATTAAACACATGTAGCAAAGCGAATAAATAAATGAAGACGATACGTCTCCGTCGATTTTCTTTTGCAAAAATTTTGATTATTCTAACCAGAGGTTTGTTGTATCATTTCTTCAACAAATTAACACCTTGTCAACCAGTCAGAATTAATAACAGTCATTTTGTTTTGTTCCCTGCAGTTCTGCTAAGATTACAACCCTCCAAATAAAAGCATAAACTTTGCATAATCTCCAGATTAGCTGGTGCCATATTTTCAGATGTGTCCATGCATCGCTGTAAGAGGCATTGTCTGTCAGGTTAATCCGTACGTCTATCACGCAGCAGGTTAAAAAAGTTTTTTCTTTCTAAATGCACAGATTGAATGGACGCATCTTATTTTAGATGCGTCCATGCATCTTTAGAAGAGGTTCTGTCAGTTGGTTCATCTATCACACTTAGGCGTAACAAACAAAAGCTTGAGCCAGCCTTTCGTTTGGCCTGTCGCGCCTAAGCTTGAGCCAGCCTTTCGTTTGGCCTGTCGCGCCTAAGCTTGAGCCAGCCTTTCGTTTGGCCTGTCGCGCCTAAGCTTGAGCCAGCCTTTCGTTTGGCCTGTCGCGCCTAAGCTTGAGCCAGCCTTTCGTTTGGCCTGTCGCGCCTAAGCTTGAGCCAGCCTTTCGTTTGGCCTGTCGCGCCTAAGCTTGAGCCAGCCTTTCGTTTGGCCTGTCGCGCCTAAGCTTGAGCCAGCCTTTCGTTTGGCCTGTCGCGCCTAAGCTTGAGCCAGCCTTTCGTTTGGCCTGTCGCGCCTAAGCTTGAGCCAGCCTTTCGTTTGGCCTGTCGCGCCTAAGCTTGAGCCAGCCTTTCGTTTGGCCTGTCGCGCCTAAGCTTGAGCCAGCCTTTCGTTTGGCCTGTCGCGCCTAAGCTTGAGCCAGCCTTTCGTTTGGCCTGTCGCGCCTAAGCTTGAGCCAGCCTTTCGTTTGGCCTGTCGCGCCTAAGCTTGAGCCAGCCTTTCGTTTGGCCTGTCGCGCCTAAGCTTGAGCCAGCCTTTCGTTTGGCCTGTCGCGCCTAAGCTTGAGCCAGCCTTTCGTTTGGCCTGTCGCGCCTAAGCTTGAGCCAGCCTTTCGTTTGGCCTGTCGCGCCTAAGCTTGAGCCAGCCTTTCGTTTGGCCTGTCGCGCCTAAGCTTGAGCCAGCCTTTCGTTTGGCCTGTCGCGCCTAAGCTTGAGCCAGCCTTTCGTTTGGCCTGTCGCGCCTAAGCTTGAGCCAGCCTTTCGTTTGGCCTGTCGCGCCTAAGCTTGAGCCAGCCTTTCGTTTGGCCTGTCGCGGCAGAATTTGAACCAGCCTTTCTTTTTGCCGTAAAAAATAGCACAGGTTAAAATAGCACGGGTGGATAAATAGGAAAAAAATGGCACAAGTGAAAAATATGGATGAAAAGCTCTCAATGAGTTTATTAAAATCTTCTGGCACCATTTTTACCTAAATTCGTTATTATGATTATAAATTTTAGTTATACTGGTAGTTTTTAATCAATAAATATTTATTATTTTATCATTAGTACCAGAAATAATAAATTAAGTTTAAAAAAAAAAAAATTGTTTTTGAAATCGAAAAGTAGACTAAAATTCTTCAGATTCTGATTCCGATACCCGTTAAAGTTTTGATCTTTCCGATTCCCAATTAATCCTCCCGACACTAATATATGAGAGAGAGTGAGTGTGTGTGTGTGTGTGTGTGTGGGGGGGGGGTGTTTTATTTTAAAATTATATATTCAAGTGTTTTTGGTGTACCAGGGTTTCAGTACCAAAAGTGATTGTGAAGGGTTTCCAACAGACGAAAAGCGGGCGAAATAAACAAATAGTCAACAAATAACTGTTACCAAAGGCAATAAAAGTTACTTGGATCATTTTTTTGTGTTTTAAAGTATTTTTAAGTGCTTTTTATTACATGTTAATATTTCATTCAATATACAATCTTTTGAACTTGCTGAGGCAACATGGCCGCCCAACCCTAAGAACTCTAATCTTCGGTTATTTTTTTTATTTTTTTAAAAGATATTTCACGCCAAACAAGGCAGGTCACCACTGTATATGTAAGGGGCTACTGAGAATTAGGAAGTAGGTTTAGGGTATCATCCCAAGATGGGAGCTATGCAGCAGCAAGATGTCTGTTTACATTAGTTTTAAACCTCTGCATGTC
This sequence comes from Sepiola atlantica, assembly GCA_963556195.1. NCBI lineage: Eukaryota > Metazoa > Mollusca > Cephalopoda > Sepiida > Sepiolidae > Sepiola > Sepiola atlantica. The sequence continues at coordinate 11,566,206 of OY744552.1, forward strand.
AGTAACGTCGGGGAAACAGGAAGCAGGGAGGTAGTTCCAGAGGCCAGCAGCACGAGGAAAGAAGCTGCTGGAGAAGAAGGCTCTCCACCATCTGGGGACGTCCACAGTGAATGGATGGGACCTAGCTGATTGTCGGGTTGTTCTAGTGTATTTGTGTTCTAAATGCATAGAGACACACAATATCGTGCACATTAGGTTAAAAAAAACCAAAAAACCTAGCAACATTAACAAATTATATGTCCGTCATTGAAAATTATAGTAACCTAACTTTAAAAAGAAAAAAAAACTTAATGACACAAGAGAAAAGATTAAATTTGTTTTTACATCCAAATTTTATCAAAATAACTTTAAATAGGCTGGAAAGAAAAAAAAACTATTGGGAATGTTTTACAATAGCCCTACAACTCGCGAGTCGGGTTGAAAAAAAGTTGTAGAACGTAGTCAAAAAAATGAATATGCAACAAATAAATGCGACATACGTAGAGACTGGAGATTTTCCTAGTTTTCTATTCCATTTGTTTGTATGTTTACGTATGGTAAATCGGTTTTTATTAGACATGAAAAAAAAAAAGAATTTTTTTTAATGTCTTATTTAAAAAACAAAATGGCGTCATTAGTTTTTGCTATCGGTGTCACGTGTGTGTGTTTTTTTTTTACCGGGACTCATAATCAAAGCGGCGTTTTTTTTTGTTTTTTTTGGGGGGGGTTTGCATTTTTGAAATTTAATTTTATGAAACGAACATTTTAACGATCATTTTGATCACCGAATGAGCGCGCATGTCGTTACGTCATTGGGGGTTAGGGCTGGGTTTTGGTTAGGGTTAGGGCTGGGTTTAGGTTAGGGTTAGGAATTTTTTAAAGAAACAGGAAAAAAAACATTACGATGTGACGAATGAAAATATGTAAATAAAAGCACACTGACATGTAAATAAAAAGAAAATTATTTTATTCCTTTTGCTTAAAATGTAGTTTTGTTTTGTTCTTCTGCTTGGCTAAAAAATGCAAAAATTGCGCTTTGACTATGAGTCCCAGTAAAAAACCAACCGAATCCAGAACGAGGCTGCAGTCTCGTTCTGGATTCGGTGTTTTCTATCGAAGCGGCCATTACTATTTTTTTTTTTCACTTCACGTACGCTAAAACTATTAACTTATAGAAAATAGCACTTTTAACGGATTATAATCATTAATAACTGTCACAGTTAACTTGGAAATTCAGTTTTATCGGCTACGGTAACTTTTATTTGTTGTATATTTGTTTTTTCAGCATTTTCGTTGTTGGGCTATTATTAAAAATACCCAAACTATTAATGACATAAGAGAAAAGATTTAATTTTTTTTACATCCAAATTTTATCAAAATAACTTTAAATAGGCTGTAAAGAAAAAAACAAACTATGAATGACACTAGAGAAAAGATTAAATTTTGTTTACATCCAAATTTTATCCAAATAACTAGAAACAATAAGTAAGATATCACAAGTTGAAATTGAAGGAAATTTCACTGTTTAACCATTTTTGCACACTAAACCAGCTGATTTGTAATACCTATTCTTATCTAGCTAAAAATAATAGTTTTTTTTATATGGCAAATTCGCTTGCTGGGGGAGTGTAACTTGCCTATTCTGTAGATTTCTTGGTTGGTCGTGTGTTTGTCACAGATGCAATGTGATATTATCCTGGGAACGGCCAGCTCTCTGGTGGCAAACGATAGGCATACCCCTTTCAATGAAGGGGTTAATCCCGTCCGTAGTCTTGGGTCTTCAGTAGCATCATTAGGCATCATTAATTCTCTCTTGAGAATCAATTATCTGGCTGCGACCATCGGCTAGAATTGAAGGCTTGTAATAACAAACATCTTATAAAAATAATATATTTATTTTTGCATTCCGAAAAGAACAATTAAAAACTTGGAGTCAGCTGAGTTGGGCTTCATGCGACTTGACCGTCACGAAAGCAAACACCAAACTGTTCAAACCCCCCCCCCCCGCTATAACAAAACTAGAGGGAGGGAGGAAGAGAGAGAGAGAATGAAAGGTCTGAAAGAGACACAATATACATAAAAAAAGAGACAGAGATAATACAGTCATTGCCGTTCTCAGTTTCAATGTGTCTCATGCAGCAGCTGATTTGACCTTTAAACCCTGCAGCCGACAGTTTTTGATTGTTGATATTTAACTTGACATCTCTGCGACCTGATTGCTTTGATATAAACAACTTGGCCGTCTGACGCGGGTGACACTTGAAGTACAATATTGTTGATTTGCATGTCTTCCCCAAGAGGGCAATAGAAAGCCTGGTACAAGGGCTTTTAAATTTTGGGGAACCCCAGCTCCCACTAAAGGGTCACTATCCTTGTAATTTTTTTATTTATTTATTTATTAAAAAAAAAATTTTTTGTTGGGGGGTGGGTCAACTAATACTTATTATGATGTATCTTATCTTTCCGCATATGAACGCAATTAAAAAAATAAATTGTACAACTAAAAAACGATTTTTAATCTTTGTTTTTTTTTTAAATTTTTATTCTTTTTAGATTGTGGGTCCTTTTATTCACTTCGGTCTGATTTTTATTGCGACTATGCTCACGTGGATTTTAGTCAAACAGTGGTACATTTTGGAACGTTTTGGTAAGTATATATATATACTTTATATCTTCGCAAGTGTAAAAAGAGATCCGAAACTTTCATGGTAGATTTTTTTTCAGAGGGTACACTTTTTTGCTCATCACCATCTGATCCCCGACTGCACTCGTTCCTGCGTTTCTATCGACTCTTACTTTCTTACTCCTCCTCTATCCTTCTCCCCATCTCACTCCTTTCTGCTTCCTCTACGGTGAAAGGGTGCGATTTTGCTACTCGTCGGATTTGTCGGAGCTATTTACGTTGAGGGGTACAAGTGTGGGAAGTTCATCAAAGCACATTTTGTGGAACGACTTGTAAAACAACGACGGGGATACAACATCGTGGCGATGGTGTTAGTGTTGGGTAGACAGTACGGGACCTATTAGATTAGATACTCTTTTTTCTACTGTCGAAGAGGGAGAAGCTAGTGTTTGGTGCACCGGCCCAAATGTGGCAACAATACTCTATGCATGGGCGAATGGTGGCTTTATAGAGATATAGGATACTGGCAGGTGTGAGAAGTTTTCTAGCCTGGGAGAGGGAGCCCACTTTCTTTGCAGCAGCCTTGACAGCATCTTCTATTTATCCCAATTTATGTTGCCTATGAATGCTAGTCCAGGAAGGGTGCTATCAACCATAGCAATAGGTGGTCGGAAAGGCCTTTTCTAATTGATAAAAAAAAGGAGATTTGTCTAGGTCCCATTTTACTACAGACTGGGGGTCATTTTCTAAGGATCCAACCACTCCCTTCGATATGTGCGTGTTCGTTTTGCCCGCATGTTGAGAACAGAGCGTGATGTCATCAGCAAATACACCCATCTCGGATGCGATTGCATCAGGGAGGTTTTTTATGAAGAGCAGGAATAATAAAGGTCGAAGTATCGACCCCCCCACCCCCGGGGCACACCCGTATTTATGTAATGTCGTTTGGATGTACGGATCTGGATCTTTCTTTTAGCTAAGAAGGATCTGAAACTATTAAATATACGCCCAGTAATATTGTACAAATAAATTTGCCTGAGAAGATCTTCATTGTCAAAGGCCTTGGATATATCAAGTGCTACCACGCTAGCTTACCCCGCCTTATCCAGCGTATGGTATACGTGTTCAGATGATGATCGTTAGGAAGTTCACAGTAAAACGGGATTGCCTAAATCCATCGATGAAAAAAGGGGGTGAAAAAAAAAGGAACTTTTTCTTTTCCGAACAAAAAATTGTTTGAATTTGAAAAAAAACAAAATTATTTAAATTCAATTTTTGTTTTTGAAAATAAAATTTTTGTTTGTGTTGAAAAAAATTAAAAATTTGAAATCGAAATTTAAAAAGATTTTTATTGAAAAAATAAAAAAAATTGAAATTTTTAAATTGTTTTTTTTTTTCTTTTTACGAATATTTTTTGTTTGATTTTCTTTCTTTTTTTTTTGTTTATTTTGTTTTGTTGTTTGTTTATTGGTGGACTATCCCTAGATTGATTAGTGATTCAAAGATTTTAGCGAAGAGTGGGAGGAGACTTATCGAGAGATAATTTTGCGGGTCAGTCCATTCGCCAGACTTCTTGAAGACTGGTACCACAGAGGCAATTTTCCAGCTATCAGTAAAATTAAAGTGTGACTGACCGACTGACAGAGCCTCTCCTACAGATGTGAGGACGCAACTAAAAATATCTTTGCAAAATATTTTTCCCAAAAAGGTTTTGGGAGTTGACCATTTCTGGACACTAAAAACTAAAATTAACTTGACACAATTAATTGCTTCTCTATCGAGGACCAATTCTTGAGCCGTAAATAAAGCACTTAAGGATTATGGGGAATAGGAAACTGAATCAGGCAATTATAAACGCACTTCACATGGGAATTAGACAGTCTTATATTACCCATATTTATCCACACACACACATACAGAGTTTGAATTACCTACTGGGGAGTTTGAATTACCTACTAGACACCATCCTCGAGTGTCTTCGGTTTCTCTGCACAAGGGTTTGTCAGGACAACCTGACATGAGGATACTAGCTCTACTTACGTATCGAGCACTGTTGAAGTAAATACTGAAAATTGATACATAAAAAATTATATCTCCTTATAAAATTTTATGTGGATACATGAAATACTAATATATATATATATGGGAAATGAAAAAGGAAAAACCAAAACGGATGTTTTTTTATGTGTTCATCAACGTTTCGTCTTTATTTGTAAGACTTCTTCAGGATGATAATATTAAGAAAAATGTCATGCAAGTACGTGAACATATTGGGATGGGTTGATGGGAAAACGTAGTAGCCACTACTGGAAACAGTAGGACCGATGTCCGAGCTTGGTGATGTCAGTCGCATGAAATAAATGTTGATGGTTCTGAGTGAAAAAAGTGGAAGGGTGGGGGTGAGCAGGGATTAGGGTTAGGGTTAATGTGGATGGCTATACACATACTATACATACCCATAGAATGTTGGGTCACAATCAATACCCCTATTTATTCTGCTTTTATAAAAAAAATCATAAACTGTGACGTCATATCTGTTAAGAAATTTTTTTTGCATAACTGAAAATAATAATTTTTTTTTTTTTATTTATTTAAAAAAAATGTTTTTTGCATAACTGAAAATAATTTATTTTTTTTTTTTATTTATTTAAAAAGAATTTTTTTTGCATAACTGAAAATAATTTTTTTTTTTTTATTTATTTAAAAAAAACTTTTTTTGCATAACTGAAAATAATTTTTTATTTTTTATTTATTTAAAAAAAATGTTTTTTGCATAACTGAAAATAATTTTTTTTTTTTTATTTATTTAAAAAAAATGTTTTTTGCATAACTGAAAATAATAATTTTTTTTTTTTATTTATTTAAAAAAAATGTTTTTTGCATAACTGAAAATAATTTTTTTTTTTTTATTTATTTAAAACAAATTTTTTTTGCATAACTGAAAATAATAATTTTTATTTTTATTTATTTAAAAAAAATTTTTTTTGCATAACTGAAAATAATAATTTTTATTTATTTAAAAAAATTTTTTTTGCATAACTGAAAATAATATTTTTTTTTTTATTTATTTAAAAAAAAATTTTTTTTGCATAACTGAAAATAATTATTTTTATTTTTATTTATTTAAAAAAAAAATTTTTTGCATAACTGAAAATAATAATTTTTTTTTTTTATTTATTTAAAAAAAATTTCTTTTGCATAACTGAAAATAATTTTTTAGTTATGGATCTGGCCCCTAATTGACACGTCTCAGTATGTCTTGTTTGAATGAATAGAATTTTAAAAAAAAAATTTTTTTAAATAAATATTTAAAAAAAATTTTTTTTTTGCATAACTGAAAATAATAATTTATTTAAAAATTTTTTTTTTTTTTAAATTCTATTCACTCAAACAAGACATACTGAGACGTGTCAATTAGGGGCCAGATCGATAACTAAAAATGCAAATTCTCCTTACTTCTATGTTATCCCTTTTTTCTTCATTTTCTCATCATTTCAGGTTTACGACTGTTGATATTTGCTGCCTACGTTGCCGTCCTCATTGGTGTGTACGTGCTTCCATTATTTATCGACTCACCTTGCATACGGCCAGCAGGCAGCCTTCCCCACAAACCACAAATGTTCGCCCACCGAGGGGCCGCAGGGGTAAGTAACACTCTACCAAACTCTGTCAGATCCGCATAGTTTTGCTTTACATTAAACAGGGATGAGAGTTCTCCACATTTTTAAAAGAATTCCGCTTTTTTTTTTTTTTTAATCCAGAAAAAGCGGATCCCTACTTCCCTTCTTTTTAATTTTTTTTTTAACCCAGAAAAAGCAGATCCCTACTTCCCTTTTTTTTTTTAATCCAGAAAAAGCAGATCCCTACTTCCCTTTTTTTTTTAAAAATCCAGAAAAAGTGGACCCCTACTTCCCTTTTTTTTTTAAATCCAGAAAAAGCTGATCTTTACTTCCCTTTTTTTTTAAATCCAGAAAAAGCGGATCCCTACTTCCCTTTTTTTTTTAAATCCAAAAAAAGCAGATCCCTACTTCCCTTTTTTAAATCCAGAAACAGTGGATCCCTACTTTCCTTCTTTTTTTTTAAATCCAGAAAAAGCGGATCCCTACTTCCCCTTTTTTTTAAATCCAGAAAAAGCAGATCCCTACTTCCCTTTTTTTTTTAAATCCAGAAAAAGCGGATCCCTACTTTCCTTTAAAAAAAAAAATCCAGAAAAAGCAGATCCCTACTTCCCTTCTTTTTTTAAAAATCCAGAAAAAGCGGATCCTTACTTCCCTTCTTTTTTTTTTTTAAATCCAGAAAAAGCGGATCCCTACTTCCCTTCTTTTTTTTTTTAATCCAGAAAAAGCGGATCCCTATTCCCTTATTTTTTTTATTTAGCTGGATTCTCTTTTTCTCTATCTCCTCCTCTCGCTTTATCTTTCTTTCAACAATGGAGATAAGGAAAACAGTCTGTATGATGTAAATGATACAAATTGATATCTGAATTTTATTTTCGGGCCGTGTTAGTAGCATACAAAACTTAAGTCGGTCTGCTACGATTATTCTGGAGAGGAATGGTCTGTGAGGCTATATCTACCCTAGATACAATGGATGGTTAGAACGGCTGTATTGTTTTAATAGTCAACAATAGTTTGCAGTAATAGTAGCGAACATAAGTTTATAAGCACCTATTAGGAGTACCCATTCTACGTCTTTTATTTTACTGATTGAGACGTTATTTAATATGTATACAAATATTAATGAAAACAATGGTGGAGCATAATTATTTTTTATTTTACTGATTGAGACGTTATTTAATATGTATACAAATATTAATGAAAACAATGGTGGAGCATAATTATTTTTTATTTTTTATTTTACTGATTGAGACGTTATTTTATATGTATACAAATATTAATGAAAACAATGGTGGAGCATAATTATTTTTTATTTTTTATTTTACTGATTGAGACGTTATTTAACATGTATACAAATATTAGTGAATACAATGGCGGAGCATAATTAATTATTCCTTTAATTTTACTGATTGAGACGTTATTTAATATGTATACAAATATTAATGAAAACAATGGTGGAGCATAATTATTTCTTTCTTTTTATTTTACTTATTGAGACGTTATTTAATATGTATACAAATATTAATGAAAACAATGATGGAGCATAATTAATTATTATTTTAATTTTACTGATTGAGACGTTATTTAATATGGATACAAATATTAATGAAAACAATGGTGGAGCATAATTATTTATTTATTTTTATTTTACTGATTGAGACGTTATTTAATATGTATACAAATATTAATGAAAACAATGGTGGAGCATAATTATTTCTTTCTTTTTATTTTATTAATTGAGACGTTATTTAATATGTATACAAATATTAATGAAAACAATGGTGGAGCATAATTATTTCTTTCTTTTTATTTTACTTATCGAGACGTTATTTAATATGTATACAAATATTAATGAAAACAATGGTGGAGCATAATTATTTCTTTCTTTTTATTTTACTGATTGAGACGTTATTTAATATGTATACAAATATTAATGAAAACAATGGTGGAGCATAATTATTTATTTCTTTTTATTTTACTTATCGAGACGTTATTTAATATGTATACAAATATTAATGAAAACAATGGTGGAGCATAATTATTTATTTCTTTTTATTTTACTTATCGAGACGTTATTTAATATGTATACAAATATTAATGAATACAATGGCGGAGCATAATTATTTATTCTTTTAATTTTACTTATCGAGACGTTATTTAATATTTATACAAATATTAATGAATACAATGGCGGAGCATAATTAATTCTTTTAATTTTACTGATTGAGACGTTATTTAATATGTATACAAATATCAATGAAAACAATGGTGGAGCATAATTATTTATTTCTTTTTATTTTACTTATTGAGACGTTATTTAATATGTATACAAATATTAGTGAATACAATGGCGGGGCATAATTAATTATTCCTTTAATTTTACTGATTGAGACGTTATTTAATATTTATACAAATATTAATGAAAACAATGGTGGAGCATAATTATTTATTTCTTTTTATTTTACTGATTGAGACGTTATTTAATATGTATACAAATATTAGTGAATACAATGGCGGAGCATAATTAATTATTCCTTTAATTTTACTGATTTAGACATTATTTAATATGGATAAAATATTAATGAAAACAATGGCGGAGCATATTTATTATATTGGATCCTTTAACGAGTAAAACAGATCACACATAAAAATATTTCTTTAGCCCTCACTCGGCAGATAACAAGAGACTCTGTACGGCCCTGAAAAATTAAGTTGAAAAATACATTCTTTACCTATCTTCCTATGAGGGTAAAAAACAACAACAACATAAAACGTATGAATCGGGAAGTTATGTATTTTTGTACTGGCTTGATTCTGTGAGCACATAATCAGGTACCCACAGGCTGGACCACTTTAAGGTTCCCAACATCCTGAGTGAAAGTGGTGATCTGGATCTGACAGGACTCAAACATGACAGACTGAGTCGTTAATCTACATTGGTATCCACTTTACAATCCCAACCGCACATGAGGGTAATTTTGGCACAAGGCCAGTTTAATGTGGGAGCCGGTTGGATTTTACGGCATGTCAACCGTCATTGGACCATTTTATGCCGAAACCGTGCAAATGTTTTGTATACGATTAGTTTGTAGACTAATTTGTTTTGCTTGCGTATATTTTGTAAGCAAATAGTCTGTTAGTCTGTAAACCAGTGCTTTTCAACCTTTTTGCTGGAGTGGAACCCCATGGAAACATTCCACTGGCTCGAGGAACCCCTGTGCAAAATTATGGTTGTCTTATGCAAAAAACAGCATTTAATTATACAAAAAAAATAAATTTGTAATAAAATGAAAATACTCATGTTCAGAGTATTGTACATGAAATGAAAACAAAAATGTTTATGTTTGAATAGATTACATTTATTCATATGAAAAAAGTCAATGGGAAACTTGAGCCTGGTGTTTATTGTACAACTCTGTAAGATTGGGTCGTGTTTTTGATAGACACACACGAAGTTCATCTTCCACAGACCGCAATTGTGCTCGTTTCTTGTGCTTGATGGTTGTCAGAGCTGAAAATCCAAATTCACACAAGTAGGAGGTTGAAAATTGCACAAGAAGTCGTAGCGCTTTCTGAGCAATTGCATGATATTCCTTTTCAACCAGCAGCCAAAATGCATTCAGGTTAAGTTTAGAATGCTTCAGCTTTAATGTCCTGTCATTTAGAACACTGGCAAGTTCTTCTGTTAATGTGAACTGCTCTTCAGACGGCTCAAATTCTACAAATGGGTTTCTAATCCAGTCATACTGGTCAACAGATATTGATGGAAAATATTTGTCAAGATTTGCGTTTTTTCACAAATCTATCCATGGTTGTAAAATCTGTAAAAGAGTTTAATGAATGTAACGAGTTTAATCATATTAAAAGATTTAACTCTTTACAGTCCACAGTTTCCATACGGCAACCAATAAAATATACATACTTAGAATGAAAAATACTTATAATTAGTGGAAGCTATCAGCCAATCATATTTAAGCAATAGTTTTCTTGGAAATTACATATAGACAATTTATTTTATAACTACATACACTAAATAATAATAATATTTATATACTTGTATTTGTATAAATATAACATTTTTTAAAGCATGTTTTCATATGTCGGACCGTATAGGGTTAAAAGATATGCATATATTAATAACATAGATTTTCGAAATTGAATTTAATATGTTGTTTATTTGTTCGTTGTTCTAATTTAGAAATTGCGGAACCCCTGGACTGTACTGGCAGAACCCTAAGGTTCCGCGGAACCCTGGTTGAAAACCACTGCTGTAAACAATAGTTTCTTTTTAATCTCTAGATAAATAGGTACTACCACTTAGGATCACGTTTCTTTTTTCTTTTTTTTGTTAACTCTTATTCACCACAAACAAGGGGGCACATTGCCACTGAGACGTAAGGGGTTATTGTGAATTAGGGACCATACCTACAGGAACACCGAGTAGGGAGTTGAGCAGCAAGATGTCTGTTAACATTACATTTAAATTTCTTCATGTTAGTACAATCATGGAAGCAGGAACCAGGGAGGGAATTCCAAAGTCTAGCAGTTCGAGAGAAAAAAAACTATTAGAGTAGAAGGCTTTCCAGCATCTGTGGGACCTCTACAGTGAAGGGGTGGGATTTTGCTGATTGATTCGTCGAGGGTATTTATGTCGATGGGGCACCAGTGCTACGATGATGGGTTAGGTATTGGGTTTTACATCGTTATGTCATTTTAGGCCGAAACCGTTTTGTATACGATTGATTTTTAGATTAATTTGTTTTGCTTGCGTATATTTTGTAAGCAAATCTTAGTCTGTAAACGCATACTGAACTTTAAAGACAAATTTAACGCTCGTGTCGTTTCAAACATTTTTCTATCCTTCACAGAAAATTGGTTTTTGATATTAATTATACTGATCGATATTAATTATACTGATTGATATTAATTATACTGATCGATATTAATTATACTGATCGATATTAATTATAATGATCGATATTAATTATACTGATCGATATTAATTATACTGATTGATATTAATTATACTGATCGATATTAATTATACTAATTGATATTAATTATACTGATCGATATTAATTATACTGATCGATATTAATTATACTGATTGATATTAATTATAATGATCGATATTAATTATAATGATTGATATTAATTATACTGATCGATATTTATTATACTGATTGATATTAATTATACTGATTGATATTAATTGTACTGATCGATATTAATTATACTGATCGATATTAATTATACTGATTGATATTAATTATACTGATCGATATTAATTATACTGATCGATATTAATTATACTGATTGATATTAATTGTACTGATCGATATTAATTATAATGATTGATATTAATTATACTGATTGATATTAATTATACTGATCGATATTAATTATACTAATCGATATTAATTATTCAGTACTGATTTCTTTCACAATAGAGGCCACAGAAAGATCAGCTATCAGAAATTGGTTTTTGATATTAATTATATTAATTGATATTAATTATACTGATCGATATTAATTATACTGATCGATATTAATTATACTGATTGATATTAATTGTACTGATCGATATTAATTATAATGATTGATATTAATTATACTGATTTATATTAATTATACTGATCGATATTAATTATACTGATCGATATTAATTATACTGATCGATATTAATTATACTGATCGATATTAATTATACTGATTTATATTAATTATACTGATCGATATTAATTATACTGATTGATATTAATTATACTGATTGATATTAATTGTACTGATCGATATTAATTATAATGATTGATATTAATTATACTGATTGATATTAATTATACTGATCGATATTAATTATACTAATCGATATTAATTATACTAATCGATATTAATTATTCAGTACTGATTTCTTTCACAATAGAGGCCACAGAAAGATCAGCTATCAGAAATTGGTTTTTGATATTAATTATATTAATTGATATTAATTATACTGATCGATATTTATTATACTGATTGATATTAATTGTACTGATTGATATTAATTATACTGATTGATATTAATTATACTGATCGATATTAAGTATACTGATCGATATTAATTGTACTGATCGATATTAATTATATTGATTTATATTAATTATACTAATCGATATTAATTATACTAATTGTCCGTGACCAGAAATGACAAGACACATCCAACCCACAGATCTGAAAAGGATGACATTTTTATGACCCATATCGATGTTTGTTTTCTTTTTCTTTTTGTACAGATTGCACCTGAAAACACGATAGTTGCATTCCAGATAGCCGCAAACCAAAGTGTATATGGATTTGAATCCGATGTTCGGATCAGGTAAGTGATCTATATAATAATGTAGTTTGTTGAATTTTATCATTTATAAATAAAAATAATCATATATAGAAAAGCTCCATTTGATACTGAGCACTTTTTATAAGCCCGGTTGAAATTCTTTGGATTTTTTTCCTGTCCTGTGGATGTTTACTTTACCTGGATTACTATATATATATATATATTAATTTTAAATAAATATTAAATTATTTTTACCTACATACGCTAGCGTTTCGAGCTTTCGCTCTCATCAGTGCAGGGATGATAATCTCGGACGGTTCGAACCCCTGCCACAGAGTCAACCTAGACTCCGTAAGCAAGCGCTGTAAACATTAGGTCACAGGACACACACATATATATATATATATATATATATATTCTAACCCTATTCTCTAGCATCCATTTTGGTAGATTCTCTGCACAGACAGAGTTTTCCTTTGGTGTTTATTATTTTTGACAAAGGGAAGTTTCTTTTTTCCTGAAATATTAAATAAATGATTTTTAATAATCATCCGGACAACACACAAACAGCTAACACCACACTTGCTGTTATGTAAGATTTTAAGAAAAAATAAATAGTAAGTCCCATTTCGTATTCGCTTTATTATTTGTGTTCCTTCCAGCTTACATCCTACCCGGCACTTTGCATTGCCCTCAGCCTTTTTAAAAACATACTACTATATATATATATATATATATATATATATATATATATATATATATATATGCATACCCAACGTTATAAATATAGAGATTTTCATTAAAACAAGATTAAAGCTTAACTAAAAATGATAAAAAAATAAATGACTAAAAAATAAATGAATAAAAATCGTATGAATTTGGCCCGACCCCTAAAAAATTTGTCCTGACCCCTAAAATTTCCCCGACCCCCTAATCTCTCCAGCCCCCCCCCCCCCAACTTTTTTTTCACTCTCCCACAACCCTGAGAAATATTTTAAGTATGAAACAATATCCAATCTCGTTCTTTTTTTTTCACCCCACCCCCCCGCCTCACAGTTTGGACGGAATTCCATTCATCATGCATGATCGGTCGCTGAAAAGAACAACAAACATCGACAAAGTTTTCCCGGATCGAGTCTACAATGATGCGTCGACATTCAGGTTTAATGAACTCACAAAACTGAACGCTGGATCTTGGTTTTTAGAAGTAAGTACATTTTTATTTATCTCCCTACCCCCACGGCGGGAAGGTTAGACACAAGGTCAGGAAAGTGGGATTTGAAAAGCCACTGCCCTAGAGATAGAGCACTCTGGCCAACCAAAAAAATGCCTGGACAGCCCCATCGGCATTCCTCGGTCGGGGCGTCTCAGACGATTAGTAATAAACTGACGAGGAGGTAAAGCCTGGGAAGGTGGACCTCCTAGAACTGCACAGGATAATACCTCAGACTGATAGAGAACTAGGCCCCGTCAGCCATAGCATGCCAAAGACTCTGTTAGTCTGATTTTGGTATGAAATGGCCATCCCGAAGGGCGAAAAGCAAGTACTTATGTCTTCATGAAGCCAAGGGAATTGCGAACTCGATACAGAGGTTGGGTTGGGGTATCTAAAAGTAGTTGCTTCCTTTTATATATATTTTAAAGTGGTTTCATTGTGTGTATATAGTATACATATGATAGATATATATATTATAGATAGATATATATGATAGATAGATATATATGATAGATAGATATATATGATAGATAGATATATATGATAGATATGATAGATAGATATGATAGATAGATATGTTAGATATGATAGATAGATATGTTAGATATGATAGATAGATATGTTAGATATGATAGATAGATATGTTAGATATGATAGATAAGATAGATAGATAGATAGATATATATAGATAGATATGATTGATAGATATAGATATATATGATAGATATTACTATTTCATGTATCCAAATAAAATTTTATAAGGAGATATAATTTTTTTTATGTATCAGTTTTCAGTATTTCCTTCAACAGTACGGGAGCCTGTGTGTAGCTTAATTGCCATAAATATATTTTCATAACTTACTACTAATATATATATATATATATATATATATATATATATATAACCTGTACCTGATTATCCTCATTCCCCTAAAGATGGACCCGGATGGGTCTGAAAGTACTTGGGACACAAATCAAAACTATGGCAGATTCATCGGCCAATTCCCCCTCCGAAACTAAGATTCTGATTCGGAAAATGGAAAGGATCTACCAAAGGATATCTAGACAGAAGTTGTCTGTTATATTCAACGATACTTGCCCGCAAGAGAAGATTGTGTGTGTGTGTGTGTGTGTGTGTGTAAGGTTAGTGGGAGAGAACCTCAGAGCGTATTATTTATTTATTACAGAAGATCAGAACAACATCGGTACCGTCGGTTTCAATTCCTAACAAAGGGGACCTATAATAGGCCTCTTTACCGAACACTCTTCAGCCTCTGTTTATGTCTGACTCCCCGAAAAAGTCACACACCGTGCAAGCCGCAATTTTCCAGAGAGACAGGCATAAACAGAGGCTGTATTTTGAGAGGGGGGGGGGGTATAAATAAACGAAATATATACATTTTTAAAAAATTGGCGGACTTGAGTAATCTTCCGTTTTGCCTCCCCATGAAAAAAATAAATATTTAATACCCCCCCCCCTTTTTTTTCATAAAATACACAACACGAAAAATAGAATCTGTGTTTATTAAAACGTATTGTAAAAAAAAAAAAAAAAGACGGACTCTATAAGATTTTTTAATTTTATCATGCATTCTGCCCTCGTAGGGAGGCAAGTAAATAGTGACGCAAAAACATTTTAGAACAAGAATTCTGCAATGTTTCGTTTGATTATTAAAAAAGTTTTGTAAAAAAAAACCCCAAAAAACGCATTCTACATTAAAAATAAATATTTAATATATATTTCCTAAAATAAATATTTTCTTAAAAAAAAAACGCATCCTATGTTAAAAAAAATATTTAATAAAATAAATCTTTCCCTAAAAAAACAACAAATAAAACGCTTCCTACATTAAAAATAAATATTTAATAAATATTTCTAAAAATAAATCTTTCCCTAAAAATGCATCCTACGTTAAAAAATATTTAATAAAATAAATCTTTCCCTAAAAAAAAAAAAGCGCTTCCTACATTAAAAATAAATATTTAATAAATATTTCCTAAAATAAAGCTTTCCTTATTTAATAAATATTTATTAAAATAAATATTTCCCTATATTAAAAAGCGAGCTTTTGACGAAAACCCAAAGAACACAGCGTTATTATTCGTTTGTTTACAAAAAGCAGGAAGATCAACCAGTGTAGAACGAATTTCGTCTCTCTTCATCTTTCCAATTTCCGGGGTCCTTATTCTTTATATGGCCCATTGTTGCTATAAACCACCACGAGAGTACATATTTTAAACACACCAAAAGCGATTTTATTTTGCTTACACTATAGACCTATATTGCTAACAACAATATTGTTAATTATTTTATTTTTTATCTAAAAATGTTTTCTTTTTCAAATTAAAACTGTAAATAAAATTTTTAAATTATAATATTAAAAATCAAACATTTGCTAAAAAAAACAAAAAAAAAAACAGAAAAACCTTATTTCTTATGTAGAACTTAAGAATTATCTCCCTTACTCTTGCTTGGTCCTAAAGTCAAGATCAAGTGTTTAGATTGAAAATCACTCAATAATTCCACCACAAGTATGCATGTTGGTCCCTATGTTTTGTTGTTGTTATAAACCACCCCGCGGGTACAGTGATTTTTTTCTTTCTTTTTTTTTTTTAGGATGACCCAATGAATGTTGTAAGTTCATTGACCGGTTATGCCCGCTCCCTCTACGAGAACCAGACAATTATGAAGCTGAGCGAATTAATCCAACTGGCCATCTATTATAATAAATACTTGATGGTCGATGTGCGTCCTCCTGTCCGGGAACATCCTTACCATGACACGTGGCTCAATCGGACTATTGAAGTCATACTCAACTCAGGGATACAACATGACAAAGTATTTCACCTTTTTTTTTCTTTTCATTCTTTTCATTTCATTCTTTTTTCATTTCATTCTTTTCTTTTCATTCTTTTTTCTTTTTTCATTTCATTCTTTTCATTATTTTTTTCATTCTTTTCATTATTTTTTTCATTCTTTTCATTATTTTTTTCATTCTTTATTCTTCTTTTCTATTCATTCTTTTTTTTCTTTTCATTCTTTTCTTTTCATTTCATTCTTTTCTTTTCATTCTTTTCTTTTCATTTCATTCTTTTCTTTTCATTCTTTTTTCATTTCATTCTTTTCATTCTTTTTTCTTTTCATTTCATTCTTTTCTTTTCATTCTTTTTTCATTTCATTCTTTTCATTCTTTTTTCTTTTCATTCTTTTTTCATTTCATTCTTTTCATTCTTTTTTCATTTCATTCTTTTCATTCTTTTTTCTTTTCATTTTTTTCTTTTTTCTTTTCATTTCATTATTTTTTTCATTTCATTCTTTTCATTATTTTTTTATTCTTTTCTTTTCATTATTTTTTTCATTCTTTATTCTTTTCTATTCATTCTTTTTTTTCTTTTCATTCTTTTCTTTTCATTCTTTTCTTTTTCTCTCCAATCTCACACTGATAAAAATTATATCATACACGAAGAATACCCATCCCAGGATGGGTAAAATGAATTCCCAGAACAGAACGGTTTTGCACCACTTTTATGTCCCCTTACAAAGATTAAAGCAACATATAATGCGACTAAACCTTATGTCTAGAATCCTCGTTTCAATTTTGAGCAAAATCCATTACATGATTTTGATTATAGTAAATGTCTAAAGTTTAAGGCTTAAGCTTAAGGGGTCTTAAGAAATTGAAATTCAGGGAGTCTAGCTTAATTAGTGTCTATTGTCTATGGATCAAATTTAATGCAAATCTGAAATATTTGAATTTTCAAATGAGAGGTTGTATCCATATTATGACCTCTAAAAACTCTTTTTAAATATTCCAAAGGAACTGAAATTTGGGGAAGATTTCTTAATTAATGTCTGATACCAAATTTCACAAAAATCGAAAGGATCTGAATTTCCACCTCTTCATGTCCCTATTGCAAAAAATTAAATTAAACTATATATAGCCCACATTTCCACCCCTTGCACATATCAGTAGTGTTTCAAAATTCATAATGATCGGTTAATTAGTTTAGGAGTGAATCCTATACATAGAAATACATAAACATCTACATAACTATATATAAAGATAAACAATATGTGAACAAAAATTATATATATTTATAAACAACACGTCCCCCATGCAATACACCGGGGCCGACTAAATAATTTAAATAATTTAGTCAACACATCCGGGTCAGCTATTGCTGACCATCTTGTAAATAGCGCCGAATGTGCGTCGACTTACATTAGTGACTGGTTTTCTGTCATAAGTAGATCACATTCCTTATTCCACCTCAAAGTCCTGGAAGCTATATATATTAAGTCATTCAAACCCTCCCTTTGTAAACAAAAGGAGTGGCTTCTAGGACTCAATGTGATCCACTTGTGACCCTCCTCCCATATTTTTTTTTTCTCCTAAACTTGTCACTGGTCTTCATTCTACTTTTTAAAGTTTTTAGTCGGAGTGTGGGCGAAAGCCAGCTCAGTATTTTCATGTATTTAAAAAAATTATTTCCTCTCGTTTTTATACTTTTTCAATTTCATTCCACCCAAAAAAAATGTCACAAACGTCTGTATTCGTTGCTGTAATAAAATTTTGTACCACTAAAAATTTATTCAAATATATATATATATGTGTAAAATTCAGTGGAAAAAGCAGATAAACCAAAACAAAACTCATTTAATATTTGGTTTTTATTATCAAATTGTACCAACCCAGCGTTGCTCAGGATTCATTGAAGTCATTTTAGTTTTTCATTTTTATTTGTTTGTATATTTTTAAATTTAAGGTAGACAACTCCTATTATATTCTTTAATCTAAAATGAGTTATCCCCCTTGCTGATTTTTATTTTTAAGTGATTATTTAAGTATTTTCATATTAGCAGTCGTCTGGACCGGGCTTAGCATTTTAAAAAATAAATTATAGCGAAGGACGTTATTATATTACCAATAACATGGTACAACAATAACAAATGAAGATTGGCTTGTTAGAAGCAAAGTTTGATTTGTCAGCTGAAATGCTATTTAGGTCTGACGTTGAAAATCCGGCAAGAAAACTTTATATGTTGGAAGACTTTTTCAGAAATGAGTGAAAGTTATTTATTCTTGTTTTTTTTTTCTATTTTCTTCTTCTATGTCACCTTGTAAATTTGAAAATAACATGAAATCCCACTCCATTTCCTTCTTTCTCTTTCTCCCCCTCTCATCTATGTGATTTTTTGTAAAAAAAAGTTAAATAACCATTTCTGAAAAAGTCTTTTGATAAGAAAGACAAAATATTAAGCATCTCACCGTATCAGTTTTTATTATTTTGGTCGATCCGCTTTTTTCAACTCATCTCTACATTTTGTCGGATTTTATCCAACAATAAAATAATATAAGAATAGCAATTAATTAAATTATAGATACCTTATTTATCAAACAATTTATTTTTCTGCCAATAATAATTTTTTAATTTAAAAAATTTTTTTTTTTTTACTCGCGACCATCGCACGAGTATATTTCAAAAGGATTCTTTATTTTGATTAATTCAACAGAAGCGTTGTTTTCCTTCTTTCGCCAGGTAAAAAAAAATATATATATTTAACGACATTTCGGGCACGTCTACTTCACTTATGTGTCACTATTTTGTTCATACAAGTGGAATTCTTGTTTTATACTTCGCCAACAACATCTTGATAAGCAACTCACTGGTAATGTATAACATTCGTACATGCTTAAGTGGAAACGACATCAGACCTAGTTAGATGGGAACGGTGGAGGTCTTGGACTGCCAAAAGTGTTCAAGTTGGTAAAGGATAGGCATCCAGCCGTAAAATTGCCTAAAATACAATGTCTAGTCGAAATACAGCAGGAAAAAAGAAAGGCAGTGCCAGTAGCACTAATGCTGCTGGTAATGTCTTGGGCTTCGTAGATCCCAGGATGCGTGGATCTTCAGGGCCTATGGATTTCGATCAGGCCTTACCAAAGACAGGAGTGGAGAGGAAGACTTAGATTTCGAGACTAGACAATCAGGCCCCACCCTCATCAGAGGATTAATTGTGGCCTGATTCAACAAATAAACCGGTTGATGATGATGATGTTGTTGATGATGATGATGTTGTTGATGATGATGATGATGTTGTTGATGATGATGTTGATGATGATGATGTTGATGATGATGAACAAAGTTTGATTTGTCAGCTTAAATGCTATTTGGGTCTGATTTTGAAAATTTGACAAGATAGCTTTTTGTGAGTGTGTGTGAGAAATATCCTGGGTTGTCTTTTCTTAATGAATTCATATCAAATTCATACAAACGATATCAAATTACTATAAACGGTATCAAATTCATACAAACGATATCAAATTACTGTAAACGATATCAAATTCATACAAACGATATCAAATTACTATAAACGGTATCAAATTCATACAAACGATATCAAATTACTGTAAACGATATCAAATTCATACAAACGATATCAAATTACTATAAACGGTATCAAATTCATACAAACGATATCAAATTACTGTGACATCAAATTCATACAAACGATATCAAATTCATACAAACGACATCAAATTCATACAAACGATATCAAATTCATATAAAAGTGTTGATAAACTTATAAAAACTTTCTTCTTTTCTCTCGATTTAATTTAGATTTGGTGGTTACCAAGCGATAACAGTGACTTTGTGAAGACGTTGAATTTTACCCAGACAGAAATCAAATACGAACCCGTCGACGAGCTCTACAACCACAGCACACTTCATATCAACGTTCCTTACACAGAACTCTCAGAGCAAGAAATTCAGTTAGTTTTTCTTTTACTATTTTGCTTATTTTTTCTTTTTCTTTAACTTTTCTATCTTTTTGATGACAATGGAATCTCACGTGGCAAAAGGCTCACCAATGGAATTATTTTTAATGTTGCGTCATGAAAGCTTATGAATATCAAACAGCGCATCTCAAGTGCACTGTAAAGGATACATGTGCATTATTGAGGGGGCGTCTTGGTGTGGTGGTTAAACTTGGTACAAATCTGCTTGCGGGGATGGATTCTGAAATAATGCTTCTTTTCTCGTCCACAAAAATAGACCATTTGGGTCCGTAAAAATTAACTACCAATAGGAAATTGGGTTCCCTCCTGATCAGAGAAAGTTATCGTAATGTCCGTTTGCGCCGGACGTCCAAAAAAATGGAAATATCTTGAAGCACGGCAGCAATATATACAACTGTGGAATGTACAACAGACGAAGGATACAACCGTGGAATGTACAACAGACGAAGGATACAACCGTGGAATGTACAACAGACGAAGGATACAACCGTGGAATGTACAACAGACGAAGGATACAACCGTGGAATGTACAACAGACGAAGGATACAACCGTGGAATGTACAACAGACGAAGGATACAACCGTGGAATGTACAACAGACGAAGCATACAACCGTGGAATGTACAACAGACGAAGGATACAACCGTGGAATGTACAACAGACGAAAGATACAACCGTGGAATGTACAACAGACGAAGCATACAACCGTGGAATGTACAACAGACGAAGCATACAACCGTGGAATGTACAACAGACGAAGCATACAACCGTGGAATGTACAACAGACGAAGGATACAACCGTGGAATGTACAACAGACGAAGGATACAACCGTGGAATGTACAACAGACGAAGGATACAACCGTGGAATGTACAACAGACGAAGGATACAACCGTGGAATGTACAACAGACGAAGCATACAACCGTGGAATGTACAACAGACGAAGGATACAACCGTGGAATGTACAACAGACGAAGGATACAACCGTGGAATGTACAACAGACGAAGGATACAACCGTGGAATGTACAACAGACGAAGGATACAACCGTGGAATGTACAACAGACGAAGGATACAACCGTGGAATGTACAACAGACGAAAGATACAACCGTGGAATGTACAACAGACGAAGCATACAACCGTGGAATGTACAACAGACGAAGCATACAACCGTGGAATGTACAACAGACGAAGCATACAACCGTGGAATGTACAACAGACGAAGCATACAACCGTGGAATGTACAACAGACGAAGCATACAACCGTGGAATGTACAACAGACGAAGGATACAACCGTGGAATGTACAACAGACGAAGGATACAACCGTGGAATGTACAACAGACGAAGCATACAACCGTGGAATGTACAACAGACGAAGCATACAACCGTGGAATGTACAACAGACGAAGGATACAACCGTGGAATGTACAACAGACGAAGCATACAACCGTGGAATGTACAACAGACGAAGGATACAACCGTGGAATGTACAACAGACGAAGGATACAACCGTGGAATGTACAACAGACGAAGGATACAACCGTGGAATGTACAACAGACGAAGCATACAACCGTGGAATGTACAACAGACGAAGCATACAACCGTGGAATGTACAACAGACGAAGGATACAACCGTGGAATGTACAACAGACGAAGCATACAACCGTGGAATGTACAACAGACGAAGGATACAACCGTGGAATGTACAACAGACGAAGGATACAACCGTGGAATGTACAACAGACGAAGGATACAACCGTGGAATGTACAACAGACGAAGGATACAACCGTGGAATGTACAACAGACGAAGGATACAACCGTGGAATGTACAACAGACGAAGGATACAACCGTGGAATGTACAACAGACGAAAGATACAACCGTGGAATGTACAACAGACGAAGCATACAACCGTGGAATGTACAACAGACGAAGGATACAACCGTGGAATGTACAACAGACGAAGGATACAACCGTGGAATGTACAACAGACGAAGGATACAACCGTGGAATGTACAACAGACGAAGCATACAACCGTGGAATGTACAACAGACGAAGGATACAACCGTGGAATGTACAACAGACGAAGGATACAACCGTGGAATGTACAACAGACGAAGCATACAACCGTGGAATGTACAACAGACGAAGCATACAACCGTGGAATGTACAACAGACGAAGCATACAACCGTGGAATGTACAACAGACGAAGGATACAACCGTGGAATGTACAACAGACGAAGCATACAACCGTGGAATGTACAACAGACGAAGCATACAACCGTGGAATGTACAACAGACGAAGGATACAACCGTGGAATGTACAACAGACGAAGCATACAACCGTGGAATGTACAACAGACGAAGGATACAACCGTGGAATGTACAACAGACGAAGCATACAACCGTGGAATGTACAACAGACGAAGGATACAACCGTGGAATGTACAACAGACGAAGGATACAACCGTGGAATGTACAACAGACGAAGGATACAACCGTGGAATGTACAACAGACGAAGGATACAACCGTGGAATGTACAACAGACGAAGGATACAACCGTGGAATGTACAACAGACGAAGGATACAACCGTGGAATGTACAACAGACGAAAGATACAACCGTGGAATGTACAACAGACGAAGCATACAACCGTGGAATGTACAACAGACGAAGGATACAACCGTGGAATGTACAACAGACGAAGGATACAACCGTGGAATGTACAACAGACGAAGGATACAACCGTGGAATGTACAACAGACGAAGGATACAACCGTGGAATGTACAACAGACGAAGGATACAACCGTGGAATGTACAACAGACGAAGGATACAACCGTGGAATGTACAACAGACGAAGCATACAACCGTGGAATGTACAACAGACGAAGCATACAACCGTGGAATGTACAACAGACGAAGCATACAACCGTGGAATGTACAACAGACGAAGGATACAACCGTGGAATGTACAACAGACGAAGGATACAACCGTGGAATGTACAACAGACGAAGCATACAACCGTGGAATGTACAACAGACGAAGCATACAACCGTGGAATGTACAACAGACGAAGGATACAACCGTGGAATGTACAACAGACGAAGGATACAACCGTGGAATGTACAACAGACGAAGGATACAACCGTGGAATGTACAACAGACGAAGGATACAACCGTGGAATGTACAACAGACGAAGCATACAACCGTGGAATGTACAACAGACGAAGCATACAACCGTGGAATGTACAACAGACGAAGGATACAACCGTGGAATGTACAACAGACGAAGGATACAACCGTGGAATGTACAACAGACGAAGGATACAACCGTGGAATGTACAACAGACGAAGGATACAACCGTGGAATGTACAACAGACGAAGGATACAACCGTGGAATGTACAACAGACGAAGGATACAACCGTGGAATGTACAACAGACGAAGGATACAACCGTGGAATGTACAACAGACGAAAGATACAACCGTGGAATGTACAACAGACGAAGCATACAACCGTGGAATGTACAACAGACGAAGGATACAACCGTGGAATGTACAACAGACGAAGGATACAACCGTGGAATGTACAACAGACGAAGGATACAACCGTGGAATGTACAACAGACGAAGGATACAACCGTGGAATGTACAACAGACGAAGCATACAACCGTGGAATGTACAACAGACGAAGCATACAACCGTGGAATGTACAACAGACGAAGCATACAACCGTGGAATGTACAACAGACGAAGGATACAACCGTGGAATGTACAACAGACGAAGGATACAACCGTGGAATGTACAACAGACGAAGCATACAACCGTGGAATGTACAACAGACGAAGCATACAACCGTGGAATGTACAACAGACGAAGCATACAACCGTGGAATGTACAACAGACGAAGCATACAACCGTGGAATGTACAACGAAGGATACAACCGTGGAATGTACAACAGACGAAGCATACAACCGTGGAATGTACAACAGACGAAGCATACAACCGTGGAATGTACAACAGACGAAGGATACAACCGTGGAATGTACAACAGACGAAGGATACAACCGTGGAATGTACAACAGACGAAGCATACAACCGTGGAATGTACAACAGACGAAGGATACAACCGTGGAATGTACAACAGACGAAGCATACAACCGTGGAATGTACAACAGACGAAGCATACAACCGTGGAATGTACAACAGACGAAGCATACAACCGTGGAATGTACAACAGACGAAGGATACAACCGTGGAATGTACAACAGACGAAGGATACAACTGTGAATGTACAACAGATGAAGGATACAACCGTGGAATGTACAACAGACGAAGGATACAACCGTGGAATGTACAACAGACGAAGGATACAACCGTGGAATGTACAACAGACGAAGCATACAACCGTGGAATGTACAACAGACGAAGGATACAACCGTGGAATGTACAACAGACGAAGGATACAACCGTGGAATGTACAACAGACGAAGCATACAACCGTGGAATGTACAACAGACGAAGCATACAACCGTGGAATGTACAACAGACGAAGCATACAACCGTGGAATGTACAACAGACGAAGGATACAACCGTGGAATGTACAACAGACGAAGGATACAACCGTGGAATGTACAACAGACGAAGGATACAACCGTGGAATGTACAACAGACGAAGCATACAACCGTGGAATGTACAACAGACGAAGGATACAACCGTGGAATGTACAACAGACGAAGGATACAACCGTGGAATGTACAACAGACGAAGCATACAACCGTGGAATGTACAACAGACGAAGCATACAACCGTGGAATGTACAACAGACGAAGCATACAACCGTGGAATGTACAACAGACGAAGCATACAACCGTGGAATGTACAACAGACGAAGGATACAACCGTGGAATGTACAACAGACGAAGGATACAACTGTGAATGTACAACAGATGAAAGATACAATCGTGGAATATACAACAGATGAATTGAACGTCTCCATCATCACATTATTCTGTTTTACATCTGTTTTATATGTTGTCATGTGTTGGACGGCTTTTAGAAATTGAATTCAAAACTAACCTATCTCTGGTCCGGTCTTTGTTTATCTTTGTCTCTTTCTCTGAAATACAACCTTATCACTTTCTCCTGTGTTTTTCTTTGCCTTCCCTTGCCAACTGACCCTGTTGCCTCAACTGTTCTACATTAATTAACCCAAGCATTTTCATGCATTTTATCAATGTAACCAAACCAATAAAGTCTCCTGTTCTGAACAGACGTTAAACCGAATACGATGCTTACAAAAAATGTTTGTTTTTTTTTAAATCAAGGGAAATAACTCTATAAATAGTTTGAAAATTATTTCCCTTGAACGAATTAAGAATGAAAATTATTAAAATTAAAAAAAAAATAATAATAAAAATTGTAATATAGGGGATCAGGGCTTGGAGTAGGAGTACACAGGGGTTCATGTTCATTGTCTAGAGTGCTTCCTGGTTTTCTTAAAGAATCCCTCTACAAAATTGAAGTTACTAGCAATACAAATTGCTATAAAGGTGTAAAAACCTTTATAGCAATTTGTTTCAGGCCTTTTCTTTTAAAATAAAAATTTAACTTGCTATTGCTAACAACTTCAATTTTACACAGTCCCTTGTGTAGTAGTAGGCCTTCGTCGGTTGTGTCCGACCATAAATGACATTTGCAGATCTAGTTGGCTAGTTTCAGGATTTATAAAGTATTGTCAGTGATGCCAATATCCCAAGGGGCATACTGACATAACCTAGGCAAAATTATAGAAATTAAAAAAAAATAATAATAAAAATTGTAATATAGGGGATCAGGGGTCCATGTTCATTGTCTAGATTTCTTAAAGGATCCCTCTTGCTTTTACACCTTGATAGCAATTTGTTTCAAGCCCTTTTTTAAAAATGAAAATTTAACTTGCTATTGCTAACAACTTCAATTTTACACAGTCCCTTGTGTAGTAGTAAGCCTTCGTCGGACGTGTCTGACCATGAATGACACTTGCAGATCCAACCGGTTAGTTTCAGCATTTACAAAGTCTTATCAGTGATGCCGATGCCCCAAGAGGAATACTGACTTACCCTAGGCATTTCTTGCTGTGGCTTAGAAGGCCTATACGGGTCTTGCAGTCTCCGCAACAGATGAAGAAGGAGTGTGGCTGAGGAAGCTCACTTGCTTTTGTCCTTTCTTTCCTCCTTGCACGCTTTTTATTGGTTTTCGTCTTCCACTTTCTTTCCCCGATGTCAAGCTGTCGTTTGAGTTTTTTTCTCCATTCGTCCCTGTCAGAGGCAGAGCTTTCCCAAAATGACGGATCGATGTCAAGGGCCTTCATGTCTCTCTTGCAGACATCCCTGTATTTTAGAAGGGAGCGACCACGGTCTCTCGCTCTCCTTCTTTTAACTCTCCATAAAGAAGATCTTTGTCCCTTGTGTAATAAAATTTAAAAAAAACAAAAAAAACACAAAACATATTGGATCAGCAGGAGTTATTTCCCTTTATTATTTTTTTTCTCTTTCAGTGAATACAGCTCATCAAATATAACCACGAACATCTACTTAGTGAATTCGCGCTGGTTTTTCTCCCTCTATTGGTGTATGGGTGTCCAGTCAGTGACCACGGACAACTGCCATATTCTCAGTAAAATGACACAACCTATCTGGCATTTTGTAAGTATTTTATCTACATTTTATTCTCGCTGTTATAATCAGCGTTGGAGCTCCAATTTATGATACGACAACCCAGGGGTGGAGCTAGGAAACTACTCTTTTTTAAACAGACAATTGTATTAATTTTTTTTTTTACTAATCACAAAAAATTAGCAAATTATAGCCCCTTACGTTTACAGTGGCGTCCTGCCTTGTTTGGGGTAAAATATCATAAAGAAGAAAAAAAAAGTTTTAGTAATTATTAAATGAATTATATATCTTACTAGGTGTACCTACTCAGTGCTGTCCCGGATGTGCTGATGTCATTTTAGTTTTTTTTTTTTTAAACTTATACAGAAAAAGAAATAAAATTTTAATTTTAAGGAAGATAACTCTTATATTCTTTAATTAAAAATATGGGTTATTTTCTTTGCTGATTTTAATTTTGATTTAAATTTAATTTTTCAAAGAGGTGGGGGGCATGTAGATATTTGACACATAGAGGTCTAGAGAATTTTATACATATGATATAAATTTTTTTCAAAACCTTCATAGCCCTCTTAAAAGGAATGCACTTCGTTCAAATAAACACTAGTTGATGTACTCAATCAATTATACACCCATGCTAATAACGTTTCGCCCAACATTTAAGTACGCATCTTTTTAACCTCATTGAATCCTTATTCTCATCAAATTTTGATGGAGAATTATTTAGAAACATTGTTTAAATTCCTCGCTTTTGAAGACGACGTACTTGCAGGTGTTCTGTTTTATATTATGTCTCATACCTTCCATTTCAGACGCCAACCACGTATACGTTAATTTGGATCTCAGCTGATATCCTATCTGTTATTATAATCACAATTATATTTATTGTGCAGAGGTAAGTCACTTCTTTTTTTTTCTTTTTGTCGCATTTGATATTTGGCACGTTTTGATTGGTTGTTCTATTACTGAAATCTGATTGGCTGATTAGCGCATTATGAAATCTGATTGGCAGATTTATTCATTGTTGTAATCCGATTGGCCCATTAAAAAACAAAATCATCATGTACTAAGAGGCTAATATCTGTATCAAGCTGCAAGAACTAATATGATGATAGTACAGAAACCCAAACCAGGGTTGCTGGTCTGAAGTTACCGTTGACCAACAGAAAGGTCCTTCCACCAGTTTCAGTCTTGTAAACTGTCGTTCAGTCGCTTTCTTGGCCTTTTAGCCAAGATCAAAGTGTAGTATCTGTTCCGATGGATACTGCACGAGACTGGTCCTGTGCAGTTCTAGGAGGTCCACCCTCCCAGGCTTTGCCTCCCCTCTTTGGGGAGGAGTAAGTTTATTGCTTGCTGTCTGAGGCGCCCCTACCGGGGAATGCCGACGGGGCTGGCCAGGCAATTTTTAAAGGTAATAGGTGCTCTTCCTCTAGAGTGCTGACTTATCAAAACCCCACTTTCCGACCTTATGTCACATTTTACTCTGTGGGGAGTAGATAAATACCCAGTAGTGAGTTTGACAAAACGTAAACAAACATAGCAAAAAAAATATTCATATCAGCATAGTATGAACCCGTCCAGGCGCGAGTATTCTTCTAGTATACAGGGTGCCTTAGAACTATGCAAAAAGTTTTTTTTAAATAAATTATTTAAACCGATGAATGAAATCTTTTAGAAACTAGCTGTCCCGACCCGACGTTGCCCGGGATGAAACAATATATTAACATTAAGTAAAGATTTACCAAAAAACGAGAAAAAGAAAAGAAAAAGTGGATGACCAAAACGGGACCTTAAGATGTTTAGTCTGATCCTTTACCATGTGAGCTACGTACAGCGGGTTGCTTATTCGGTTTGATAAAGCTACGCCTTCGTAAATGTAATCTGCTGCTGCTGCTTCTCTTGTTTAGTCGGTCATCATTGAAAAAAATGTAACCATTGCCAAATAATTCCGAGTGGGATACAATTTTATTTAACAGAAGTTGAATAGAAATGCGGAGACCCTAGATCGAAAACGGGACCGTAAGATGTTAAGTCTGATCCACTACTATATGAGCTATATAGAGAGCAGCCTGGATATTTTATAAAGCAAGTTTTAATATACAGCATAATCAGGTTCACATGTCGGTTCTCATTAGATCACCAAAGTTAAGCGACGTTGAGTCTGGCCAGTATCAGATGAGTGACCATTTGTGTTCGATTGGACTTGGTTTTTGTTTTGACCGGGCTCTGTGTACAGTCAGGATTTAAAGTTAACTCGTCTGTTGTTTTCTGAGTACAGTAGGATTTAAAGTTAACTCGTCTGTTGTTTTCTGAGTACAGTCAGGATTTAAAGTTAACTCGTCTGTTGTTTTCTGAGTACAGTCAGGATTTAAAGTTAACTCGTCTGTTGTTTTCTGAGTACAGTCAGGATTTAAAGTTAACTCGTCTGTTGTTTTCTGAGTACAGTCAGGATTTAAAGTTAACTCGTCTGTTGTTTTCTGAGTACAGTCAGGATTTAAAGTTAACTCGTCTGTTGTTTTCTGAGTACAGTCAGGATTTAAAGTTAACTCGTCTGTTGTTTTCTGAGTACAGTCTGTCATTTAGCAGAGAAAGCAAGCGTCATCTTAGACCTCTAAAAATAAAACATTATTACTTGTTTTAAACTTTATATGTGATTTTGTTTGGAAGGTAAATCCGTTTGTTAGAGCAGTGACTGACACCATAT
>OY744552.1:11601127-11653627 GCA_963556195.1 Sepiola atlantica
ATAAAATAGATTTGTCATTCTTACATTTTCTTTATTTCTCTTCATTTATCTCTCTCTCATATATATATATATATAATTATATATATAATTATATATATATATATAATTATATATATATATATATATATATAATTTTATAGTTTTTGAGGAGAAGCTTCACATACAGACATACATACATACAGACAACTGCCCTTTATATAAGAGATAATTATATATATATATATATATATATATATATATATATATATAATTTTATTTAATACGCACATAAAAGTAATCCATGGACACGTGTTTCTGGCTCACAGCCGTCATCAGCATGGCTAACTTACACAGAGATCGAACCCTCGATGTTGATGTCTATAGTCCAACGTTCTACCACTGTCCCTATAAAAATAATTACATAAAAATACATTAAATATTCAGGTGATAAAAATCGTACATATTTCTAGACGGAGCGTCTTGGTCCAGTGGTAGAACGCTGGACTATAGACATCAACATCGAGGGTTCGATCTCTGTGTAAGTTAGCCATACTGATGACGGCTGTGAGCCAGAAACACGTGTCCATGGATTACTTTTATGTGCGTATAAAATAAAATTATATATATTAACGTAAAAAATATACATCCTATGAGTTGAGGGCGACTAGTAGTGCAGTTTTCTGCATCTTAATCACTTAGGAAGTGAAACAATTGAAATAATAAGTAAGCAAATAACATCTAAAAATACATCGTATATATATATATATATATAATAAGTAAGCAAATAACATCTAACGCTGCAATCACCTATAAAAATAATTACATAGAAATACATCGTATATTTATATATATATATATATTATATATATACATACATTAAAGTAAAATAAAAAAAAAGGTTTAATATGTCTGTTGTCTAAGTTTTCATAGAGGATGCCGTTGCCTTTTAAAACTTTGATTGAAACATGTTTCTGATGTGTAGCCATGCTATGTTTCTATAAATAACTCTTTTTTTATTTAAATATAGCTCTATTTATTATTGAGCACTATTATATAAACACAATGGAGATTCTGCGGATATTTTATCCTGTGGAGACAAACTTAACCTGGATTACTATATATGTATGTATATTATAGGAAAGGTTTCACTTGATAAACTGAAAAAATTCTTGAATTACCAAGGGTCACATTATATATATGTATATATATATATAAAGTATTGGGTTTTAAAATCGGCTCAAAATTTCAGATGTACACGTTTAGACAGTGCTTGATGCCTTCTCGGACAGAGTGTTAATTAAATAAAATTTGTTAGTTTTCTTTTTATCAGTCATAACCATAGGTTTCACACCCTGGGTGATTCATCAACCTAAAGTGTATTAGTCATCTGATGAATTGTGCTCATGGCATGAAATCTATGGTCATGACTGATTAAAACACATTATTCAATTATATATATATATATATATATATATATATATATATATATATATATTATAAATTGAAAATAGAAGCCATTATCAATGCAAGATTAATTTATTATTTCTCTTTTTACTTTAATCTTATTAATTTTGGAATAAAATTACATCATCAGAGTTGACCAGTATTGTGTCATTTTTTTTTTCATCATTTTTTATGAAAAAAAAAAAAAAAAAAAAAAAAAAAAAAAAAAAAAAAAATGGCACAATACTTGTCAACTCTGATGATGGAATTTTATTCCGAAATTAATAGGATTAAAGTAAAAAAAATAATAAATTAATCTTGCATTGATAATGGCTTCTATTTTCAATTTATAATACTGATCCAGCAATTCTTTAAAACTGAACGACCCATTTTATAATATATATATATATATATATGTGTGTGTGTATGTATAAAATTTGATGCAACCATTGGGTGAACATTATCCTAAAAATTTGAAGTTGTGACAAGCGTTAATGTTTGTAAAAAAATGAACATCGGAATTATATAAAAGTAAGTCAAGAGAAATCAAATATGTGTATGTATGTTTTAGTATGAGTGTCTGTACATGTGAGTGTGTATGTATATGTGTCTACACAAATATATGTACCCGTATTTCTGTACAGGAGATGCAAAATCCTGTAAGTTTAATTAAACGCAATCGACAGCTTTTGTTGTCTGTTGTTCCTTGTATTTCATTTTTCATTATTTCTGAAAAATAATTTTTTTTTTAATTTAATTTATTTATTTATTTTTTTTTTTTAAAGGTTAAAAAACATTTTTCTGGTTACAATATAAGTTCCTTGTATTTCATTTTTTCTGAAAAATAATTTAAAAAAAATTTTTTTTAATTTTTTTTTTTTTTTTTTAAAAAAGGTTAAAAAAAAATTTCTGGTTACAATGTAAGTTTCTTGTATTTCATTTTTCATTTTATCTGAAAAATAATTTTTATTTTTATTTTTTTTTTTTTCAAATATCAAAAATATCAACACACCTCGTACTTTCGATTCTGCCAAGAATCATGTTTACGGTTAAAACAAAAAATGTTTTTCTGGTTTTAATGTAAGTTTAAAAGAGGATAACATCAAGTATCACGGTTCATCTGTGCTTCGTAAACAGAAGGAAAAACATGAATTTTCAAATGCGCCCCTGTTATATCAAAGAGCAAAAACGAACTTAAGCTGAATAAAAAAAAAAAAAAATGTTAAAACAAGTAAAATATTCTACATACAAATAACAATAAAAAAAAATTACAGATATTAGAATTTATTACTATTTCTACTAGTCTGTTTTCATGCTCATCCACTATTCCACACATCTCCTTGTTTCATGCTGAGGTTAGACGTTTCGTGAATGACTTCCAACTTCTGTCTGCCGCCATTTTGCTTATGTCGTTGGCCAGGATCAGGTTGTCATTAACTAATCGCCTTCATGTCTTAAGCGGCCGACCACGTGGCTTTGGGCCATCGACATTGATGTGCGACACACTTTGGAGCATTTCGGATGACTGACGGCGGTTGACGTGGCCGTACGAGTTGAGACGTCGTTGTGCGACGTACTTTCTCATGGACGCCTGTACAGTGAGACGAGCATAATCACGTTAACTCACCGGAGTTAAGCGACGTTGAGCCTGGCCAGTACCAGATGGGTGACAACTTGGGAATATCAGATGTAGTCTGTGAAAAGATGACAACAAAACCTATCTGCCCCCCCCCATACAGCCCTGAAACTGCCTTCAGCAATCATTTCAGTATAACCGGCTAATCCACACTTGTGTTGGAACAATGGAACAAACCCCGAACCCAAGTTCTGTTTCCAATCATGTGCCGAAGCTCTCCGGAGAGAGTATGCATTCATTAGTTTTTTGTTTTTTTTCACACTGAGGATTATTCTCGACAGAATTGAAAGTATGAGGTGGGTCAATAACTTAGGGTTAGGGTTAACTTGGGGTTAGGGTTAACTTGGGGTAGTTCGTTGATAGTTTTAACACTTATATTAAAAGATGGGTTTCTTGATACGACAGGGGCGCATAATTGAAAAGCATAGTTTTCGTTGGTTTAGGAGCACACACGCACCATAATACTTAACTTGCGTCTTTAAACTTTAATTCAAACCAAAAATCATTTTCTAAGCGACAGGTTAAAGGCTTCGAAATCAAATTATTGTGTTGGTCATTTTAATAGATTATTAATATTTATTTATTATAGAATGCTATATATATATATATATATATATATTGACGATGCATTTGTCTGATACTGGCACCATAGCCCAACACTTAACTAACGACCATTCCTGCCTCCAATCGGAATTCAGAAAACTCCTAGTAGAAAATACCAAAATCTTAGAATTTAGTACTAACAAACAAAAACTCCATATATTAGAAGCCAAAAAACCCGTAATTAATATAATTAACTTTAATACCAGTAATAATATAGTAAAATGTCTATAATTCTAACTATAGTTTCGTACTTATTACATAATTCCCGCCAAAACCATCTATAATACTAACACATGGTCTGTACCTGATTATCCTCATTCCCCTGAAGATGGACCCGGATGGGTCTGAAAGTACTTCGGAGACAAATCCAAATTCATTAGCCAATTCCTCCCCGAAACTAAGATCCTGATTCAGACTATTGAAAAGATCTACCAAAGGATATCCAGACATAAGTTGTCTCTTATATTCAACAATACTTGTATGCAAGAGAAGATGCTGCCTATATATATATATATATATATATATATATATATATATATATATATATATATATATATATATATATATATATATATATAGAGAGAGAGAGAGAGAGAGAGAGAGAGAGAGAGATGAGGGTAATGTAGTTTGCTTGAAGCATTGTTTAGTGTATATATATAAAGGTAATTTATAGAAGACAATACAATGCAGAGAAATTACTTGTGCAGATTCCACCTATTTATATTAATACAATATATATATATATATATATATAATTTTCTTTATATATCCTATTACTATCTTACTTGCGTCAGTGTGTTTTGATGGAAGTTCTGTATAATATGATATTTCGGGAACATTTCCCTTCATCAGATGTGTGTTCATCCTTAATTCAAACGTGCATATTTTAATAATTAATTTTTTTTCAATATCCATAGACAGATATATATTTAGTGTTTTTAATACACTTGTCAGAATGGAATTTATGTAACAATACTGCTGGTCAGACGATTCGAACCCTGGCTTCTTACCATTCGACCGTTGTGACGATCACGCTTTGAAATGCGAGAGAAATACACCCTGTACTTTTAAATGTAAACACTAGTAAAGTGATTGAAAAGCATAGTTTTTGTTGGTTTAGGAGCGCACATGAACCATAATACTTAACTTTTGCCTTTAAACTTTAATTCAAACAAGAAATTTCTTTTTTTAATCGACAGTTTGAAGGCTTCAAAATCACAAAGTAATCACTGTGTTGTTTTTTTTAATAGATTATTAATATTTATTTATTATAGAATGTCCATATATATATATATATATATATATATAAAATAGTAACTGTGTGTGTGTGTGTCCGCCTGATCTTTGTGTCTTATGTTCACCCAAACCGCTGGACAGAATTGCTTGAAAATTGGCATGTGGACATGGCCATCCCTACTACAGGCCAGGCAATCGTGCAACTGGGGTCTTTTACTGGGGGCCATGTGAATTTTCTTAAATATTCGATATAGAAGTTGCAAACTATATCATCAACTGGTGCAGATCCTTTTTTTTCTTTTTAACCACAATATACAAGTAATGATCTTTTGACATAAGTACAAAATCTCTAAAAAAAATCCAACATTGAAATAAAAATTCTTCATTGAAATATGCATTTGCCTTTGTTTATTCAAAATTACCTGTCTCTTCATTTATAGGAATTTGTCAATTGTAAAATTTATCAATTAGCTCATTGTGGTTCTTATTATTTGGTATGTAAAACACATAAAAACATCAAACTAATCTCACAGAGGAATTTTACCTTTGTTTGCAACTTCTATATCGAATATTTAAGAAAATTCACATGGCCCCCAGTAAAAGACCCCAGTTGCACGATTGCCTGGCCTGTAGTAGGGATGGCCATGCATGTGGACTATTGACCTCTCAGTTAAGGTCATAGGCTATATAAGAAATATATCGCTTCAACGCTGGTCCCCCCCCCCCCCTGAAAACTGTTTTCTCTTCGATTCAAATGAAATTTAAACCATAGGTAAATTACAGGGTCTGTGGGCGAGTGGTTATAGCACTTGTCTTTGGGCTGGACGACCCGGGTTCGATCCCAATCACGGCATGCGAATTTTCGGGTCTGAAAACTCCCTCTGTCCACCCAGCAGTAAATGGGTACCTAAATGGGTACTAAAACTCAGGGAAGGTTCAAGGCAGCGGAAGGAGAGGGATGGGCTCCGCCTTCCATATTCTGTGCCCTAGACACAGTGATTCTTAACAAATCACTGCCGCTACGGCCATGGGCAGTGTGCGATGTCGGCAACGACACTCGTGCGCGTCCAGGCTATGCGATCTTTACCTTTACCTTTTAAATTACTAAAAATGATGTGTATTCCCAAAATTGTAGCAAATTTTGATAATATTAAGATGGTCCCCGGGAGCACAACTCAAATGAAATATATATATATATATATATATATATATATATATATATCAAGGACAACACCTCTCTGTCTGTGCATGTCTATCCCTAAAAACTAGGAAGTGTACTTTCAATATAATTGTATTCACATGTACAATTTGCCTGAACATAATGGAAGTAATTTTGTGTCTCTGGTTGCCCCTTAAAGAAGCTAATGACAATTTTCAAACATGTTACACAATGAAATTAATCTATTTATTAGCGTTAGTTTAAGAGTATTAACATATATCTGAATAGTTCGGTGAGTAAGATATCTAGCTGACAGCATCAAGGTTGCTGTTAAAGTAAATTCTCCCTACCATGATGTTGTATATGATGCTATCCCACACTAACACCGGGTAGCTCTGCTAGTATATATATATATATATATACATACATACATACATTCAAATTCAGATCAAATAGAAAATTCTCTTGGAGTTAATCACAATGATCAATCATAAACTTGCAAACACCGATAACTCAATATTCAGTGAGATAGAGCTGAGTATATGTATTTTTTACAATTTAAATCATATTCCAAATAAAGAGCATACACAAAGATATTAAAGGTGTTTACAGCTGTTTCAAGGCAATCTTTATTCTAAGTCATGCAATGAAACATAAAAAGTTTTCAAAGCATCGGATCACCTTCAGAACAGAATTTTCATAAGTACCCATAAAAGGAACATAACAAAAATGTCTGACAAAGATTATTAATAGATAAAAAAACAGCGTCCAGCGTCCGTTTATTTTGCGACGCTTCGAAATTTGAAAGTGATTTTGAAGCTTTTAAACTGCTGATTAGAAAACAGTTTCTCGTTAGAATTAAGAGGCAAATATCAACCATCATGGTTCGTTTGTGCTTCTAATCCGAAGAAAAGCATGAGTTTTTGAATGCGCCCCTGTCATACCAAGGAACCAAGAGACATATCAGAAAAAATGAAAATTTGAATGAAAGTGTTAAAGTTTTTGATTTTCTTTAATAAAATCGTTTGAGTGATAAAATGCACGTTTATATATATAGATATATATATATATATATATATATATATATATATATATATAATGATAAAATACACGATATATCATGAATGTTGTGGAGACAGAGTGTATGAAAGACAAAGGAAAAACAATTAAACAGGGTTTTTTTATTATTTCTTCCTGTGTTTAATTGTTTTTCCTTTCTGTCTTTTGTACATATATCTATATGTATATATCTATATATTGTTTAACAATAATAAATTTGGCTTATCTTAACATTTTACTCCAGTTTTCACGGATATCCGATCGTCATCAGATCGTAAGGATTTTATTAATACACTTCTGATGATTGGACATCCGTGAAACTGCAGTCAAATGTTAAGACAAATTTATTATTGTTATCAAGCTCTATCTGATAGGATGACAAACTCATTTGTGTGCTGTCTTGAGTCGGTTCTGTTCTGATTTTGAGAAGTTGATTTTCATATTAAATGTATATAAATATACACACACATTTCGTGTGCAGTTTTTTGTTTGTATAAAATGGCCGCATAAGTATATTATAAAAAAAAAAGTAAAAAGGTGTCTAATTTTTGTCTGTCGGTTAAATTATAAAAGTTTTCAAGATGAGATCGCACATTTTCTCGATTGAATATTTGCAGATTTTTTAAAATTTTATTTTATTATTATTTTTTATTTATTTATTTTTTTTTTAAATCAAACATTTTTTTCCCGTTTTTAAAGAAACTAATACAATTATAATACAAATAAGCAAGCGTTTTTTTTGTGTTTTTTTTTAAGATCAAAGGTCGGTTGTGTTATACAAAGTGGGAAGGGGGGAGAAAACAAAAAAGGGGAAGCTGAAAAAAACAACAAAAAAAACTATCATAGTGAATATCCATATAGGAATATCTCTTTTATAAACTTATAAAATATCACACACACACACACACACACACACACACACACACACTTAGGCTATTTGTCGCACTAACAGTGAGATTAAAAATCCCGCTTTCTAATATACTAATCATGTGCATGCTATTAACTTCGGATAACTGATTAATTTGCATATTACTTTGCAAAAGGACATCTCATTAATTCGTTTTTGTTTTCTTATTTAACGATTGTGTTATTTTTATATGACAGCATAGTTTTATTTATGAATATTTTTTTAGATCATAAATAAATGCTTAGCCTTTTGGTGAAATTAGTTTTTCCAGTTCTTTTGCTTCTGAGTCTTGTAGTTCATGGTTTCTTCAATTTTCCCGGGCAACGCCAAGACACAGGGTCTGCTAGTATATATATGATAGATAGATAGATATGATAGATAGATAGATATGATAGATAGATATAGATGATAGATATAGATGATAGATAGATATAGATGATAGATAGATATAGATGATAGATAGATATAGATGATAGATATAGATGATAGATATGATACATATGATAGATATAGATATATATGATTGATAGATAGATATGATAGATAGATATGATTGATAGATATAGATATATGATAGATATTACTATTTCATGTATCCAAATAAAATTTTATAAGGAGATATAATTTTTTTTATGTATCAGTTTTCAGTATTTACCTCAACAGTAAGGGAGCCTCTGTGTAGCTTAATTGCCATAAATATATTTTCATAACTTACTACTAATATATATAATATATATATATATATATATTATATATGGAATTAGTAAACAGACTAGTTAAATTAATAACACAGACCCATCTCTAAAATCAACAGATATTTCAGTCATGAATCTGACCGTAATCTATGGTAAAAAGAGCTTTATTGAATAAGAATGCCTTTTTATACAGAAACACCTTGAAGAAGATTCGGTAGAAGGCATAGTGTTAAGTTCAGAGGAACAGGGAAAGAGTAGGTATGAAACGAAAGGAGGGGGGGAGGGCGAGGAATTGTGGGAGAAAGATCGGTGGGTAT
Organism: Sepiola atlantica; assembly: GCA_963556195.1. NCBI lineage: Eukaryota > Metazoa > Mollusca > Cephalopoda > Sepiida > Sepiolidae > Sepiola > Sepiola atlantica. The sequence goes on from OY744552.1 coordinate 11,610,162, forward strand.
TTGATTGGCTGCATACAAACATTGCTACCACCACCATCTCCTATCCATTTCGCCCATGTCCATTCATTTTGATCATATTACTAGACCATATGTGACCTGTTGGGTCAGTATTTGTTATATATATTATTAAATATTTATGAAAAGCTTCTGGAACTTCCAAATATTTTTATCTCCTTGCCTTTGACATATTGTTGCATCATGGTTTTCTTTTTATATGTAGACAAGCTCCGAGCAACATTCACGTCAAGCCAGCATGTTGTAAAAGATTATCTCCCTTCTTCTAAAGTAAAGACGACACGCTGGCTCGTCGTTCGGGGTTAATTTAATTTTTTTATTAAAATTCTACTTGATAATTTTCCATAATTTTTTATGTACATTAATATTTTTCGCTGATAAGTAAGTATATTCATGAGTTTTCCTGTTTATTATATTTTGAACGGCGATATTTCACATGTATCTCAATATACATAAGAACCTTAAATACTTACAAATCATTTTCACACGTTAAAACTAGGCAGGTTCTGACATTGTATTTGGTTTACAAGTTCTCGAGTGTTAACTATTCTGTACTTCTAATATTTAAAAAAAAAAAAAAAAAAAAAAAAAACTCTTACAAATTGTTTCCACACGTTAAAACTGGGGGTTCGGTAGAGAATTTCATTCTAACGAGTTTTATATAAATTATGTGTTATTTTGTTGTTGTTTACAAGTTCTCGAGTGTTAACTATTCTGTACTTTCACCGATAATAAGAATTAGTGAGATGGATAGATTGTCAGTTAAATGATGAAGAATATTATGAGAGGATTGAAAATGGTGAACGAAATTTGATGACGGTTTATGACAAGGGTCATCCGTTCATTCCTTTTCTTATCATTCGCCTTTTATTTACGTTATTCGCCCTCCCACCACCTAAAACATTCATGCACAGCAGAACAATATGCCCGATGACAATATAACTTTAGATATAGATTTAAAAAAAAAAAAATTTTTTTTTTTTACAATTTTTGATGCGTACACAACTTTAAAATTAGCTCACAAAAATTCATAAGATTTTCTTTCAACTGGTACTCATCGGAGGAGTATCGACAAAATCTAATAAACTCATGCAGGTAATTTCATTTTTATTTTATTTCCCGTTTTCTCTTTAATTTCCGGCTTCCCCTCAAAAAGATAAGGGCAGTGAACTCCTGTTCCCTAAAAAAATACAAAAAAAAGAAACTACAGAGTTATCGCCCTTTGATCCACTTTTGGGGAGATAATGTTGGTTGACGTTAGAATCATGACCGCCGCAACCGACAGCGGTAGGGAGAGCTTATGGGGTTTATAGATGGTTTCAGCAGAGCTCCGGAGGCCACCTTAGTTTTATCTCTTGTTATCTTATTTAAACTGTTTTCGTAAAAAAATGATGTACAGTCGCTTTTAACAGTAATAACATAAAAATTAAAAGTATTATTTGAGCCCTGCACCTTATGCGAGTTAAGTTCACCCAAAAGGAAAAATTAGATTCTACTTTTTTAGGCGATAACATGTAAACAGCCTGGAAAATTTGACGGTAAAAATAAATAAAACAAGCAAAAAAATATTTTAGACTTTAGACCGGGGGATCAGTTTTGCATATAAATTTAACATAAAATGATCACTCAGATCCGGACCAGATAGCGTTTGTAAGGATATGTAACCGTTTTTTTGTTGTTTTTTTTGTAAATTTCAAATCTTTTCCATTTTTTAAAAATTTCTTGAAGATCAATTGTGGGTTTGTGTGTTAGGGGAGAGTGTCTGCTGAAAATATACATTAAATATGTTATAAATGAAATAATTACTTACTTTTTTTGTGCAAATGAATATTGGTCATGCCTCTACTCCAACCAGGTCGCTCCGCCAGAATTACTGCCCATTCAGCCCCAAATCACATGCATTGGTCCATCTATTTAGTAGAGAGATCACCGCCCGTTTGTGTGCACCTCTACGAGCCATGTCTTTTTTTTCCCATAAGGTCATTCCTCAATCATCAACGGACGGACATGTACCAGTTTTCAATCGGCCATTTCTTAGTCACGCGCAAGATTTATCTCCCTTTAACAAAAAATATATTTGGTGATATGTCCCTAAAAACACTATCTGGTCCGCAAGTGAGTTGTCAATTTATGGTAAATTTATATCCAAAACTGACCCCCGCCCACTGCCACCATCACCACGCACGCTAAATTCTAAAATAATTTATTTATTTTTTATTACTACCAAATTGTTCAGGCTGTTTGCATGTAATCGCCTTAAAAAAGTAAAATCACATTTTTATTTTTGGATGCATTAAAAAACGGTGTAAGGCTACAATTTTACCCCCACCCCCACCCACCAAAAAAAAATGTTGTACATTAATTTGGCCAAAATTAAAATTCCATCAAATGTTCACTCTTTTATTGCATTTAAAAACTTATATTCTTTATGAAATAAATAATTTATTGAATGAATGCTGAAAATTTTATCAAAATTGGAGAATTCATTGAATTCTTGTGATTAAAAAAAAAAAAAAAAAAAAAAAAATGAACACCTTGATTTGTTTATAAAGAGATAGTCTCCTAGATTTGGGGGCACATGAGCCCCTAGCGCCACCATTCGTCTTAATATTTTATTTATGGGATTGATTTTTTTTTTTTTTTAGCCTTTCTACTGCCATTGAAAAAAAAACAAAAAACAAGATGATTTAATTCCAATTCTAAATTATATTTGCAATAATTTATTTGTTATCGTTGTTAATATTATTTTTTTTGCATATTCTTTCCTGTATCTACAAAAATAAAAACGATGTCCTTCAATATCTTGAAAACTTGCTTACACTTACGGCTACACATAAAAGTTTAAAAAAGAAAAAAAAAAAAAATTTAATGTGGAAATAAACGCTCTAAAAAAATAAATATAATAATAAAAATCTACATTATACAACGCTAAGGCATGTTCATGTTCGTACATACGTTATCACCCTCCACCCATTTTTTTAAAAAGATAAGATCGCCTGATTGTCGATAATATAATGCAAAAAAAAGTAATTAAACAAGCCGCGTGTGCGTGGTCCCCCTCTGTATGTGAGTCGATTTTTGACCCCCCCTTTGAACCCCTGGGGGCGCGAGCCAGAATTTTTCTGAGGTCAAGGATGCTCATTTTATATCCAGAACAATTGCCTCTACATTTTGGCCAAGTTTCAGAAAAATTGAATGGATGGATCAAACGTTATGGGAGAAAAGGGTCATTTTTTGCAATTTTGGGGGCTTTTGACCCCCTGGGGGTGCGAACTAGATTTTTTCACCAGATAAATAAAAAAATAAATAAATAAAAATAAGATCGTCCGATCAGCAAAAATGGTGATTAATCTGATGTCACTAAGGTAAAAACAAATAAAAAATTCCGACTTCACCCATTTTAAAATGAATTGTTCCAAAATCAAATTATGTCGTCCTGTCGACTAAAATAGTATAATTTTTAATACATTTTTTTTAAAATTGACATTAGTTTTATTTGTTTAGAGAATATTTTGCTGACAATTATTTTTACGGTAATATGACAGAATTTTTCTTTTAAAGAATTAAATCGCTATAATTTTAAATAAATACATAAATAAATAAGAGAGATTCTTTTATTTATTTAAAGACAATCACAATTGCTTTTACGAAAGAAGAAAGTCATTTTTTAAAAATAAAATAGTATTGACCCTGACAGACATTTATAATTTCAAAAAGATATTATTTTTAATACAGATTGCAGTAGAAAGCACCGCAGAATTTCCCCGGGGCCCCGCCGCTAGTAATAACTAAATATAAGTATAATCTCACACCCACCTCCCAATAAAAATATCGAAAAATGTACCGACATGCAGAAATGTTAAACTAATGTGAACAAACATCTCGCTGCACAGCTCCTAATTTACAATGACCCCCTAAACTTTCACCCTGATTCTCAGTAGCCCCTTACGTCTACAGTGGCAACTTGCCTTGTTTGTACATTATTAGTTTATACATTATAAAGGACTACGATAAGAAGATGCATTAACTAACACTTCTACTTCGTCATGGCTGACACAATGAGAACAATCTACCCCTCGTTTATAAAAAAAAGTGTTTGATTCGAAGTGTTTGCTTCTCGAGTTCAACACAAAAATCGCAGATACATCAACATTGGAAAATGGTCATGGAAGATCTTTTTGTTTTAACTAACGAGTCACTACTTATCAAGGCTAAAAAGCGACTCGAGGATAAAGGTTAACGAGATGGATTGTCAGTTGAATGATGAAGAATATTATGAGAGGGGAATCTTTTACAATAATCAGCAGAGTCGCGAACGGGGTCCAGAAAAAGAACGAGAAAGGGTTTAAAAACATAAATTTGCAACAAGTAAAGTTGACCTACGTGGAGAATAGACATGTTTCTACTTACCTATGACATTTGTTTGTATTTTTACGTAGTATAAATGGGTTTTTATTAGATGTAAAAAAAAAATTCTTTTTTTTTGCATAGAATTTGGCAAAAAAGAAAATGGCCGCCCGTCCTCTTTATCATTACGTAGCCCCCCCCCCCCCTTAAATTAGCCATCTTGTTTTGTGCGATGTTCGTGTGCCGAATACTTTAATTTCTAATAAATAGCAATTGAAACGGGTTAAAAATCTTTTTAATAGTTGGAAAAGACACAGGTAAGTTTGAAAATAACTTTTATCGCCTACAGTTACTTTTATTTGTTGAATATTTGTTTTTTGAGCATTTTACTCTGCGGATCATTGTAAAAGATTCCCTATGAGAGTATTGAAAATAATGGAATTAATGAAATTTGATGACGTACAAGGACGGTTTAAGACAAGTGTTTGACATTTGATTCGAAGATGACCATGTTGTAGTCCGTAGGGAAGAAATCTTTTGGCAACATACAATTTGGTAGGAATGATCCTTACCTATATTAATTGTCCTAAGGGAGTCATATTTTTTTTTTTAAAGGGGTCCCCGAGAGTGCATGAAACACCAAATGATAATTTCTTTTTTTTATCTATGATTTTAATCATGTTAGACATGGATGCAAATTATCCCAAGCTATGCCAGTTCTCAACGTTTGGGCAAACTGTGATCATTTTTAACATCTAAAATCAAAATTGTTTAAGCCCATAACTTCAGTCATATAATTTTTATTTTTTCGCACAGATTTTACAATTGCGTTATCAGAGATTTGAGTTCTCTGCTTTTTTAGCAAAATTCCGTTTTTTTTTTTAAATTTTTAAAAAGTAAAAGCTGATTTCTGAGAAATCGTTAGAACCTTACTTCCTTATTTTTTTTTTTTCATCGCTATTTGGCTGGGGTTTATTTCTCATTCTCTTATGTTTTTTGTCTCTTCCTCTCTCTGTCTTGCCTTCCTTTTTCCTCTTATGACAGTTCTCTCTGAAAACTGAAAATGTTAATTTTACCATGAAGACTAAGACTTCAAACGATTCATGAAGAGGATAGGGGAGTTAGGTGACTTTTGCTTCATCAATGAATTACTTCCTCCCTTCCCCCACACATACATATATGCACTCTGTCTTTATCGTAATTTTGATTTTCTTAGTTGAAACTGATTGGAGTTGTTTAGGAAAAAAGTTGTTATTTTTATGCTGTGCTGTGCTCTCTCTCAAACAAACACGCACGTGCTAAAATCTGATTTTTAAATCGATTTAAACAAGAATAAAATTTAATTTTAACTTAAGTCATTAAAAAAAACAAAAAATCCTACCACTAATGCTAAATCCGAGTGGCAAAAAAAATGGAGGCAGTATCACAAATCATTCTGTCACCCTACCTCTCCCTATTCTATCTGCCGGTCCTCTCCTTAAACTTTTCGACCCCTTTCTCCATACTATAGAATCGATGCTTAGGGCTCAACTGCACGACCAGTTGAGCAGCAAGATAAGTCAGACTGCCAAGCACATCAAAATGCCGGTTTATAATAAGGCTAGAATGTTCCATTATGCTCAGAAGGGCAAGTCCATTCTGTGTTCTGATTGGCTGAGATTCATAAGTGGCCATTCTAGTGTATAAATGTTCATTCATTCGAATAAGTATTCTTCTATGAGATGGATGCCAGTTGAGGCGTTTATGCCGGTAAGGGTTAGTTTGATTCTATACGTATTCTTAATTTGCCCTCTTCCCCCTTGAGCCATACCAACTCAGACGAAAGGTTTCAATGCAAAGAATAATATGTAAAAAAAATATAATAATAAACAAAAACATAATACACTTCAAGTGCAGATATGAACATATCTACAGTCGGTATGTACGCTTTCTCCCTTTAAAAATTTTTTTTTTTTTTAAGCGATTAGATTTGTTAATTACAAGAAAACGTTGTGTTCATTTTTGGGTAATAAGTAGCTTTTTAATGAACAATATCGAGTGGAGGGGTTAGGGTTAGGGTTTTTATAGATTGTGCTGAGCTGAGTGGGTTTAGGGGGTCTTCAGAGGGGGAGGGGGAAGCATGCCGTTTTCTGTCTTTGTCTTTCATAATGACATTTTTTGTGTTTTCTTCTTTCTTTTTTTTTTTAATCTTTGACAGTCAAATGTATTTTTTTTTTTGTTCGTTTAATTCCTGAAAATACGTTTTTTTTTTGTTTTTTTTTTTCTTCAATTCAAAGATTTTGTCAAATCGTGTCTTTGCCCATCCACCCCAGAAAAGAAAAAAAAAAAAGAAGAAAAAAGAAAATATTTGAAATCTTCAATGATCTCAATCTTTGTTGTTTTTATTTTTGGGGATAATTTTATATTGACTTTTTTTTTTTAACAACCGACACTGCTTTTAAAAATGAACAGGGTGTTACAAAAAAAAAAAAAAAAAAAAAAAAAAAAAAGAAAAAAAAGAAAAAAAAAAGATGTTACAAAAAACGTGGAATTACTTCTCCTTTGTGCTTCTTCAGGATTTTAAAAATTAAACCAAAATCAATGAGCCCATGGTCTCATTGCTTGTATCAGGTAAGTGAGACTTTAATTTGCAGATTTCAACTCACATACAAGAAGGAAAATTCCAAATTCAGTCACTTCTACTCTTACAAATTTCACTCGCAGCAATCACATTTTAACCATACACACACGCATCTATACTAGTGCCACCCTCCACAAAAAAAAAGACAAAAAACAAAAACATGCTTCGCCAGTGTTCACACCCGCTATTATTTCTAGAAATATTACTAAAATATATGAAAATCAGAGAATCATGTCAGCAATTTAATTTTTCATACATGAATTATGGTACTTGTCCAGTTTACAGCCCGTGCTGAAATAATAACGTTATTACTTAGAAACCCATTCTTAACATGGAGAGGAGAGGGGGAACTTTGTTAACTATTCTGTACTTTCACCTAACAATTTAATAAACAAAAGATACCGTAAAAATTGAATTTAACTTGAAAATCCTATCTAAAAAAATAACACGGTCCATAAACTGCAGAAGTACCTTGATTATCATTAACATTTCAAAAAAGCACTTGTTTTACTCGCTAACTTTGCGTGACGGGATGGAAGTACATATATATATATATATATATATACACACATTGGTCTTTATTATAAATTTGAAAATTTTAAAAGTGACAAGTCACCTCACAGATCTAAGATTACGCCAGGTTTCATGCTCCTAAGAGACAATGGTCAGATGTTGGTTCGGTTGTGGTTTAATTCTTATTTAAATTACACTAAAACAATTCAAATAAGAACTAAACATAACAGACGCAAGATCTGACACTTGTTTCTTAAGGGCATGAGATCCGACTGACTTCACTTTATTTTATAGATGTATATTTGTGTGAGAGAGAGAGAGAAAGAAAGCGACATTGGAAAGAAAATGCAACTGCCAAAACAATCTATCGTTCTTTATCAAGCTTGTGTGAATAACTAAATTTATATATATATATATATATATATATGTGTATATATATATATATATATATATATATATATAATATAAAATGAAGTAATAAAATAAGGTGTCAATCAAATTTTATTAGAATTCAAAGTTCAAGCAAAGTATCTTAAAGTCCTTAGCTCATGAGTTTTCAAAGATAATTCTTCTCTTCGGAGAACCATTACCGCAGTTATAAAACTACTGGTAATAAAATTAAGCTTTGAAAATATATAAAAATATATACACAAATACATAAAAATACATAACATCAAATATATCAACCCAAAAACATACTTTGAAAAATTATCTTTGAAAACTCATGAGCTAAGGACTTTAAGATACTTTGCTTGAACTTTGAATTCTAATAAAATTGGATTGACACCTTATTTTATTACTTCATTTTATATTATAATATTAATGCTCTATCCAGTATATTGAGCTTCAGTTTGTATCCGGATGTTTCACTAATTATAAGATATTAGTTGACGCTTATATCTTTTGTTGGATTGCTTCATATATATATATATATATGTCAATTTATATTGAAAAGAAATCAATGAAGTGCTCGATCGCAAAATAGTGAGAGCTAATACAAATAATTTATTTGAAAACTATGTTACATATTTCAGAATCGTACCGCGGTTTCATCCAGATAGATGGGTTGACTTTTTACATTTAAAAAAGTCTATACCAAAAGGACTCGTCAGCGTACTGAAATGAGGTCAAAACACAATGAGAAATTTTAATCTTTTGTTAATAGTTTTTTTTTTCTAACTATTAACAAAAGATTAAAATGCTCGACTTATTTATAAAGAAACCGAAATGCATTCTGGTTGATTTCATAGGATTTAAAAAAAAAATCGTTTTGTTGTATGCTGTTGCATTTGTTTATTTCAGTAATTAATTATTATTAATTTACAAAACAATTTATCTCCATTTTCGGGGATTCGATGTACAAATACTTTTACTCAAAGATTACTTTTTTTTCTTTAGGATAAGTAACGGTCGGAACACATTAAGATTAAAAAAAAAAAAAAAAATATATGCAAATTATTTGCTGAAACTGCTTTTTCAATTTTCAGTTTTTTTCGGTAAATAATTTTATTTCTGGCGGAAAATTGTACTATTACGGAAGGAAAAGTGGGCGATATGCATTCTCCATTATAATTAAAGTCGGCTGTGGTAGAAAGTTCATCTGACTCCATAGATAAATATCTGGTGCTACCAGATCAGGCTGTCTGAAGGTACCAGCTTCTTGACCAAAAATGCACCAAACATTGATGTTATTGATTTTTTCCTTTCCCTTTGCAAAACTCAATCATGTTCTGCAAAACAAAAACAACAATTTTCCTCTACAAAAAAAAAAAAACTAAACCATGAATAAATACTTGAAGATACAAATAACCTGAAGCATAAAAACTTTACCAAAATGACCGGATTCGGCATTAAATAACACGAAAAGGGTTGATATGCCGTAAAACAAAACAACCAAACCAAATACACCATGATTAAATATTTGAAGATATAAAGAACTTGAAGCATAAAACTTTTACCAAAATGACTGGATTCGGCATTAAATAACATGAAAAGGGTTGATATGCCGTAAAACAAAACAACCAAACCATAGATAAATAAATAAATAGGCAACAACAGACGACATTAAAGGTTAATAGAAATGCCTTTTATTTTGGGCTGTGCTGAAAAGGAATAAAAAGCAGTAGATTCATCATGTCGTTGGCGAGTTGAAAAAGCCAACGACATACGCCTTGTTCGTATGATCTCTTAACTCCAACTGGTTAGACGGGAAAAAGTAGTCCAATAATCGACGCGTTCCTATGCCAAGATCTGATTAACTGGTAGGCCAATCACTCAGCGGTAAACTCGTCTATTTACAGCAAAAGAAAATAGTACATCTTTTCTACTAATAAGTCACCATTTATCAAAGCCAAAAGCCATTCGAGGATAAAGGTTAATAAGATAGATGGGTTGTCAGTTGAATGACGAATATTAGGAGAGGATTGCTCAAATGGTATCACCAAGGTAACAAAACTTCTGGACAACCTCAATAGCTTCGCCATCCAAATATCCTTTCTCCACATCTGAGTTCTCATCCGTCTCCATTGTCTTACACTTCTTGCACACAAACTGGTTATCATCTCGCAACCTACCAGTCATTCTACTGCACTTCTTTACCCAATGCTTACAGGTAACACAAAAACAAAATTCAGTTGCTCCCAACACTTTCTACAAACTGAGCAGGGGGACTTTCCTTTTGTTTTGTTTTCAGGGCTTTCCAACACTAAAACCACTGATCATCACTTTGGTCTTGGTAACCTCCGCTATCAGACCATTACTTTCCATAGCATTCCTCCAAGTAGGTCATCCATTGTCTATTTTGAAAAAAATTGCTGCTGATAACTAAGATGTCAGCCACTGGAAAAATATTTCATAGTCGAATAAAGTATTTTCCGAAAGGAAAGTAAATTTTATTTTTCTTAACAATGTGCTGTTAATTTTAATACGATTTTGATCATTGCTGTAGATTGCTTGAACAAACGTCACCAGCCACTTGCTTGCCCCTAATTTATGTAAAGTCCATCAGATAACATCTCTTAGCACTCTATGAAAAGCTTTCTCCAAATCCACAAAAGCAAAATACAGGTTCTTCTTCTTACCAAGGTACTTCTCTGGCATTGTCTCAGGATAAATATAGCATCAGGTATAAAACCAAGCAGCATTTCATCTAAGTTTATTTGACTTCGTTTTGCTGTCTGCTCCATTATTCTCTCGATCACTTTCTTCGGTTCCATGAAAACTCAGTATTCAACAATCTCTCATAATAGCATTTCCGAGGATCCCTTTTGTCCTGTTCATTTGTTGCTACTTCTAACAAACCATAACATTTTTTTATATTATATTTATATTCACACACACAAAAATGATATAAATTGTAAATAGGTCTATACAAAGATGATGGTCTAATAATGCTGAGAAATGTTAAATCATAAACAGATAGAACTACAAATAAAATTAAAATCTTCAAATAAATGCGATTCGATATAGACATAAACACTAATCTAAACAAAGTAGATTTCTCATATGTACCCCACCCCCTCCCAAAAACGTTTAGGAAATAAAATGATCAATCCCACAATCCATCAGTTGCAGATTATTTGAGGACTCATCAAAAGAAAATATTTTCAACAAAACTAAAGGATATCATGTAGCAGCCTTGAAGAACAGTGTGTCCATGGACAAATGTTCAAACACAAAACGAACAATCTAAGTAGAAATAGAAACAATTTGGTTTAACCCACCATATAACAAAAATGTAAAACAAATGTAGGAAACGTTTCTCAAACTAATAAAAAAAACACTCCAATATCGTACAAGGTTTCCTAACATCTAACTACACAAAATATTTAACAGTAATACACTAAAGCTTAGCTACAACTGCACAAAATATTTAACAGTAATACACTCAAGCTTAGTTACAACTGCACAGAATATTTAACAGTAATACACTCAAGCTTAGTTACAACTACACAACATATTTAACAGTAATACATTAAAGCTTAGCTACAACTGCACAAAATATTTAACAGTAATACACTCAAGCTTAGCTACAACTGCACAGAATATTTAACAGTAATACACTCAAGCTTAGCTACAACTGCACAGAATATTTAACAGTAATACACTCAAGCTTAGTTACAACTGCACAGAATATTTAACAGTAATACACTCAAGCTTAGTTACAACTGCACAGAATATTTAACAATTATACACTCAAGCTTAGTTACAACTGCACAGAATATTTAACAGTAATACACTCAAGCTTAGTTACAACTGCACAGAATATTTAACAGTAATACACTCAAGCTTAGTTACAACTGCACAAAATATTTAACAGTAATACACTCAAGCTTAGTTACAACTGCACAAAATATTTAACAGTAATACACTCGAGCTTAGTTACAACTGCACAGAATATTTAACAGTAATACACTCAAGCTTAGTTACAACTGCACAGAATATTTAACAGTAATACACTCAAGCTTAGCTACAATTGCACAGAATATATGCTACAAATAAAAAAAAACGGAAGAAAATCAATAAAACACTGTAGATACCAATAAAACGCCTCCATAACTGTAAAATAAAGATGTGTCTTTTAACAGGAAAATGCCTACAAACAAACAAGGTATACTAAGCCACTATAAGATTTAAAGAAAACAGAAGAAGTATACATTGAATTAACAGAAGTCACTTGGAAGCAAAGTTATGCATGCAAAACTTCCATTTAATAACAAAAATGCGATTGTAGCACAATACTTTCTAGAACCATATAACCTCTCAAAAATTCAGACAAAAACTCCAAAAATAACCTGAAGAATAAAAAAAATAGCACCAGCTTATAAGAACAGTTCAATACACTGCTTAAAAAGGGGAAATAATGATAATCACATACCTAGAACAGAAAAAATTATAAATAAACAATTAGACCTTATATCTAAATGCAGACATGAAAGTAAATTCCTACTAAACAAATTATAAAACACAATGATTCAAAAAACAAATAATAAATAAATAAAATAAATAAATAATAAATTCACAGAAATTGGCAAATAAATTTATGAATCTTGAAATACTTAAAACAATATAGTTACGAAAATAGCTTTACAAAATAAACAATGCAAACGACAAATATAATTACACAAGTTACATGGTCGGAAAAATTTTTAAAAACTCAACCTAAAAAAACTGACATTTTTTTTATTAACTTTTTTTCTTTCAAACAAACAAACCAAAGAAAAACATCCAAACTGCATGTCTATTGGAAAATCACAGAAAGAAATTAAAAAAAAAAAAAAAAAAAAAAAAAAAAAAAAAAATCACCCGAAAAAAATATTTTTCTTAAAATATGAAAAATTCCCTTTTTCCATGAGACCTAAAAATTTTCTATCCACATTCATTCATTATTTCAACAATAGAATACACAAACAAGTAAAAGAAAGTTTCAACCCACGTCCCTTTCTTTTTTCGTTTCTATTCCTTTTTTTTTTACGATTATCTTAATTGAATGTTTATTCTCATTGTATACTTTGGAATAGGCAGAAACAATTGTATGAATAAAAATGTTTTTTTTTTTTAATGTAAACATATTTAGAGCTCTAGTTATATAAGCACACTCGAACTCTCAACCTGCGTTTTGTGTGAACTCAAAGAAATTTAAATATATTTATAGGAAAAGATGAAAAAGAAATAAACAAGACATTTTATTTTATTGAAAGCTTATTCATCATTTGTTCTTATACATTATGTTGGATTCTTATCACATTATACACACACACATATTATATATATATTATATATATATATATATATATATATATATGTGTGTGTGTGTATGACAAAACACCCCTTCCTCCCAAATAGCTTAACCTTTGTATCAAACAGAACACCCATTAGATAAATTCAAATACATACTAATACCAAATGCTCGTCCACATATGCACACAAACAAAGCTAAACACATAGGGGACGAATATAGCACAAAACATATATACATCGGTGAAACATAATGGGCTTTTAGACTCGATTCAATAAACACAAACTTAGTATCAGACTAAACGCACCCTCCCCCTCCTCCCAAATAGCTTAACATTTTAACCAAATACCCATTAGATAACATCAAATACATACTAATAGACACTCAAGTTTTGTTCACATATGCACGCAAACAAAAAGAATCAAAATGGATATTAAAACTAAACGCACATAAATCAGGTCTGAACTCCAATGTAGACGTTTATAATGAGTTTTTACAGACTGAAATTTTTTAATTATGAATAATTTATTCAATGGTAATAATTCTCAAATCATTTCTCTTTCTGCATCGATTATCAAGAATAATTTTCTAAAATATAAATATTGGAAATAGTTCTCTAAAACCTTTTTCATTCATCTGTATATGCTATGTACAGTCGCAGTGAATGGGTTTTGCTGCGTACAGTTGAGAGCTTATTTTATTCATTTCCTCATGAAGACGAATATGGTACCAAGCATGTATACATCGGTGAAACATAATAAGCTTTTAGACTCAGAGTCAATAACCACAAACTTAGTATCAGACAAATCGAGGGATCTTTTTGGAGCATTGAATATTATGTTATTTTGAATATTTGTTCAGGGTTCGGGTGTTTTTAATGTGTAGTTTTTTTTTTTACTGAATGATAAAAACACTTAATTGAAAAAAAAAATAATTTGTACTTAGTGGTAATAAGAATGTAAGTATCGATAAAGAAAAAAAAAATATATATATACATCGGTGAAACATAATGGCTTTTAGACTCAGAGTCAATAATCACAAACTTAGTATCAGACAAATAGCTTAACATTTTGATCAAACAGACCACCCATTAGATAACATCAAATGTACATACACAAATTCACGTACACATATGCATGCAAACAAAACAAAAAGAATCAAAATGGATATTAAAATTAACACATAAGTCAGGTCTGAACTCCACTGTGGGTGTTTTTTTTAATATATATACGTTTTTAATATGTATACGTTTTTGTACAAAGTTCTTGGGTTAGTGGATGTAGAACAGTTGAGGTAGCAGGTTCAGTTCACAGAGGAAAGCCAAGGAAAACATGGGAGGAAGTGATAAAAATTGACCTGATGGAAAGATGGATAAATAAAGACCTGGCCAGAGATAGGTTAGTTTGGAAGTCAATTTCTTAAAGCCATCCAACACATGCCAGCATATAAAACAGACGTGAAACTGATGATGATGAAAAAGATCTCGTTTTTATATGAGTTGGTTGAAGGAATTACCTGTAATTAACAGTAATAACAAGAAGGACGCGCATATTTTGATATCAAGAAAACAGTAACGGTTCTCTTTGACATTTGGTAGAACGACTTAATGCAAACAAGCTGTTACGCTAAGATGAAGAATGAGCATTTCACAAAGTTGAAAATGTCCAGTTCTTTGGCGCTTTTCGAGCTAAAATCGACTTAGCATCGTCAGGGTCAGATTTAGCTCGGCTTCTAATCTTTCATATTCAGTCAATTTTTATCAAAAAAATTTTTTTTTTATGATGAAGAATGGTGCGGAAGCAATTCTAAGTGCAGTTCACGTGGTTCTGCCATCGTCGCGATCGACTTGTGACATGGTGCATTGTCTTGGTGAAAGAGTATATTTTTCTTCTTCATTTGTGTCCGTTTTTAGGCGACGTCTTCCTTCAAACGCACCAATAATGCAATATAATAGTCTTCTTTTCTCGAGGTAATCAATGAACAAACTACCTTGCGCATCCAAAAATATGGAGGCCAAAACCTTACCTGCTGATGTTTGCCCCTTTGGACGGCTTTCACCTGCTGCTGTCCACTCAGCTGACTGCCGATTTGACTCCGGAGTGAAGTGGTGGATCCATGTTTCATCCATTGTCATATACTGATGCAAAATCTCCGCTTTGTTTAAAATCGACTTAGCATTGTCAGGGTCAGGGTTAGCTTGAGTTCTAATCAGTCAATTTTTATTAAAAAAATTTTTTTTTTTCTTTTGTCAATTTTTATTAATTTTTTTTTTCTTTTGTCAATTTTTATTAATTTTTTTTTTTCTTTTGTCAATTTTTACTAATTTTTTTTTATTAAAAAAAAATTTTTTTTTTCTTTTGTCAATTTTTACTAATTTTTTTTTATTAAAAAAATTTTTTTTTTTCTTTTGATGAAGAACGGTAGACCGTTTGGCTGTTATTAACATTAAATATTTTAATAACACCCATAATTTACATTTGTATTTTTGGGATCTTTTGGACTACTATTCTCATCTGGGTTGTTATTTCTACAACGTTTTGGCCGATGTAACATCCGACCTTCTTCAGGTGCATCTTTTTTTAACTTGGCAATATTTATGTTGTACTCAGTGACCTACACAGAATTCCGAACTGAACCCTTTATCTAATCAACGGGGGGGGGTAGATTGTCCTCGTTCTCTCAGCCATGACTGAGTAAAAGTGTCAATTAATCATTATGTTATTCTTAGTTAACACATCACTCAATAAGTTCCGGACCTAACTTTATTCATCAACATAGTCTTCTTGTATTGTGATACATTGATTCCAACGGTTCTTTAACAATTCGATGCCTTTTTATATAGAACGATTTGCTTTTGGCCTCAAAATACGCTTCAGTTTCAGATATCAGTTCTTAATTGGAGCCAAATCTCTTTCCCTGGAGCATTCTTTTGAGGTCTGCAAACAGTCAGTAGTCGCTGGGGGCCAGATCTGAAGAATAGGGTGGTTGCGGAAGCAATTTGAAGTCTAATTCATGTAGTGGTATCAGTCGAGGATAGGGTGCTGAAACTGGCTGGTACGGTATCCTCCTTATGATGCCATTGGCCTAGATCCAAGAGTGGAGCTACTGTTAAACAGTTTCAAAACAATGGAAAAATCTGTATTTCGTGTGTTTAAAAAGCATTGCTTTCTGATGGGGAAAATACTGTTCAAGCAAGGCAATGGCTTGATAAGTGTTATTTGAACTCTGTTCTGTTGGAAACAACGTTTAAGAAATGATATGCTCACTTGAAAAACGGTCGTACAGACACAGATTGCACTGAACACTCGGGTCGCCGAAATTCGACAGTTGTCCTAGAAAACATAAAAAAAAGTCCACAAACTCGTTTTGGCTGTTCGTAAATTGAAGTTGCGTGAGGAGTTGAAGATATCAGAAGGCGAAGGTGTATTCACCATTTTGCATGAACATTTGTCAATGAGAAAGTTGTGTTCAAAGTGGGTGCCGCATTTGCTCACAGTCGTTTGTTTGCTGTTGTTCAAAGACAACGATGCATTGACGATTCAGAATGTTGGTTGCAATTGTTTCAATGCAACAAAAGGGAGTTTTTGCATCAATATGTGACAATGAATGCATCGAGCCTCCACTTCACTCCAGACTCCAATTGGAGTCAGCTGAGTGGACAGCAGCAGGTTAAAGCCGTCCAAAGCGACCAAAGGCGCGAACATCAGCAGGTAAATAACTGTAATTTGTAAACTAATAATCCGATTGGCCTCATATTTTGTCACGTGCCATTTGAAGGTTAGTACTTTATAAAAATAAGATGGATTTTATTTTATTAGTCGCGCCATCTACATGTCGGGCTCGAGACTTATTGAGCGATGTGTTATTGTCTATAGTGAGGATTGAACCTACAAGCACTTAGAACTGATTGTTAATCAACACCTTTATCCGTTGCGTCACATGCCCACGTGAAAATAACAATCAAGATGAGAATAATCATTCTAAAAATTCAAACAAATAAAATTGTGAAGAAATTGTCAAAATGGACAATTTAAAAAATCTCATTGAATATATAATGTGTGATATCATTTCTCTCCATGCAACACATATCCTCAATCCTCATGAACCAGGTTTCACTTCCATGCAGCACCACACTGCACATACTGCGATAGACTTTTCCCTTGGTTGACGGTGGTAACACTCTGCTAGTTAGTAATGGCAGAGGTTCCCTGGACTTAGTCCACACATCCTAACTCTTGCAATCACATCAGCACCTGCTTCATCCTGTGCTCCAATGGTATCACCAAGGTAACAAAACTTCTGGACAACCTCGATAGCCTCACCATCCAAACATACTTTCTCCACATCTGAGTTTTCATCTATCTCGACTGCCCTAAACTTCTCGCATGCAAACTGGTTATCATTTCTCAACCTAACTTTAATTCTACTGCACTCGTTGTGTACCCAATGCTTACGAGTACCACAAAAAATGATTTGCATCCAACTCTTTTTCCATAAACTGAACAGGGGACTTTTCACTCTTTCTCTGGCTTTTCATCGTTTTTGTCTTCACACCATTCTTTCTCAGACCTTTGCTTTCCATAGCATTCCTCCAAGTCCAAGTCCTTAACATGTAGACCTTCCATTGTTTCACAGGTAAGTACAAAATCATCAGCATAAAACATTCCTTCCGGCCAACCCGTACGAAACTCCCTGACCGACGCTTCTAAGACACAAATGAAAAGCAATCGATTTAATGCAGATCTCTGATATAATTAAAGCTATCACTAAATAGTGTTGTTTATTTTAACACAACGATAATTTCTGTATATTGCTTGAACAACCTTCACCAACCACTGGCTTGCCCCATAATTATGCACCGCCCACCAGACAACATCCCTTGACAATCCGTCAAAAGCTTTCTCCAAAGTCTGTATTTTGCTTTTGCGTATTTGGAGAAAGCTTTTGACGGATTGTCAAGGGATGTTGTCTGGTGGGCGGTGCATAATTTAGGGCATTTGTCTCAGGATAAAGTATAGCATCAGTGATACTTCGTCGAGCCATAAAGACTAACGGACAGGCCCCACCCTCTTATAGAGGACTAATCAAAGGCCTGTTAAAAATAGATCTGATGATGATGACACAAAAAATGATATAAATTGTAAATAGGTCTATACAAAGATGATGGCCTAATAATGCTGAGAAATGTTAACAAATCATAAACATAAAACTACAAATAAAATAAAAATCTTCAAATAAATGCGATTCGATATAGACATAAACACTAATCGAAACAAAGTAGATTTCTCATATGTACCCCCCCCCCAAAAAAAAAACATTTAGGAAATAAAATGATCAATCCCACAATCCATCAGTTGCAGATTATTTGAGGACTCATCAAAAGAAAATATTTTCAACAAAACTAAAGGATATCATGTAGCAGCCTTGAAGAACAGCGTGTCCATGGACAAATGTTCAAACACAAAACGAACAATCTAAGTAGAAATGGAAATAATTTGGTTTAACCCACCATATAACAAAAATGTAAAACAAATGTAGGAAACGTTTCTCAAACTAATAAAAAAACACTCCAATATTGTACAAGGTTTCCTAACATCTAACTACACAAGATATTTAACAGTAATACACTCAAGCTTAGCTACAACTGCACAGAATATATGCTACAATCTCCGAAAAATCTCTTGCCTTGTCCATGTGTTGCTAGCACCTCATTGTCATTTTGAATGCACTTCAACAATATCCATATGTCTTTGGCCTCTGGTTAACAATCCTGGATACTTCATTCTTCTAGAAATATTCAGGATAACTTAATAGATGGCAAAGACAAATATACATATATAAACATATCTATATACAAACTTATATGTTGGGTGGGATTCTCCACATCCAAAAAACGGCCTTGTATCTAACTCTGCCCTTGTGGGAGGGG
This sequence comes from Sepiola atlantica, assembly GCA_963556195.1. Lineage (NCBI taxonomy): Eukaryota > Metazoa > Mollusca > Cephalopoda > Sepiida > Sepiolidae > Sepiola > Sepiola atlantica. Next base: position 11,629,323 of record OY744552.1, read on the forward strand.
GGGATAAATAAGAGACATACATAAGCATATATTGACACACAATAGCTGTTTTTTACTCATTAATTTTTCAAGTAAGATTATATATAAATAGAGAATGTCATACATATGGATGGATATAATTATATATATATATATATATTATATATATAAAGATAAAAATTCACATACACATTGCAACTGTCAGCATTTATTTATTTCGACTTCTTAATCTCTTCAGAATGCTAACGGGACAGTTACATATTGGAAAATATATAGCATTCTGAGGAGAGTAGGAAGTCGAAATAAATTATAAATGCTGACAGTTGCAATGTGCATGTGAATTTTTCTTTTCTATATTCTATTCTTGCTCTGTTTTCTACATTGCGCTCTTACTCGGATTTCTTATCAAAATTATTCACTTTAACAAACATATATATATATATATATATATATATATATATATATACTGATGACTGCAACATCTTGTGAGACGAGAGCTATTTCTTCATCCAGAAGAAAGAACCCAAATATGATCTAAGGTTAAGATCGGATTCTAACTCTGCCTGATGAGATCTCAGTTTATAATAGCTGTTGATCGATAACATCGACATGCCAGTGTAGCAGATTTTGTACATTTCTGTGTAAATAAAAATAATCATATATAAAAGCTCTATTTGATATTGAGCACTTTTTATAAACCCGGTTGAAATTCTTTGGATTACTACCCTGTGGATGTTTTACCTGGATTATTATCATTATTATTATGATATATATATATATATATATATACACACAATAATATTTATAAATAAATATTTATTATTTTAAATACCTACAGACATCGATGTTTCATGCTAACGCAATCTTCAGTGTAGGAACTAATTCTCAACAGTCGGTATATATAAATAATTATAAATATTTGTTCATCTACATACGTATACAATTTATCATTCTGGAATCGTCAATGTTGAGATAATTATTCAAGCCGATTGCAGGATTCGAAACCCCGGAACAAGTCTTGTTTATAACTCAAATTCCAACATCCTAACCCTCATGGCCACCATGAACAACTATATAAACGGTGAGAGTTGTAAACCTATTTTAGGCAGCCGATGTCAAGAGTGTTCAACTAATGAAGGAACATGCATTAAAGCTATGATTTGGACGGTTGTGTTAATACTACTCACTACAGTGAATTCTTGTCCTGGAATCCGCTAAGAACAATAGACGAAAAGAAAGATACACAACGTGTCAAGCAAAATTAATGTTTTTCACTTCTTAACTAACTCAACGCTGGATATCTATGTATCTTATATAGAAATCTAGTGTTAGCCCCAGAAAAAGGGCCCCTTGATTTCTGAGAACTTCCTGAACTAAAATGAAAAAAAAGTTATAACATTTCACAAGCAGCCAGCTAAACAAAACCAGCTTAGAAACTAAGATCTCATCAGGCGGAAAAAAAGTCTGATTTTTCACTCCGATGTTAATATTGGAAAAGCTATATATATATATATATATATATATATCTTAATTCATTTATTGAACTTACCACTTAACTTTCCCCCCCCCCCATGATGAGTAGCTGTTTTTAGAGGCATGATGTTTCATTTCAATTACTGACTTTTCACGGACTTCTACCTCTGGATTAAATTAGATTCAATCATTTCACCACAATACCACATTCAAATTGGATTTTCGATATCTACATGGTTACAATGACTCATCCCATTTTTGAAACTTTCCTTGAGCACTTTTTGCTTCATGCATATAAAAAGATTTTTTGTTGCAAATTTTCAATTTAATGCTTACCAATAATTTATAATTCTATTGGTTATTACCTTCTGAGGAGAAGAGCAATTCTTTGAAAATCCATGGATTAATGGTCAGTTTATTATACTCGTTGCTTGGACACTTGATGATCTAATAAATTTGTAAATCATCAAATTTTTTTTTTTCATCACTTCAATATTTCATATATATATATATATATATATATATATATATATATATATATATATATATAAATAAATAAGAAGTAAACAAAATTTATGACAATCATTAAGAGTATATCAGTTCCAGAAAACCAACATCAAAAGATTTTGCATACGAACGTTTCTAAGACATTTATTGGATGATGAGTCTCTGCATCAGCACAAGTTACAAAGTACATCACAGTTAAAGAACCAACCAAAGTTTATCAACACTTCTACAGTATTTAAAAAACAATAACCAAAAAAACATGGTTAACAAAAATAAGGAGAGTATACTTAATTGTAATTTCCCGACAAATATGCATACACATGTACATACAGTTATACACCTATGTATACATAAATAAAAATATAATAATGAGCTCTAGAATCTAATTACAACCAAAAGATAAATACTTAAAAAAAAAAACCTTTAAAAAACAAAAACCTTAAATAAAAAATAAAAAAACTGCCTTCAGTTCTTGTTGAAAACTCGTGTATAATAATCACATGCGACCGTATTGATAGCAAAAATTGATAGTCCGAGAATGAGTTGATAGGGTTAAAAAAAACTAAAAATATTTCTATGATAAATATTTGTCTATACCCTTTAAATATGTTTCTATGCCAATATTTTTAGCTTATTAAAATTGAAAATAGAAGCCTTTATCAATGCAAGATTATTATTATTTTTTTTACTTTAATCTTATTAATTTCGAAATAATATTCCATCATCAGAATTGACCAGTATTGTCATTTTAAAAAAAATAAAAATAAACAAACTTAAAAAATTTTTTTTATATAATGTTCTTGTAATGGGTGTTATCCACGGTGATGTTCTTGGCGGTTGTGAATTCAAATTCTGGTTGTCGAACGAAGACGCATTGGCATGCTGATTGTTTAGAAAGATAGGTCGTTCATTTAAAAGCATTCGTGGGTCAGAATTATCAAAATTGAAAATAGAACCTTTAATCAATTTTTAGCTTGTTTTCATTCATATCAATTCATTCCATATACATTTAATTTTTGTCAGAAATTTAATTTCCTTTATACAAAATCCCTTATAATTTATATATAGTTCGGTTTAGGGATTATCAACCATCTATGGGTTATTTAATGCCAAAACAAGTTGTCAAATATAATTGTATAGGTAGGATAATTATTCATATTCCTAGAATACATTGATCCTAGAACACACTGCCTCTTGAAGACATTGCTCTTTGAAGGCATTGCTCTTTGAAGGCATTGCTCTTTGAAGGCATTGCTCTTTGAAGGCATTGCTCTTTGAAGGCATTGCTCTTTAATAAACACACCCAAGCTGGAAAAGATTCCGAAAATCCTTTAAACCACAGATCCATCGCATTAGTTTTGTGTTTGCAATAAAGTTGTCAAATATAGTTCCATAGGTAGGGCAATTATTTATATTCCTAGAATTCATTGCTCTTACGTAACCAGAGTACATTGCTCTCAGAAGGAAATTTCACAGTGAAAACAGAAACATTACTCTTAGAAAGTGAACTTTACTGAGAGAGGGAAGCATTACTTCCAGAAAAACATTACTCTTTGGCATAGATAACCTTTGTTCTCAACGTGATTGACCTTCAGCCAGTATCTATTTTGGGGAGAAAAATAAAAATAAAAAGGAGAAATAAGTTTTTGATTCTTTGAAGAACCAGATCAGATAATACTGTTGGGGATGAACTTATAGATACTAGGGCATGACGTGACCAGCCGATTGATCGTATAGGGGTCTCTCTGACCTCTTGTCTAGCCAAAGTAAGGGTCGAAGTCAAAGAATGACTATCCACCAGGATACTGGTCTTACGACATCACGGGTCGCCACCAACGGCCAACAAGTGACCCCGTTTTCAGGGCGGGGGGGGGGGGGGGGGGGTAGCCCGCTGCATGGGGTTGAATTTGTGGCCTCGTCGACCGAGTGAAATTCGTGTGTGTGTGTGTGTATATATATATATATATAAATAAATACATAACTAAAAGGAAAAATCATTTTTATTTCTTTATTTTTTTCAAATATTTTAAAAAGTTTTTCTTAGATTTTTCGGCCCCTTCTGGTTTTACAAATGCATTTCTACTGATGAGGCTAGGATGAGCAAACTTTGTTTTTAAAATTAATTTTTAATTTACAAAATGTATTTTTACTGTTCTTTGGGTGAAACAAACGTTTATATATATATAATAATTTATGTATTGTTAAAAAAAAAAACAATAGTTTATTTGATCACGTCAATTTGTTTGTTAACTGTTCCTGCTTTATGACTTCTTCATAACAGGGTTCAAATTATGTAAGACTAAAATAAAATAAAAAAGTCACAAGTTTGACTCTGAAAACAAGTCACAATTAATTTATAGTTATTCTTATTAAAGTCACTTAGGCATAAACGTAAACCCGAAATGACCGACTTGAACGTTTTTTGTTTTTACTTGAATGTTTTTTGGTACTTGAATAAATTCTGACAGACTTTAGTATTTTGATTTAGGACTGGCTCAAGGCGATCCATAATACAGGCCTGGCAAACATGCGACTGGGGGCGAACATGTGAAGACCAAAATTACTGCTAAATAATAATTACTGAGAAAAGTTTTAGTTTGAAATTTCTTAGTAATGTCCAGCAATTAGCAACTCTACATATTATTAGGAAGCAGCTTACAATAATTGATTTATTTCCATCAAATCAAATGTAAAAAGTACAAAAATATAAAAACTAAATTCACAAAAAAAATCACTTTATTCACTTTAGACACATTTTTGATATTTCAAAAATCATGAGTCAATTTGTTTATATTGACGACTTGAGTACACAAAATATAATGATATAATACAATCGGAAAGCAAATTCAACATTTTACAAAATCAAATACTTTATGAACAAAATAATTTTCGGGGAAACAATCTTGAAATTTTTTTTTTTTTTACAAAATTTGTGATGTTTGTTACATATACAATTTGTTTTTTTTACAGAAGATGAAGAAAATGCTTTTTTCTTCATGATACGATAATACATATTATACACAGTCTTAATAATAAAATCAACTTACTTAGCAAGAACATAAAATACCAATAAAATACATGTAAAAAACTAACTTTTCTCTGTAATTATTATTTAGTAGCAATTTTAGTCTTCACATGTCCGATCCCCCTCCCCCCCGTCAGTCATGGACCCCAGTCGCATGTTTGCCAGGCCTGTATTATGGATCGCCTTGGATTGACTCATTTGGCATGATGGTAAGGCTAATGGACCACAAAACCAAAGTTCAATCCTCATTTTTTTTTTATAGTCTTTATGCCTCCTTGCTAAACACTCAGTAACATAAGGTGAGGATCAAGGGTAAGTGGTGCAATCCAGGGGAAGGAGTTGCGCCCTCCCCTACATCTTGGTAGAGTAGCCAATAAAAAGGGAGCCTTTGGGTCGCTGTCGACTATGGTTGACCTTTTTACTTTTTACTGAACCAGACTTTCTTTCCTAGCCCAAACTGTGACTTTTTTTTTACTGTGACTTTTTGGTATTCTTGTAGATGACGCACCATGTTTCTGTGACTTCGCGTCGTCAATGTTCGGGCAGATATCGGAAGCGCCCGAAAATTGATGAGGTGAAAACTGGCAAACGATAAATTGAAGACTGGCAGACGATAAATTCAGACGAAGAAAATCAAACTAAAATACACATATAAAAATAAAGAACGAACAAACCATAGCTAAACAACTGTTATTAATTAGATGTTTATTTTTGTTCTTTTTTTTTGTTAAAGAAACCGAATGTTTAAGCAAATGTTTTTTAAACAAAATGTTATTTTGTTTGTGCAACGGAAAGTTTCAAATGATGAGTTTTGTTTGATTTGTTAAGCAAATGTTATTGTTTTGTTTTTTTTTAATTTTTTATTTCAATGTTTTTTTTTTTTACATTTTTTGTCAATTATTTTTTTCTTGTTAACATAAACACCGCAACAGCTGTTTTTAAGCAATTTTTTTTTAGTTTTGTTTTCTTATTTTAACGAAAACAATAAATAAACTGTTTATAAGCAAATGTTTCGTCAACTCTCGAGCGCTTCCGAGACCTGCCCGAACGTTGACGAGGCGAAGTCACGGAAACATCGTGCGTCAGCTATAAGAGTACCGATTTTTTTCTGTGACTTTATTGCCGATTATGGGAAAGAATTTTATGTTCATATCCGGAAAATGGGGGACAAAACCCCTTTAATGTCTTGTTTTGTTTATGTTTAATAAATTTGTATGCCTTTGTTTATTTTTTGTTTCACGGGTGTGCGGGCGATCTCTTTGTTTAGGGAAATGCAAAGAGATGCCCCCGCCCCTAAAAAAAACAAACAAACAAAAAAACTCTGAAAGATGACAAATAAAAAAAACAAAAAAACTTCAAAACGTTGAATTGAAGGAACTTCCATGACGAATCATAAAAATGCTGGTTGGAAAAATGTGTTTAGAGTTATCTCCCCTTTATTGCCTTAATGGCGTTTTTAACTCGCCCTAACACATTCTCTGTAAAATGTATTTCTTTGCGCCTTCGAGATAGAATCAAACTGTAGTATCTGTTCTGTCCCTGGCAAGAGGAGGAAAAAATCCTTCTCGCCCGAGACAATCTTTATTTTTTGAGTATTTTTTCCCCCTAGTCTAAAGGTATTACGTCCGGATATATTATTAACGTTCAAAACAATCTGTTTTTAAATAAAATAATGATTTTATTTATGTATTGTTTTTATTTATTTATTATTATTTTTTTTTAATGGCGATATTAAATTTTCAGCTTTTTTTCGGTATAGGAGTCCCTCATATCTTCCCTTTCGGATTTTTTTTTTAATTCCTTTTTTTAAATAAAGGTTTTGTTTGTTTGTTTTTTTTGCGAACTTTTTCCAAAACCATTTATGTTAGTTTTTACATTATATTTTAATTTCAATGACTATTTCGGAGGGGGGGGGGGGGGGGGGGTAATTACAAGTTATTTAAATAAATAAAAAAAAACAAGTAACAAGATTTATATAAAAAAAAAAAAATGGAACAAGATTTATTAAACAACAAAAAAAAACAAAAAGGGAAAGAAAAAGTTTTATTTAACAAAAAACAGGGACAAAGAACAAAATAATTAATGGGTTTAATGTCACTCAGCAAGGGACGGCCGCCATCTTGCCTGTGAGGGACTCCTATACCGAAAATAAGCAGATATTTCTTGCTAACACACCGCTATTCTGATTTCACAACAGCAACCCGTCTCTCTTGCATGATTAAAAAAAAATTAAAAAAAATAAAAATAAAAATAAAATAAAAAGTCCCATAAATTTATTTTACGGTAAAATTTTATAATTAAAATGCATTAAAATTTGCTGGAATAATTTTTTGGTACTTCTCCACAATAGGACCCAAGCTAACCCTGACCCTAACGACGCCAAGTCGATTCTAACTTGGGTCCTAATCTGGAGAAGCACAATTTTTTTTGTTTTAATAAAAAATTAATATAAAGTAAAAGTGAAAAAAAAAAAATCGTTTTTCATTTTTATTTAATTATTTTTAGTGTGCAATCATTTATATCGGTTTGAAACCGTACTGTTTGGCACAAGAGAAACAGTCCACTGATGGCGACCCACGGCCACAAATTCGAAATAGGGGCGTCTGAGAAAGAAAATTCAATACAGCCGTTTTTATTTACCTTTGAACAAAACGAGTGTGGGCTATACTGAAGATGTTAACTCCCAAATGAAGCAGGGAGTACTGGAAATCTGGAGAAATAAAACATTAAAAAAATGTTAAATTGATATGCGAAAGTGATCCCCCACTCTAAAGTTTAAATTATTCTTTTATTTGATTTCTTTTTACTGCCAACATTTTTCTTTTACATGTAATAACTCATTGGGGGTGGGGGGTATCATAGGGGGAAAGGCTTCACTTTTATCCCATTTAAATTTTTTTTTTTTAAGTGTTCTCAGCTCTCATCCTCAGCACCCCAGTTCTACCGGCCTCTGAAACGAATGCGTTTAGCATGACACCATTCCAAACTTAAAGAAAACAAACACGTATTTTCAAACTGACTTCGTTTCAGAATAACAGAATAACGTTGTTTTTTTTTTGCTAACCTGTTCCTTTCAGAGCTTAGCATAACCTGGGGTGCTAGATGTACACATGGTCCATTTTTACTTCCAAAATTGCCTTTCTTTTTGCTCAAACTGCTTGTATTCTCTATGAACTAATCTATGGAAATTATAAAGATTTTATAATTATTATTATTATTATTATTATTATTATTATTGACAACAACTTGACCCCCCCCCCCCCCCCAAAAAAAAAACAACAAAAAAACAAAATGCAGTGGCATCAATATTGGTTGGTACCGCAGAAAGTGGCGGTGAAGGATCCGAGAGGAAAGAAAGATCAAGGAGAGATAACACATTCCAGACCATGACTGGAAGGGAACGGAGAGTACTAGAATATTGAGAAAACCTATTGTCACTCACATTCCAGGGAAAACCACCGGTTGTTATCAGTGAAAAAAATCACTGGAAATGACTTGTTAAAGAAATGATAGTAATTAATTTTTTTTTTAAATACAGGTGAAACACTGAGTTTCCGCAACTTATAATCCGGCAAGTCTTTTAAATCTTTTAATCTTTTGATCTGGGCAAAATCATGAGAGGGTTGATAATCCTTTTTGGTTCAAACTAGTTTTCTGGGTGCCCAACAGGTGGCTCTGTGTGTGTAAAATAATGAAGAGTGCCAAAAATGAATCGTGGACGAGTTCATTGTGGGTGCGACGTCGAGAAAGAAAAAAAAAAAGGCGACTTGATAACTAGTGCGAAGAGACTCGAAAGACAGCGGTTTCAAAAACGCGAAGAGCCAAAACGCCTGGTGATCAGAGTATCGAAGTACCGGAAGAATTGGAGTTTACTGAGTTTTATGGCACCGATGAAACTTTATTGGCTATGGTGCCCAAGCCCGTCTTGCTGTTAGACTTTTGTGTCCGCTGACTAAAAATGCGGCTGATAAGCAAGTTGGTACTGTGAAGGAATCCCCTGACTTGTACTTCACCAAAGTGCTTGTAGAACAATTGTTTCATTTCACACTCGGATAGACAATGCAGAGCAAATTGCTTTCCAATCGGATGTATATACGAACGAGTTTCTAGCGGAAACCAAGTCGGTGACCTCAGCAAGAAAAAGACTTTCATGAGACAAAAGTATGTCAAAAGATTGTTTAATATGTGTGCGAAGCCGGTGTAAACCATCCGGTAATGGGAAATAAAGAAAACCAAAGTTTTTTTCATATACGTTCTGTTCTTTGTCATTCTTGTTGGATCTTACCGGGTACCCTGGAAGAACGTGTAATGCAACATGCGTAGCGTGGCATCAATTTGTTTGTTTGTTTATACTGCACCTGCTGGTGGTAGTCTCTCGTTTCTTTTGAGATTTTATCTAATTTTATTTAAATTTGACCCTACTTATGGCAGCCGTGGTGTTAAACATTAATATTGTTAATCATTCATAAATTAATTTCGTTTCATTTATTCATTTACATTCGATGCTTGTGTTGTTTTCTAACAATTCCTGGCATGCTTAGACACATGCTCGGTGTATAATTATTAAGTTAGGGATGTGTTTATTATTATTATTATTATTATTATTATTATTAAGGTGAAATCGGCTGCTCCGTCCAAACGGTTAATCAAGCAAGGCTCTGGAATGAAGACCACTGGTAAAAAGCGGTATATAAATTATAATAATACAAGTGTAGTATTATTAGAATTTATATAATCACTAGCAGGGTGACCCGACGTTGCTCGGGATTGAATGAGGATCACTACTATATATTTAAAGAGATAAAAAAAAAAACGGCTCTGTGTTTGCGAAGTAAGCAGCTAGCTACAATACGTAAGGGGGACGGACACCGGATGGGATCTCACCAGTGTCGAGTCTGGAAGAATCCCCTCAGAAATAAGGGCCAGTTAAGAGAGATACACTAAACAGAACATTAATAAATAAATATGTTTTTTTTAAAGGAGGGTGCTGGTGTATTGATCCATCTTCTATTGTGTAAAGGGCAGGCGTTTGTGTGTTCAGCCAGTCGCAGTGATTTCTCACTGATAAAAACCAGTAGCTTTCCCTGAAGTTTGAGTGACAGCAAGTCTCCAGATATTCAGTACTCTTTGTTCTATCTCATTATTATTGTAACTCACTTGGTGTTTTGGCATCAGCGATTTTTTTTTTCTTCTTGCTGTTGACGGATAATTATTGTTAAATAAATACATAAAATAAAGCGTTGTCCTAAACATGATGGTCAACAATGGAAAGAGTTCTCTACATGGGAGATAACTCATCTCGTTATGCTATTTGAGCTTTGTATTTCTTTTCTAAAAAAAAAAAATGATCAAATTTAACAGTAAAAATATTTGGGGGGAAAAAACGAAACAAAAATTAATTCTTTGATTGTGACACGGTTTCTTGTTTATTAATTATTATTATTATTATTATTAAATAAAGCTTCCTTGATGGGGGAGCTGGATTTAACCTTCACATTAAAAAAACAAGGAGGCAAGTAGGTAATTTCGCCGTATAGTTAACAGCCAAGAAATCGAAAATAGACAAAATATACAACAAATAACTTTTACCAACCGCATTTTAATGTTTTGAAACAGTTTTACATTAAAAATGTTATTTTAATTTTTTTTTTTTTTTAAATTAGATTTCGTTGACACACGAGAATAAATAAAAATGACGTCTGGGTAATCTTGCAGGATAGTACATTTTGAAATAAGACAAAACAAAACAACTTGAAAACAGTTTCAGAACGTTAAAAGTATACAGGTCGGTAAAAAACTAACTTTTAATGCGTTTGCTAAAAGTTATTTGTTGGATAGATATTATTTCTCACCTGTTAACTGTACTGCAAGATTACCTACTTGCCTTCGCACTCTGTCCCCGCAAAAAATGCCTGAGCAGCCCCGTCGGCACTTCCTGGTAGGGGCGCCTCGGGCGGCTAGCCTTAAACCAACCCCCTTCTCAAAAAGAGAAGGCAAAGCCTGGGAGAGTGGATCTTCGAGGACCACCCAGAACAAATGCCTTAGTCAGAGCAGGGCCAGAAGATGCCACAACGTCGAGGACGTATCTTTGACTAGTAACTCTATGTAGAGAATTCTCTACGTAGAAATAGTAAATAGAAACAAAAGTTGATGACCATTTTCAGGTCTTAAGAGTTTTGCACAGGGGAGATAACTCATCTTTTAAAACTACATTAGCCTTTTTTTTTCTTTTTTTTTTTTTTACATGATCAAATTTAGCATTAACATTTTTTTTAAATATTAAAAAAAAAAATTAAAAAAAAAATAAAAATAAAAAAATATTAAAAAAAAAAAAAAAAAATATTAAAAAATTATTAAAAAAAATATTTTAAAAAATGAAAAATAAACAGACGGTAAAAAAATATTCAACTTTAACAATGGCTTCTTGTTTATTCATTTTGTTTTTGTAACGTTGCCTTTGTATTCAATTTAATAACGAAAATAAAAACGAAATCTGTTAAATATGCAATTGCGTTTGTGTTTATTATTCTTAGCAGAAGCTGAAGCATCTGTGAATGTGTCACATCATACATCTATCCCCTTTTTTTTTTACATTTTACTTCAATCAAAGTTCTCAGAAATAAAGGAGTCCCCTTTTCTGGGGCTAACACTTTATCTCTATATGAGATACATCAATATTCGAATATTCCATTAAACTTCTCCTTTACCTGTCTAACGTTGAGTTAGTAAAGAAGTTAAGAACATTAATTTTCCTTTCCCCAATTGACCCATGAACTATGTTATAGTATATCTTTCTTGTGGTCTCTTGGTCTTACCGGGTTCCAGGACAAGAATTCATCTAGTCTGGTGGCGTATACAGCTTGGTGCTGTTACTATAGGCAACATCACTTGGAGAAGTTGCACCATTTCTCGAATAAGCCAGTGTGGGGTTTTATTTACTCCTCCCCATGTGTTAGGCACAAGGCCAGTTTTATCTTACTCCCACAAGTATGATGTGACCCAAGATCGGGTCGGGAAAGTGGGGTTTGAAAAGCCAGCGCCTGAGAAAGTGAGCACTTTGGCCATTAAAAATTGCCTGGGCAGCCCCGTCGGCATTCCCCGGTAGTGGCGCCTCAGGCAGTAAGCAATAAACTTACTCCTCCCCAAAGAGGGGAGGCAAAGCCTGGGAGGGTGGACCTCCTAGAACTGCACAGGACCAACCAATAGACCGGCGTAAATCAAGACCCGAAGGCCAAGACAATACCAGTCTATGGGGTGCAGTATCCATCGGAACAGATACTACACTTTGATCTTAGCCAAGGGAGGAAAGAATAGTTCATAATATATGTTTGTACACCGGCTACGGTGTCAGGACGCATTCATGTGTGCATGTAAGTATTTGTGTGCATGTAAGTATGTGTGCGTGTAAGTATGTGTGTATGTTATATTAATTCCACATGAGGCAGTAGCCATTTTGGATCCTTGTCGAAGTCGAGCCCAGGGCCAAAGCCCCGGGAAGATGTCTGTTGCGTCACCCACGTGTGTTTGCCTGTGCCAAAGAAAGAAAAGAGAGAAGAGACGTCTCGTACCGAATAATTTATTGATTTATTACTTGTTAATATGACAGACTGAGTTATCTCCCCCTGAATTTCGTGTTTTTCGCTCGAATCAATGGCCGAACCCGATTAAACGGATTTTTATTTTTAATTACAATTCTACTCGATAGTTTTTGCTAATTTTTGGTGTACAAACCTGTTTTTGCTTGATACATAAGTATTTCAAAGAGTTGTCCGGTTAATTTAATTGGAACTGCGATTTTCAGCGCTTTTTTTTTTTTTTTTAAATATGTACGCTTCTCTGTACAAGCGCCAATAATATTTTGAAAACTTAAAAAAAAATTCCTCTTTTTTTTTTTCGCTTTTGACATGGCCACGAAACAACATATGGTATTGTTGTAGTTTCTTGCTCTCACGTTTCTATTCCGAATTCATCCCCGTATACCGACATCAATAGACTGTCTCTCCTTCAGCAAACGGTCACAATTAACACACACAAAAAAGTCACATCAAATCGTCTACAGGGAAATATTTATAATTAAAATTTAAAAAAAATTTGCTGGAATAATTTCTTAAATAAAAATTTAATTTTTACTTGATTACTGAAAACCATTAATTAAATTAAAAAAAAAAATATTTTTTAAAATTTGATTATTTTTTTGTATTTATTATATTTTGTATTTTTTTATTTATTTATATCGGTTTGAAACCGTCTAAATTAAACTTAAAAACATTGTTTATGGCCGTTTGGGGCACATGTTCGTCTTTGTCCACTGTCCGTTTTTCACAACTTTTTACTGACCATTTTTCTTTCTTTTTTCGGTGTACACTTATCTATCAGGCTGCTAGAGAATTCTGGGGTTTTGGGGGAAAAAATTGAAATATTTTACATTTTAGGAGGGGGATCAGTTTCCAATGTTAATTCAACGTAGACTGATCCCCCTCTTTTTGACCATCTCAAATTTTTAAAATTATTCTTCTGTTTACAATTACCTATCATGTCGCGAGAATTCCGGGGGTTTTGAAAAGAAATTTTTAAAAATTGAGATTTTAAGACGTACAAAGTTGTGAAAAACGGACTATGGTAAAAGACGAACAAGACTGATCCCCAGTCTTAAAATCTCAATTTTTTGAAATTTATTTCCAAAAATCCCGGAATTCTCTCGCGACATGATAGGTAATTGTAAACAGAAGAATAATTTTAAAAATTTGAGATGGTCAAAAAGAGGGGGGTCAGTCTACGTTGAATTAACATTGGAAACTGATCCCCCCTCCTAAAATGTAAAATATTTGAATTTTTTTTCCAAAAACCCCAGAATTCTCTAGCAGCCTGATAGATAAGTGTACACCGAAAAAAGAAAAAAAAATGGTCAGTAAAAAGTTGTGAAAAACGGACAGTGGACAAAGACGAACATGTGCCCCGTTTGGTACAAAAGAAACAGTCCACTGATGGCGGGCCACGGTCACTAATTAAGAATAGGGGCGTGGGAGCGAGAAACTACTAAATAGCCCAACATATTAATAGCCCCCAAAAACGGAAAAGCTAAAAAAATCCCCCCCCCCCCAAAAAAAAAGAAGAATCACCACGGAATTTGTTGATTCGCACGACAATAAAACAAAATCAAAATCAAATTGACTTTACTTACCTTAAAAAAAAATGTCGAAATTATTTCAGCCGCGTCACTTTGTCGTTTTTTTTTTAAAATTTTATTTCAAGCGATGTTTTCTTTCTCCGGTTTGCCACCGTTTCGTAAGACGGTGGTTGTTGAAGACATCTCGAAATCCGAAGCGAAACTTAACTCTGAATCTTAAGGGAGACAACTCTAACGTAATAACTAACTGACTTATCTCCCTTGCCTTTATCAAGGGAGATAAATACGCTTTTACTCGGTAAACTTCAACCAGGCCAAGTGTTGACAATTTAGCGGTTTCCCCGCTAGATGTGGCAATTTTGTTTGGGATCTAGTATCTAGTTGGTTTTTTTTTTTTTTAAATCTGAAGAACATGTTCGTCTTTAACCACTGTCCGTTTTTCACAACGTTTTACTGACCATTTTTCTTTTCTTTTTTCGGTGTACACTTATCTATCAGGCTGCTAGAGAATTCCGGCGTTTTTGGAATTTTTTTTCAAATATTTTACATTTTAGGAGGGGGGATCAGTTTCCAATGTTAATTCAACGTAGACTGATCCCCCTCTTTTTGACCATCTCAATTTAAAAAAAAATCTTTTTCGGTGTACGATTACCTATCATGTCAATAGAGAATTCCGGGGGTTTTGGAAAGAAATTTTTAAAAATTGTGATTTTAAGACGGGGGATCAGTTTTCAATGTATATTCAACGTGGACTGATCCCCCTCTTTTTAACCATCTCAAATTTAAAAAATTATTCTTCTGCTTACAATTACCTATCATGTCGCGAGAGAATTCCGAGGTTTTTGGAAATAAATTTTTAAAAAATGAGATTTTAAGACGTAAAAAGTTGTGAAAAACGAACTATGGTAAAAGACGACAAGACTGATCCCCGTCTTAAAATCTCAATTTTAAAAAAATTCTTTTCAAAAACGCCGGAATTCTCTCGTGACATGATAGGTAATTGTAAGCAGAAGAATAATTTTTAAAATTTGAGATGGTTAAAAAGAGGGGGATCAGTCCACGTTGAATTTACATTAAAAACTGATCCCCCGTCTTAAAATCACAATTTTTAAAAATTTCTTTCCAAAACCCCCGGAATTCTCTATTGACATGATAGATAATCGTACACGGAAAAAGATTTTTTTAAAAATTGAGATGGTCAAAAAGAGGGGGATCAGTCTACGTTGAATTAACATTGGAAACTGATCCCCCCTCCTAAAATGTAAAATATTTGAAAAAAATTTCCAAAAACGCCGGAATTCTCTAGCAGCCTGATAGATAAGTGTACACCGAAAAGAGAAAAGAAAAATGGTCAGTAAAAAGTTGTGAAAAACGGACAGTGGTTAAAGACGAACATGTGCCGATTTCGCTTGCAACCCACACACGCGCGCAATTTCAGATTACACTAAAACTATTTTCCGTATTCATTTTCTCGCTAGTCATCATAAGATATTTCTCAAGCTACCTTCCATTAATGAGATATGCAAATCAACAGTAGTTTTACATTTCAATAAAAATGTTAATGTTCTAAAAATAAAATGGTGATCGCGACCGGACAAAAGCCCACCGGACAAAAGCCCACTGGACACAAGCTCACCAGACAAAAGCCCACCAAAATAATTCAAACACGGACATTTATTTAGAGAATAATCCGCAAACATCAAATTAGTATTTGCAAAATAATTTATTTTAAGTAATAGGCAAAAACAGACAAATTAATATTTGCACAGTGGATATATTTTCGCTGCCATAGCAGTGAAAAACGGACAAAAGTAGTCGATAAAATTTGGCAGTCATTTTGGGAGCTAACCGTTTATATATATACACAGGTAAGGAAGACTTTTTTAATTTTTAAAATTATTTTTTAAAAATAACTAATATAAGTTAGCAAAACATTTATATGGAACAAAACTTAGATTTAGTATACGGAACGTTTATGTTTTTGTCTTTTAAGGGAAGTGGGGTCTGATCAACTCTGCTGGGAAGCCATGAAATTAAATAATGTCTTGTTTTTAAATTCCCGAAACAGTTTTTCATGGTAAACAACTGATGATCCCTTAAATAATTTTAGAAGCAAACTAATATAATAACTGTAAAAGTTAAATTGACTTACATGAGTGATTTTCCACTGAACGACTTGGGACTAAAAAGTTTGTTTTTTAAAATGTTTTTTTTTAGTTTTAATGGTTGTGAAACTTCCGAGACTATATTTATTTACTCCTCTGCAGGAGTTAGGCACAAGGCCAGTTTTATCTTACTCCCACAAGTAAGATGTGACCACAGCTTGGGTCGAGTAAGTGGGGTTAAAAGCCAGCGCTCGAGAGGTGAGCACTCTGGCCATTTAAAAATTGCCTGGGCAGTCCCGTCGGCATTCCCCGGTAGGGGCGCCTCAAGCAGTAAGCAATAAACTTACTCCTCCCCAAAGAGGGGAGGCGAAGCCTGGGAGGGTGGACCTCCTAGAACTGCACAGGACAAACCCACAGACAGGTGGAATCAAGTCCCGAAGGACAAGACGACACCCGTCTATAGGGGTGCAGTATCCATCGGAACAGATACTACACTTACTTCCTAGCGTGTGCCGAGACTATATATCGTAGAGATTTCTTCATCATTTTGCTCTTCATATTCGCCCTGGGGCCTTTTTTGATCTGCATGGGTTAATATCCTGTCCCCTTTTTCTATATTTATTATATAGGCTCTCTCTTACACTTATGTTAATTAAACAGATTAATGTGCCAGTATCACTACATTTTAGTTTTATTTGTTTTTTTTAAAATATATTCTCACATTTTCTCTCTTTCTCTCTCTCTCTTTATCTTGCTTTCTCTCTCCCCCTCTCTCTCTCTCTTTCTTTCTATGAGAGATCTTGATCTGTCTCTGTCTTTCTTTCTCCCTTTCTCTTTCTCTCTCCCTTTCTCTTTCGCTCTCCCTTACCTATCTATCTATCTCGCTTTCTCTCTCTCCCCCTCTCTTTCTTTCTATGAGAGATCTTGATCTGTCTCTGTCTTTCTCCCCCTTTCTCCTTCGCTCTCCCTTACCTTTTCTAAACTATAACCAGGGTCGTCCATCTGCATTATTTGATTTTCATCCAAATTTTCAAACTTATTCTGCCCCGCTTGATCATACATTATTTCGTCTTCTGACGTTTCATTCATAAATCATTAATGGAAGAAATCGTAGAGATTTCTTCATCATTTTGCTCTTCAAAATCGCCTTGGGGTCTTATTTGATCTGCATGCGTTATAAGAAAGCAACGTACAAAACCAAAGAAATCTTCTACCAATAAACCGTCGTTTCTACCGAACTCCAGTTTGTTCTGTTTTCATTCTCAACTCTTTTCTTTTTATCAGTTCACCTGCAAAATTCCATTCCATTTCATGCTCGGCACAGGCTATTTTTTGTGACCTTTTGCGCAATAAATTCTGTCCTTTCTGGATTTGATTCTTTGTTCTTTTTGTACTACATTTTTTTCATTTGTGGAATACGGCATCGTTATCGGAGGTCTGAGTTGCCTTTCCATTTAAGCTAATGGGCTTTTTAGTCTACCGGTGCATGGCATTGTGCGATAGCTTAAAAGCAGCCTTAGTAAAAACAACTTCTATTTTTTTTGTTTTTGCTGAAAACATGCTTTTAGTCCCGTTTTCACTGTCTGTACCATTTTTTCCGCTAATCCATTCGATTGAGGGTGATATGGTGGTGTCGTATACGGTTGATACTCTATTTTACAAACCATAACTAAAATGGTCGTCACAAAACTCTGGTGCATTGTCGGAAACCAGGAATTTTAGTAGTCCGTTTTGGAAAATATAACCCTTAAAATCTGCTTTATCATAGAACTTTTCTTGTCTGGCACATGGATTACTTCAGGCTAGCTTGAATAAGTCTACTAGTATTAATAAGTCCCACTCCAGAAATGTACGCATGATCCATATGCATACGGCGTCATGTCTCCACTTCACCGAGTCATGAATGTAAAGTTGTCTGTATAAAATTTCTTAACATTGTTCACATCTTTTTAAATATAGAATCGTGAATATTCCAGCCACCATACTTCTAATTTTATCCTTATTGTTCTTGGCCTTTTGGCTAAGATCAAAGTGTAGTATCTGTTCCGATGGATACTGCACCCCATAGACTGGTATTGTCTTGGCCTTCGGGGCTTGATTTACGCCGGTCTATGGGGAGGAATAAGTTTATTGCTTACTGCCTGAGGCGCCCCTACCGGGGAATGCCGACGGGGCTGCCCAGGCAATTTTTAAGCCCCACTTTCCCGACCCGACCTTGTGTCACATCTTACTTGTGGGAGTAAGATAAAAACTGGCCTTGTGCCTAACTCCTGGAGAGGAGTAAATCAATACTCCACAGTATACACTTTTTTATCACCAGTTTTCTTTGTTTCTGAAGGAATTATTAGATCCCCATTACAAATCACTGAATTGTTTTTCGTTAATCCGTCTTATTTTTTTGTAGGGTCGCGTAGGGTACAAGAACAATTTCTCCACATGTTTTTCTTATTCTAGATGGTGTCCTACTTGGTATTGAATAGTGTCTATCTTCCGCAGTCATTCGGGCTGGAAGGCAAAAAACATAACATGATCGATTGTCAAAAACAAAACTATTGTTGTGTGTACTAAACGGACATTTGAGAGAAATAGGTGCACTTGATAGCGATATGCACCTGTCCGGAAGAAAACAAAATAACATGATCGATTCTCAAAACAACAAAAAAAAAGTTGCGTGTACTGTTGGGATTGTTCCCGTTAAAATGAAGGACGAAGACTGTAGTCCGCTGGAAGAAAAGTTGGTGGTATAAAAACGTGACTAGACAAGAACAGAGATAAACAACTTGGGTAGATAAAGAAAGGATATTTATATAGATAAAAAAAAGAAATAGAATGTTCCTTGCAAAAGAAGTGCCTTTGCGGACTCACTGTAAATGCCAGTTGTCTTGTAACAGGATGCTGTGAAGAGTAGTTGAGAACATCAATAGGGGTTCCCGCGTATTATATACGCTAAAAAAAAGCATGAGCCCGCTCACACCTGACACGGCAGAGAAGAACGATGTTCTCGGCTGCGAGGCTGGAGAAAAGAGGCCGTTATTTTCAAAAATAGGCGCTCTCCTGGGTTTTCTGCAGAGATTGAAGCAGTGGTCTGTGATTGGCTGATTTTCATCCAATCACAGGGCACTTACAATTCACTACGCTTAATAATAATTCTAATATTTCTGAAAGGTCATTTAACAGAAATAGTTGCCCTTGATATCGACATGCACCTGACCGGAAGTTAACATTACATGATTTATTGTTCAAAATAAAGCAGTAAAATTTGATTTTCTTTTATAAAATAAAAAATACTTGATTAATTTACGTGGTTTTTGGTATACGATATATTCATTCCGTGACAGATACGTACATCAAACAGATATTTCTCAGATTTTCCCCCCCGAATGTCTTCTAGATTAGCACCAACAAAAGAAAACCGTTTTCTCAGGCGCCCCTGTCGTATCAAAGAGCTAGCATATTTACTGAAGAAACAAAAATCAACAAGAAAAACATTTGAGGGAAAAGAATTAGTCACACTTTTTTTTTATTCAATATTAAATTGGTACAAATATAAACAAGAGCTTCCTCACTGAAAATTGCAAATGGCTGAGCAAGGGCGATATCTGGAGCTTACCGAGGGTCTTTCTTTTTTTTTCTTTTTTCTTTCTTTATTTTTTTTTTAAATTATTGGCTTCGAATTTTTCTTTTGCCATTGTAACATTTCAATTGCTTGCGTTTCGGTTGGAGTCGAAACATTTAAACATCCGGTGCGTTTGACTTAAGTCTCCATTGGCACCTCGAAAAAAAAAAAAAAAATAGTTGAAAAATAGATTTTTAAAAATTGATGAAAAATAAATAATTAAAAAAAAAAAAATCATAATAATTCAGTGAGGAGCAGGTATTAAGATTTGTTGGTGTTCTTGTTGTTGTAAAGTGCTAACATTTGAATTTATTGCTGTTTTTCTTATTGCTTTTTTTTTTTTAATTTAAATCTTTTATCATTCGTTGCTGTTTGAAGAAAGTCCTGTGTTTAACCGCCATGGAAGGAAATAAAGAAAGAAAAAACAAGATGATGACGACGACGACGACGAGACATGACGCGACGATCTTTCAACGTGACGTCATTATGACGTAACAGCGACAATGGCAGAGCTGGCTGTTGTCAGTTTGATATTATCATTAAATTTGTACTATCTTCTTTAATTTGTGTTGCAGACCAATGGGCGGGACATGGTTGGACCCGGATGTCTAGGGTCGATGACAGGACATGGGTGGTGGGGGTCTTTATTTGTAGAGGACAGGAGGTCGGTCACTCCGAACAGACGCCAAGAAGGAACTCCCTGGTCATCAAAACAGCGCCGTACCAACTGGACATCGTTGTTTAAATTAAATACAGAATAGTGTCGACTAGAAAAGGCAGATTACACTCAAACACTAAGCATTTCTGAAAAAAGATGAAGAAAAACAAGATTTATATTATCGAAATGAATAAATGCGAAAGTTTTTTTTTTGTCATTTATCACTCGTATATTACCATCAAAACGGGTTACTGTTATTTAAATCAATAATACAAAATAGAAATTTGAAATACTCTCTATTGTTAGAAATCTCAGTGCTGGCAGTTCACACTCCTACGGGAGTGACCTTGGCATTTGACCGTAGACATATTGGCGTCTCTAAGCGGGGAGTGAACCTTGGCAAGGGGAGGGGGCGCTTTTTTTTGCGACGAGGGTTTTTTTGGAAGTGCTTGTTCAGTTGAGATCAAGCGAGACTACAATGAACCTCGTGTCGACTCCATGGACCATTTTACAATTTCTCTAGTGTTGTGTTTTGCGAGGAATCAACCACGCGCCAAACTCTAACAGAGTATAAGAACTCTAACGACCGAGCAATAATGTAACCTCGTGTCACCATTTTTTTAATTCACTAATTGATGATCTACTAAAAGGCGGATCACGCAGATCGCAACGTTTCTGCAACCAAGAAAAGCCACTTCCATTTTTGATGGTTTCCTGGAATCGAGGTAAGTGTTAATGCTAGCGTTGCGATTCGTGATTTTTAGCCATCATCTAGGTTTTATTTACCTACCCACGAGGTTAGGCACAAGGTTAGTTTTATCTTACTCTCACAAGGTAAGATGTGACCCAAGGTCGGGTCAGGAAAGTGGGACTTGAAAAGCCAGCGCCCGAGAAGGTGAGCACTCTGGCCATTAAAAATTGCCTGGGCAACCCCGTCGGCATTCCCCGGTAGGGGCGCCTCAGACAGTAAGCAATAAACGTACTCCTCCCCAAAGAGGGGAGGCAAAGCCTGGGAGGGTAGACCCCCTAGAACTGCACAGGACCAACCCACGGAATCAAGACCCGAAGCCCAAGACGATACCGGTCTATAGGGTGTAGTATCCATCGGAACAGATACTACACTTTGATCTTGGCCAAAAGGCCAAGCCATCATCTAGGTTTTTTTAAAAATTTATCTACCTCCCACAAGGTAAGATGTGACACAAGGTCGGGAAAATGGGATTAGAAAAACCAGCACTCGAGAAGTTGAGCACTCTGGTCATTAAAAATTGCCTGGGCATCCCCGTCGGCATTCCCCGGTAGGGGCGCCTCAGACAGTAAGCAATAAACTTACTCCTCCCCAAGGAGGGGAGGCAAAGCCTGGGAAGGTGGACCTCCTAGAACGGCACAGGGTAGACCCATTGCCTGGCGTAAATCAAGACCCGAAGGCCAAGACAACACCAGTATGGGGTGCAGTATCCATCGGAACAGATATTACACTTTGATCTTAGCCAAAAGGCCAAGCCTTTTATTTACTCCTCCCCAGGAGTTAGGCACAAGGCCAGTTTTATCTTACTCCAACAAGTAAGATGTGACCCAAGATCGGATCGAGAAAGTGGGGTTTGAAAAGCCAGCGCTCGAGAGGTGAGCACTCTGGCCATTTAAAAATTGCCTGGGCATCCCCGTCGGCATTCCCCGGTAGGGGCGCCTCAGACAGTAAGCAATAAACTTACTCCTCCCCAAAGAGGGGAGGCAAAGCCTGGGAGGGTGGACCTCCTAGAACTGCACAGGACAGGCGTGCAGTATCCATCGGAACAGATACTACACTTTGATCTTAGCCAAAAGGCCAAGCCTCGGAGAAATTCTCACAGTATATACTAGAGACGAACGACTGAAGGACAGTTATTAGATAGTCTAATTTGCATATCTATTTTTTAAACACTTCATAATTAAGTAATATTTGATGTTATTTATTTCTAATTCTATTGTACTATCTAATCTACATATGTGCAATAGTAATTAATTAAAATGATTTAATAAAAAAAATGGATTAAATCGCTCGCGAGAATTCTTACCATAAGGGCGAATAAAAAAAAAGGAGGAACAACGTGGCTAGCTTGCTACTGATTAGGTATCGCTATCTCTCTCTGGCTGGCTAATGTGTCTGCCCCTTCCCCTCTTCCCTTTCCTATAGACGCCGTATTATTATGTTATTGTTCTGTTTTTATTATCAACCTCTGATGTCGCTGCGATACTGAGAACAGATACTACATTTTGATCTTAGCCAAAAGACCAAGGAACCATGATAAAATAACGTTTTTATGTCTAGGCATTTTTAAAAGAATTTATAAAAAAAACTGATTTAATCTATTATTGTATTAGCGTTTAATGGGATTAAGTGTAGTATCGGTTCTGTTGTCATAAGACCGCCCTCCCAGGAATTACCCCCCGGTATTACATCGTCATTTGAAGGAGGCTTAATGTAGTATCTGTTCTGTTGTCATGAGATTATCTTTCCAGGTGAAAGTACAGAATAGTTAACAAAGCACATCATCTTCATGTTAAGAATGGCTTTCTAAATAATCATCTGCAGGTTACTGACCGTGCGGAAATAATAATGTTATTATTTAGAAAGCCATTCTTAGCATGGAGAGGGAGGCTTTGTTAAACATTCTGTACGTTCACCTGACAATGTAATACAATTTGGAGAGTAGAAAGTGACTAACTTGGGTTTACTTTCGGCTGTCTCGTAACTCTCGCTTCCCTTATTCTGTCCTTTAGTCCTCACATTTCATTGTGACAAAAGGGGAAGAATTGCTGTTTTATGAGTCGGAATCTATCCACCCAACACTCATCGTTGGCTACTTTTTGACCCTGAAGTAGTATTTTTTTAGCTCCTTACATCAAGTGGCTTCATGCGTTGTCTAGAGCGATTTCCATTTTTTTTTAAATTAATAAATTTGGGAAACTGAAACTCTCGCCGGAAGTTATATTACGGATGAAGTTTAATATCAGAAATTGAATCTAACCGGACACCGTTTGCTGCGGACTTTGAGACGGGGATTCTTCTGGTTTGCCTCCCCTCACCCCCGAGAAATATTTTAGTGGCAAAGGTAAACAATGAAATAATTTTTCTCTTTTTTTTTTTTTTGGATAATTTTTATTTAGTCATTTACAAAAACACAAGTGTCTCGGTCGTTGACAACAACTTTTTCATTTTTTTTTTATCTATTCCCCCCCCCCCTATGAATTTTTAAAATCTATTTTTTCCACCTATGAAATTTAAAAAATCTATTTATCCCCCCTATGATTTTTTTTTATCTATTCCCCCCCCCCTTATGAATTTTTAAAAATCTATTCCCCCCCCCATGAATTTAAAAAAATCTATCCCCCCCCCCTATGAATTTTTTAATCTGTTTTTTCCCCCCTATGAATTTTTTTAGTCCTTAAAAAAACAAAACAAGGATCCCGGTCATCGATTTAATCAATTTACGTTTGACGTTGTCTTTATTTGTCGTCTGCCAGGTTTTTTTTGTCTCAGCTTCTGATTGGATAAACGTTTCGGTGATTTCCGTCTGTTTACGTAAATCTGCTTCGGCGAAAGTCGGTTTTGAAGTACCGTGATTTTTTTACAATAAAATTTATTGGAAAGGGACTAGAGCGAGCAAATATTCTCAACCCTAAACCTAACCCTAACCGTGATTTTTACATTGAAATGCATTGGAAATTTCAACAAAAAAAAAAGGCGGGGGGGGGGGGGGTGCAATTCTTCAATAAAATGAAAGTCCTTACCTTTTTTCTTTTTGTTTCTATGCTGGCAGTAGGCGACTTTAAGC
>OY744552.1:11658627-11673627 GCA_963556195.1 Sepiola atlantica
ATACATGAGTATATATATATGTATATATGCATATATATACATGAGTATATATATATGTATATATGCATATATATATATGTATATATGCATATATATACATGAGTATATATGCAAATATATATACATATATGAGTATATATGCATATATATATACATATGAGTATATATGAGTATATATGCATATATATATACATATATATACATGTGAGTATATATGCATATATATACATATATATACACATACACGTATATATACATATGTGTATATATGTATATATATATACATATATACGCATATATATACATATATACGCATATATATATACGTATATATACGCATAGATATATATATATACGCATATATACATATATACGTATATATATATACGCATATATACATATATATATACGTATATATATACATATATATACGTATATATACGTATATATATACGTATATATACGTATATATATACATATATATACGTATATATATATACGTATATATACGTATATATATACGTATATATACGTATATATATACGTATATATACATATATATATACGTATATATACATATATATATACGTATATATACATATATATACGTATATATACGTATATATATACATATATATACGCATATATATACGTATATATATACGCATATATATACGTATATATATACGCATATATATACGTATATATATACGCACATATATACATATATATATACGCATATATATACATATATATATACGCATATATATACATATATATATACGCATATACATATATATACACGCATATATATACGTATATACATATATATACTTATATATATACATATATATACGCATATATATAAATATATATACGTATATATATATATATATATACGTATATATATATATATATATATATATATATATATATATATATATAAATATATATATATACACATATGTACGTATATATACGCATCGCCGCAATGTATCATCTTTGTGCTTGTTTTACAAATACTTCAATGGATTATGCTCCGATGAGTTGGCTACTCTGGTGCCCCCTCGACGTAAATTCACTAGACCAACTCGACAATCAGCTAGGTCTCATTCATTCACTGTGGAGGTCCCTAGATGTCGGAGGGCCTTCTACTCAAGTAGCTTCTTTCCTCGTGCTGCTGGCCTCTGGAACTCTCTCCCTGCTCCCTGTTTCCCCGACAGAACAGACATGCAGAAATTTAAAACTAATGTAAACAGACATCTCGCTGCGCAGATCCCAAGTTATGTTGACCCCCTTTCCTTCTCCCCTTTTCTTTTCTCAGTAGCCCCTTACGTCTACAGTGGCGGCCTACTTTGTTTGGGGGTGAACTATGTTATATATATATATATATATATATATATATATATATATATACGTATACATATATATATATATATATATATATATATACGTATACATACGCATATATATATATATATATATATACGTATACATATATATATATATATATATATATACGTATACATACGCATATATATATATATATATATATACGTATACTATATATATATATATATACGTATACATACGCATATATATATATATATATATATATACGTATACATACGCATATATTATATATATATACGTATACATACGCATATATATATATATATACGTATACATACGCATATATATATATATATACGTATACATACGCATATATATATATATATATACGAATACATACGCATATATATATACGTATACATACGCATATATATATATATACGTATACATACGCATATATATATATATATATACGTATACATACGCATATATATATACGTATACATACGCATATATATATATACGTATACATACGCATATATATATACGTATACATACGCATATATATATATACGTATACATACGCATATATATACGTATACATACGCATATATATATATATATATACGTATACATACGCATATGTATATATATATATACGTATACATACGCATATAGATAAATACGTATATATACGTATATATATACGTATATATATACATACGTATATATACGTATATATATACGTATATATATACATACGTATATATACGTATATATATACGTATATATACATATATACGTATATATATACATATATACGTATATATATACGTATATATACATATATACGTATATATATACATATATACGTATATATATACGTATATATACATATATATGCATATATATACATATATATGCATATATATACATATATATGCATATATATATATACGTATATATATATACATATATATACATATACATATATATACATATATATAATATTTTCCTTTTTTTCTCTTATCTTTCTGTTTTTGCTGGAGATGGAGCATCCTACCGGATGCCAGACATTCACCGGCTATTTCAGAACACTCCAGCCTAGAGATCTTTTTAAGATTCTAACCGTCCCTTTATGTGTAATTGTTTGTATTTCTCTTGCACTCGGTTCACCGGGTATACTCGCCAGATAGCTTTTGAAATTCTTTTTCATTAGTCCTGTTGCTCTTATAATTACTGGCATGATGGAGATTTTCCTAAGATTCCAGTTTTTTTTCATGCCGTACATATAAAATCTTGATATTTCGTAATCTTTTCCCTTTCAGCTCTGTTCAATTCTGCATCATTAGAGACACTGACTTCAACTAGGGTTGCTACTTTCTCCTTTTTGTCCCATATTACAATGTCAGTTTAACAGCTCCGTTTTCTAGATATGTAGCTGTAGGGATTGTATAGTCATAGTGGATGGTGTATAACTTAT
Organism: Sepiola atlantica; assembly: GCA_963556195.1. Taxonomy (NCBI): domain Eukaryota; kingdom Metazoa; phylum Mollusca; class Cephalopoda; order Sepiida; family Sepiolidae; genus Sepiola; species Sepiola atlantica. The sequence goes on from OY744552.1 coordinate 11,661,464, forward strand.
TTCCAACTGTTCTTTCTGGTATATGCTCCCAGGACTTGCTGCTACACTGGATATTCAACTTACACATATGATGACTGAAAGGTCTTGCCCGACGAGTGCCACTCCTTCATTCAGAAAACTGTCATTGTCCGAAGGAATATCTGTACTGAGATTGTAAATAAAGAGATCAAGCTTTGTACGACAGCTAGATCCCTCTCTCGGTTAAATCTTTTTTTAAATCCAGCAACAACCGAAAGTAAAATAGCCAGTAACAAGTTAAAACTGCATACCAACATTATGTGAGGAGTGGTCTTCCATTTAAAAAAATAATAAAAACGTATATATATATATATATATATATATATATATATATATATATATATATATATATATATATATATATATTATATACATATATAAAAATATAATAACCACGTGAGAAATATTTACCCCTTGCTCATCTGCCTGGCCCTCTCAGCGAGTTCAATAAGCTGAAATTTGAAGAAAAATAATCATAATTAGAAATGGCCAATATCAATGATAACAAAATCTTTCCTTCACTCATTCATGAATGAAGCCCAACTCCGACTTTCTTCAGGTGCGTCTTGTCGAACTCAGGAATTTTTATGTCGAATTCGAGGATCTATACCAAATCTTTCTACTGAACTCTTTATTTAATCCACGGGGAGTAGATTATTCTCGTCCCGTCAGCCATGACCGGGTAGAAGTCTTAAGTAATTCGTAATTACAATATTAGTATCGCCTGTACTGAGGATTGAACCTTCAACTCCCAGAATAATGTCACTTAGAACAGATTATAACTTAGCACTTTTATCCATTGCGGGTCCATGTAATAATAACATCCAAGCTCTACTCCTTCATCATTATTGTGTCCTTACGGGGCCGAAATAAACATATATCACAGATATTTCCATTTCTGGTTTATAGGCGAAAAACGTTCTCCAAAAGAGCATGCTTCAGATTTTTGAGAAGGAGGTATACTCTCGAAATATTAAATAAACATTGGACCCATTATTATTATTATTTACTCACTAGGAGTTATCACACTGGTCATCGTCAGTGATCGCCCACTGCCAACAACCTGTGGTATTCCCTGGAGTCTGAGTGACAACAAGTCTCCTCAGACTTCCAGTATGCTCCACCTCTTTTCGTTAATCACCGCTGATGACCTTGCGGTATCGCAACAGCCACCTACCACCGATTTCCTGCTGATAAGGGCCATTGGTCCCCTCTGGGGCCCGAGTGGCAACAAGCCTCCCCAAGGTCCCAGAGCTGTCCGCGCTCTTCCAGTGGAGGTCTGGTTTGTGCTTTCCCTCCTCGACCCTCTGTCCATAATTTTCGTGGTGTCAGCCTATGCTTGCGCCTCTCTCGTGCGGTTGTATTTTCCTCGGTTCTGTTTTCTTGTGCTTCCATGTGTTTGTTCCCATTCGTTGCTTATGTGGGTTGGTTTCCGCATTCGAGGACATTTCTCAGGATTGTAGCTGTTTTGATCATTACTGTCCTTTGTATGGTCTCAGTTATCCCTTTGATTCCTATTTCTCCTAGTCTTTTCTCCATGTTTTTGGGGACTGTTCCTAGTGCTCCTATGATTATTGGTGTTATACTGACTTTCTTCATGTTCCATATTCCTTTCAATTCTCTGGCAAGTTCAGTATATTTGCTTCTCTTTTCCGTCTCTTTGATCTTCACTCTGTGGTCTGCTGGAACGGCAAAGTCCACGATTTTGCAGGATTTTTCTTTCTTGTTGATTATTATCATATCCGGTCTCCTTGCTGTTATGGGTTTGTCTGTTTGTACATTCATATCCCATATGATTTTGTGTTTTTCGTTTTCTAGTACAGTTTCTGGTTTGTGTTTGTACCGTTTTTTTGCATATTCGAAATTCAGTTGTTTGCACATTTCCCGGTGTACTTCTTTCCCCATGCTGTCATGTCTGTTCTTGTATTCCCTTTGTGCTAGCTTGCTGCATTCACTTATTATATGATTTATCGTTTCGTCTCTTTGTCCACACAATCTGCATTTGCTGTTTTCCTGGGTTTTATCTATCTTTCATTTATGACGGTACAGCAGATTATTGGATGCTTGGTGATTTTTAGCGGGGATGGTTTTCTCTAATTTGAGAAATTTCATAATATTCGAAATTAGAAGATCGTGAAAACAAATGAGAAAACTTTCAATCAGTTATTTTAATTTTTGTTGTGGTTGTTGTCTTAAGGGCCGGATGAAATAACATGAACAGAAGGTAATTAACAAGAAATTGCATTAACAGAGAGTACAGAAGTAATGGGTTGACAGAGACCGCTTCCTCACTTCGCCTCTCTTATCACTTTTACTGATTGGTTATAACGTATTTATTCATAGTCACGAAGAGTCCATACAGTGATGGAACAGGGTAGATCATGTATGAGACGTCTGAGAAATTATATACCAGCCACCGTATTCTCTGAACGTCTCTCCAACAGATTATACGATCGTTTAAAAAGTTTGGACACTCATTTGAGGAAGACAATAAAAAGCGACTCACGTCTTTCTGTTGCCTCTTGTAATTCTCCTCGTGGTCGAATTTGTCGCCAGCCAGCTTTCGCAGGTGGTCGTGCAACTGTTTCGCCTTCTCCTTCAGCTTCTCGAGATCCATGCCGTTGATTTCCAGGGGTTGTATCCTCTGGGCCAAAATGGCTTTCTTCTCTTCTTCAAGCTGTTCTTTGGATTTTTGCATGTCTTCCTTGGAGGTAGGCTGAAGAAAAAAAAAAAAAAAAAAAAACGAAAAAAAAAAAAAAGTTTAAGAACACATTATCACGAGACTGCTTCCGCGCAGAGTACAACATGATACTCTTCAAATTCAATGTCTATAAATATTTGTCATAAACCGTCTTCATAAGAATTCAGATTTTGTCTATTCCATTCATTATTTCTCAATCCTCTCATTATATTCTTCATCATTCAACTAAAAATCCATCCATCTCATTAACTTTTATCCTCGAGTTGCTTTTAGCCTCGTTAAGTGATGACTCATTAGTCAACAACAACAAAAAAATACGTTCATTCAGTCTGTGCATTTAGCTATTTCAAACTTAAGCGTGACAGACCAATGAAGGCGCTATTTCAAATCTTTTTATTTGAATTCCGTAGAGTCTCTCTGGTGCATGATTCGTAGTAAGAAAGAATAAGGTTACAATCCTAATATAAACAAATGGTTGCTAATGATACCGATCTTATTAGAAGCAGCAGAGACAGTGAATGTTGTTTTTACGTATCGACTCTCGAGTGGACAAAATCTCTAATCAGCAGGTTCTTTTCAGCCAACCACAGATGCAAGAATATTCACTCCAAATTCCAACGCGTACTATAAAAACCTAAACGCAAGACTTCTTTTTATCTTTTTTTTCCGGTATTTTTCTTGCAAAGACAACACACACGCGCGTGTAAGACACATTCTGCCTAGGCTCATTGGAGCCCGAAAAGCCCGCGGCAAGCACAAGCACATTACAGTAGACTTTAACGAACTACAAAACACAGCGCCAGCATATACACACCGTCAACTGAACTGGCTCGCACACAAGTTCGTGCATACACTCTCTCACTCGCAAAACTGGCACGCTAATATAAACACACATCTACATGCCTATTCATTTTACACACTTAACACGAAAACTTGCACGGCGACAGCCGAAATGAGCATGTCTACTCAAATTCTCCTTACAGAGAAAACAACTCTTCTTTCACCTGACCCGTTCTCGACACTCTGAACTCTCAATCTTCACCAACACTTCATTTTTATTGACTTAACAAGTAAATATAATTATTTTTATATCGATAGACGTTATCATTCTTTCATTTGATAATGTCATAGCTTACACATTGGTGACCCCGACGTGCGGTCTCTTCAACAAGCTTAAAATAAAAATTACGGTAAGATTTGAGAATACACACCCATTTACGCAGACATCTGTAATATTTAAGTTGTGTAAAAACTCGAAATAGATTTTCAACGAAGAAAATAGAGAAGAAAAAAAAAAGACATTTTTGCAGATTTGAATTTTAAAGACATTTTTAATTACAAAAAAAAAACGGTGCGAAAAAAAAGTTAGAATTTATTCGTCTTAAATTAATATATTTATTTTAATAATAAATATCTTTTTAGGAATAGGTATCCAAGAAAATTACAGTACTTACGTCATTAATTCCGAGTTTCATCGGAGACTTCTGAGACTGGCGAAAGTTAACGAACTTCACCGAACAAACTGAATGTATCATTAGCGAACATTTTTTTTTATTTACGTTAACCTCAACCTAAACCTTAAGTAACCCTAAACTTACCCTAACTCAACCCTAACGTAAGTTTTAGGTTTAGTTCGGCAAAAGTCGGTTTAGTTCGGTTCATATTGTGTAGAAGCATCGGAACTTGATTCGGCTGTCTCCGTTCGTAGTCGGAACTGCTTACATCACGCCTGAAAATATCTGGATACCTATTCCTAAAAAGCGCCCTTTATTTATTTATTAAAAGTCGCAAAAATATTTTTAGTAATAACTTAATTCTTTTTTTATTATTATTATTATTATTATTATTATTATTACTATTATTACTATTATTATTATTACTATTATTATTATTACTATTATTATTACTATTATTATTATTACTATTACTATTATTACTATTATTATTATTACTATTATTACTATTACTATTATTATTATTATTACTACTATTATTACTATTACTATTATTATTATTATTATTATTATTATTATCATTATTATTATTATTACTATTACTATTACGATTACTATTATTTACTCACTAGGAGTTATCACACTGGTCATCGTCAGTGGTCACCCACTGCCGACAACCTGTGGTATTCCCTGGAGTCTGAGTGACAACAAGTCTCCTCAGGCCTCCAGTATGCTCCACCTCTTTTCGTTCATCACCGCTGATGACCTTGCGGTAATCGCAATAGCCACCTACCAACGATTTCCCGCTGACAAGGGCCATTGGTCCCCTCTGGGGCCCGAGTGGCAACAAGCCTTCCCAAGGTCCCAGAGTTGTCCGCGCTCTTCCAGTGGAGGTCTGGTTTTGCGCTTTCCCTCCTCGACCCTCTGTCCATAATTTTCGTGGCGTCAGCCTATGCTTGCGCCTCTCTCGTGCGGTTGTATTTTCCCCGGTTCTGTTGTTTTGTGCTTCCATGTGTTTGTTCTCCATTCGTTGCTTATGTGGGTTATTATTATTATTATTATTATTATTATTATTATTATTATTATTATTATTATTATTATTATTATTATTATTATTACTATTATTATTATTATTATTATTATTTATTATTATTATTTTTATTATTATTATTTAAGTAACGGGTATTCTTGCAGTCTACTTAACAGCCGAGAAATCGAAAATAAACAAAATATACAAACAAATAACTTATACCTAACGGCGCGTAAAAATTTAACTTTCTACTTACCTCCTTTGCCTCGCTACTCTCACCGCCCTTCTTGGCAATAACATAGTTGGGCTTTTTAGGTTTCAATCTGTCTTCAGCATCCTTCTTCTTTTTGTCACGTTCCTCCTTCTTTCGTGACTCTTCTTCCTTCTTCTTTTTCTTCTTCTCCTCCTGGAAGTACACGAAATGACGTCACATTACAAAAACAATAACATCAACAAAAGCATTTGGCGGCGAAGAAAAAACATATAATATATATATATATATATATATATATATATATATATATATATATATATATATATATATATATGTATTTTACTATAAACATCAATATCGGAGGTTCGATCTCTGTAAGTTAGCCATGCTGATGACGGCTGTAAGCCAGAAACACGTGTCCATGGATTACTTTTATGTACGTATAATATATATATATATATATATATATATATATATATGTGTGTGTGTGTGTGTGCGCAAAGTTCAATAATTTCGGTAGGAAATCAGAGAAAGAATAACATTTTAAAAGAAAAAACCGGTAAAGCTCTCGTTTTTTATGATTTATTCCTGTGTTTAATTTGTTTTTCCTTTTGTCTTTTTATACACACACACACACACATATATATATATATATATATATATATATATATATTTGTGTTGTTTATTATCTATGTAAGTATACGTTTCGTCCTTTATAATCGGGACTCATCAGCATATAAATATTCACTACTGGTCGCGCGATTCGAAACCCGAGTATTTTCAACCTAAATCACGACATCTAGAACCACTCGACCAACGCTGAATAGCTAAATAAACAGTGATAATTTTAGCACTTTATTCGGCGGCTTTGACGATGCATTTAAAGCCAGCGACGTCATGCTGTGTCAATACTACACTTACAGTGCCCATCTAGAGGGGGTTCTAGGGGCTACAAATATATATATATATATTTCTGGTGCAAGAAATAAACAGAACAAAAAAACAATGGCCATCAGAAATTAAAACATTGAATGTAAGTTAAATTAAATTTTATTTCATTTTATTTTGTTGGTGAATCCTTTTGGTTAGGAAGAAAGTGTAGTATCTGTTCTGGTGTTTCACTTAGTCTATTCTGTCCTCAGTCAGTGAAGGAGAAATCCTTCTATACTAAGGTAATTTTTATGTTTGTTCAAATCCAAATTTTCCATTTTTTGCATTCCGTTTTTGAGAAGGGAAAGCTTCTCCTGAAATTATTAAAAAATGTTACACCATTCCGGATATTTTAATAATATTTAGCAGTAAGTCTCACATTTACTGATTTTATATGGGAAAGGTGGTGCTTGTGGACTGTAGGTATGTTCGCTTTTATTATATAGACTAGCGAAAATAGACTCCCTAACGATGGTCTATTTTTGCTAGGCTGCCGCGTTCTTGGGTGGTGAGACATTTTTAGTAAAAAAAAAAGAAAAAAATTTGTCTCCGAATATTTTTTGTTTAAAAAGGATAAAAATTTTTTTTTTTTCCCGCCTAAATTTTATTTTCCCCGCAAAAAAAAATTGGGGGTGAGGATGAAATCCCCCCCCCCCCTAAAAAAAATTAGCCTTACCTCTTCAGCCTTACGTCTGGCCTCCTCGACCTTCCTCTGCTCGGCTAACCTCTTCTCCTCCTCGACCCGTTCCTTCTTACGTTGTTCCTAAGAAAGAAAAACAACAAAAATACAAATAAAATATCAATTAAAACTTTATTCACATAAGCGAAAACAAAAAAAAGTTGGAATTCACAACGATACAATTAACAAGAAGCCTAAGCACGCCTTCGCTATGAACAAAAATGAACAAAAAAAATAGTGCGTAAGTTTAAGTCTAAAGTCTAGGGGACGTTTTGTTATGCATATTAGATGAACTTCATTGGAAAGAAGATTGTGGATATTTGTGTATCAATTTTAATCTGGAAACGTAGTTTTAGAATTTCTTTTTTATTAGCTGGTCATTGCTGACAGGAGGAATAATTAATACGAATTGAGCTAACAGACGGTGTAATACGAAAAAGTGACGAAAAAAGGACGAAGTGTTATGTGCGGCATCTTTCCAAATTTGGCAGCACTATTTTATCTTAGAACGCATCTGGCTCTTATAGAGGTAGAGGATTTCATCGGAAATCAGGAACTTTCTGGAGAAATAGAATGATCCAACCATATTTCCAGTGACCATAGCAACAGACTAGACATACGTCTTCAATTTTTAGATCTGGAGTGAAAGTCAGCTCTAAGAGTTTAGCAGAACAAGGGGATTGTTAAAAGAGAGTGAGCGCCATTCATTTCGATCAACACAGGCCAACACAGGGTTCCGAGTATTGGTCAACATCGATAGCTTTTATTTAAGGGTTATACAACAATAAAATAATTCGCCCCCCTAGCCCTGTTCATTAACTTAGACATGTAGGGCTTAATGTATGGCTTACTGTATGTCTTACTGTATGGCATAATGTATGGCATAATGTATGGTTTAATGTATGGCTTAATGTATGTCTTAATGTATGGCATAATGTATGTCTTAATGTATGTCTTAATGTATGGCATAATGTATGGCATAATGTATGGCTTAATGTATGTCTTAATGTATGTCTTAATGTATGTCTTAATGTATGGCATAATGTATGTCTTAATGTATGTCTTAATGTATGTCTTAATGTATGGCATAATGTATGTCTTAATGTATGTCTTAATGTATGTCTTAATGTATGTCTTAATGTATGTCTTAATGTATGGCATAATGTATGTCTTAATGTATGGCATAATGTATGTCTTAATGTATGTCTTAATGTATGTCTTAATGTATGGCATAATGTATGTCTTAATGTATGTCTTAATGTATGGCATAATGTATGTCTTAATGTATGGCATAATGTATGTCTTAATGTATGGCATAATGTATGGCTTAATGTATGTCTTAATGTATGGCTTAATGTATGGCTTAATGTATGGCTTAATGTAGGGCTTAATGTCTTTGGTTTTTGTAGTCAGTTAAGAAATACTTACTCTCCTCAATCGCAATTGGCGGATCTCTTCTTCGTCCTTGTCTCGCTCGGCTTTTCTCATTTCTTCGTATTCGGCCATTTCTTCTTTTTGTTTTTCAAGGTTTCTAAGCTTTTTGGCCTAGAATTAAAATAGATAGATAAATAAATAAATAATAATAATAATAATAATAATAATGATAATAAATTTTACAACTGGTAATATGGAAGCAGTTTACAATTATGACCAAATACACAATTTAAAAAACTGTATCGAAGTACATTATCATATTGCCAATAACATGGTACAACAATAACAAATAAAAATTGGCTAGTCAGAATCAAAGTTTGAGATGTAAGCTTAAGTGCTATTCAGGTCCAACTTTTAAAATCGCACAAGATTACTTTATACGCTAGATAAATAATAATAATGGTGATGATAATAATAATAGTGATAATATTAATAATAATGATAATATTATTAATGATAATAATAATGATAATGATAACATTATTATTAATAATAATAATAATGATAATAATAATAATGATAACATTACGTCAGTAGGAATCACGTTTTTCCCTTGGAGATATCTGGCTCGAAAACCAGGGTACGTTGCGATCAGCTGACGGGCCTTTTATAAGGCCCCCACGTGATCGAAAATAAAAACGGACTTTGACTTCCAATTTTCGTCGTTGACGTTCAAGCAGGAAGTATTTCTGTCAACTTTTCACGTGAAAGACACCCAAACGTGAGAACGTGCAAGTTTTTACACCGTGCAACGTAGTTTTCACACTTTAGCACATTATTTTTTTCTTGTGGAAAACTTTACAATTTAGAAGAGTATGCCCCCATGAAAAACATTTAAAATAAACGAGATGCCAAAAAAAAAAAAAAAAATTGACAGAGAAAAGAATTGCTCTACATCGATTTTTGAGTAATATTCGTCTATTTTAACTAGACTGGTACGTCAATAATATGTATGTGCGGCGTAAACTCCTAAACTAATCGACTTATTATGAATTATAGGATACGTATTCTTGGCGACACGGTGAGTAACGTGAGTAACGTGGGCACTTCATTTCTTTTTGTAAACTTTACCATGAAAAAAAAATGACACAATACTGGTGATGAATTATTATTCCGAAATTAATAAGATTAAAATAATAATTTAAAAAAATGAATCTTGCATTGATAAAGGCTTCTATTTTCAATTTTAATTATATATATATATATATATATATATATATATATATATATATATATATATATATATATATATATAGGGTGGGCAAAAATAAGGGTCCTATTTTTAAAAATTCATAACTTTTTTATTTATTGATTAAAAAATTTTTTTTTTTTAGAATAAGTAAAGGACCCCTTCCGAAGCAAGCATGAGCCGTATTAGCCCTAAGGAACGTACCCTCATTTAGAAAACATTATTTTTGCTTAAAAAACTCAAAACAGTGTAAAAAACAATACTTTAGTTTTTGTAAGTTTTAAGAAGTGTTTTTCGACTAAAATTTGTTTTGTTTATTTCAAAAAATCTCGGAAGGGTCAGTCTACACACACATAAAGTTTGGTGAGTTTAACTTTTATTTTGTGGAAGTTATTCAAATTCAAGTTATTCAAATTTAAAGATAGGACCCTTATTTTGGCCCACCCTGTATATATATAGTCATCCACATACACACTGTTTCGCTCTTCAGTGCGGCTAGACCAGTTAGTGCCTCAAGCCGGGATTGAAACTCAACCGTCGAGCTGACAGTCGGCGCCCCTACCCCTGCGCTATCATCGACACTGACTGAATGTAACTAATATCTCAATGTAAACATTGTCAAGTACCGGGAGCTCGAATTAGTTTTACCTAATGAGTTCTGCCTTAAAGCTAATGGCAGTAGGCGATATTCTTACAAATAAGCTCTACCCAGGGAGGGAGCTTCATATAGTCATCCACATACAGACTGTTTCGTTGTATCACAGCTCTTCAGTGCGGCTAGACCAGTTAGTGCCTCAAGCCAGGATTGAAACTCAACCGTATATATATATATATATATATATATATATATATATATATATATATATATATATGATGGAATATTATTCCGAAATTAATAAGATTAAAATAAAAATAAAAATTAATTAATCCTGCATTGATAAAGGCTTCTATTTTCAATTTTAATAATACTGACCCACCAATGCTTTGAAATGAACGACCCATTTTCTTAAACTTCGAGCATGCCAACGCTTTCTTCGTCCTACAACCAGAATTTGAATTCATAACCGCCAACGACATCGCCGCGGATACACCCATTACAAGGATATTTTATCAAAAATACAAAAGGAAAAATAGTTTGTTTATTTTTATTTATTTTTTTTATGAAAAAAAATGACACAATACTGGGGATGAATTATTATTCCGAAATTAATAAGATTAAAATAATAATTTAAAAAATGAATCTTGCATTGATAAAAGCTTCTATTTTCAATTTTAATATATATATATATATATATATATATATATATATATATAGATTTAGATTTTTCACTTATAAAATAGATCATTCAGTGAAGACCGGGGTTGTTCCAATAAAAAACAAGCTCGATGATACTCGATTACAGAGTACAGAGCATTTATATGTGATTTTATGAAGGCTTACCAAATCATTCCTTTCAAGACACCAATGATCACCATTAAAGATATTTTTTCCTACAAATATTTATTCAAATTAAATGTTTTTTCCTACACGTGTTTCACTACCAAGCAGTTACTTGCTTGGCAGTACTTGTGTTTTGTCGGCAGTTGAAACCAGTATTCCAGACATTTAATTTCCCTGATGATCTGCCAAGCAAGTAACTGCTTGGTAGTGAAACACGTGTAGGAAAAAACATTTAATTTGAATAAATAGTATTTGTAGGAAAAAATATCTTTAATGGTGATCATTGGTGTCTTGAAAGGAATGATTTGGTAAGCCTTCATAAAATCACATATATATATATATATATATATATATATATATATATATATATATATACATATATATATAGGATCAAAATAAACCAAAGTGAAAACTTTTAGTAGATGGAACCTATTGTGAAAAGGATTAGCTCAATATACGAGATAGAGCAATAGTAGAGATAGAAGAAAAAAGAGTGATAAATATGCGACGATTGACCAAATTTATTTCAAATTTCAATTGTTCAATGCAAGGTTGTCAATAATAAACTAGTGTTTATTTTTCTTTCCTTAAGCCAAGGCTTTTCAAAGATCGAAATCTTATCATCAGAGGAGAAATACAGATGGATAAGTTGGCTTTCGAAAAAAACAAAGTTCAAATATTTGAAAAATATGAGAATTATTATTAAAAATTATTAAAATAATTTTTGTTAAAAAAAACGTATTGAATGAAAAGAAAAATTCCGTGAAAAAGATTGAAAAGCCTTGGCTTAAGGAAAGAAAAATAAACACTAGTTTATTACTGACAACCTTGCATTGAACAATTGAAATTTGAAATAAATTTGGACAATCGTCGCATATTTATCACTCTTTTTTTCTTCTATCTCTCTCTATATATATAATATATATATATAATTTAGAAGTAAACAAAATTTATGACAATCATTAAGAGTATATCAGTTCCAGAAAACCAACATCAAAAGATTTTGCATACGAACGTTTCTAAGACATTTATTGGATAATGAGTCTCTGCATCAGCACAAATTACAAAGTACAT
>OY744552.1:11706127-11741127 GCA_963556195.1 Sepiola atlantica
CTTGTGCCTAACCTCCTGAAGAGGAGGTAATTAATACCACGCACACACATCCAGATAATTCGTTAAACAAAGAAAAAAAAACAAAAAAAAACAACAAAAAACAAACATAAAACACTGAATCATCACGTGTATATAGAAAAGCTATACACACATATGTTACACACAATACATCAAATAATGAGAGGAGATTAATGGACATGTAAAGTAGATGGATCAAAGGCCCATACATCAATGGACGCTGCTGTCTGGCTCAAGGCCACTGCCCCTTAATTAATTGAACCACACAAATGACTAAAATACCGAGATCTAAACGTAAGGGGGTTTTAACATAGTTCACCCCAAACATAGCAAGCAAAACAATATAAAAAATATTTATCCCAAACATAGATATTGAAACGGAAACAATATTAGAAATTATGTAATACTTTGATTTTTTTTGTATAGCAGAGTTCACCCCAAACAAGGCAGGCCGCCACTGTAGACGTAAGGGGCTACTGAGAATTAGGATGAAAGTTTAGGGGGTCATCCTAAATTGAGAGCTGTGCAGCGAGATGCTTGTTCACATTAGTTTCACACCTCTGCATGTCGGTATAGTCGGCGAAACAGGGAGCAGGGAGGGAGTTCACAAAGCCGGCAGCTCGATGAAAGAAGCTATTGGAGTAGAAGGCTTTCCGGCATCTGGGGACCTCCACAGTGAATGGATGGGATCTAGCTGATTGTAGGGTTGGTCGAGTGTATTTATGTAAAGGGGGCACCAGAGCAGCAAGTTCATCGGAGCACATTCCATTGAAGTACTTGTAAAATAAGCACAAGGATGAAACATTGCAGCGATGGGACAGGGGCTGGAGCTTGGTGGATTGTGAAGGACCTATCAAGTTGACGACTCTTTTCTTGGACCTTGTCTAGTAGATGGTGCATCAGCCCAGGTGTGACAACAATACTCCATGCATGGACGGCAACCTCTGGCACACGAAGGCTTAGTGTCCGGCCCGCCACCCTGCTATGCTTTATTATTGCAATCCGGCCCGCGGACGTCCCAGTAAAACTCATATCATTTTGTGACATAGATGTAAAAGTAGGTTTCGATTAAGATTTACAGTGGGATAAAAATGTATAAATATCAGCAAGCGATGATGCATGTATATTTCATTTTTCTTTAACTATTAATTTTAAATCCTTGGACTGAGATAAAAATAGAAAAAGAGAAAGAGGGAGGCAAAGAGGAAACGAGAGACGAGGAAAGGGCACGAAGCAGAGAACTTATGTGAGGTGTGTCAAAACGAATGCTGGATCAACTTGCTACTTCCCCGTCATTATTTTTTATGGTTCCAAAATGGCTCTTCGTCGGCGCCTTGTATAACATCACATACAGAAGTCTCTTGAGAAAAAATATCAGATTTGTAGAGTGTTCAATGCAATTTTTGTACAATTTATTCATGCAAACAAAATATAGTAATTCTGAGATTTCGTTTTTCACTCCGGGCCGCAATCTCCTTCCAAAAGTCTCATCTGGCCCTCACTCTGAAAAGGTTACCCGACCCTGACATAGACCGATACAAAATAGTTGACTCCTGCAACTGCTACATGTTGATAAAGTCTCTGAAAAGGTTACCCGACCCTAACATAGACCGATACAAAATAGTTCACTCCTGCAACTGCTACATGTTGATAAAGTCTCTGAAAAGGTTACCCGACCCTAACATAGACCGATACAAAATAGTTCACTCCTGCAACTGCTACATGTTGATAAAGTCTCTGAAAAGGTTACCCGACCCTGACATAGACCGATACAAAATAGTTGACTCCTGCAACTGCTACATGTTGATAAAGTCTCTGAAAAGGTTACCCGACCCTAACATAGACCGATACAAAATAGTTCACTCCTGCAACTGCTACATGTTGATAAAGTCTCTGAAAAGGTTACCCGACCCTAACATAGACCGATACAAAATAGTTCACTCCTGCAACTGCTACATGTTGATAAAGTCTCTGAAAAGGTTACCCGACCCTAACATAGACCGATACAAAATAGTTCACTCCTGCAACTGCTACATGTTGATAAAGTCTCTGAAAAGGTTACCCGACCCTAACATAGACCGATACAAAATAGTTCACTCCTGCAACTGCTACATGTTGATAAAGTCTCTGAAAAGGTTACCCGACCCTGGTCTACGTCATTGTGCAACTGTTCACATTTGTGTGATTATTTTATTGAAACAAAACTTTTGCTATCAACCACCATTTACTATTTCGGACAATCTACATCTGTCAGGATGTGAGTAACCAATGGTAACAAAAAACTAAAATTGAGATGAATTTCTTAACCTGGGGAGCCACGCCCTCTCACCGTGTGTTTGTGTGTATGGAGAGAGGGTAGCACAAAAAAAACAAAACAATAACTCTTTCTTAAACAACTCCAATCAGTTTCTATTAAGAAAATCAAAATTAAGTGAAAGACACAGAGAGCGCATGTGAAGGGAAGGAGACAGGAAGTCATTCTTTGATGAAACAAAAGTCATCGAACTCCTATACCCCACCATGAACTGCTTGAAGTCTTAGCCTTCACGAGAGAAAATAACAAATCCCAGAGAAGACCAATGGTTCTTACCAGCGAGAAATCAATGGTAAACGGCTGTTGTGATACTGCAAGTTTATTTGCGGTGGTGATCGAAAAGAGGTGGAGAGTACTGGAAATCTGGGGAGGCTTGTTGTCACTCAGACTCCAGGGAACACCACCGGTTGTTGTCGGTGAGCAATCACTGATGACCTGTGTGAGAACTCCTAGTGAGTAAATAATAATAATAATAATAATAATAATAATAATAATAATAATAATAATAATAATAATAATATGGACAGAGGGTCGAGAAAATTATGGACAGAGGGTCGAGAAGGGAAAGCGCAAACCAGACCTCCACTGGAAGAGCGCGGACAGCTCTGGGACCGTGGGGAGGCTTGTTGCCACTCGGGCCCCAGAGGGGACCAATGGCCCTTATCAGCGGGAAATCGTTGGTAGGTGGCTGTTGCGATTACCGCAAGGTCATCAGCGGTGATGAACGAAAAGAGGTGGAGCATACTGGAAGTCTGAGGAGACTTGTTGTCACTCAGACTCCAGGGAATACCACAGGTTGTCGGCAGTGGGCGATCACTGACGACGACCGGTGTGATAACTCCTAGTGAGTAAATAATAATAATAATAATAAAGAAAACAATTTATTTTCTTCATCAAATCACATCGAGTGTGTTTTTCGTGGGAGGTGCCGACGTCACGTATGACGTCAACGAGATAACTTGGATTCGAAATCACGTGACTGAGAGAACGGGCTATCTGGCGTTTTTCCAATGGCTGCCAGATGCATTTGTTTCCGTTTATTTTCACATAAAGTCTTATCAAACAACCTTTATATCTATTGATTTACCCATGCTTGAATGGACATCGCGGTTAATCATTATCAAGAAGGAATAAAAATAATTAAAAAATAAATTAATTTAAAAAATATCCAATTTCAGCATTACATTTTTTTTTAAAGTTCACACCACTAAAACTCGCCAGTTTATTATGCAATATAAAAAAATAACTTAAAATTAAAAATATCGTTTAAAAGTAAATTACCTAAAACCTCATCAGATAAAGTGAGTATAATCACATTGAAACATGTTATTCTAATATTTAGTAAGAGACTTATTTTTCGCACCACCGTTTGTTCCACAGTACAATAATAACATCAAAATACATTTTATTAAAAAGAAATTTGTTTACTTCAGTAACAAATAATTTGAAACACCCACAATTTTATAAAGAGGTTTTACCTCGAAATATATTAGATCACTGTGTAGAAGTTGTGGTGACTAAACACGTAGGATTTACTATTAAAAAAAATCACCTCGTTTTTGTCCTTCTTAACATCGACATATTTCCACTTCTTGCAGTGACTTCTCTATATACATATTACATGCGATGCTTTGAGCAAACTACATCACCTTATTAATATAATAATATTTTATAATGTTTATTCATTTTTTTTATGTCCCTGCCTTTTTTTTTTACTGCGAATCACCTATCCCCGTCGCCATTTTGAATTTTTGCTTCGAAAACAGAGACGAAGAGAAGAATCAAACGAGACCGCAATCCTTACATTTTACTGAATGAGAAGAAAGTCGACGAATCTTTTCGCCATTTTATTTATGTTGCAAACAGGAGGCCCTGGGTCGACAACCTCTATATTGATTACATTATGAGACAACTTGTCAACACAACTATAAGTCATTGGCATTCTGTCCGTTTTCACTTGTTTGCCTGTCCGTTTCTCTATTTTTACTTGTCCGTGTCTGTCTGTCCGTTTTTCTTGTCTATTTTGACTATCTGTCTCCATTTGTCTGTTTATTTGTCCGTTTTTCTTGTATGCCTGTCTGTTTATCTCTTAGTCTGTCCGTTTTTCCGTTCTTACTTGTCTGTCTGTTTATCTATTTCTATTTGTCTGCGACTGTTCGTCTGTTCGTCTTCCCACTGCTTGTATATCTGTTTGTATATCTGTTTGTACTTGTCCGTATATTTTTTACTTGTCTGTTCTTAGTTGTCTGTTTATCTGTCCGTTTTCTTTTCTTGTTTTTTTCATGTCTGTTTTACTGGTCTATCTGTTTGTCTGTCCGCTTTTAGTCATCTGTCTGTCCGTTCTTACTTGTCTGTTTGTCTATTCTTACTCGTCTATGACTTGTGCTGTCCGTTTTTTTCTTGTATGTCAATTAGTTTTTTATATCCGTCTATCTCTGGGCCCATTTTTACTTGTCTGTTCTTAGTTGTCTGTTTATCTGTCCGTTTTTTTGTCTTGTCTGTCTGTTAGTTTTCATGTCCGTTTTACTGGTCTATCTGTTTGTCTGTTCGCTTTTAGTCGTCTGTCTGTCCGTTCTTACTTGTCTGTTTGTATATTTTTTACTTGTCTGTGACTATTGGCCTGTCCGTTTTTTTTCTTGTATGCCTATTAGTTTTTATATCCGTCTATCTCTGGGCCCATTTTTACTAGTCTGTCTGTCCGTTCTTACTTGTCTGTTTGTCTATTCTTACTTGTCTGTGACTATTGGTCTGTCCGTTTTTTCTTGTATGCCTATTAGTTTTTATATTCGTCTATCTCTGGGCCCATGTTTACTAGTCTGTCTGTCCGTTCTTACTTGTCTGTTTGTCTATTTTTACTTGTCTGTAACTGTTTGTCTGTCCGTTTCTTTCTGTTTGTATATCTGGTTTTACTTGGTTATTAATACGTTCTTAGTTGTCCGTCTCATTGTTTTTTCTGATCTGCGTCTTAGTTTTCATGTTCGTTTTACAGGTCCATCTATTTGTCCATTTTTAGTTGTCTCTCTGTCCGTTCTTACGTGTTTGTTGGTCTATCCTTACTTGTCCTTGGCGAGTAGTCTGTCCGTTTTCCTTGTCTGTTATTTATTTGTCTGTTTTTACTTGTCCGTTTTTCCTTGTCTGTTTTTACTTGTCCGTCTGTTTTTTCCCCCCGCAAGATTTCCAAAACAAATAATCAACGGAATTTTCACTTTTTTTTTCAATTTTTCATTTTCTAAGAATTAAGACACTGATTTGCATATGTGCGCGTTCGTTTTGCCCACATATCTAGAATAGAGCAAATATACCCATCTCGGACGCAATTGCATCAGGGGGGGGGGTCGTTTATAAATATCAGGAATAATAAAGGTCAAAGGATTATGCCGTTTCGAGGACATATTAAATACTAGCACCTATAAATTATGTGTTTTTGTTTTTTCTATTTTTTTGTTTTTGTTTTTGTTTTTGTTTTTGCTAAATGTGAAGAAATACATCATATTTGGTCGAAAAACGCACACACACTCACAAACACACACACACACACACAAACTCACACACGCACTCACAAACTCACACACAAACACACACGCACTCACAAACACACACACACACAAATTCACAAACACACACACACAAACATACAAACTCACAAACACACACACAAACATACACAAACACACACACAAACTCACAAACACGCACAAACACACACGCAAACACAAATTCACACACACACTCACAAACACACACAAACACACACAAACTCACAAACACACACAAATTCACAAACACACTCACAAACACACACAAACATACACACAAACACACACACACACACACACAAACTCACAAACACACACAAATTCACAAACAAATTCACACACACACACAAACTCACAAACACACACAAATTCACAAACACACTCACAAACACACACAAACATACACACAAACACGCACACACAAACTCACAAACATACACAAACTCACAAACAAATTCACACATACACACAAACTCACAAACACACACAAACACACACTCACAAACACACATAAATTCACAAACACACTCACAAACACACACAAACATACACACAAACCCACAAACACACATAAACTCACAAACAAATTCACACTCACAAACACACACACAAACTCACAAACACGCGCGCGATGAATCAGCCAGCCCTTCTATATTACCCGCAGAGGTTTTTGATATTTGATATCAAGGTCATAGCGAATTACCTTTCAAGGGGTTCCCCCCCCCCAACACGTAGCAGAACCCGTAAGTTCTAGCTGATGCATTTGCTGCCTCCCTCGACAACAGCGTGATTTCAACAGTGGCATCACTTACCTCCCCCCCCTTATGCCCATCCTCACTTCCATGCTACCTGTCACCCTCAAACGGGGCACTGCAAGGGCCCGGGTGGTGGGTCCACATTGTGGATAAACAGCTGTGCATGCTATTTGAGCTACCCACATAAACAATCCTAGCACCAGCATATATATATATATATATATATATATATATATATATATATATATATACTAGCATGCCTACCCCGCATTGCCCTGGCCTCCAAAAAAACAATATAGAAGAGATTAAAACGTGTGTGTATAGTAGTAGTAGTAGTAGTAGTAGTAGTAGTAGTAGTAGTAGTAGTAGTAGACCTTCGTCGGTCGTGTCCGACCATAAATGATACTTGCAGATCCAACCGGTTAGTTTCAGCATTTACAAAGCCTTGTCAGTGATGCTGATGCCCCAAGAGGCATACTACCTTAACCTAGGCATTTCTTGCTGTGGCTGAGAAGGCCTATGCGTGCCTTGTAGTCTCTGTCACAGATTAAGGAGGAGTGTGGCTGAGGAAGCTCACTTGTGTTTGCCCTTTCTTTCCTCCTTGCACGATTTTCGGCGACTTTCGTCTTCCACTTTGCTTCTCCGATGTCAAGCTGTCGTTTTAGGTTTTTTTCCCCATTCATCCCTGTCAGAGACAAAGCTTTCCCAAGATGACTGATCGATGTCAAGGGCCTTCATGTATCTCTTGCAGACATCTCTGTATCTTAGAAGAGGGCGACCACGGTCTCTCGCTGTCCTTCTTTTAACTCTCCATAAAGGAGATCTTTCGGAATTCTGCCATCAGCCATCCTGTGAACGTGACCAAGCCATCTCAGTCGGCATTGCCTCAGCAGTTTGTACATGGATTTCCGACCAGACATTTCAAGCATTTCAACATTTGTCTTTTTGTGTTCCCAGCTGATACCAAGGATAAAACGCAGGATTCTCAGATGGAATATCTGCAACTTTTCTTCTTATTTAGCATAGGTTGTCCAGATATCACTGCCATACAGCAGGATGCTTATAATGCAAGCACTATAGACTGACATTCTTATAATGCACTATAAACTACGTGCTGACCTCAAGCAGACAGGACTAGGACCACTACGTACAGCGAAACAACTTCATTGCATACGACAACTTGCGCAAGACAAGGCCAGATGGCCTGGGACTAGCATGGAGGACTGATTGCAGCTACGGGATGTCATTTGACTATCGTAGCCGCAGAACACAGTTTTAATAATAATAATAATAATAAATAACTATAAACTGACATTCTTATAATGCACTATAGACTGATATTGTTGTGCTGACTTTGAGTAAGGAGTAACGTGTGTGTAACCTTTTTATATTAAAACTTCTATCTCTCTACCTATCTCAATCTGTTCTCTCTATCTTTCTCTCTCTCCCCCTTCATGTTTTTTTCACATCTTTCCCCCATCCTTCTATCATCTCCGCCCAACTTAAATATTGAAAATAATAATATTAGTCATTCACCTCTCCTCTATATAATAGATAAAATTGGAAATGACTGAGAAAAAAAAACCGAACCTTTCTCTGACGAAATCTGGCCCAGTTGACTCCAAGAGAATAAATAAGTTGTTTTTTTTAAATTTTAGATATTATTCAGCCAGGGCAACGCCAATCAAGAATATATCAACTTCGTGGGTGTTTGTTTTCTAGTTTTTTTACTTTTCGATGGATATACACACGCATACACACAGGCAACTTCCCTTTTATATAAGAGATAGATTATTATACCAAATCTGAGTGAATCAACGTTTATATCAACGTTATATTTATATAGATTTAAATAACACAAATTACACTTTCCTCAGTTTTGGGATTGAGTTATGTTTGAAAAGAATCCATTTTAATTGTTCTAATTGCCGTAATTTGCAATTAACTCACCAAGTCACCCATCACTTACTGCGTTTCTGTCTATCACTCTCATCCTCTCTCACTGAATGTTGTTTCACTCCGTCCCTATCTTATTTTATACAGTGTTTCTCACTCTTGCTTCCGTCTGGCTTTGCAAACTAACCTTTTTTTCTGATTCAAACAATCTAACCCGAGCTCAATGGGTGACCCAACGGATCACGTTCTGTTCAATCTATGCAAATATGTAGGGGATCATATTCATCTTTTTTCTTCTTTTAAAGCGATCCTCGGTGGGAGCCTGAAAAGAACTTATTTACTTCATCAAACCACATCGAGGTGGGAGGTGCATACGTCACGAATGACGTCAGCGATATAACTTCGACTGAGAAGGAGGAATGTGGCGTTTTTCCATGGCTGCCATACATACTGCTATTCTCTCTCTCTCTCTCTTTATTTTCTCATCAAGTC
The DNA here is from genome assembly GCA_963556195.1 of Sepiola atlantica. Taxonomy (NCBI): domain Eukaryota; kingdom Metazoa; phylum Mollusca; class Cephalopoda; order Sepiida; family Sepiolidae; genus Sepiola; species Sepiola atlantica. The sequence goes on from OY744552.1 coordinate 11,715,139, forward strand.
TTATCTAACAAGATTTTTATTTATCAATTTGCTTATGCCTCGATGGCCATCTCGGTAAATCACTGCCCTTTTTTTTTTTTTGATTGCTCAATTCAATTTCCACATTAAAAATGAAAGAGCCCACACAACTAAAGCTCACAAGTAGATATACATGGACGGCGGCACCGGAAGGGGGACTCAAGCCCTCCCCCCCCCCTTTTTGACTCCCCCCCCCACACACACACACTTTACGGTCATCAATAATGAAGTTATATATGCATGTGTTTAACCGCCCCCCACACTTTTAGGAGAGCCCCCCCCCGACTTTTATAACTGTCCCGCCGGTCCTGATATATATTAAAAAAAAGTAGAACGCTCTCAGACGTTAAGCGGCCGATAAAGTGTAAAAATTTGTTATTCGCTGTTCAGAATTGGCCGAGTGGTTAAGGCGTCGGATTTGAGTTGCAAAATACTCGTAATCCGGGGGTTCGAATCGCATGACCGGTAGTGAATAGTCATATCTCTATGCTGATGAGTCCCGATTATTGAAAAGGACGAAACGTATACGTACATAGATAATAAACAATAACAAATATTTATTATATATATATATGCATGCAGCATCTTCTCTTGCAGGCAAGTATTGTTGAATATAAGAGATAACCCATGTCTAGATATCCTTTGGTAGATCCTTTCAATAGTCCGAATCAGGATCTTAGTTTCGGAGGGGAATTGGTTGATGAATATATATATATATATATATATATATATATATATATATATATATATATATATATATATATATAGTCATTCACATACAGACTGTTTCGCTGTTTCACAGCTCATCAGTGCGGCTAGACCAGTTAGTGCCTCAAGCCGGAATTGTATAAAAACTCGCTTAAAATCTATTAGTACTCTAAAGCTGACTTAATCAACGTTTGTTACCCTAAGGTTTTTATCCTATATATTTTAATTACACAAAATACATGCTAAAATATTCCTTGGTTTTGGGATTGAGTTATGTTTATAAACAAAATCCATTCAAATTGTTCTCATGAGCCGTAATTTGCAATTAACTCATCAAGTGACTCATCTTTTAATAAATTTCTGTCTATTACTCTCACCCCCTCTCACTGTACGTTGTGTGACCCTGTTCTTATTTTATAACGCTTCTATAACTTTCGTTTCCGTAACTCTCTCTCTCTCTCTCTCTCTCTCTCTCTCTCTCTCCGCAGTCGAATGTTATAAATAAAGGAAAGAATAAAATATTGGAATAGTCCATTATAAACAAAAGAGAATAAGACCAGAGGTAGTAAAAAAATAATTTACCACCTAGCAGAGTGGTGGCATTCACATGGACTAAACCGATACATTCAATTATACAAACACAAACACCTCTGGAAATGGTGCTCCAACCATGACAGACGCCAACCATGGTCAGCCATCAGGCCTTGAGACAAAAGGTCATGCCCCTCTATCCCCATAATATGCAGCAAAAAAAAAAGAAACATAATAGGCTTAAAAGGCCAACCATGGACTGTTGCACAAAAGAAGCTGCTATTGTTTTGCTACCACTACTCAAAGTTTGAAAAGTGGAGCAAAACATACAATGAAATCCAGACCCAAAATATATATAATCATAAATATTTGTTTTTATCTACATACATATAAGTTCTATCCTTTCGGGAATCGTCAGTGTAGAGATAATTATTCATACCGGTCGCAGGATTCGAAACCCCGAAGTCATGTTTTTTATTTTAACTCAAATTCCGACGTCTTAACTCACACGGCCACTATGAAGAACCTGATAAATCAGCGAGAGGAGGGGGGGGGGTAAATTAGTAAAAGGGAAGGATGCGACCCCCTTTAAAAACGCCCCCACCCCCCCCCAAAAATATCTTCTCCTTGTTTCTCATAAAAGACTAGTGTCTTTCACTAGATAGCGCTATTTTTAATAAAGACTATTTCTCACCGTAAAACAAATTTTCCACTAAATATACTTTGAATAAATTTAAAGAAAAAACTAAAAAAAAAAAACTTAAAAAAAAAAAAACTAAAAAAAAAAACTTAAAAAAAACAACTTTTAAGTTGGCGACGAAGACAGAATTCTATATAGGACGTTTTATTCGATTTTGGAACAATTCATTTTGAAATGGCTAAAATCTTAATTTTTGGCAACCAGTTCAGATTATGTATTGTGTTACGGAATTTGGATAGCCCCAAAAGGGTTGATGTGCCGTAAGACAGACAAATACAGCCAATCGATGTATCGTTTATAATATTTACTGTCGTTCGGTATGGAATGACCTAAAGGGGTCGATATGCCGCAAAACAAACCGAACTAATGAAGGTTAAAATGAGATCAAAAGGTCGGTTTCATGCGAGCAGCCCACCACCGTTTCTGATACACTGTTGAAGACCTTCAAGAATCTTAGCACCAAATATATACACGGTACCAAAGTGTACGCTTCGAATTCTGAGAGAGAAGGAGAAAGAGGGAGAGAGGGGGGAGACAGAGGAGGAGGAGGAGGAGGAGGAGGAGCAGAAAGAGATTAAATTGTTTCCATTGCTTCGCAACGGATCTAAAAACAGAGATGGATGGAAACTGTGTTCTTTCAAACTCTATCCGGCGTATCGTATGGCAGTCTTCGTTTAAATATAGATTCCAAACATTTCTACTCGTTTCTTGCGTTCGAGAGAGAGAGAGAGAGATAGAGAGGGAGAGAGGGAGGGAGAGAGAGGGGGGAGAGAGAGGGGAGAGAGAGAGACAGAGAGAGAGAGAGAGAGGGGAGAGAGGGGGAGAGAGAGGGGAGAGAGAGACAGAGAGAGAGAGGGGAGAGAGAGAGAGGGAGAGAGAGGAGAGAGAGGGGGAGAGAGAGAGAGAGAGGGAGAGAGAGGGGAGAGAGAGAGGGGGGGAGAGAGAGAGAGAGAAAGAGAGAGGGGGGGGGGAGAGAGAGAGACAGAGACAGAGAGGGGGTGGTGGTGCTTCGAGCAATGCAGGTGAGTAGTGTAACAAGGTTAGTAAGGAGATAATTCGCCCCCATCCTCCAGCTGGCTTGTTATATGCTGTTCATCCTGACAGCTGGGGTACACACGTGGGAGTTAGAGAGAACGTTACACCCGTGTCTAAATTGACGGACGCCCCCCCCCCCCCACACACACAACTTTTTTTTTTCTTTCTCACAAGATCGTTGCATAGTTCTTTAAAATAGTGGGTGGGTCGGTGAGGAGGTACGGATGTCATTCGTTTCTTAGTGCCGGGATTGATTGACGGTGATCTCCTGAGTATTCCCTAATCCTAACCCCTAACCGAAACATTCGCGAAAGAAGGTCAACGAAGACAACCCAACCCTAAACTACAACACCGTATTTACCTTTGATATATAAATATATGCAAATTTCACTTGACGAATGGGTCGTGCGCGATTTTGAAGAAGGCTCGCTGCCTCTCAACCCTTATCCTCGAGTGGCTTCTGTGCTTTGATCAGCGATGACTCATTAGTACATAACATATGACAATCCAATCATTCAAATTTGTATAATAAACATATTACGTGCTCTTATTTTATTAATTGAGCTCTCTGTCTTAATTATGTACGCTATATATATAATTATTTTTATTTATACAGACATGTACAAAAAGCTGCTACACTGGCATGTCGATGTTACCGATCAGTAGTTATTAGAAACTAAGATCTCGTCAGTCGTAAAAAAGTCTGATCTTTCACTCAGATGTTCATATTGGGAAAGCTTTCCCAATATGAATATCTGAGTGAAAGAGCAGACTTTGTTTCTCCATCTTGTGATATTAGTTTCTAATAACTATTGATCGATAACATCGACATGCCAATGTAGCGGCTTTTTGTACATGTCTGTATAAATAAAATAATTATATAAATAGCTCTATTTACTGTGAAGCACTATTTTATAAGTCCGGTTGAAAATTTGTGGAATTTTATCTTGTGGATGTTTACTTTACCTGGATTACTATATATATATATATATATATATATATATATATATATATATATATATATATATATGGCATTGAAGAGACAATATTTATTACTCATAATGAATTAAGAAATTAAAAAGATGAAAGGGCAGCTGACCGGTTTCGTACCTCGCTCAACAGAGCCAAATATCGAGGTATCGTATAAAATATATAAAAAAGATGCTATGAGAATTATAGCGAGGGAAAGGGGTAAAAAAAAGAAGAAGTTCAATCAAATAAAAACAACATTAAGCCCGAGGAGATTTTCCCTTTGCTTGCAAAGAGAAGGTCTCAAGGACTTAATATACATTGTTTCTAGGATCTTGAGATGATAAGGAGAGTGCGACTTACTAAGGATGGAGAATAAGTCGACACTGAATTTAGAGGCACAGGTGCGGTTATTTATGAGATGTTGACCTATTGACGAACCATAAGTATTATTCAAAACGTCAGTTGGTAAATAATTTGCATTGCGAATTTTTGTGGGCACGTGTTGTTTGACCCGGATGTCCAATATATATATATATATATATATATATATATATATATATATATATATATATATATATATATATTTATATATATATATATATATATATATATATATATATATATATTAGTTGCATTCCAATGACCATAGGATCAATCAATCCATAACTTTCACATGTCCCTTCAACTTCTTTATCTTCATGTATCGGCGAACAACCACAACCATAACTTTCATCTGTATTTTTACTTTATTTATTTTCATATATCGGCGAATACCTGTAATTCTTTTTTGTCTCATCAAACAAAAATATTTTCAATATATTTATATTTAAGTCATTTATTTATTCATGTTTATGTTTTTCCAAATTCAATACTTTTTCTACATCTTACGCGCGTTTCACAGCAAAATCAAGAGAAATACATAGACCTCATCCTAACTTTGTTGATCATCAGAGAAAATGTTTCATTCAATAGTAATGGGAAAAACGCATCATTTCAAAGACATGAGAACGGAAGGTGGGAAAAGTTTTAAAAGAGTTCTTGACAAAGGTAACGACAAGTCAAAATACATGAAAAAAAAAACTCACATGAAAAATGGGGACAAAAATCCAGGCCACCCCCAAGAAAATTTTATTCCCAAAACTTGAAACGGCTCATCTAACCGTATCTATCTATCTATCTATCTCTCTCATATATATATATATATATATATATATATATATATATATATATATATATATATAGAGAGAGAGAGAGAGAGAGAGAGAGAGAGTGTGTCAGGTTGTATATGAAAAGAAATCAAATAAAGTGCTCGACTATATAAGAGAGCTAATATAATTTATTTAGATACTGTATATCACATATTTCAGCAATGTACCGCGGTTTCATCCAAAAGGGCAGATTTAGACATCTTTAGTAAATCTCCGTGCCCAGTGGAATCATCGGCAAGCTGAAATGATTGTAAACACGCCCGACAGGGAATGGCGTCAACAATGACAGAAAAACTGTCATTTCTGTCATTGTTGACGCCATTCCCTGTCGGGCGTGTCTACAATCATTTCAGCTTGCCGATGATTCCACTGAGCACGGAGATTTACTAAATCTGCCCTTTTGGATGAAACCGCGGTACATTGCTGAAATATGTAATATACAGTATCTAAATAAATTATATATATATATATATATATATATATATATATATATATATATATATTCATTTAGATATGACGATTGAATCACCACTTATCAAGGCCAAGAACCGTTCAAGGTTAATGAGACCAGAATGATTGTCGGCTGAAAGATGAGGAACACTATGGTAGTACTAACATTGATCAATGGTATGAAAGGTGAGGAACACTATGGGAGTACTAACATTGATCAATGGTATGAAAGGTGAGGAACACTATGGGAGTACTAACATTGATCAATGGTATGAAAGGTGAGGAACACTATGGGAGTACTAACATTGATCAATGGTATGAAAGGTGAGGAACACTATGGTAGTACTAACATTGATCAATGGTATGAAAGGTGAGGAACACTATGGGAGTACTAACATTGATCAATGGTATGAAAGGTGAGGAACACTATGGTAGTACTAACATTGATCAATAGTATGAAAGGTGAGGAACACTATGGTAGTACTAACATTGATCAATGGTATGAAAGGTGAGGAACACTATGGTAGTACTAACATTGATCAATGGTATGAAAGGTGAGGAACACTATGGTAGTACTAACATTGATCAATGGTATGAAAGGTGAGGAACACTATGGTAGTACTAACATTGATCAATGGTATGAAAGGTGAGGAACACTATGGTAGTACTAACATTGATCAATGGTATGAAAGGTGAGGAACACTATGGTAGTACTAACATTGATCAATGGTATGAAAGGTGAGGAACACTATGGGAGTACTAACATTGATCAATGGTATGAAAGGTGAGGAACACTATGGTAGTACTAACATTGATCAATGGTATGAAAGGTGAGGAACACTATGGTAGTACTAACATTGATCAATGGTATGAAAGGTGAGGAACACTATGGGAGTACTAACATTGATCAATGGTATGAAAGGTGAGGAACACCATGGGAGTGCTAACATTGATCAATGGTATGAAAGGTGAGGAACACTATGGGAGTGCTAACATTGATCAATGGTATGAAAGGTGAGGAACACTATGGGAGTACTAACATTGATCAATGGTATGAAAGGTGAGGAACACTATGGGAGTACTAACATTGATCAATGGTATGAAAGGTGAGGAACACCATGGGAGTGCTAACATTGATCAATGGTATGAAAGGTGAGGAACACTATGGGAGTGCTAACATTGATCAATGGTATGAAAGGTGAGGAACACTATGGGAGTACTAACATTGATCAATGGTATGAAAGGTGAGGAACACTATGGGAGTACTAACATTGATCAATGGTATGAAAGGTGAGGAACACTATGGGAGTACTAACATTGATCAATGGTATGAAAGGTGAGGAACACTATGGGAGTACTAACATTGATCAATGGTATGAAAGGTGAGGAACACTATGGTAGTACTAACATTGATCAATGGTATGAAAGGTGAGGAACACTATGGGAGTACTAACATTGATCAATGGTATGAAAGGTGAGGAACACTATGGGAGTACTAACATTGATCAATGGTATGAAAGGTGAGGAACACTATGGGAGTACTAACATTGATCAATGGTATGCACTTATTACTTATGGGGTGGTTTTCAACAAGTTTCTGTTAACATTGTACTTGCAGACAACCGAGCTGTAACCAACGGGGAAGCAGTCTCGCAGCAATGTGTTCTGGGAAGTCCTTGCAAAACAAAAAAAAAAAAAACTTGCCATGAAAATTCCGTCTGCGGCTAGGCACACTTTTCTCCATTTTGTAGAGAAACGAGTTCCTGCTGTGAATGTCTTACTAGATTGGAGCTCAGTCGAGCACCTTCCATGCTAATAACCATAGAGCAGAGAGAGACTAATATCGTCTCTTCTGTGAGAAAGGGGTTGCAGGGAAGAGAAAAGACCAGATTTTGTACTCTGTCAAGACAGGAAAAGGTCATCCGCAAACAGCTGTTTCGTAGTCTACGTTCTTAAACGTAGCAAGTGTATCCACACCGAGATTAGACATCCGAATAGCCGGTCACATTCAAATGTGATCAGTCAAGTGTCTTATCCGTCACTGACAATAGGAGAAATGATAGCGCTATATGTACTTTGTTCACACACACACACTACTGGGGAGTTTGAATTACCTACTGGGGAGTTTGAATTACTGACTAGACGCCATCCTCGAGTGTCTTCGGTTTCTCTGTACAAGGTTTATCAGGACAACCTAACATGAGGATACTTCCCCTACAAGCATCCCTTGACCAAATAACATAGTATTTGAAGCCCAAATAAGATCGACTCAACACAGCTATAGACTTGCTCATACGAGGAATAGTGCACTTTCTCCTAGTGATGTTACCTCTAGTAACAGCACTAAACTGGATACTCCACCAGACTAGATAAATTCTTGTCCTGGAATCCGGTTAGACCAAGAGATTTCAATAAAGATATACTATAACATAGTTAACTGGTCAATTGGGGAGAGGGAAATTAATGTTCTTCACTTCTTTACTAACTCAACGTTTGAGAGATAAAGGAGAACTTTAATAGAATATTTGAATATGTATCTCATATAGAGATCAAGTGTTAGCCACAGGAAGGGTCCCTTGATTTCTGAGAACTCCAATTGAAGTAAAATGAAACAAAAAAAGGCAGAAATAGTGCACCTTCTCCAATTAATGTTACCTCAAATAACAGCACTTAGCTGGATACTCCACCAGACTAGATGAATTCTTGTTCTGGAATCCGTTAAGGCAAAGAGACCACAAGAAAGATATACTAGAACATAATAAACTGGTCAATTGGGGAGAGGAAAATTAATATTTTTAACTTCTTTACTAACTCTGCGTTTGACAAGTAAAGGAGAACTTTAATGGAATATTCGAATATCTATGTATCTCATATAGGCATAAAGTGTTAGCACCAGGTAAGATTCCCTTGATTTCTGAGGTTGGGAGGGGGGTGAGTGGTTGGGGTGGTGTCAATAATTTACACCTAAGGCCACGTGTTCTATTTCCGGAAATATTTGGATCTTGAAATTTTAAGGGTCCTTAATATATATATATATATGTCTCGGAAGTTTTTTTAACCTTCAAAACTGGAAAAACAAAAAAAATTTTTGTTGAAAGATTTTTGTCTAGTAAGTCAATCAATCTACTGCAATCTCTATATCAGTTAACTTCCAAGAATTTACTCTAATATAAATATATTTTTATATATGTTTTTTTATATAAGGGATCGTCAGTTTTTTTTTGTTGTTTTTTTTGTTCTTTTAATTTTTCTTGTAAGTTATTTTTCTTTACTTTACTATTTAGACCATAAGGATAAATTATTCGTAGTTTCTTAATTGTTTCATCTTCTTTATTTTGACGTATTTTTAGTATATTGTTATCTACTTTTCCAAAACTATTATATCCGTTATTTAAAAAAAAAAAAATTTTAATTAAATTTTTATTTTTATTTTAATTTTTCAATAATTTGTATTTTTTTATTTTTTTTTCCTTTATATATATATATATATATATATATATATATATATATATATATATATATATATATATATATATATATATATATATATACTTTGAAAAGTCACACAATTTGAAGCGCTGGTGGGTGGCAATAATAACGAAGATATTTCTTTTATAAAATATTTAGAAAACCTTGCACAACGCAGATTATTTGTTTTTAAAAATAAATTATTTATTCATCTTAAAAACATTTTTTTTTTATAAACTTGAGTACTTTCGGTAAATATACCATCTTCAGAAGAATATTTCTCTTTTTTTCTTTTTTCCTCTTGGTTTAGACATTCTCGTGGCCAAATGGGAAACTACAAAGATAAATATTATATCTTTATATTAGATCCTATCGTGGTAAGAGAATGCTCGATATACTAGATAGAGCAATAACATAAGAACATAAATGATGAAAATAAACATTGGATAAAATACAATATTTATTAATTTATCAAATATTCAAACAAGGAATATAAAAGATATAATTCTCCTTAATCCATGGATTTTCAAAGATAAGCTCTTTTCATAGATCTATGCTAACAAGTAATACATTTTTTTTTACTGATTTTTCTCCTCTGATAAATAAGGCTTATCTTTGAAAATCTATGGATTAAGGAAAATGATTTTTTTTCGTTTGAATATTTGATGAGTTAATATATATTGTAATTTATCCATTTTTATATTCATCATTCATTTTCTTATATATATACTTTGCTTTATTCTACTTTGATTTTATTTGAAAATTTATAAATTGTGACATATTTGAATAACTAAAATGAAAAGTCAATTTTATATTATTATTATTATTATTATTATTATTATTAGTCATTATTATTAACTCATTAGGGGTTTCATACGAGTCATCAGCAGTGATTGCTCACTGACAATAACCAGTCGTGTTCCCTGGAGTCTGAATGACAACAAGTCCCCTCAGACTCTAAGCACTCTCCACCTATTTCGATTACCATTGCAAATCATTTTGAGTTATCACAACAGCCGTTTACCATTGATTCATCGCTAGCAACGACCGTTGGCCTTCTTTGGAATTTGAGTGACTATAAGCCTCCCTCCCCCAAGTTCTAATACAGTCGCACTCTTCTAGTGGAGGTCTGGTTGGTACTTTCCCTCCTCGATCTTTCCGTCGTTTTTTTACCTTTATTATTATTATTATTATTATTATTATTATTATTATTATTATTATTATTATTTAGAAGTAAAGAGACTTATTATTTTGTCATCTAATGTACATACGTGTTTATGGTGTATACAAGGACATATATGTAAATTAGATTACGACATTCTTTCTTTAAATGATCATAGAGACATAAAGCAATATTAAAGATTGGTTGAAGCCGTATATAGTGAGTAATTCATGACATTTTCCATTTTTTTTTGTGGCTTCCGGTTTCTGCGGATTGATTTCTAAACCGGTGCATTGATTGAAAATGTCCCATGTAAATATTCAGACAACATTATTTCACAAATAATTAATCGAATGTATTATTTTTATTTCGTAATAAACACAAAATATACAGAATATCGAATCCATTTAAAAAATAATTTTTATTTTTTATTTTATTGTTTAAAAAAAAAATTTTCAGTTTAAAACTGTTAATAATTTTTTTTTTAGTATTGTTTTCACATTTTTTTTTTTTGTTTAAAATTGTTAATACAGACATAATATTGTTGCCTTTCTTTTTATGTTCAATCAGCAGTTAACCGGAAGACGAAAATACAGGAACATATTATTATAATATATTTTACTAATTACAAAATAGTTCTTACAAATAAGCGATTTCGTTTAAATATATGAAAACGGAAAAACCTTCTTACATTTTCAAGTATACAAGAAATACTTTCAATAAAAAAAAAAGTTCCGGTTTTTCAAAATATCTGTATTCATAAGGAGCGTTGCAGCGGCGTAGAATTCTCAGAAAACCAATCCGCAGAAACCGGAAGTCACACAAAAAAGGCGGGGGGGGGGGGGGGGAATCACAAATAACCATAAAGTGAGAGAGTGCGAAATAAATACATAGATAGCTTAGAGAGAGATGGTTGATTTGTTTAACTGATTCTAAATTACGACTAATTAGAACAATTAAGATTTTGTTTCAAACATATCTCAATCTCATAACTAAAGTATATTTATAGGTGTGATGGTGACTAAGTGGTTAGCGGCACGGACTGTGAACCTGGGTGTGCCAAGTTCGAATCCAGTTCGTTCCACAGAAACGCTTTCATTAAAACCTACACATGACCTTGTGTCTAACTTCAGAGAAAAAAGAAGGTAAAAAAACAAAAAAAACTCAGGGATATTTTAGCATGTGTGTTGTGTTATTAAAATATACAGGAAAAAAGCTAAGGGTTATGGTTAGGAGAAACAAACGTTGATGAACGTTGGTTTTGAGAATTAAGTTATTTAAAAAAATAAATCCATTTGGATTGTTCTAATTACCTGTGATTTGCAATTTACTCACAAAATAATCCATCTCTTACTAAGTTTATGTCTATTATTCTCCGCCTCTCTCACTCTTATATTTTTTACACATTTTCACTAAGACATAAACAATTTGTGGAAAGGGTGTAGCGAGAAGGAGATATATAAAAGATGTGGAAACTTCCCTTTGATGTTTAAAAATATAACGTGTTTTTAGATTTTTTTTTTTCAGAATTCAAGGGAAATAACTCCTTACTTGATTACTTTAAATAATAAAAGACCAGAAAAACTTTGGTAATGGTTTTAATTACAAAAGAAAGCCTCAACAAATAATAAACAGTGAGGAGGCATTTAAATAGTCTTGGGCCTAAGAAGGGGTTAACATATCCTTTGTTTGATGCATACAAATGTAACACCTTTGTTTGATAGACTAGGTATCCCATTGGCAAAACGGTATGTTATGTATAGACAATATTGAAGTAAAGAATATGTAGCAAGAAGGAGATTAATAAAAGTCTTGGGCTTAACTAAAGAAAGAAAAGCCTGACGGACAAGTTTATCCAATGGAAGTATATGGGTGCTTGTGGACTGTAGGTTAGAAAAAAAATTATCTTTAATTTGAGGAGAGTCAAATAAGGGGGAGAAAACTCTAGTTTCAAGTTTCAACCACGATGTATCTTAAAATGGATTTTACTATTGTAATGATTCTAAAATAAAGTTTTTAAAAATGTATATGTAAAAAGAAACTGTTTCTAAACAAATTGCTGAATTTTACCCAGTGTAAAACTGTCATTTATTTTAAAAACTTTATTTCCCGTGTTTCATGTTTTTTTCCTCCTTCCATTTACGTATTTTTCTATGTTGATAATTTATTTATTTCAATAAATCATTTTATTTTTCAATATCATTTTATTTTTCAAAATCATTTTATTTTTCAAAATCATTTTATTTTTTAAAATCATTTTATTTTTAAAAATAATTTTAATTCTTCAAAATCATTTTATTTTTCAAAATTATTTTATTTTTCAAATCATTTTATTTTTCAAATCATTTTATTTCTCAAAATCATTTTATTTTTTAAAATCATTTTATTTTTTAAAATCATTTTATTTTTTAAAATCATTTTATTTTTCAAAATCATTTTATTTTTCAAAATCATTTTATTTTTTAAAATCATTTTATTTTTCAAAATCATTTTATTTTTTAAAATCATTTTATTTTTTAAAATCATTTTATTTTTTAAAATCATTTTATTTTTCAAGATCATTTTATTTTTCAAGATCATTTTATTTTTCAAAATCATTTTATTTTTTAAAATCATTTTATTTTTCAAAATCATTTTATTTTTCAAAATCATTTTATTTTTTAAAATCATTTTATTTTTCAAAATCATTTTATTTTTCAAAATCATTTTATTTTTCAAAATCATTTTATTTTTTAAAATAATTTTATTTTTCAAAATCATTTTATTTTTCAAAATCATTTTATTTTTCAAAATCATTTTATTTTTCATTTGTGCCGAATGCGTTGTGATTGTTTTATTTCTAAATTATCCTTTTACGTATACATTTTTAAAAACTTTATTTAAGAATAATTGCAATAGTAAAATCCATTTTAAAAGACATCGTGGTTGAAACTTGAAACTAGAGTTCTCTCCCCCTTATTTGACTCTCCTCAAATTAAAGATACATTTTTTTCGCACCTACAATCCACAAGCATCAGACTATGATTTACAACATTTTCCCTTTCAAGTTTTATAATGAGAAGGAGTTAACAGCGCCCCCTTTCGGTAGTAAAATCCTTGTACTTTCTCACTACATATTTCGTTTGATCCATCGCTCCTTTTTTATACAGTGTCTATCACTTTCACTTCCGTCTCTCTCTCTCTTTTTGTGTTTTTTAACAGTCGACTAACTATAAAACAGAAAATTGGAATAGTCCATTATAAACAATAGGGAATATCACCACAAGTAGTAATACTATGTACCCCATAGCTGGAGAGAGATAGACAAACGGTGAGATTACTTTTGGAGTTTGTCTTTTTATTAAAAAAAAGAAAACTGGCTTTACAAACTGACTTCTTGATCCAGACGATCTAATCTGAGCTCAACGAATGCCTCGACGGGCCACATTTTTTTCCAGTAGTATATAATGTTAAAATCACTATGAACACATAACATGCATAAACCCGGCCATTTTGTGTCTGCTGACCAGAAATGAAGGATTCGAAGAGATCGCTTGCTTAATTGCGAGTAAAGAATGCGATAAGAATTGAACTCTGACCCTAAAGAAAATTCTTCAATGATTAGGCAAGAGAAAAAGTCAAGCATTATGGCTCATTTGTGCACATAAATACAATGAAAACATTTATTTTTTCACGCGACCCTGTTGTATCGAAGAAGAAAAACTGTTGTTGTTCTTTCTTCAACAACAAAAATTAGCCAGCACCTTTTTATTTTCGTTCAGCGCGATTCAAAACGGGGGATTTTTCGTCCGAGAAAGAGAGCCATTTTGTTTTGCCTTGAGCGGCCATATTTGTTTCAATCTGGGAGGGGTTTTCGCTTTTATATTTTTAGCAAAACAGTAGATGTAGTCTTTTATCTCGGTTCTAAATTTGACCAAAATGGCGCCGGGAAGATGAGAGAGCGGGCTGTTTTCTAGATAAGCCTCCTGGCTCCCTCTCTAGTAGATTACAGAAAGAAAAGCATTTAAAAATAAAACGATGGGCCGCAGTCATGAAAAAAAAAAAGAAGTTTATATTTTCCACAATTCGCGAGATGGGAAATCGTCCAGTCTCGTTTTAGAATCATGATGAAACTCTCTTCGTCCACGCTAATTAGCTGACATTACTGGAATATTTAGAGAAGTTCATATATTCTATCAAATCATAATATAAGAGGCACTTTCTCTGCGTGTGTGTCTATCTGTCAGTCGCAATTTATTTTTAATCAAGGGAGGCGCGAGAGCACTCTATCCCTCAATAGACACACGAATTGCCTATATTTTTGATCAATCATAACTCAAAAACCAATGAACCAAATTAGTTAAAACTTTGCACACAATTTTTATTTGATAGATTCTATAAGTGTGTAGAATTTAAGCATCATTAGTCAAGGCAACCCAGAGATCCAGAAAGTTCAATCATGAAATCATGTTATCTGTGTGTACGTACGTATGTGCCACCCTGTATCTCATCAACTATTTGATCGATTCAGCTGATTTTTGGCAGAGATAGAGGTTCTAGGGCCTAGTTGATGGCATTTTAATTTCAGTTTACCATATACCTTAGTTTTCCAGAAAATTCCAAAAAACCTTATGAGAAGGCATTGTATTGAGGCATAGCCTTTACAAAAGTAGTGACATTCCATGAAAAATGCCAGTATACTGAAATCATATGCCGTTAAGATGAAAATTCATATACACTAAATGTACAAAAGCAAGGAAATTCCCAAATTTTTACACTTTTATTGTCATTAAGGGTATGACTACATATCAACCAAACCATTTCATTATTACATCACTACAATATAAATCTCTATGCATGAGTAGATGAAGTGTGTGAGGTGCGCTGAAGAAAAATTCGTACCAGTAAAATACATAGCCCTATTGTGCTCGCATACCCTTAATGGCAATAAAAGTGTAAACATTTGGGAATTTCCTTGTTTTTGTACATTTAGTGTATATTAATGTTCATCTTAACTCTATTAAGGGCACATGATTTCAGTATACTGGCATTTTTCATGGAATATCTTTTAGAAATGAACAACATTGCATTAATACTAAATAATAAATTCCCAACAAATAAATCAGATGCCATGACTTGAAATCGAAACCGAAACCTTGAGATCTTCAGTCTGATGTTCTACGAACTGAGCTATTTAGATTTTCTTATAAATTGACATTAAAACACTTCCATAACAAAATAGGTATAGCTTTGGTGTGACGTCATAGATTTATGATTTACGTCATGTTTCAAAACATGAATTCAAACATAAGCGATGATGAAATAAATAAATAAATGAATGGTTAAACATTAGCAATGACGTTGGAAATTTTTTTAATAGTCAAAAGAAATTTATTTGCTTTTACTACATATTGGCGTTAAAAGCAATTTAATATATAATAGTATATAGTATGAAAATATATTTATGGCAATTAAGTCCTTTATGTCTACATTACATGGATTACATATATATATATATATATATATATATATATATATATATATATATATATATATATATATATATATACTAAAACTGTCTAGGTCCACTCATAATATAAGGGGCACTTTCTCTGTGTGTATCCATCCATCTATATATATATATATATATATATATATATATATATATATATATATATATATATATATATATTATTTAATTGCCTGTATAAATTCTGTACCTACAAATCTCTCTCTCACACACACACACACATATATATATATATATATATATATATATATATATATATATATATATATATTCAAGACACTTTAATCCAAGAACTTTTTACTCTTTGTGAATTTTTCTGATGATTTTGTAATGTTGCAGAGACGATATTGACATAAAAATGTTGTTTGGCACAAGACAAATGAAACGGACTGTAAAAAATATTATTATTGGTGATTGTAGCGTTCAGCTTGTCTTTCTGTGGTTCACTTCCTAAGTGATACAGATTAATGCACACGATTGCATTATTAGTCGTTCTTAACTTTATAGGGCGTATCTTTCATTAATATATATATTTTTATTAATTTTATACGTACATACAAGTAATCCATGGACACGTGTTTCTGACTCACAGCCATCATCAGCATTGTTAAATAAAATGAATATACTACACAATCTGTCTAGGCTCGGATTGATTCGTCTAAATATACACACAATTACAAACAATGTCTGTCTGTTGACTAGTTGCAGGTCATTTGGTATGAAAGATACCTTACGTTTGCAGATTGTCTGAAGGGGGGGGAGTAATATTTATATTGCCACATCTGGGCTGGTGCATCATCTACTACTCTCTTCCTCCTTGACAAGGCCCAAAAAAGAGTCGCCAACCTAATAGGTCCCTCACTGTCAACCAAGCTCCAGTCCCTGTCCCATCGCCGCAATGTAGCATCCTTGTGCTTGTTTTACAAATACTTCAATGGATTATGCTCCGATGGATTGGTTACTCTGGTGCCTCCTCGACGTAAATTCACTAGACTAACTCGACAATCAGCTAAATCCCATCCATTCACTGTGGAGATCCCCAGATGCCGGAGAGCTTTCTACTCAAATAGCTTCTTTCCTCGTGCTGCTGGCCTCTAGAACTCCCTCCCTGCCCCCTGTTTCCCACGACAGTACTGACATGCAGAAATGTATAACTAATGTAAACAGACATCTCGCTGCGCAGATCCCAATTTAGGTTGACCCCTCCAACCTTCCCCCCTTTTCTTTTTTCTCAGTAGCCCCTTACGTCTACAGTGGCGACCTGCCTTGTTTGGGGTGAACTATGTTAAAAAAAAACATGGTCCCCAAAAGAATTAAAATTTAACTAATAGTAAAAGCAATTGTTAGCCCCAGGATGGGGGACCCTTAATCTCTGTGAACAAACTGAACTAAAATTTAGTTAATACACTAGCTGTACCTACCCGGAGTTGTCCGGGAGTCTTTTTTATTTAATTTTTATTTCGCTTTTTTTTTTCCTTTTCAAATCACATAAATACTTTCGATTTTTTTTACTTTTTAAATTTATGAATAATAAAAAGCTAAGAGCCAGAGGTGTCAAATCAGCAAGTAAATTGAGAGAGAGAGAGAGAGAGAGAGAGAGAGAGGGATGGAGTGCTGATTATGTGACGAATGTAGGGAGGGGGCAAGTAGCTACGAAGTGTCAGTCTTGTGTGCGAGCTAAGAGTAGAACAGAGTGAGTATCAGTGAGGCGATAATTAGGATTTAAAAAAATCGTTTTAGTATACACGATTGAATCTTTAGTTTCAATAAATATCCGATTAATTATAAATTATAAAAATAATAATTTAATACTTCTTTTTTTTACTGTGTATCTCTAAAGATATGTCTCATTAATTTATCTCCGGTGTTCATAAAGACAGTGGGAGTAGATGAAAGTGAGAGGGTAAAAGCTTCCCCTTCCTCTATTTATGACTATACAAAAATAAAATATCAAGCAGGATTAAATATTAAAATAGATCGAAATACATTTTTTATTCTTTCGCAGCACAAACCAATATTTGTCTTATATGACTGACGAAACAGATTATCCTATCATTTAGCTCGTTGTAAAAAAGCTATTGATCACAAAATACGGGAGGAAATCGTCTTTTTCTCTCATTAAATCTTCTATTATATAAAGTTGTATGTATGTATGTATGTCTGTATGTATGTATGTATGTAAAATAACAAAAATGTAAAGTAAAAATAAACTACAAAAGAAACACCCACAAAATTGGCATATTCTTGATCGGCGTTGCCCCGAAAAATAAACAACATATATATTCATTCATTGGGGGTCAATTGGGCCAGATTTCGTATGGAGGGGGGTGGCGGTTTTTCTGCCATTTTCAATGTTCTTATGTTGTAACTTGGAAAGAGAATGCTGATTAATTCCTCGAGGAATCAGTATAAAGAAGAGTTGTCTGTGAGTTTGTGTGTCTGCGTGTGTGTGTGTGTCTATATGTCCAAAGACAGAAATGTGATGGGCGGAGGAGAAAGGGGAGGGAGTAAAACGGAGAACGGGAAAAAAGAGAGATAGAGAGAGAGAGAGAGAGAGAGAGAGAGAGACGGATAAAGAGAGATAGAAGTTTTAATCGAAGTTTAATATGTTACACTTTTGCCCCGGACAACGCCGGTTAGCTCTGCTAGTATATATATATATATATATATATATATATATATATATATATATATATATATATATAAAGTCAGGTTCATATTATATTCCAATAACCATGTTTTTATTTTATTCTTTTTATTTTTATTTTTTCACATTTCCAAAAAACATAACATTTCTGTGAGAGATATTTTTTACGGTTCGTTTCATTTGTCTTGTGCCAAATATATATATATATATATATGGAGAGAGAGAGAGGGGGGAATGAGAGAGGAACGGTGTTGATGATCGCTAGATAAATTTGTATATTTGCTGGTAGGTATGTAACGTATCTGTTCCAGTCTGCGTTCGCCCTGCAAAGACTTCTTCGCGATAAATTCCTATCAAGAAACTCCTACCTACCCAACCCGTTCAAAAACGGCACACCTAGCTGCCTATCTTCATGTGGGTCCTTCCCCAACCCCAACCTCAACCTACCTAGGCATGCAAACTTGATTTCAGCCCGGCTTCTCCACAGTGGGGCAAGCGAAGCCCTGGGCGCGGGGGTGGGCAAAAAAAATGCACTAGGCGCGGGGTATGGTAAGGGTTAGGGTTAGGGTAGGGGTGTCGCTCCCGTTGACAGGTGACGTTGTCAGAGTGCCAGAATTTCTGAGAAATCGGAACCTTTTCGCGGTTTCGATGCAACAAAGGTCTGGAAATACCCGTTCGTGTCGACGGGTGGGACAGAGGGTATAAGTGGAGGAATTAAAAGTGGTTAACAAAACAGGGCGAAGCTGTTAACGTCTGGGTCGGGCGGAGGTGTAGAGGGGTCTTAGTCACACATATCGGGCAGAAAGACAATCTTAATCTAATAAGGTACCTTTTATAGAACATACGCTTTGAGAAAGGTATGAACCCCTACTCACCTTTCCCCCAGACTATGGCTAAAATAGCAATTTGTGATTGACTAATCATCTAGTATATATATATATATATATATATATATATATATATATATATATATATATATATATATTGAATAGTTCGAATGCAAAACGCGATAAATTCAATGTGTGTTAAATAAGGATATTAAAGAACAAAAGGTCGGATATATAAAATCTATATTTCAACTAAAAGCTTATTTTAATTGAAAGCAAAAAGAAATTATCCCGGTATAATATTATGTAAAAGATGATTCTTGAGTGTAGAAAAATGTTGAAAGGTAACTTTTTTGTAGCGATAGTTTCGTACTTTTGAAAATGGCGTCTATCGCGTTTTGTATTCGAACTTTATATATATATATATATATATATATATATATATGACACTTCTGTCGTATATATGAAGCAGAAGATTTTCAGTCCTTCTACTGAAAATAAAGGGAGGTAATTCAACCGGAAGTGATTTTTTTACAACATAAAAAAAAAATGCAAGACTGATTTGTTTTTGGGTAACAATAAACAATTAACAATTTCTTTTTTTTATTATATGAAGTAAAAATTTTTTTAAATAAAAACCCTAAACCCTAACCCTAAACCCTAACCCTAACCCTAAACCCTAACCCTAAGAAATCAGGCGGTGTGCCTGTAAAAAATCTATTGTTTTTTTGCGGCTGGTTCATTAAATTACCAATGTCTCGAAGATTAATCTCATTCAACTCCATTTTCTAAATACTAAATTCAACTTCCGGTGAATTCTGAATGAATGGTACTTGGAGAAAAAAAAAACGGAACTCTTCAATTTCGATTTCTTAATCGGCAGCTGCTTCATATATACGACAGAAGTGCCATATATATATATATATATTGCAGAAGACACTAAACAACATCGGTACCGTCGGTTTCACATCCTAACGAAGGGAACCTATAAAAGGCCTCTCCACGGGACTCTCTCCAGTAAATAGGCCTATTATAGGTTAATTTTCTTATGATTTGCAACCGACGGTACCGATGTTTTTCTGATCTTCTGTACTACAAATATTAATTAATATTAAGCTCTTAATTTTAATTTTCTTAATAATCGAGCCCTCTGCTAAGGTTATTATTACTTTCTGAATGTAAACAATCTGCCCATAGAAACGTTTTTAAAAATTATTTTGTGGCGTTTTGGATACGATCTTGACGTTTCCTTCTGATATGTCATCCTCCTTGAAAATCCAAGGTATGTCTTCATCCATTGTTTGTCTGAGCGATGAAGAAACGAGCCGTAAAAAACATGGCCACTTTACTGATAAATAAAGATATCGTCACTGAAATCTGAATTTGTATTGCCTATTTATACATGCTCTAGAGTTTAAAGTTTAAAACGAATATCTATTGAGCTTAAAGTGTAAACATTTGGGAATTTCTTTGCTTTTGTACATTTAGTGTATATGAATGTTCATCTTAACTCTATTAAGGGCATATGATTTCAGTATACTGGCATTTTTCATGGAATATATATATATACATGTTATATGTGTTATATATACATATATATTGTATATATACACACATATATATATATATTAAATAAACATACATATTACATGAAATAATTAAATATGAGATAAATATATATTAGATATATATAAATATATATAACAAATATATCAAAATATTTTAAATCAATATACATAAATATATATATATATATATATAAATATATACATATTATAATATTTATATAATACAAACATATATAAATATATAGTTAGATAGAAATATACACATATATAGTAATATGGATATTATATATAAATATATATGTAACATATGAATAGATTATATATTACATATAAATATATTATATATATTATATATTAATACGTTATATAAAAAATATATAAATATATTATATAAAATATATATAAAAAGACTATATAAAATATATAAATAAATTATATAAACTTTATATAAATAGATTATGAATATATAAATATATTATATTTAAATATATTTAATATATAAATATGTAATATATTATATATAAATATGTTATATATTAAATATAAATATATTTTATAATAAAATATTTTCTTATATAAATATGTAATATATTTTATATAAATATGTTATTTATATTATATATAAATATGTTATATATAATATAAATATATTTATATTATATTTATTATACATAAATTAATTATATATAATATATATGTATATATAGATATTTAATATCGTATATATATACGTATGATATATAAATATATTTAATATAATATATAGATATTTCATGCATAATATATAAATATATACATTTTATATATGAATATATTATATATAAATATATTTTATATCATATATAAATATATTTTATATCATATATAAATATATTTTATATCATATATAAATATATTTTATATCATATATAAATATATTTTATATCATATATAAATATATTTTATATCATATATAAATATACTTTATATCATATATAAATATTTTTATATAAATATATATAAATATAATATACATTATATATAATATAATATACATTTTATATAATATAATATACATTTTATATAATATAATATACATTTTATATAATATAATATACATTTTATATAATATAATATACATTTTATACAATATAATATACATTTTATATAATATATGTTATATATAAATATAATACACAAATTAATATACATTGTATACAAATAAATATTTATATATTATACAAATACATATTCAGATATATAATAAATATGTATATTATATATGAATAAATACACACACACACACACACACACATATATATATATATATATATATATATATATATATATATATATATATATATATATATATATATCAGCAAAAGCAAACAAGCAAACGGTATTTGGTTTATGAAAATTGCTGTCTTGTTTAGTTAAATATTAATGTAAAAAGGAAGACTAAGAAACTCACACTAAATAAAAAAGGTAGTTTAAAAAGAGTGTATAAATGTACTGTACTAAACGCGACTTAAATATTAGGTAAAAAACTAAACAGTTGAAGTCGTAATGTAAATAAAATTAAAACTTTCATTAGGTTGCCCTTTTAGCTTACAATAATTGTTAGAATTTAATTACAGACAGAAATTAAACAAAGTAATTATCGAAATAAAATAACATTTTGCTACTTGTGCATCGAAAAGATTTTGAAGCCATTTGCATTGTTGGTATTTATACCAAAACGCAGTGAAAGTAAACGGTGAATATCCGAAAAATTATGTTACCGAAAAAAATATCTGGTCGGATATAATATGTAATCGATGAAATCGATTTGAATGGAAAAGTTGTATTTTTGAAGAACACAGACTGAAAATTTCCGTAAATGACTGGCTATTCAGAATGACATATTGATTTTGTAGGACGTAAGCTTTCGCTGTCTAACTTCAAGTATCCGACTGACTTAGTTTTATATACTAGATGTATAAGCAGATATGAAAAATATATTCTATTCATTTTGTAAACAAGAAGAAATGCCTGGATACCAGGACAAGTAAAATCATTTTACCCGAACATAACAGTTTTGACCCACTTTTACGTCCACTGACGAATATTAAAATCAACATACAATGATACTAAACCTTGTGTCTAGAATCCATATTCAAATGCTGATTCTAGAAAATGTCCAAAATTTAAGGCTTAAGCTTAAGGGGTCTTAAGAAAGAAATTAAAATTCAGGGAATTTTGTTTAATTAATGTCTCGTGATTATGGATCCAATTCAATGAAAATCTGATATCTTTGAATTTTACAAATCGAAGATTTCGCCTATATTACCCCCCCCGCCTGGAAACCCTTTGAAAAACGCTAAAGAAACTTACACTTTGGGTATATTTATTAATTGATGTCTAACACCTATTGTTAAAATGCAACAAAAATCGGATGTATCTGAAATGTCTTGATGGGCATCCACCCCCTGAATTAAACTGAATTAAACTAAATATAACCCACATTCGGACCACTTACGCCTTGCAGTTGTATTCACAAAATCATAATGATCGGTTAATTAGTTAAGGAGTGAATCATGTACAGACAAATATATAAACATACCTCACGTTATATATATATATATATATATATATATATATATATATATATATATATATAGGGTGAGCCAAAAGTAGGTGGACAGTAAAACACATTGTTCCTTCTTGATTTACACAGCTTCGAAGTCTGCCTGCTACGCTTCGACAAAAAAATGTTTTTTACTGTCCACCTACTTTTGGCTCACCCTATATATATAAATATATATATATATATATATATATATATATATATATATATAATATATATATATATATATATATATAATATATATATATATATATATATATAATATATATATATATATATATATATATATATATATATATATATATATAATATATATATATATATATATAATATATATATAATATATATATATATATAATATATATATATATATATATAATATATATATATATATATATAATATATATATATATATATATAATATATATATATATATATATATATATATATATATATATATATGATTATTTTTTATTTACACAGACATGTACAAAATCTGCGACACTGGCATGTCGATGTTATCGATCAACAGCTATTATAAACTGAGATCTCATCAGGCAGAGTTAGAATCCGATCTTAACCTTAGATCACTTTTCCAAATATTATGTAATGCAAAGCACTTTGTAAATAAACAAATTGAGCACGGTGGAAGCGGCGGTCAGTGTTTATATAAATAGACATTATAGATATCATTTACGGGCGCTTCTCCCGTGGCATAATGGGTAGAGCTGCCGACTGTCAACTAGATGGTAAAAGGTTCGATCCTTGACTAGGGAGTAATGCTAGTCTAACCGCACTGAAGAGCTGTAAAACAGTATGTATAGAAGATTAAGACAACATCGGTACCGTCGGTTTCAAATTGAAACAAAGAAGACCTATAGTTGGCCTCCTATGCCGGACTCTCTTCAGCCTCTGTTTATGTCTGTCTACTCGGAAAATGGCGCCTCGCACGCTGCGTGAATTTCTCTACGATATTTCAATCTTCAATTTATTTTTTATTTTTTATTTTTTATTCACTTTTTTTTGTTGTTACAAATTCGGGATTTATAACCACAAATTTTGCCGATATATATACGTCCGAGGCAAGTAGAAAGATTTTATCGCATTTTTCTTTTATTTGTGAAGCTAGGTTGTGAAGCTAGGTTGTGTGATCGCCGAACTCCTGAGAGATTTCAAATTTTAAATCTATATAAAAAAAAAGTATATACAGAGGCTGACGAGAGTCCGGCATAGGAGGCCAACTAGTGGTTCCATTTGTTTTGATTTGAAACCGACGGTACCGATGTTGTTTTAGTCTTCTGTAATTACATATAGAAATAAATATTACGCTCTTATTTTTTAATTGTTTTTTTAATAATCGAGAGGGTAGTGCAGTATTAGTGCAGTTCCAACGAGAGAAAAGTATATATGTAAAGGAGTAAGGCTACCAACATTTGTAAAATGTTTTTTTTTTCAACATTTATTTATTATTTTGTTATTTTATCATTTTGGATCAAAATGGATTTACATATCTGATGATAGCGGACCACCGCTTGAAACGCGTTATATGAAATGATAAAATAACAAAATAATAAATAAATGTTGAAAAAAACATTTTACAAATGTTGGTAGCCTTACTCCTTTACACACACACACACACACACACATATATATATATATATATATATATATATATATATATATATAATATGCTTTTAAGTATCCATGGAGATACTGTGGCATTTTAATATAGATACTGAGATAGAATCATTGTCTGATACTGATATCAATTGCCGTGTAAAATTATCGCCATCGCGATTCCCAACGATCATAATACGGAGCAGAAAGGGACTAAAAAGCTGAATGATTCTGAACTGAGAAGTAGAATTAACAAGCTTCTGTGACAAGATCACAAAGGTGATACCAGTTGTAATCGGAGCACTTGGATCAATACCAAGGAAGCTTGCGAATAAATTGTAATACTGTAGAAATGACATCATTATAAAAAAAAATTGCCTTGCTTCGGACAGCTACTGTTCAAGTTAGTATTTAAATGCTTTTTTTTTTGTTAACATTTTTTTTTTAAATTGTATTTTAATGGGTTACTTATTTTTTAATGGGGTATTTATTTTTTTAATGGGTTACTTATTTTTAATGGGTTATTTTTTTTAATGGGTTACACAAGTTGTTGCTTATATATATTAAAAAAAACAACACAAAAACAAAAAAATAAAGAAACAACAAAAAAAAATAGAAATCAGTAATCGATGACAGTTATTTATTAAAATCAGCTTCTAAAAATCATTATGTAAACTAAATATTTATTTAAATTTTTTATGTTAGTAGTGATTGTAGAGTGCTCGATATTATTTATAGAGCTTGTTTGTATGCACCCCATTGCTTTTATACAGATGTTTATATATGGGTAACAACGTCTCTTCATGCGTCCATTTTTGCATATAATATATAATATATATATATATATATATATATATATATATATATATATATATATATATATATATATGTATATATAAAGTTTAAGTTTGATTTCAGGTACAATCCTTACGGAATTCATTATTTAATATCAAATTATAAAATT
>OY744552.1:11748627-11756127 GCA_963556195.1 Sepiola atlantica
ATTTTAAGGAAAATCCTCGAATGCGGAAACCAACGGGCATAAGCTACGAATGGTAACCAGTCACATAGAAATTACAACAGGAAGAAAACAAAACCACAGGAGGGACACCACCGCGTGAAACAAGGAACAGAAACTGCAAGAAAAATCATAAGCTGTCCCCTCCCCCCCCCCCCAAAAAAAAATAAAATGGCACCGGCTTCAGCTGACACCGTACAAAATAGTCGTAGAGCGTCAATAAGGATGAGGACCGAGGAGGGATAGCACTAACCAGACCTCTACTGGAAGAGTTCAGAGAGTGCTGGGACATTGGGGAGGCTTATTGCTACCCAAATCCCAGGAGAGACCAATGGTCGTTGCCAGCGAGAAATCAATGGTAAGCGGCTGTTGCGGTACCGCAAGGTCATTTGCAGTGGTGATCGAAAAAAAAAGGGTAAAAATACAGGAACTCTGGGGAGGCTTGTTGTCACTCAGACTCCAGGGAACACCACTGGTTGTTGTCGGTGAGCAATCACTGACGATGACTTGTGTGAGAACTCCTAGTGAGTAAATAATGATGATAATAATAATAATAATAATAATAATAATAATAATAATAATAATAATAATAATAATAATAATAGTTAACAAAAAGAAAGAAAACTGCCAAAGTGCAGACAACAGAGTAAAGATCAAAAAGATGGAATAACGAAGCAAATACACGGAACTTGCCAGAAAACTAAAAGGAATAATCGTAGGAGCACTAGGAACAGTCCCGAAAAAACTGGAAAAAAGACTAGGAGAAATTGGAATCAAAGGGAAGACTGAGACTATACAACGCACAGCAATGACGAAAACAATGGAGGACCACGAAAGAATTGTTGAAGAATATGATCTTCTATTTCTTTGAGACTTTGTTTGGATTCTCAGTCGAGATTCCCTCCATTACGAAATCGGTTTGCGTTTCAGAATATACGATTGCAGACAACGGAGGCGAACAAAATGGCTTCCAGTAAGAAATTCGATCAATATTTATTTAACAAAAAAGAAAATGGCAGATACCGATTGCGTATTAACCCAAGATTACATACCTATATTCCCATAGTTCTCTCTCTCCCCCTCTCTCTCCCTCTTTTTCTCTCCCTTTCTCTCTCTTTCTCTCCCTCTCTCTCTTTCTCTCCCTCTCATTCTCTCTCTCTCTCTATATATATCTCTTTCTCTCTGAATCTCTCTCTCGTTCTCTCTATATCTATCTATCTCTCATTCTCTCTCTCTCTCTTTCTTTCTTTCTCTCTCTCTCTCTCTCAAAATCAGATAAAAACGAATCAAGACTTGATATCATTTTGGATAGAGCGATACCAATATAATAAATTGTACTTAGCATAATACTATACTACACGACATTACGTCAGAATTGGAAGGTGACGGTGGTTAAGTGGATATCGACACGGCTGAAGACCTGGGTGTTCCGAGTTCGAATCCAGTCAGTTAAGGATGTTGGCAACCTTCTCGTGGTCCTTCCCGTAAGTACCCGATGTCTTTCCAGAAAGATTTCTAACTAGATTCATACGAAAGAAGAAGACATCAAATATTGTATTATTTACTCCTCTCCAGGAGTTAGGCACAAGGCCAGTTTTATCCTACTCGAGAAAGTGGGTTTGAAAAGCCAGCGCTCGAGAGGTGAGCACTCTGGTCATTAAAAATTGCCTGGGCAGCCCCGTCGGCATTCCCCGGTAGGGGCGCCTCAAACAGTAAGCAATAAACTTACTCCTCCCCAAAGAGGGGAGGCAAAGCCTGGGAGGGTGGACCTCCTAGAACTGCACAGGACAGGCGTGCAGTATCCATCGGAACAGATACTACACTTTGATCTTAGCCAAAAGGCCAAGAAGCCCAATTTCGGGTCGGGGACATCAAATATTGTACCTGACTGGGTTCTAACGTTTAGAAGAAATGGCAGACGCCAGAGACTAGTCAGGTACACTTCGATCGGTAATGCAGTGAAGTTGTATGCTAACTAAAATGTGTTATCATTTAATATTGATTATATATATATATATATATATATATATATATATATATATATATATATATATATATATGAAGGACTCTCCCGTCGATTTCGACGTATCGGTGCCCCGCCTGGGGCTGCCCGCGCGTGAATTTGTAATTTCACGAGTTGCGCAATCCTCAACAACCGCTCTCCTGAGTCGGCATTGCTTGATTCCAATGGCAAGTAGTAGTACAAGACGACTGGAGACAATGCCGAGATAAGCAGAGAGCACATACAGCACATACACCTGGTATTCCTAAATGGTAGCCCATTTAGTACTGTCCAGGCTCGACGCCGCTTAATATATATATATATATATATATATATATATATATATATATTACACACTGCTGATCAAAAATTTAAGACCACTTGAAAATTATTAAAAAATAACCTTTTTAAGGATATATTTTATATTTTAAACTCCTCCCACTTAAGGTTACCAATACTACAATCTAAAAGGTTATGGAAACAAAAAGCTACATTCCAAATATTTTATTCAGAAATTCACATTTTTATTAAATGTGGCATTTTACACTTGATCAAAATTATAAGACCAGAGACAAAAATTCTACGAAATTGTACGAAAAGTGTATGAAAACATTCAACAACCAAATTTAATAATGAGGTCTACCCCCACTAATTTTGATGACGTCAAAAATTATTTGGGGCATGCTAGAAATAATCGTTTCCATTAAGGTGCGGGGAATATTGCTCTAGGTTCTGAAGATGGCTTCACGAAGTTCATTTTTTGCTGAATATTGTTTGCCATTTCGATAAACATTTCTTGTTATCCATCCACAAACATTTTCACTTGGGTTCAAGTCCTGTGAGCACGCAGGATGTCGCAAGAGATAGACCCCATTTTTCTTGTAGAAAGGTCAAAGTCAAGGTTCGTCGTGTAGCGTGGATTGCAGCATTATCCTGTTGGAATAACCATCCATCCCCACACAAACGATGCCCCTCCGTCATCAACGATGCTTTTTGTAGCATGCTAACATAACCAACCGCTATCTGACGACCCTGCACCACCTGAAGCTCTATCGTCCCTCTGTAAAAAAAGGCACCCCATACCATTAGGGACCCTTCACCACTATGACGTGTGGAGAAAAATTCAGGAGGCATGTTTTTGTTATGCCAATAACGTTGGAAGCCATCAGGACCATCTAGATTGAAGTTTTTCTCATCAGAAAACAGGACTTTCTTCCACTACTCAACGTCCCATGTTTGGTATTCACGACCAAACCTTAAGCGGTTCACCTTGTGACGCAGAAGCACCCAAGGAATTTGTGTACGCTTTTTATTTACCATACCTTTTTGTTGTAAGTGTCGTCTGATGGTTACTGGACTGCAATCAGCATCTGTGACTGCCTTAATTTGACTAGAAGAAAGTCCACTGTCTTTCACAACAACCCGTCTTATTCTCCTACTCAATGCAGCGGAAATCTTTTAGAGCCTACCAGTGGATTTTGCTTTTCCATAATTCTCACTGTTCTTTCGAAAGTTGTAAATAACAGTTTTACTGCGATTTACCTTAGCTGCGATCGCCCGCTGTGACAAACCTTGCTTATGGAAATACTCGGTAAGTTTGCTTGCTTTAGGCATGGTGATACATTTACGCAGTGACTGCTAATCTCTAACTGAACTAAAACATTTGAATTACCATAGATCTAACAATTTATAGCCCTGGTCTTATAATTTTGATCAAGTGAAAAATGCTTCATTTGATAAAAATGTAAGTTTCTGAACAAAATGTTTGGAATGTAGCTTTTTGTTTCCATAACCTTTTAGATTGGAGTATTGGTAACCTTGGGTGGGAGGAGTTTATAATCTATCCTAAAAAAAAAGGTTTCTTTAAAAAATTTTTCAAGTGGTCTTAAATTTTTGATCAGGAGTGTATATATACATATATACATATATATATATATATATATATATATATATATATATATATATATATATATATATATATATATATATATATACACATGTATAAATATATACATATATATACATATATATACACGTACATATATATGCACATACATATATATATATACACACACACACATATATATATGTATATATACATATATATATACATACACATACATATATATATACACACATACATATATATACACATATATACATATATATATACACATACATATATATACTGTTTATTACACGTGACTATTTTTTCCCAAATTGCGTTCTTTGTATACATTTGAAAATCTTTCTGTTTTTAATTAAAGTTCTGCTACCAATTGATGATGATTGTATTTTAACAATCGAAATATTTTGGTAGAACTTTTCAATATGTGTTTTTGAGTTTATTTTTGCTAGTTGTTGATTTGCTTATCCTTTATTCTATTTTTATTTTCATATATATACACACACACACACACACACACATATATATATATATATATATATATATATAAACACGCATACACACACACACACACACATATATATATATATATATATATATATATATATATATATATATACACGCGCATATATACACACACACACATATATATATATATATATATATATATATACACACACGCATATATATATACACACACACACACACACACACACACATATATATATATATATATATATATATATATATAACGCTGATTACTATACTAGCAGTCGGGTTTCGAATTTCAGTTTGAAACACTCACCATGTCTAGCCACACTCCATAAGAAGTGAATCGTCCTTCTAATTGTATAAAAAACCCATCTTTTTCTTTGATTTGTGTTTTTCATCACTTGTACTCTTACAACCGTTCTCTCCCCAGATGTGGCAGCAACAGCATTCCATATCTGGATTCCGAATCTGACTCTTCCACAGGTAGATGATCGCGTTAGGTGTCGGGTATTTTCTGGAGCGATAGAATGATCCAACGACTTTTCCTCTGAACTTAAGACTTTACAATGCACCGATGGTTCCTATTGCGGTTTATACAGCTTAGTAGTAGAGCTGGAAAATACTAGAAATAGAAGTGAGCTATTTTCTGGAGCGATAGAATGATCC
Source organism: Sepiola atlantica (assembly GCA_963556195.1). Taxonomy (NCBI): domain Eukaryota; kingdom Metazoa; phylum Mollusca; class Cephalopoda; order Sepiida; family Sepiolidae; genus Sepiola; species Sepiola atlantica. The sequence continues at coordinate 11,753,709 of OY744552.1, forward strand.
AACTATTTCTTCAGCGACTTTTGCAACGGATTTGATGAAAGTCTCCCATTTCAGGTCTGGGATGAAAGTTAGTCCCATGAGCTTGTCAAAACAGGAGAGTCATTAAAGGAGAGTCATTCATTATCGGAGCATTGGTGGTAAAAGGAGAGACGCAAGGTTTTTGAGGTGTTTTCCCCCATTGCACCACTTGTTCTCGATTGGAAGAGAGATTATTGGCAATGTTTTGATCATCAATGCTCTTCGGCGTGCTGCCATAGACAGGTGTGTCGTCTGCATAGATGTCAACAAATGATCCCCGAATGCGATTTAAAAGATCATTGATGAAGTTGGGGTTGGGCCCAGAAAGTATCATTGAGGCACATCTTGATGTTGGAGTTTTAAGTAGTGTTGGGACGATTAATCGAAAAAATCGGAACTCTTTGTGGTATCGGAATCGGAATTTTTTTTTATCCTGATTTCCGATTCCAGAAACGATTATTTTACATTTTTGTGTTTTTTGTTTTTTGTTTTTTGTTTAAAACTTAATTTTCCATTGCATTAGTACCTAATTATAAATATTTATTGATTTTAAACTTCCAGTAAAACTAACATTCATAGGTCATAATAACGAACTTAGATAAAAATGGCACCGAGAAAATGGCACAGTAAAACTAGTATAGGTAAAACAAAATGACACAGTAAAACTAGTACGGGTTAAAAAATGGCACAGTAAAACCAGTACAGGTTTTAAAATGGCACAGTAAAACTAGTATGGGTAAAAAATGGCACAGTAAAAACTAGTACCGGTAAAACAAAGTAGCACAGTAAAACTAATACAGGTAAAAATGGCACCGTAAAATTAGTACAGGTAAAACAAAATGGCACGAGTGGATAAATAGGAGAAAATGGCACAAGTGGATAAATAGGAGAAAATGGCACGAGTGGATAAATAGGAGAAAATGGCACAAGTGGATAAATAGGAGAAAATGGCACAAGTGGATAAATAGGAGAAAATGGCACAAATGAAAAATATAGATGAAAATCTCACAATGAGTTTATCCAACATCTTGGATACATTACATAAACGGAAAACATTAAGAAGTTTGTCAAAATGACTCTCCGCTCCCCCCCCCCTCTCAATAAAATTCTACATTATAAAGGTAGAATTACACGAGGCGATTTTAGAATCGGAATCAGTAATTGTATCGGAATGGGGAATTTAGAACAGAATCGGTAATTGTATCGGAATCGGGAAAAATATTGGAATCGTACCATCATTAGTTTTGAGGTCATATTAGAATCAGGACCGGCGGGACAGTTATAAAAGTGTGTGGGGGGGGCTCCTGCCCCCCGTTGTCGCCGTCCATGGTTAGAATAACCCGGAATCCCGGTGGAAGTTGACGGGTCAATATCTGTTTCACACAGAAACAATAAGTCGTGTTGGGTCTCCTGTAAGTGGATTTCAGCCTCTTATAGATTAAAAGTAACAACCCACCTTTTCCCCATTGACCACTTGCTTTGTTTTCCTTCTCCTGTGACGGTTACCCTTGCTGGTACGTGTTTAATTCTATCACTGAATCCGTGGAGACTGTGTAAAAGTGTACCTGCAATACAAACCGGCAAGTGAATGTACACACGTCTTTGGTTGATAGGTAAGAAGCACCCCTTATGCATGAATGATGGAATATTTTTAGCAACTTGGCAAACATTCCGTGGAAAGCCATGAAGGAATTGTTGAAGAATATGATTCTCTATCTCTTCGAGACTTGGTCCGGATTCTCATTAGTCGAGATTCCCTCCATTGCGAATGTTGTTTGCGTGTCAGAGTATGTGATTACAGACAGCAGAGGCGAACTAGATAGATTCCAGCGCGAAATTCGATCAATATCCTTTTACTGAAAAGAGAAAAAAAAATGCCGGATACAGATTGCGTAATAGCACAAGCTTATATTACCACCCCTCCCCCTTTCTCCCCCCTCTCTTTCTCTGTATATATATATATATATATATATATATATATATATATATCATGATTTGTTAGAGAGTACACATTTTTATTATCGCAAGCATGAAGGGAAGACTAATTTTATCGTTCATGATTAAAAGTTAATCAAGAAAAAAGAGAAAGAAAAGAAGAAAAAGAAAAAAAGTCAGCCGACCGGTTTCGCCCTCTCTCAACAAAAACCGTATCGATTGATTAAAAAAAACGAAGGATTTAAAAAAAATAGTGGTGAAAAGAGAGAGTACAGAAAATAAAATAGCGTTATTATATATGTACAATGGAGGATAAATCTTAGAGACTGATCACATCTAGTCCCAATAGATATTCCCTTTGTTTACAAATGGAGGGACGTTTGAGACGAACGTGGATCGTCTCCAAGATTTTGAGATGATATAATGAGTGAGCATGACTGAGAATGGTGAAGGAATCCATGCTAAA
>OY744552.1:11766127-11768627 GCA_963556195.1 Sepiola atlantica
ATATATATATATATATATATATATATATATATATATATGCTTTGGTACCCCCGCGACGTAAATCTGCTGGACCAACCCGACAATCTGCCAAATCCCATCCATTCAGCGTGGAGGTCTCCAGATGCCGAAGAGCTTTCTACTCCAAAAGCTTCTTTCCTCGTGCTGCTGGACTCTGGAACTCCCTCCCTGCTCCCTGTTTTCCAGACGGTACTGACATGCAGAAATTTAAAACTAATGTAAACAGACATCTCGCTGCGCAGCTCCCAATTTAGGTTGACTCCCCCAAACTTTCGCCCTTTTTCCCCAGTAGCCCCTTACGTCTACAGTGGCGGCCTGCCTTGTTTGGGGTGAACTATATATATATATATATATATATATATATATATATATTTAAGCAAACATTGTTAAAAATAACAGAATTTTCCAGCTTGATTGTACCTTCTTTTTTTTTTAATTTCTTTCACTTTTTTTTTACTGGTCTTTTTTGTATTTCAATAAAATAAAAATCCATATATGTTCCATATGTATCACGAACGTTTTAGATTCTTCGTCGGATCATCTTCAGGTGACAAAAACCTAAGGAACAAAAAAGATGGAGAAAAGAAGAGAATTTCAAAAAGACAGCCGAGAACGCGCATGTGAAGTCAGTTAGTCTCAAGAGAATTTGTTATTTTAATACAAAACAATCATTAGAAAAATTGAAAAAATACAACAAAAAAAATGTATAATTACGCTAGGAGAATTCTGTTATTTAAAAAAAAATGTTTGCTTAATTCAATTCAACTCAACGCTTTATCAAACAGTAAGCAGCTTGTAAAACAATCCGAAAATATTTTTCAAAAGGGAATCTCTACGGATTCACTTCCGGTTTTAGAGTTTTCGCTTCTAACGGGACTGATGACTTATTCTGGAACCGGGACTTTTCCTAATTCCAGGATAACCAGATGGACGAAACCCGGGTATCCCTAGCGGACACAGTAATGTATAGTTTTTAAATAAAATAATTAATATTAGCTTTTGTATGACCTACGATCTAGTGCTTTGATGTTTTGCTTACTAATTATTGATACATGCTCTCTCTCTCTCACACACACACACACACACACACACACACACACACATATATATATATATATATATATATATATATATATATATATAATGTGTGTGTGTATTGTCAAGTAGAACGTGTAGTCAAATTAAAATTATGATGAGAAAAACTATATTTTATGAAGATTTCCTTTTGACCCAGACAGTCTTAGGAGAAAGCTAAACGCTATTTCCTGTCAATCGACTTCCCCCCCCCCTACCCTAATCCTCACCTGAGACGACGCATGGCCTGACCTTGCGTGAAAGTGCATGTCACCTTTGCAAGATAATTAAAAAAAAAAAAACGCCAAACGCCTACGTAAAAATCGCCCACGTGCGAACACGTGACCAACGCTCATATATACGGAAAGAGCGCGCATTTTACAGCCAGTGAAGGAGAGTCTGTCAGCCGAAACCCGTCGCAGTGAATAACGAAAAGGAGAAGGAGGAGGGAGGAGGAGGAGAAGAAGAAGAAGAAGAAGAAGAAGAAGAAGAAGAAGAAGACAAAGCTCATACCTTCTTTTTTACTTCGACATCTGGCGAAGCGGCCTAGAAATATCTTCTCTGTCGATACGAAACCGAAAGTTAAGTCGGCGTATCTTACTACCGTTACTAGAATTACGGACCATTCTTCTTTTTAAAAACTGAATCATGGACACGTGTTCAACGTGCATTTCGCACAAAATTCCGAAAAGAGGCCATGTCCAAGAAAGCTGTCTACGGACCATTCTTCTTTAAAAAAGCAACAATCAATGGTGACACGTACCCCGTCATGCTGGAAAACTGGTTAATGGATAAGTTCAGCGAAGAAGAGTCTGACGACTTCATTTTCTAACAGGATGGGGAGCCACTGCACTTGAGCCTCAGGGTTAGACACTACCTAAACACAACACTATCAGACAGATGAACTGGACGCTCTGGGCGAGATGATCGCGTTCTCATGCCCTGACCTCCCAGCTCTCCAGATCTCACACCCTGTGATTATTTTTTGTGTGTGCATCTGCTGTTTTGCGTTAATCATCTTTCGTTCTTTTGTTGCTCTTAATTAAAACCCAATTAGCCGACATGTGTGGTAACAATAATTACTTCAGCGAACCCAGAACAAGAGTCACACGCAACCTATGCGATTCTTTCATGATTTAAACCTTATTGGAAGTATCGAATTTATAAGAAATGAGACTTTAGGCGATTCTACTTGTGAGACCCCTTTCTAGTCACCTAAACCAATTGCGTAAAGCCAATGGGCGTGTAAAACTGTTGCATAAAATGTACTGACCCCCCTGAACTATTGTTGTGTAGCCCCACTCTTGGGGCTGCGGCTTTACTCATTTCGTATACTCGTCCCTGAAAGGGCCGTGGCAGTTCACACTTAATACTCGTCATTTTTAAAACATCATAAATCACATAGTTC
>OY744552.1:11776127-11778253 GCA_963556195.1 Sepiola atlantica
TATAAAATAAGACACAGAAATATTCTTTATATAAAGTCATTAAATTTCTAACTGTTTTCTACCTATTTATCGAAATAATACTTTAAACAGGGACATTTTTCAGAAGGCGAAAGTAGGTGTTTGTTTATGATTGCGCGTATTTGTGTATGTGTGTGTATTACTACGCAAGAAAGAAGCAAAAAACGGAATGGTCAGACAGGGAAAAAAGAAACGAAACGAAAAATGGAGGAAAGGGAAAAAGAAGAGGTGGAGTAAACTCATGGAATGTTGGCTATTTGGTTAAAGATAGCGAAGAAATAATATCGGCGGCCATTTTGGTTCTTTCCCTCCCGCCTATTGCGAAATCTAGCTGTCTTTTCTTTTGAAGTGATTCTGGCAGAGAAAGATTCAGTTGTGGCTTGTTGGAGTTGGTAAGATGCTGAAATAAAGCAAACAGAAGAAGGCACACAGGACAGCACACAGGATAATATATGTATTAAACAACGGAAATACTCCCGACCAATCTGACAATAAGCAAAATCCCACCCCTCCACTGTAGAATTCCCCAGATGTCGGAAAGCTTTCTACTCTAATAGCTTGGCCTTTTGGCTAAGATCAAAGTGTAGTATCTGTTCCGATGGATACTGCACCCCATAGACTGGTATTGGCTTGGCCTTCGAGGCTTGATTTACGCCGGTCTATGGGTCTGTCCTGTGCTGTTCTAGGAGGTCCACCCTCCCAGGCTTCGCCTCCCCTCTTTGGGGAGGAGTAAGTTTATTGCTTACTGCCTGAGGCGCCCCTACCGGGGAATGCCGACGGGGCTGCCCAGGCAATTTTTAAACCCCACTTTCCCGACCCGACCTTGGGTCACATCTTACTTGTGGGAGTAAGATAAAAACTGGCCTTGTGCCTAACTCCTGGAGAGGAGTAAATCAATACTCTAATAGCTTCTTGACATCAGTTTAGACGGCTCTCTGAAATGCGTTTTTACTCTAATGGTTTCTTTCATCGAACTGCTTGCCTTCGGAATCCCCTCCCTGTTCCCTGTTCCCTCAACTGTACCAACATGCAGAAATTTCGATTTAATGTGAACAAACATCTCGCTGCACAACTTCTCACTTTGGATGCCCCTATACATCTGTCCCCTAATTCACAGAAACCCCTTACGTCTCAGTGGTAATGAACAAAAGTAAAAAAATCTAAAAAAAAAGATGTCTTCCAAAACTATTTGTATTTCGCGGCTTGAATAAAGACCAACTATGGAATAGATATTTATTTACTCCTCGCGGAGTTAGGCACAAGGCCAGTTTTATCTTACTCCCACAAGTAAGATGTGACCCAAGATCGGGTCGAGCAAGTGGGGTTAAAAGCCAGCGCTCGAGAGGTGAGCACTCTGGCCATTTAAAAATTGCCTGGGCAGCCCCGTCGGCATTCCCCGGTAGGGGCGCCTCAGACAGTAAGCAATAAACTTACTCCTCCCCAAAGAGGGGAGGCAAAGCCTGGGAGGGTGGACCTCCTAGAACTGCACAGGACAGGCGTGCAGTATCCATCGGAACAGATACTACACTTTGATCTTAGCCAAAAGGTCGAGACGATATGTTTAACGTCTCTTGAATGCGTTTCTACTCTGCATGTTTCATCTTATGACGTTTCTCCTCCCCGATTCAACCTTTTGGGTGAATGCTCTGAATGTTTTAAATTTTTAGATTAATTATCCAATTCGCTGTCCCTTTTCTGATTTGAAAGTCCATTCACTTGTGTTGGCTTTTAGGACTGAAATCTGATGTTCTTTCCCAAGAGACTGCTGCATGTGATGTCATAAAAGGCGCTGGCAGAAAAACGTTTTGGAATCATGAAAAATAAGGAACAATAAAATACTTCCAAAAAGTCTTGGAAACTATCGTACATCGAATGGTCGTTGGTTTTGAATTCTTGGAGCAATTTTAAACTTATATAGATCTCAACTAACTTTATATAGAGAGAGAGACGAAACGTATACGTCCATAGATAAATAAACAATAACAAATATTTATATTTGAAGCTCCTCGTTAAAAAGTAGAGCACTGTAAATGGTAGTAATAACACAGCGTGACGTCACTTGCTTTATATGCATCATTCCTTCACTTATAGAAGTTGAATGCCTGTAC
>OY744552.1:11778453-11783453 GCA_963556195.1 Sepiola atlantica
GGTATAAACCATGTTCCCAATTCTTTTCATAATGAAACCGTCCACCCAATGATTTTTTCCATTCTAAATTTTTTTTAAATACACTTTGTCCCCTGAGGCATAGCACTTTACTTTCAAGTTTTCTCCTTTAGAACTTTTCTTCTTCTCAGGTATAAGTCTATCGAAGATAGATCTAATTTTTCTAGCAAACATCAGTTCTGCAGGGGATGAATTAACATTATTATTTGGGTTCGGGGTTACCCTGTAGATTGCTAGAAATGTTTGTATAGTTTGCTCATCTGTGTCCATATTCAGGTTTTTCTTTATTGCCCGTTTAAATGTGTCCACAAATTTTTCTGCCAACCCATTCGACCTAGGATGGTAAACAGGTGTCGTGATATGTTGAATATTCAGCGATTTGCAGAATTCTTTAAATTCGTGACCTGTAAATGCTGTACCATTGTCACTTACTATGGTTTTTGGTACACCAAAACGGCTAAAGATTTCGTTAAGTGCATTTACAGTGTTCCTTGCAGTTGGATGTCTGGTTTTAAATATCTCTGGCCATTTAGAGAAAGAATCTACTACAATTAAGTAGAAAAAACCATTTAGAGGTCCGGCATAATCAATATGTAGACGTGACCAGGGTAAGTCCGTTTTCGGCCATGGGGTCGTTTTTACTGGCGGATCTCGGGCTGCTAACTGACATCCTTTGCATGCTTTGACACAGTTTTCTACTTCTTTGTCCATACCAGGCCAATATATGTATCCTCTAATTAAGGATTTCATTCTTGAAATGCCAGGATGACCTGTATGGAATTCCATTAATATTTTCCTTCGTAATGCCTGTGGAATTACGATTCTATCAGCATACATAAGTACACCTTCACAAATTGAAAAAAATGTAGTTTGTCCTACTTTGTTACTTTTTTCCCTCAGTCCTAATTGAGTTTTCATTTTCTTTATGAAAATGTTTTTTTCAGCTTCTCTTTTAATATCTTCAAGGGTTATTGGAAGTTCACGTATCATATTACACATTGAACTTGTACATTCGCTTTCATCTTTAAGAGCAGCAATTACTGTCTCTTCGAAACTTTCGTTTCTTTTTGGAATCAACCTTGATAGTGCATCCGCGTGTCCTAACTTTTTCGATGACACATGCTCCATCTTAAACTGATAGTTTAAGAGAGTTACAGCCCATCGCTGTAGTCGATTTGCGGTATGCTTAGGAATGCCTTTCTTTGATCCAAATATCGTAATCAAGGGTTTATGGTCTGTTTGCAATGTGAAGGTCCGTCCATGGAGAAATCGATTATACTCCAAATATTATCGACAGAGCCTCCTTTTCAATCTGGCTATAGTTTTTCTCAGCTGCAACCAAAGTTCTTGATGCATGAGCGATTGCTTTTGTTGTTCCATCCTCATACTTATGGAGTAATGCAGCGCCAACGCCGTAATCACTGGCGTCCGTTGCTAGTACTAACTCCTTGTCTGGATCAAAATGCGCTAATGCCAAGTCTGATAGTAGACATTTCTTCATTTTTTGGAAAACAGATTCACATTCCTTATTCCAACTCCATTTACTACCCTTTTTTAGTAACTCGTTAAGAGGAGCTCTCAAATTATGCACATTAGGTATGTATATCGCGTAATATTGAACCAATCCCAAAAATGATTGTAGCTTCGGTACTGAGTCTGGAGCAGGCATCTTTTCAATTGCTTCGGCCCGTTGTGGATCTGGTCTTCGTCCCCCTTTGTCGATTATTTGACCAAGGTATCTGATCCTTTCCATAAAGAAATCGCATTTCTCCGGGCTCAATCTGAAACCAAACTCCTCTATTCTCTTAAATACTTCTCTGACGTGCTTCTTGTGTTCATGCAAATTTCTGCTCTTTATCAGGATATCGTCAAGGTATGCCATTGAAAATTCCAATCCTGCGAGCATCGTATCCATAACCTGTTGAAACAGAGCAGGGGCGACCTTTAATCCGAACGGAAGTCTTTTTAGTTTAAAAATACCCTTATGCGTGTTAATGCACAGGTACTTTGAACATTCGTCATTGACTTTGATTTGCAAGTATGCATCCGAGAGGTCTATTTTGGAAATTTTTTTTCCTCCGTTTAGTTTTGAGAATAGATCTTCTGCCGACGGAAGGGGGTAATTGTGGTCCTGCAAACAGTCATTAAGGTCCGTCGAAAAGTCAGCGCAGACTCTTATTTTGTTATTCTTTTTCTTCACATATACCGTCGGACTTGCCCAATTCGTGTGGTCAACCTTTTCAATGACATCTAATTGTTGAAGTCTCTCCAACTCCTTCTCTATTGCGTCCATCGATGAAAAAGGTACATTTCTTTTAGGTTTGAACACTGGGGTGGCATTTTTCTTCACCTCAAATTTTGCTTCTGTTTTCACACAGTATCCAAGTTTTTCGGCAAAAACTTTTGGAATTCTGCATTTAAATCGTCCATGAAACCTTCTATTTGGTTTGATTTCTCTGTGGTCAACCTATTACAAAAAGAATTAACCGGTCGTTCCCATAAGTTGAACAGGACAATCCAATCCACTCCAAATAGACTTGTGTTCTTTCCTGGTACTACGTACACTTTGGACTTGTGTGTTTGACCACCAAATGACACATTGCACCTCAGTTCTCCCTTGAATTCCAACCTTTTGCCGCACACACTATTCGCCATCTTGCTGGTTTCTCTTAGTTCAGGTCGACCGATCCTTCTCCAGATATCTTCATCTATGATGCTAATGTCCGCACCACTATCCAGGAGTAATGTTACAGGATGTCCATTTATCTTTACATCGACATATTTACGCCTTTCGCAGCTTTTCTCTTTCCTTGTGCGAAGCGTATTAACTTTGTCGGTCCTTCGTTTTTTCTTCTGGTTACAATATGTTCCCTTGTGGCCTTTGAATCCACATTCGTAACATATCCTATTCCTGAACCAGCAGATCTTTTTGGTGTGTCTTGTACTTCCGCAGCATTCACAAATTTGGTCCTTGTACATTCTGGGAGTCTTTTGTTCCTGGGTCTTGTATGTTCTAGAGGTCCTTTGCCTTTTTACATGTTGTATCTTGTAAACGCTTTTTTCTTCAATGCGGGTGTTGTCTCTTTTGATATTAATGAGACGTTGCCACTCCTCGGTTACTTTTTGTAAAGTTACATTCGGGTTCGACTCCATAATTGTCAGGATCCGGGATCTGACATCTTTGTCCCTTGGTGCTGTGAGTCCTTGTACAAAGATTAAACATTTAAATAAATCTGCCGAAATTTCATTTAATTTAAATGATTCACATAAGCAATTTACAGTACATGCATATTCTAAATAGTCTTCGGATTCCGACTTCTGTAAATTTAAACATTTATATCTAGAATGAAAAAGGCTGTCTCTTTTATCAAATATTCTAGATAAAGTATTAATTGTCTCTTCAAAATTCACTTCCTCCGGTTTTCTGGGTAAAATTAAATTAGCATACTTGGTGTTTTCGTCCGTCCCCAGTTTTTGTAGTAACAGCGTAACTTTTTCTTCGTCGGTCCAGTCCCAACATCTTTTTGTAAAAACTGTTTCGTACCTTCTATAGTATGCTGGAAATGTAACGCCAGTATCGGGAGAGTAGTGAAATTCTGACAAAGAATTTGAAATACCCTCTGCAGAAAAATTAGTTTTCTTCCTATCTGTCGACGTTTGAATTAATTTTTCAAAATTCTTTTGTTGCGTTAAAATTTGGCGTTGAAGTATTTTTGTTTGTTCCTGTTGTGCCTCTAACGTTTTTTGTGTCTATTCTTGCTGCTGTAGTAGCTGTTGTTGTTGTTGCTGTAGCTGTTGTTGTTGTTGTTGCTGCTGCTGTATACTTAGAGTTAACACCTTCGTCAACTCAGCCAATTGCTCCATTTTAGCTTAATTACAGTACAAAATCTTTCCAAAGTTTACAACAATAATTTCACAAAAAGTTCGTCAATATGCGTTTTCGTAAATTAGCAACAATACTTCCATAAGTTTTGCAAAAAAAAAAATGTTTCACAAAGTTTATACAATTTAGCAACAGTCTTTTACCAGGTAAACTTTTTCACAAAATAATTTCAGACAATAAAACGTTTCCAAAATTCGCACAACAAATAGTTTCAATTACTTTAGACAAAGAAATGAACAATTATTTTTCACAAAAATACGGCTGCACTTGGGAGAGAGAAAAAAAAATATAGCAATAATTTCTGAATTGTTTAAAGAAAAAAAAATCGTAAGCGTACTTTTTTCTTTCGAAATTCGTAATCTCACGGTGCAGGTTTCGAATTCAGCTTGTGCTTCCCAAATATTTTTTCGTCAACATACAGATAAAGTTCACTTTACCTTAAAATTGTTTCGAGTACAATTTTTTTTACTTTCCCGTTAGTTCTTGCTGAAGAAATCCGTACTTTTTACTACTTTAGGTAGCAAAATTCTCTTTTATTTGACGCACGTGTCGACGTTTTTTTTTGTTTTTTTTTCTTCTTGCCGTCCTTGCAATTTTTCTTTAAAAAAAAATCCTTGAATAGTACGGTAATTTATCTCTGTTAAGAGAAAAAAAAATATCCTCGTTCGCCACTGTTATATCCTAAATTACATAGGAATACTAAATTAAGAATACGCCGAGTGGTTTGCATTTAACAGGCATCCGGTAGGAAGTAGAGACGTTTACTCTTCGCTCACGTCCAGATATCACTGCCCGTCTTATATACGTACTTTCGTATATAGTCAATACCTGATTACTTCCCTTTATGTTAGTTTCGTATTTATGCCAATCATGACCTTTACAACAGGTATAGGTAGAAGTTGGACAGTGTCCAAGTGAGGAAAGTAAATGGGAAAGTTCTTTGGACTGTTGAAGGTCTTCAGAGACAGGAGATAGAATGTAGATGTGTTTCCTTGTTGCTGGCAAGTGTCTCTCTGCTGACTGACCGTGATTCCTAAAGGGGTTAAAGTAGTTCTTCAGGGGACAAATGGAACCAATGCGCGCTGCAAGCTGATTGGTC
>OY744552.1:11788453-11793453 GCA_963556195.1 Sepiola atlantica
AAAATGATACAAAATGAACAAAATGATACAAATTGATACAAAATGATGCAAAATGAGCAAAATGATGCAAAATGATGCAAAATTATTCAAAATTATTCAAAATTATTCAAAATTATTCAAAATGATACAAAATGAGTAAAATGATGCAAAATGATGCAAAATGATACAATTGATGCAAAATGATGAAAAATGAGCAAAATGATGCAAAATGATGCAAAATGAGCAAAATGATGCAAAATGATGCAAAATGAACAAAATTAATAAAATGATGCAAAATGATGCAAAATGATACAAAATGATGCAAAATGATACAAAATGATACAAAATGAACAAAATGATACAAAATGAGCAAACTGATGCAAAATGATACAAAATGATGCAAAATGATACAAAATGATGCAAAGTTCCCTTAAGATTTTCAGAGGGCAGCTACCAAAAGAGGAGAAAGTTTCTTGTCTTTTCGGGTGAAAAAAGGGCGAACAAAAGGGATTTTCGTTTTCAGCCTGCCAAAATTAAGTGTCTGCTGATTGGTCAAGAATTGTCTTGCCCAATGTACGTGGTTGCTGTCATTCTGTCATTTCAAAATTGATGAACCCACATTCCACGAATCATTATCTCTACTCGCGAAAAATATACTCCTGCCGGTCGTATAGTATATGACGAACGAACATATACTACACTGCCTTCTGGGCCAAACCTTCCCCGACTTCGTATGCAACCGCTGATCCTTGCTGCTATCTGTGTTGAGGGTAAAAACCTGCATTCTTGCAGGTTACCGAATAGCTGCTACCAACGAGGATCACTTGATGTAGGGGAGACGATCCTAACCCTAACTCTAACCCTAACCCTGAAACCAACGGATAGGACTTCATGCAGACCACACTATCCATGAGGCACGATATTCGTGAGCTCTATGCAGAAGTCCGACTCGCTTTTAACAAATAACCAAAGCAGCAGCAGCGAATGTTATTTTTAACTATCGATGGGACAAAACCTTCAATCAGCAGTTTCTTTTAACCAACCACAGACACAAGAATACTCATCTTCTAATTTCGCGCGTAATATAAAAACCCAAACACACATGATGAAAGACATTCACGAACTACTGTACGCATAGCGATAGCACATTATGCCGCTCAATTAAAGGGAGATAATTATTTAGTTGAAAAAAGGGAGGTAACCCGTTTTTTATAACGTCTCATAACAGTACCTTTAAAAAAAGGGGATAGCAAAGAAACAACGGAGAGGAAAGCTGCCACTTGATCTCGCTCATTTTGTATTTTTCTCGGCTAGTTTTAGTTTGATAGTAAAATTTCGTAGTAATTTCTTTAAACTCGTAGTACGTCATTGTGCATTCATAAAAAATAAAAATAAAAACTCCCGCCAAAATTCAACTCAGCCATTGCCAAATTGGCTGTCAAACAATAACGGAATTTTTGCTCGGCGGAAATTCTTTTTCTTTTTCTCTTTCTTTTTCTCTTTCTTTTTCTCTTTTCCTTTCCCTTTCTCTTTCTTTTTCTCTTTCTTTTTCTCTTTGTCTTTTGCTTTCTCTTTCTCTTTCTCTTTCTCTTTCTCTTTCTCTTTCTCTTTCTCTTTCTCTTCCTCTTTCTCTTTTCTTTCTCTTTCTCTTCCTTTTTTTCTTTTCTTTCTCTTTCTCTTCTTCTTTTTCTTTTTCTTCCTCTTCCTCATTTTCTTTCTCTCTCTTTCTCTTTTCTTTTTCTTTCTTTTCTCTTTCTCTTTCTCTTGCCTTTCTCTTGCCTTTCTCTTTCTCTTTCTATTCCTCTTTTTCTTTCTCTTCCTCTTCCTCTTTCTCTTACCTTTCTCTTTCTCTTCCTCTTTTTCTTTCTCTTTTTCTTTCTTTTTCTCTTTCTCTTTTTCTTTCTCTTCCTCTTTCTCTTCCACTTCCTCGTTCTCTTTTTCTTTCTCTTCCTCTTTCTCTTCCACTTCCTCGTTCTCTTTTTCTTTCTCTTTCTCTTACACATTTTTCACATATTTTACTCAACGTTTTTCTCAAAACCGATGAACCCAAACTTCACAAATCATTATCATTACTAGCAAAAATATTGCCCCTCCCCCAAATGAGATCATAATGCCTGGGAGGGTGGTCTCATGACATCAGAATAGATACTACACTACACCCCCCACCCACACACAAAAAGGTGTAATGCGCCTATGAGGGTGGTATCATGACAAACGAACATTTAGTATATAGCTCCCCCCCTAACGGAGGAGGTAATGCCTGGGAGGATGACAACAGAACAGATACTACACTCTCCCTCTCCACTACAAAAAATAATGCGTTGGGGTATCATGGCAACAGAACAGATACTACACTACCACCTACATCACCACCCAAAAACGAGGAGGTAATGCCTGGGAGCATGATGTCATGATAACAGACCAGATATTACACTACCACTCTCCCCCCCCCCCCAAAAAAAAGAGCATGTATTTCCTGAAAGGATGGTATCACGACGAACGAACATATAGTACATAGCCCCCAAAGGAGGAGGTAATGCCTGGAAGGATGATCTCATGACAACAGAACAGATACTACACTACCTCCACACCTCAAAAAAGGAGGAGGTAATGCCTGGGAGGATGGTATCATGAAAACAGAACAGATACTACACTACCTCCACACCTCTCAAAAAAGGAGGAGGTAATGCCTGGGAGGATGGTATCATGAAAACAGAACAGATACTACACTACCTCCACACCTCTCAAAAAAGGAGGAGGTAATGCCTGGAAGGATGATCTCATGACAACAGAACATATACTACACTAATCTCCCCCCCCCAAAAAAAAACGAGAATGTATTGCCTATGAAGATGGTATCATGACGAACATACATGTAGTATACAGCCTCAAAGGAGAAGGTAATGTCTGGGATGACTGTCTCCTGACAACTAAACAGATACTACACCCCCCCCCCCAAAAAGGTGGAATGCATGGGGGTATCATGACAACAGAACATATACTACCCCCCCCAAAAAAAAACAAACGAGGAGGTAATGCCTGGGAGGGTGGTATCATGACGAACGAACATATACTACACGATTCTCAAAGGAGTAGGTAATGCCCGGGAGGATGGTCTCATGACTAGAAAACATATATTACACACACCCCAAGGAAGATGTAAAGCGTGGGGTGGTATCATGACCTCAGAACAGATACTATACCCCGATCCAAATGAGAAAAAAGCATTGAAATATAGCGCATTAGTCTGAAATAGTATAGTAAACCTAAACGGAGCCTTTCAAAAAAATAGTAATAGTATAGTTTCATTAGTAGTGGATATTAAATAAAGTACATTATTCATTAAGAAATCTGAGATTTAATAATTTTGTTTCTTGGCATTTTGGCTAAGATCAAAGTGTAGTATCTGTTCCGATGGATACTGCACCCCATATTGTCTTCGGGGCTTGATTTACGCCGGTCTATGGGTCTGTCCTGTGCAGTTCTAGGAGGTTCACCCTCCCAGGCTTCGCCTCCCCTCTTTGGGGAGGAGTAAATTTATTGCTTACTGCCTGAGGCGCCCCTACCGGAGAATGCCGACGGGGCTGCCCAGGCAATTTTTAAAACCCCACTTTCCCGACCCGAAGAAGCTTAAATGATGGGAAACTCTCTGAATTAATGTCTTACACGTATTTGAAGTTTTAAGGGGGTTGTGTTCCCATAATTCACTTAGAGGTGAGGGCACATTTATATTCAGCACATAGATAGGTAACGTAGAGATTCGTGACCACTTCCATTGTCTTCCCCAGAATTTTATATATATGATTTAAATTTCATAAGAATAGAATATATGTGAAGTTCTAAGGGGTGTATGTCCTTATAACCCCCTTAAAGTGACGCAATTAGAGATTCGGGAATACTTCCATTGTCTTCCCAGATAAATTTTACATAAAAATACACTTTTAGAAATATTTGATAACTCTATAAAACCCACAATTTACGTACGTAATATTCTTATTTATACTGACAATAATGACAGAATACACAAACGGCAGAGCATTTTCTATATATATATATATATATATATATATATATATATATATATAAATATATAAATATAAATATTTAGGGGATAAAAATCGTATATATTTCTAGGCAGGGAGTTGTAGTCCATTGGTAAGACGCTGGACTATAGACATCAATATCGAAGGTTCGATCCTTGTTAGCTATGCTCAGGATCGAACCTTCGATATTGATGTCTATAGTCCAGCGTCTTACCAATGGACTACAACTCCCTGCCTAGAAATATATACGATTTTTATCCCCTAAATATTTAATGTATTTTCATGTAATTATTTTTATTGGTGATTGCAGCGTTCGTTATTTTTGCTAACTACTACTATTTCGATTGTCTCACTTCCTAAGTGATTAAGATGCAGAAAATTTCATGATTAGTCGCCCTTAACTTTATAGGACGTATTTTTCGTTAATATACATTTTTTTATTCATTTATTTTATACGTACATAAAAGTAATCCATGGACACGTGTTTCTGGCTCACAGCCGTCATCAGCATAGCTAACTTAGACAAGGATCGAACCTTCGATATTGATGTCTATAGTCCAGCGTCTTACCAATGGACTACAACGATTTTTATCACCTAAATATTTAATATATTTTTATGTAATTGTTTTTATTGGTGTTTTTTTTATGTACGTATAAAATTAATAAAAATAAGACGAAAAAACATAAGATTATATTCTTTCTAAAAATATTTTTTTCGAGATGAAGCATCTATTAATAATAATAATAGAAAAAAAAGGGTAGAGCCCGTAGCCGAACCCATCAGAATTCCATTAATGCCGGTGTATAGATTACGTAAGTTGGCGTGGAAGTTTGTGTTTAACGGCACACGCTAATAATAGTTTGGTTAGTTGCGTCCTTGAATCTCTATGAAAAGCTTTGTCCGTCAGACTATCGCACTCCACGCGTAGATTGAATGGACGCATCTTAATTCAATTTGCAAATGAATGACAGAGCAAT
>OY744552.1:11800953-11805953 GCA_963556195.1 Sepiola atlantica
ACGGTTTCATAAACAAGACGCGTCTTTCTTCTTTCTCTCTTTCTCTTTCTTCTTTCTTTCTTCTTTCTTTCTCTCTTTCTCTTTCTTCTTCTTCTTTCTTTCTTTCATTCATTCCGACGAGAAGTAAATTTCTTGTAGCTACTTGCATACAGAGAGCGGCGAATTCTGAAAAAGATCGGGCTTATCTTCGACGGTAGCTGAGCCAACCCCCCTCCCCCCTACACCCCCCCATCCCCCCCCCCGCTACACCCGTAACAGAGCCAGGGGGATCAGGTTTCAGGCACGTGTAATAAAAACCAATTGTCACGTCAACATTCTTGTATTAGAAATGGCGAGAATACATGCTAGAATATCTACCTTAGTTCTGGGATTGAGTTATGCTTGAAAAAGAAAATATGTTTTACTTGTTCTAATCAGCCGTAATTTATAATTAACTGAATAAGTCACCCATCTCTCTCTCTCTCTCTCTGAGTTATCTGTGTATTTCTCTCTTCCCCTCTCACTCTGTTGAAGCAACCACTCTCTAATATTTCTTAATGTTTCAGTGAACACTTGGAGGGAGGGAGGGAGGGAGGGAGGGAGGGAGGGAGGGAGAGAGAGAGAGTAAAATAATAATAATATTTAGTTAGACTATGGAAGTGTAAAGAAGTAAAGGTGATCCCCATTGTAATTGGAGCACTTGGAACCATAACGAAAAGCCACCATAAATGGCTTAAACAGATTGACGAGACAATTTCTTTTCCAATTCTGCAAAAGGCTTGCCTGTTAGGAACGGCGAAAGTGTTATGGTACAGCTTGAAACTCTAAGGTCAAGAGAATTGACTTGATGTTCAAAAACACAAAAAACAAAACCCCAACTAAAAACATCCAAAAGTTAAGACTACTATGAATAATAATAATAATAATAATAATAATAATAATAATAATAATAATAATAATAATAATAATAGCACAAAATATTTGTAAAGGGTCAAGGAGGATGAGTAGACCGAGGAGGAGCACAAACCAGACCTCCACTGGAAAAGTGCGGAAAGTGCTGGAACCTTGGGGAGGCTTATTGCCACCCAAATCCCAAAAGAAGACCAATGGTCCTTACCAGCGAGAAACCAATGGTAAACGGCTGTTGCGATACCACAAGGTTATTTGCGGTGGTTATCGAAAAGAGGTGGAGAGTACTGGAAATCTGGGGAGGCTTGTTGTCACTCAGACTCCAGGGAACACCACCAGATTTTGTCGGTGAGAAATCACTGACGATGACCTGTGTGATAACTCTTAGTGAATAATCATAATAATAATCTTGACCAGATGACCAGATGAAACTAATGGCCATGCACGATGCATTACACCCGAAAGATGATACTGCCCGACTCTATGTGAAAAGAAGCGAAGTGGGAAGAAGACTAGTAAGTATAGAAGACTGTGTGGAAGACTCCCCCCCCCCAAAAGACCTTGAAAATGCATAACTCAGAATACAGAAAGACTGATCACCGTAGAAAGAGACACCGTCAAAATGAACAATACAGGAAGCAATGAAACCAGAAACAAAAAGACAAGAAACATGGACGATTTATAAGAATTGCAAGAGAAGTGACCGATGAAAACACCTGAACATGGCTAAGAAAAGGACACTTGAACAGAGAAACAGAATCACTACTGACAGCCGCACAGAACAATGCGATTAGAAAAAAAACTACACTAAAGCTAAAATAAATAAAACTCATGAAAACAGCAAATGTAGACTCTGCGGACAACGAGACGAAACGGTAAATCACATAATAAGTGAATGCAGCAAAAAGCCTAAAAAAGAATACAAGAACAGACACGACTGTGTATGGAAAGCAGTACACTGGGAACTATGCAAACAACTGCATTTTGAACTCGTCTGAATTTATCGCTTGCCAGTTTTCAATTTATCGTTAGGCAGTTTTCGCCTCATCAACTCTCGGGCGCTTCGAGACCTGTCCGAACGTTGACGACGTTAAGTCACGGAAACGCGGTGCGTTATCTATAAGAGTACCAATAATTTTACTATAAAAAATGCATTTAAAATGATTTTTACTAAAAAAAATATATTGGAAATAACTTTTACTATAAAAATATATTGGAAATGATTTTTACTATAAAAATACATTGGAAATAATTTTTACTATAAAAATATATTGGAAATGATTTTTACTATAAAAATACATTGGAAATGATTTTTACTATAAAAAATATATTGGAAATAATTTTTACTATAAAAATACATTGAAAATGATTTTTACTATAAAAATACATTGGAAATGATTTTTACTATAAAAATATATTGGAAATGATTTTTACTATAAAAATATATTGGAAATGATTTTTACTATAAAAATATATTGGAAATGATTTTTACTATAAAAATATATTGGAAATGATTTTTACTATAAAAATTATATTGGAAATGATTTTACTATAAAAATATATTGGAAATGGTTTTTACTATAAAAATATAATAGAAATGATTTTTACTATAAAAATATATTGGAAATGATTTTTACTATAAAAATACATTGGAAATGATTTTTACTATAAAAATATATTGAAAATGATTTTTACTATAAAAATACATTGGAAATGATTTTTACTATAAAAATATATTGGAAATGATTTTTACTATAAAAATATATTGGAAAGTATTTTTACTATAAAATATAGTGGAAATGATTTTTATTATAAAAATATATTGGAAATAACTTTTACTATAAAAATATATTGGAAATGATTTTTACTATAAAATATATTGGAAATAATTTTTACTATAAAATTATATTGGAAATAACTTTTACTATAAAAATATATTGGAAATGATTTTTACTATAAAATATATTGGAAATAATTTTTACTATAAAAATATATTGGAAATAACTTTTACTATAAAAATATATTGGAAATGATTTTTACTATAAAAATATATTGGAAATGATTTTTATTATAAAACTATATTGGAAATAACTTTTACTATAAAAATATATTGGAAATGATTTTTACTATAAAAATATATTAGAAATAACTTTTACTATAAAAATATATTGGAAATGATTTTTACTATAAAAATATATTGGAAATGATTTTTACTATAAAAATATATTGGAAATGATTTTTACTATAAAAATATATTGGAAATGATTTTTACTATAAAAATACATTGGAAATGATTTTTACTTAAAAAATACATTGGAAATGATTTTTACTATAAAAATATATTGGAAATGATTTTTACTATAAAAATACATTGGAAATGATTTTTACTTAAAAAATACATTGGAAATGATTTTTACTATAAAATATATTGGAAATAATTTTTACTATAAAAATACATTGGAAATGATTTTTACTATAAAATATATTGGAAATAATTTTTACTATAAAAATATATTGGAAATAATTTTTACTATAAATTATAATGGAAATGATTTTTACTATAAAAATACATTGGAAATGATTTTTACTATAAAATATATTGGAAATGATTTTTACTATAAAAATATATTGGAAATGATTTTTACTATAAAAATATATTGGAAATGATTTTTACTATAAAATACATTGGAAAGTATTTTTACTATAAAAATACATTGGCAATGATTTTTACTATAAAATATATTGGAAATGATTTTTACTATAAAAATACATTGGAAAGTATTTTTACTATAAAATATATTGGAAATAACTTTTACTATAAAAATATATTGGAAATGATTTTTACTATGAAAATATATTGGAAATGATTTTTACTATAAAAATATATTGGAAATAATTTTTACTATAAAAATATATTGGAAATGATTTTTGCTATAAAAATACATTGGAAATAATTTTTACTATAAAAATATATTGGAAATGATTTTTACTATAAAAATATATTGGAAATGATTTTTACTATAAAAATATATTGGAAATGATTTTTACTATAAAAATATATTGGAAATGATTTTTACTATAAAAATACATTGGAAAGTATTTTTACTATAAAATATATTGGAAATAATTTTTACTATAAAAATATATTGGAAATAACTTTTACTATAAAAATATATTGGAAATGATTTTTACTATAAAAATATATTGGAAATAATTTTTACTATAAAAATACATTGGAAATGATTTTTACTATAAAAAATATATTGAAAATGATTTTTACTATAAAAATATATTGGAAATAATTTTTACTATAAAAATACATTGGAAATGATTTTTACTATAAAAATACATTGAAAATGATTTTTACTATAAAAATACATTGGAAATGATTTTTACTATAAAAATATATTAGAAATGATTTTTACTATAAAAATATATTGGAAATGATTTTTACTATAAACATATATTGGAAATAATTTTTACTATAAAAATACATTGGAAATGATTTTTACTATAAAAAATATATTGGAAATAACTTTTACTATAAAAATACATTGGAAATGATTTTTACTATAAAAATATATTGGAAATAACTTTTACTATAAAAATATATTAGAAATTATTTTTACTATAAAAATATATTGGAAATGATTTTTACTATAAAAATATATTGGAAATGATTTTTACTATAAAAATATATTGGAAATGATTTTTACTATAAAAATATATTGGAAATAATTTTTACTATAAAATATATTGGAAATAATTTTTACTATAAAAATATATTGGAAATAACTTTTACTATAAAAATATATTGGAAATGATTTTTACTATAAAAATATATTGGAAAAAATTTTTACTATAAAAATATATTGGAAATGATTTTTACTATAAAAATATATTGGAAATGATTTTTACTATAAAATTATATTGGAAATAACTTTTACTATAAAAATATATTAAAAAAATAGTTATAAGAATTAAATATAGATTGGAAATGTATTTGCGTATAACAATTTATTACGGAAATGATTATTCTTTTTACTTTATCAAAATATGAATCTTTAAGCAGGTAGGTAGTACTCCTCTGCAGGTTTACCATAGTTCTAGAG
>OY744552.1:11820953-11848453 GCA_963556195.1 Sepiola atlantica
TTTCAAAAGGTGCGGAAAATCCGGACCATTGAGTTAGGAAAATCACTACAGCTTTATCCTCTATCAACAGATATAATCTACGTATTAGGGATGTGACTGAAGTGATTTTCCTAACCCAAGGGGCTGGATTTTCTGCATCTTTTGAAACATTATATGGTCTTGGTTATGTGATTCGTCTAAAACGGATCGGTCAGCAAAACCTCACATACACAGAGAAAACCGCAGGTACACATAGATAACATCACATACACATAAAAAACCTCAACAAACATACCCAACCTCACATGCACATACAAAACCTCATTTACACGTACACAACCTTGTGTGCACATACACAAGCTCAAAACACACACATAACCTCACATACACATACCAAAACCTCACATACACATACACAACATGACATATACATACAAAACCTCACATACACATACAAAAACCTCAGGGCACAAACAAAACCTCACTTCACAGAAAACCTCAGATACACATACAAAAATTCACATACAAACACAAAAGCTAACAACGCATACACAAGCTCACATACACATACAAAACCTCATGTATCAACAAAACCTCACGTACACATATTCAACCTCACATACACATACTCAACCTCACATACACATACTCAACCTCACATACACATACAAAACCTCACATACAAAACCTCACGTGCAGATACTCAACCTCACGTACACATACTCAACCTCACGTACAAAACCTCTCATACAAAACCTCACGTACACATACAAAAATTCATGTACACATGCAACACCTCACATACAAAACCTCCCATACAAATCCTCACGTACACATACAAAAATTCATGTACACATGCAACACCTCACATACAAAACCTCCCATACAAATCCTCACGTACACATACAAAAATTCATGTACACATGCAACACCTCACATACAAAACCTCCCATACAAATCCTCACGTACACATACAAAAATTCATGTACACATGCAACACCTCACATACAAAACCTCCCATACAAATCCTCACGTACACATACAAAAATTCATGTACACATGCAACACCTCACATACAAAACCTCCCATACAAATCCTCACGTACACATACAAAAATTCATGTACACATGCAACACCTCACATACAAAACCTCCCATACAAATCCTCACGTACACATACAAAAATTCATGTACACATGCAACACCTCACATACAAAACCTCCCATACAAATCCTCACGTACACATACAAAAATTCATGTACACATGCAACACCTCACATACAAAACCTCCCATACAAATCCTCACGTACACATACAAAAATTCATGTACACATGCAACACCTCACATACAAAACCTCCCATACAAATCCTCACGTACACATACAAAAATTCATGTACACATGCAACACCTCACATACAAAATCTCACATATGCATAAAACCTCATGTACGCATACACATATGTGTGTGACTTACCAATACATACACATATAATAAGAATGTGCACGCAAATATACACACGCGAACGCGTACACAACGCTCTATAGTATTAAGATCTTTGTCTGTATATGAAAATAACGTTTATTAAAAAAAACTTGTTTTATGGGAGAAGTTCTAAAATTTGATATCCAAGGCCATAAAGTTTTGATTCATCGTTTTGCACTACTTGCAAAGGCGTTCAGACTAAACTAAGTCTAGATTTGGTTTGCCTAACCCTAACCCTAACCCTAACCCTAAACTACGTCTAGATTTGGTTTGCCAAGGTGTTGATGCTTTTATTAAAATAATAACTTCAAAAAAGGAATTTTAAAAAATACAGAGAAATGACGGATAAAAAATAAAATTCCAATGTAAAGAATGAAGAGACATTAAAAGTTAACATTCAGGAGTCATTAAAGAAATTGAGTCAGACTTAGTATCTATTTACTTGACTCCTCCACGAGGGCAGACTTAACACACAAGGTCAGTTTTCAACGTGGGAGACATCCAGCTCACCAAAAAGATGTGCTCTGAATGTCGACAAAAGTTTTAAAAATTCCTTGATCTAGAAGGATCTCTTTTTCACTTACTGAAGACAGAAAAGATGAAATGCAGTATCAGAACAGATACATCACTTTGCTCCTTGCCAAGCCAAAAAGCCAAGGAAAGTAACGAGTCAAATTTCCGCAACTTGTAAATAGTAGTTACCGGTGCGCCATTTTTAAGGAAGAAAAAAAAACAGGATTTAGTTTGATCGAGTTATCTTCTCTTTGGTAATTAAATTTGAGGTTGCCACATGTGAACATGCAAGATAATAATCCCGATTTACTTGCCTCCCCACGAGGGCAGAGTCAGACACAAAGTCGGCTTTTAATGTTGAGAAAATTCAGCTAACCAAAAAGGGGCACCCTGGATTGGGACAAAAATAAAAATTGCCTAAAGCTTCACTGACCGAGGACAGAAAAATTGTAGGAAATGATTTAAAAAAATGTGACTTTAGGGAGAGATGGATAAATAGAGACCTGGTCAGAGATAGGTTACTTTGGAAGCCAATTTCTTAAAGCCGTCCAACGCATGCCAGCATGTAAAACGGCGTTAAACCGATGATGATGACGATGATGATGATGATGACGATGACGATGACGATGATGACAATGATGATGATGACGATGACGATGGTGATGACGGTGATTTTGATGATGACGATGACGATGATGATGATGACGATGATGACGATGATGACAATGATGATGATGACGATGACGATGGTGATGACGGTGATTTTGATGATGACGATGACGATGATGATGATGACGATGATGACGATGATGACGATGGTGATGGTGATGCCGACGATGACGATGGTGATGACGATGATGATGATGATGATGACCTAAGGGGCTGGCTCGACAAGTATCTGCTGACATCTGACTTGAAGACGATGATGTTGTAGTCAGAGACGTTGACTAGAAGATACCAGTCGAGGATCCGTTCTCGACAATCAGTCCGGCAGAAACTGAGCCATTTCGGTGGCCTTTTACCTGTCAGGCTGAGCTATTCGTCCTTGGTAGTCCTATGAGGTCCGTCCTCCCAGGCCTTGCCTCCTCTCTTTGAGGTGGAGTATGTTTATTGCTTACTGCCTGAGGCGCCCCGACCGGGGAATGCCGACAGAGCTGCCCAGGCAATCTTTAAAAGTGCCTCTCATTTAGGGGTGCTAGCTTGACTCTCTCTGCCACATCTTCCTGCAGTGGGAAGGAAGTAAATACCCAGCTGCGCCATATTGTATTTCACAGATGGGAAATACTTGAAAAAACAACTTTGTTCCCGGGAGTTCTGCTGGTATTAGGTGCACAGAGGAAGAAGGAGGCGTTTCTTACAATGGTTGTAGATGAACGAGTTCTTGTTCTGAACATTTTACAGGGTGAGGAGAGGCAGAGATTTTAACTTAATCGGGCACTTACCATGAAAATCACAATAGAGTATTGATTTACTCCTCTCCAGGAGTTAGGCACAAGGCCAGTTTTTATCTTACTCCCACAAGTAAGATGCGACCCAAGGTCGGGTCGGGAAAGTGGGGTTTAAAAATTGCCTAGGCAGCCCCGTCGGCATTCCCCGGTAGGGGCGCCTCAGGCAGTAAGCAATAGACTTACTCCTCCCCAAAGAGGGGAAGCGAAGGCTGGGAGGGTGGACCTCCTAGAACTGCACAGGACAGACCCATAGACCGGTGTAAATCAAGCCCCGAAGGCCAGGACAATACCAGTCTATGGGGTGTAGTATCCATCGGAACAGATACTACACTTTGATCTTAGCCAAAAGGCGTTATTTAACCCCTACCCACAATAGGAATATGTGACACAAGGTCGGAAAGTGGGATTTGAAAAGCCAGCGCTCGAGAAGGTGAGCACTCTGGCCATTAAAAATTGCCTGGGCAGCCCCGTCGGCATTTCCCGGTAGGGGCGCCTCAGGCAGTAAGCAATAAACTCACTCCTCCCCAAAGAGGGGAGGCAAAGCCTGGGAGGGTGAACCTCCTAGAACTGCACAGGACAGTACCTCAAACCGGCGGAATCAAGACCTGAAGGCCAAGACAATACCGGTCTACAGAGTGAGCATCCATCGGAACAGATACTACACTTTGATCTTAGCCAAAAGGCCAATAGAGTAGAGAAAGACTAGCTATGTAAGAAAAGGTGATTAGTAAAGAGAAGCGATCACTCCCACTAGATTGCGAAGTCGATTTTGTATTCTGTCAAGGAAAGGAAATGTGCTCTGAGCGGCACCTCACTAGATGTGGCAACAGTGCGTGATTTTAAGACGTATCTGACTCGTGTATACGTAGAGGGTTGCATCGAGAGGCAGGTACTTTCTTGAGCGGTAGAATGATCCAAAGTCACCCAATTTTATTACTATGAAGATGAATAGATAAACTGATTTCTTGGTGGCACAGAACAGAATACAAAAATAGAAAGAAAAAAACGAATACAAAACGGAATATAAAAACAGAAAACAAACACAAAATAGAAAACAGAAAACAAAAACAGAAAACAGAAAAATAAAACAGTATAGAAAGCAGAATACGAAATCAGAATAGAAAACAGAATACGAAATCAGAATAGAAAACAGAATACGAAATCAGAATAGAAAACAGAATACGAAATCAGAATAGAAAACAGAATACGAAGTCAGAATAGAAAACAGAATATAAAAACAGAAAATAGAAAACAGAAAACAAAAACAGAAAACAGAAAAATAAAACAGTATAGAAAGCAGAATACGAAATCAGAATAGAAAACAGAATACGAAATCAGAATAGAAAACAGAATAGAAAAACAGAAAACACAAAATAGAAAACAGAAAGCAAAAACAGAAAACAGAAAAATAAAACAGTATACAAAGCAGAATACAAAATCAGAATAGAAAACAGAATCGAAATCAGAATAGAAAACAGAATACGAAATCAGAATAGAAAACGGAATATAAAAACAGAAAACACAAAAGAGAAAACAAACACAAAATAGAAAACAGAAAACAAAAACAGAAAATAGAAAAATAAAACAGTATAGAAAGCAGAATACAAAATCAGAATAGAAAACAGAATACGAAATCAGAATAGAAAACAGAATACGAAGTCAGAATAGAAAACAGAATATAAAAACAGAAAATAGAAAACAGAAAACAAAAACAGAAAAATAAAACAGTATAGAAAGCAGAATACGAAATCAGAATAGAAAACAGAATACGAAATCAGAATAGAAAACAGAATAGAAAAACAGAAAACACAAAATAGAAAACAGAAAGCAAAAACAGAAAACAGAAAAATAAAACAGTATACAAAGCAGAATACAAAATCAGAATAGAAAACAGAATCGAAATCAGAATAGAAAACAGAATACGAAATCAGAATAGAAAACGGAATATAAAAACAGAAAACACAAAACAGAAAACAAACACAAAATAGAAAACAGAAAGCAAAAACAGAAAACAGAAAAATAAAACAGTATACAAAGCAGAATACAAAATCAGAATAGAAAACAGAATACGAAATCAGAATAGAAAACAGAATACGAAGTCAGAATAGAAAACAGAATATAAAAACAGAAAATAGAAAACAGAAAACAGAAAACAGAAAAATAAAACAGTATAGAAAGCAGAATACAAAATCAGAATAGAAAACAGAATACGAAATCAGAATAGAAAACGGAATATAAAAACAGAAAACAAAAACAAAAACAAAATAGAAAACAGAAAACAAAAACAAACAGAATACAAAACAGAATACAAAAATAGAAATAAAATAAAATAGAATACAAAACGGAATATAAAAACAGAAAACAAACACAAAATAGAAAACAGAAAACAAAAATAGAAAACAGAAAAAACACTATAAAAACTGAATACAAAATCAGAATACAAAACAGAATAAAAACGGAATAAAAAAAACAGAACACAAACACAAAATAGAAAACAGACAACAAAAAAAACAGAAAAGAAAAAAGGAAACAAAAACAAACAGAATACAAACTCAGACTAGAAAACAGAATACAAAACTGAATATAAAACAGAAAGCAAACATAAAATAGAAAAACAGAAAACAAACACAAAATAGAAAACAGAAAACAAAAACAGAAAACAAAAACAGAAAGCAAAAACAGAAAACAAAAACAGAATACAAAACAGAATAGAAAATCAGAATAGAAAATCGGAATAGAAAACGCAATACAAAAACAGAATGCAAAATAGAATACAAAAACAAAAAACAAGAAAAAATGTATTAAACAGAATACAAAAACACAATACAAAACGAAAATAAAAACAGAAAACAAAAACAGAATACAAACAGAATGCAAAAAGAGAATACAAAAATACAAAAAGAGAATACAAAAAAAGAAAGAAAAAAAAACAGAATGCAAAACAGAATACAAAAACATAAAAAAAACTGAATACAAAAACGAATATAAAGCCGAAAGAAAAGAAAAAAACAGAACCCCAAAACAGAATTACAGAATTTTATTCAATTAGTCGTTTTATTTTTATTTTTATTTTTTCTTTAACCGCCGGTTGTGTCTGGCTGTTCCACATAAAATGTGTCCCGGCACTAAAATCGAATGGAGACCTTCTTTTCACTCACAATCGCGTCATCAAATCATGGATCGCCTGCGCACTGTGGGCGTCAGCGCAACGATCGACGCTGTTGATATAATAATCGTAGTACGGCTCCTGCGGCGCCAAATCCAATTTAGCTTTACCTGAGGAATCAGAAGAAAAAAAAGGAACAAATCGATATCAATTATTATGCCAAAGCTGGGGTCATCAACGTTTGTTTTCCTAAGATCTTTTTCTTATATATTTATATCACAAAAAAAATACATGTTAAAATATTCCTTCTCATTTCTCATTGTGTTTTGACCTCATTTCAGTACGCTGACGAGTAACTTGGGTATAGACTTTTTAAAATGTAAAAAATCAACCCATCTGGATGAAACTGCGGTACGATTCTGAAATATGTAACATATAGGTTTAAATAAATTATTTATATTAGCTCTCACTTCTGCGATCGAGCACTTTATTGATTTCTTTTCAATATGACTTGACATGCGCACACACACACACACACACACACACACACATATATATATATATATATATATATATATATATATATATATATATATATATATATATATATATATATGTCAGCTTAACATTGTTCGAATTGACCTTAGCGGCGCTTGCATCTAACCAGGAGTAGTCTCTCATTAACTTCGGTTGAGTGTGGACGTCGGGAAGGGGTAATACCAGTCGAGGATTCGTTCTCGACAATCAGTCCGGCAGGAACTGGGCCATTTCGGTGGCCTTTTATCTGCCCGGCTGAGGTATACTGTCCTGAGTTGTCCTAGGAGGTGCACCCTCCCAGGTATTACCTCCCCTCTTTGGGGTAGAGTAAGTTTATTGCTTACTGCCTGAGGCGCCCTGACCGGTGAAAGCCGACGGGGTTGTCCAGGCTAATTTTTGCTAGGCCAGAGTGCTTCTTTAGGACGCTGGTTTGACTCTTCCCTCATCTTCCGAGCTTGTGTCAACATATTGCTGCGGTGAGAAGCAATTAAATACCGTTGTAGGATTGATTTAAATGACAGTAACCCGTTTTAATGGTAATACAGGAATGGTAAATGAAAAACAATTTTGCGTCTATTTATTTAGATATATATATATGTGTGTGTGTGTGGGGGGGTGTGTGTATTGTCTTGCTCTTTTTAACACCTTTTCGACTTTTTTTTTAATAGTTTCCAAAGGGGCGTGGTCGTTCACAAATAGGATCGCCTATTAATAGTCTTGGGTGAACGAGAAGACGTAAGATGATAACACCCGCAACTCTCACATACACACTCATGCTTAAAACTTAAAAGGTAGGATCACACACACACAAGCACACACAAACACACACACATTCCGTATATAAAAATTCTTGTTTTTTCAGAATTTTTTATAGATGAGGACTAATAATTGTGATTATTTGGATTATTCGGACTACCGTTCTCATCTTGGATGCTATTATCACAACGTTTCGGAATTTCGGCATGGACCATTTATTTAATCCACGGGAGTATTTATTTACCTCCTCTCCAGGAGGTTAGGCACAAGGCCAGTTTCATCTTACTCCCACAAGGTAAGATGTGACCCAAGGTCGGGTCGGGAAAGTAGGGGTTTGAAAAGTCAGCGCCCGAGAAAGTGAGCACTCTGACCGTTAAAAATTGCCTGGGAAACCCCGTCGGCATTCCCCGGTAGGGGCGCCTCAGGCAGTAAGCAATAAACTTACTCCTCCCAAAAAGAGGGGAGGCAAAGCCTGGGAGGGTGGGCCTTCCTAGAACTGCACAGAACAGACCCATAGACCGGCGTAAATCAAGCCCCGAAGGCCAGGACAATACGAGTTTATGGGGTGTAGTATCCATCTGAACAGATACTACACTTTGATCTTAGCAAAAAGGGCAAAAGGCCACGCGAGTAGATTGCTATCATTTCGTCAGCAATGACCGCTAATTAAGGATTATTAAAGACGTCCACCCGATCATGGCTGACGGAACGAAAGCAATCTAGATCCGTGAATCAAATAAAGGGTTCAGTTTGAAATTCTGTATAGATTCCTGAGTTCAAAATAAAGATTCTCAAAGACTATAGAATGCACCACATATAAATGAGCTGACGTCATTGATAAGTGTGCTGACGTCGTTGATAAGTGCGCCGACGTCGTTGATAAATGCGCTGACGTCATTGATAAGTGCGCTGACGTCGTTGATAAATGCGTTGACGTCGTTGATAAATGCGTTGTCGTTGATAAGTGTGGTGACGTCATGATAAGTGTGGTGACGTCATGATAAGTGTGCTGACGTCGTTTCTATTTGAAACAATGTGAACTGAACTTGCTAAAAGTTCGTTTAAGACAAATTGTTTTGTAATCCATTTTTTTCTTATGTTTGAGATGAGAATTAATAATTTGTAATTATTTGGATTATTCGGACTACTATTCTCATCTCGGTTGTGATTCTCACAACGTGTCGGCCGATGTAACCTCCGACCTTCTTTGGGTGCATCTTGTCGAACTCGGGAATCTTTATGACAAACTAAGGATTCTATACAGAATTTCGAACCGAACTCTTGATTTAATCCACAGGAGTAGATTGTCCTTGTCCAGTCAGCCATAGACACATGAAGCAACGGATAAAGGTATTAAATAACAATTCGTTTTAAGTGATAGTCTTCTGGAGGTTGAAGGTTCAATCCTCACTACAGGCGATACTAATTAAGAATTTAAAAAAAATTACTTACTTAAAATTTCTACCCGGTCATGCCTGATAGAATGAGAAGAATCTACCCCGTGAATTAAATAAACGGTTTCAGTTTGAAATTCTGTATAGATTCCAGTGTTCAACCAGATTCGCACCTGAAGAAGGTCGGGGGGTTACATCGATCAAAACGTCCTGAGAATAACATCCAAGATGAGGATTATCCAAAAATGCAAATTAAAAGGTAATATCGTATTTACTTGACCCCACCCCACCTCCACCCCACGAGAGCATAGTTAGAGGCGAGATCGTTTTTTTAATGATTTAATTATTAAAGATTTAAGATAAACAAACAAGTAAACAAAAAAAGTAAGCAATTTCCATAGATATTACGATGGGCCAGTACATGTAGATAGTTAGACGACCCGTGTAGATTATGTTTGAATGAGAAGCTTGAAATTTTAAATGTTAAAGATCCCCAGAATTTACTAAACTATAGAAGCGAAATCGCAACGAACTGTAGACATATAATAAACTTCACTTTAAGATAGCTATATACATGACAAAAAATAAAGATAAATAAGTAAACATCTAAAGTAGTAACGAATAAAAAAAACAAATAGAAAATAAATTATTGTAATCACGCACGTGCCAAAATAAGTGCACATGTTAATTTTAAACACTTAAAAAAAGGGATGCGCCACACCAAAGCAAAAGAAAAGAAAATAGTGTCAAGTAAAGGTCGGCCAGTGAAAGCATAAATCCGTGAAAGTGAAATAACAACGAATCTGATTGGTTAGTGAGCTAGACTTAATATACTTATATATATATATATATATATATATATATATATATATATATATATATATATATATATATATATATATATATATATATACATACATATATATATATATATATATATATACATATATATATATATATATATATATATATATAAACACAATAACACAAATCCGTGAACTTAGCCTTATGATTCCCTGTGGGGATGAAATATGGACACCTTTGTGTAGCTTCATTGCCATCGATATATTTTCATATTATAAATATATATAAATATATATATTTATTTATTCACTTGTAATTATATATATATATATATATATATGTAAAAATAAAAATGGAATAAAGAATAAGCAATTCAACAACTAACAAAAATAAACTCAAAAACTCATCTTGTAAAGTTCCACCGAGATATTTCGGCCGTAGATACGACCATTTTCGATCAGTTAATAAACTTTATTTCAAAACGGAAAAGTTTTCAAATTTATACAGAGAATGCGATTGGAAGAAAATGTCACGTGCAGAGAACAACAAAACGGGGAGAAAAAGGAATGCGAGGAATGTTATGAAAAGAGAAAGAAAAAGAAGATGAAGAAGAGGAAGAAGAAGCAAGAGATACCAATCAACCAGTGTCTTTAGAACGTCAGTTGAAGAAGACGAAACGAAGAAGAAGAGAAAGCGAGAGCAAACGTGAGAAAGGGTATATATATATATATATATATATATATATATATATATATATATATATATATATATATATATATATATATATATGATTATTTTTATTTACACAGACATGTACAAAATCTGCGACACTGGCATGTCGATGTTATCGATCAATTTGGAAAGTCACGTTGTTGGGACCGTTAAGAATCAACATCTCAAAATCAAAATCAAAACCAAAATCAAAAAAAATAAAAATATTAATATAAAAGATAATATATAAAATATAAATTATAAAATATAAATTATAAAATATAAAATATAAAATAAAAAAATAATATATATATATACTTATTAAAAATTATATATATATACTTATTAAAAATTATATTAAAAATTATCTTTTTTATCATTTTCTTTCTAAATTTTATTTTATTTTATTTTATTATTTTTCTTAATTTTATTTTTTAATTATTATTATTATTATTATTATTATTTATTTTTTCTTTTTTCTTCCTGGTTCATTCTATATTTTAACTATTTAATTTGCTGTTTCTAATGTATTTCCATGCTATTGTCATTTCTGAACTGGCTGATGGAGTAATATATGGTTGCATAATGGGAGGTTATGTCTCCAAAATTGTCTGAATATAAGTTTTTTGAAATAATACTAAAATCTTATATTTTTTCTTAAATGACTTCTTTATGTGATAGTGTGAAGGGTGCTGATGAAGATGCTTTGTAGTCATCTAAAGTATAATACAAAATAAAATCTTTCAAAATTGTCTTGGAAACGATCGTACACCAAATAATCGTTGTTTGAATTCTTGAAACTGACATAGATGATGTTCTAATTTTGTTGATCTCAACTCACTTTATATATATATATATATATATATATATATATATATATATATATATATATATATATATATATATAAGGTGAGTCAATGAAAAATAGTTAGACCTGTAAATGGAAACAGATCGATATCTTCAGTTGTTCAGAACAAGGAGCATTTAGTAGATAAAAATATTTATTCTTCTTCTCTTTCAATTGCATTCCTTAAGCACGGCTTTTCAAAGATCAAAATCTTATCATCAGAGGAAGTAGAGATTGATAAGTTGACAGATAAGAACAGTCAATATTCAAAATTTGGAAAAAAGATTTTTTTAAAAAGTTCTTTTTTAAAAAAAGTTCTTTTTAAAAAGTTAAAGAACTTTTTTTTAAAATCTTTTTTCAAAATTTTGAATATTGACTGTTCTCATCTGTCAACTTATCAATCACTACTTCCTCTGATGATAAGATTTTGATCTTTGAAAAGCCGTGCTTAAGGAATACAATTGAAAGAGAAGAAGAATAAATATTTTTAGCTACTAAATGCTCCTTGTTCTGAACAACTGAAGATATCGATCTGTTTCAATTTACAGGTCTAACTATTTTTCATTGACTCACCTTATTTTTGCTCTATCCAGTATATTGAGCTTTCCTCATCTCACAATAGGTCTAATTCTCTAAAAGTTATCTTTTAGTTATAAACCTTCATATATATATATATATATATGTAATATTAAATGTTTTTTTAAATATTTTACCTCCGTACGACGTCGTTTCGAGCTTATGGCTCTCATCAGCGCAGGGAAATAACAATCTCAGACGGTCATAGGGCGCGAACCTGGTTCACAGAGACACCTTGAATCTGTAAGCGGTCACCTAGTCCCATTAGGCTACGAGGGATTGTCACGTGATAACGGAGAAATTAAGTGATGTTTACACTGAAAGCGGCGAGTGTAGACACCTAAACATTCGATAGTACTCAACGACAGAATCGGAGCATTGCACTGAAGCTTTTAAGTGAATGTTTATTTTTAATCTTTCCGACAGTGCTCGACTTTCAATTTTACTTGAAAGGGGCTTCTAATAATATTAAATTATTTTTTAAATATTTTACCTACATACGACGTCGTTTCGAAGTTATGGCTCTCATCAGGGAAATGTATATATATATATATATATATATATATATATATATATATATATATATATATATTGGTACAGAAAAATTAGTACAACATTCGTACCGTCGGTTTCAAACACGGAAGGACTTAGCCATCCGGCTCTCTTCAGCTTCTGTTGTCATCTGTTTCGGAAATGTGAAGTCACGTGTCGCTCTCGTTTGGACGCGTTATTTGCTTGGAGCGTTGTGTATGTTTGTTTAAATTTAGTGTAAGGAAGGTTTAATAAGGTTTGAAAAATGACAGTTGAGATTTAAACCGGAGGAGATTAAGAAAGAGATATAAAAAAATATATTTAAAAAAATATATATATAAAAAAATATATATATATAAAAAAAAAAGAAGCAATAAAAAAATATATATATATTACTAATCAATGTATTTTATTTACCTCCTGTCCAGGAGGTTAGACACAAGTTCAAGTGTTGGTTTTTGATGACAGTGTTTATGTGGCCCGAACTGGATTCGAACCCGGCACCCCCAGGTTCTCAGTCCGAGTCGTTAACCACCGTGCCATCCTCATTGCTAATCAATGTATGAAGAGAGAAAAGTGTCTTTAATTCTACAAATCTGTCTCTTCTCTCTAACTCTACATGTGCGTGTGTGGGGGGGTAAGGGGGTAGGGGGTATTTACGTGTTATTATTTGCTTACCCGGCACCCGTCTACCACCCGTTTACGTGTCAATGTACCCGTCTTAAGGGCTCATACCTGGAGGTATTCGGCACCCCTCTCCCTCCGTCTCCGGGCTTTTTCTCCAGCGAAATTTGATATTCGAGTATCAGTGAATCATTGTTAGGGGGTTCTGCCACGAACAGCCCATGTAGAGAAAGCCATTAAGGGTATAGCAAAACTGATTTTACCTACCTTGTACCCCCATCTCACACCCCATCTCACCCGTATCTCTCGACCCACATCTCATCTTCAGCCTCACACCCTTCTCGCTTCCTTCTTGTCTCCATCTTCCATCCTCATCTTCTCTCTGTGTATATAGTTTTGTTTTTATTTATTTGTAGCTCGCTTGGTCGGTCCATCTGCCCCTATTTACTTGTCCCCCCGCGAGGGCAGTGTTAGACACAAGGTCATTTTTGTTTTGTTTAACGTGGGGGAAAATCCGAGTTATCAAAGTGTAGTATCTGTTCCGCAATCTACTCCCGTGGCCTTTTGGGCTTTTTGGCTAAGATCAAAGAGTAGTATCTGTTCCGATGGATACTACACCCCATAAACTCGTATTGTCCTGGCCTTCGGGGCTTGATTTACGCCGGTCTATGGGTCTGTCCTGTGCAGGTCTAGGAGGTCCACCCTCCCAGGCTTCGCCTCCCCTCTTTGAGGAGGAGTAAGTTTATTGCTTACTGCATGAGGCGCCCCTACCGGGGAATGCCGACGGGGCTGCCCAGGCAATTTTTAATGGCCAGAGTGCCCACCTCTTGGGTGCTGGCTTTTCAAACCCCACTTTCCCGACCTTGGGTCACATCTTACTTGTGGGAGTAAGATAAAACTGGCCTTGTGCCTAACTCCTGGAGAGGAATAAATCAATACTCAAAAAGGGACACTCTGGATTGGAACAAAAATTTAAAATTGACTCAGTCTAGAAGGATTTCTCCTGAAGTGTAGTGTCAGAAAAGATACTACACTCCGCCCCTAGCTGTTTGCTAGCTAGGTCGGTCAATCTGTCAACGCTGAAGTTTGTTTCCAGAATCATATCTAAAACTAGTTGTACCTATCTGGCGTTGCCCGGGAGTCTGAGGTGAGGATGGATAATTTGTGTTATCTGCATCATCCGGGTTATTATCCTCATCTTGATTGTTTTATTCAAAACTACGTGACGTTTCGAAATTTTGTAGATAAGTCACAAAGTGATGACGTCATTTATCAAACCAGAATGAGAGAGAGGGGGGGGTAAGTGGGTAAGAGATTTTTTATGACGTTTTAATCTAGATGACCCGTGACCCGTGACCCGAAAACGAACCTTCAAGACCCACCCAACCAAACAGCAAACTCCAACCCCTTCACTGTTTAGCTTTACAAATACTTCCATGGAATGTGCTCCGATTGAATTTACTGAACTTGTACCCCTTCAACGAAAATACTTCTGACCCACCCAACAAACAGCAAAATCCCACCCCTTCACTGTTTAGGTCCCCAGATGCCGTAAAAACTTTCTATTCTAATAGCTTCTTTCCTCGGACCGCGTGCCTTTGGAATTCCCTCCCCGCTCCCTGTTTCCCCGACTGTTACTAACATGCAGAAAGGCAAATGTCACGTGAACAAACATCTTGCTGCCCAACTCTCCACTTAGTCTGCCCCCTTTAAATCTGGCCCCTAATCAAAGT
Organism: Sepiola atlantica; assembly: GCA_963556195.1. NCBI lineage: Eukaryota > Metazoa > Mollusca > Cephalopoda > Sepiida > Sepiolidae > Sepiola > Sepiola atlantica. Next base: position 11,835,996 of record OY744552.1, read on the forward strand.
AGCCCCTTACGTCTCAGTGACAATGTGCTTTGTTTTGAAGTGAATAAATGAAAAAAAAAAAAGAAAAAAAAAAGATCCCCAATAGAGAAACTCTGAATTGGGACAAAAATAAAATTTGCCTCAGTCTAGAAATATTTCTCCTTCACTGACCGAGGACAGAAAAGATTAAGTGCAGCATCAGAACAGATACTGCACTTTGCTCCTAGATCTAAAGCAGAGGCGGGGCAAACTTTTCAGAGCAAGGGCCACATTAAAAAAAAATCAAATTTTAATCGGCCGCATAGTATATTTTCCAATATAATTGATATCTGAAATAGCCGAAATATATGGATGTCAAAGCGACAATGCAATCATTTTTCATTTGTTAGCATTTTAAAGTACTCTAGAGGATTCCCATGAAACGCGTTTGAAAAAAGAAAACATTTAGGTAAAAAAAAAACATTTATTTTTGAAAAAAAACATTTATTTGAAAAAAAAACATTTATTTGAAAAAAAAACATTTATTTGAAAAAAAAAACATTTATTTGAAAAAAACAAACATTTATTTGAAAAAAAACATTTATTTGAAAAAAAAACATTTATTTGAAAAAAAGAACATTTATTTGAAAAAAAGAACATTTATTTGAAAAAAAAAGAACATTTACTTGAAAAAAATCATTTATTTGAAAAAAAAAAACATTCACTTGAAAAAAAAACATTTATTTGAAAAAAAACATTTATTTGAAAAAAAAAAGAACATTTATTTGAAAAAAAAACATTTATTTGAAAAAAAAAACATTTATTTGAAAAACAACAACATTTATTTGAAAAAAACAACAACATTTATTTGAAAAAACAACATTTATTTGAAAAAAAACAACATTTATTTGAAAAAAAAGAAAAGTAACTCTGTTTAAGAAATAGAAAATAATTTTTTTTTTTATTAATCAATAACTTCAAGGTGCACATATAGAGAGACAGATTGAGATAAAGAAGCAGAGAATGAGAGAGAGAGATAAGAAAAAAAGAGGTCAGGCAAGAGAAGAGCCATGTTGTCCGTAAAAAAAGGGCAGAGAAAGAGAGTGAGCGAGAAGAACAATTTGCCGATTACTTACATCCCGATTTTACAATACTGATTGTAGAATCCTTTTGGGCATTCAATATTCAATATTTTGGAGGGCCGCATGAATTCTTTTGCCCACCCCTGATCTAAAGGATCTAAAGCACTGACTGGGGGGGGGGGGGGGGGGGTAGTGGATTAAGGAAACACTGTTGTGGAAAAAAGAAGGGTTTACGCTTTCCCGGGGCGTCGCTTGATAGATATCTATCCTTCTCCGTGCCATGTGGCGGTTTCTAAACAATTTCATTGTACCTAATTTCACTCGCAAAGTTTGACTCGACACATAGCATATGGTTTTCAGGCCCTCGACGTAAATTCACTAGACTAACTCGACAATCAGCTAAATCTCATTCATTCACTGTGGAGGTCCCCAGATGTCGGAGAGCCTTCTACTTAAATAGCTTCTTTCCTCGTGCTGCTGGCTTCTGGAACTCCCTCCCTGCCCCCTGTTTCCCCGACAGTACAGACATGCAGAAATTTAAAACTAATGTAAACAGACATCTCGCTGTGCAGATCCCAATTTATGTTGACCCCCCCCCCCTAACCTTCTTCCCTCTTCTTTTTTCTCGGTAGCCCCTTACGTCTACAGTGGCAGCCTACCTTGTTTGGGGTGAACCATGTTAAAAAAAAAAATTTTTTAAAAGGTGCAGAGAGGCGGGATAGAACCCGTAACCGACTGATTAGAATGGAAGCATTTAACCGCTCGATCGCAGTCACTCAATTGAATATCGAAGTTAAACTATAGAAGCAGTTCTTTTTCATTCGGCTTTTTTCCGGCTCGATGCATAATTCTGCGTCGGCAAAAGTCGATTTTGTCTATAGAAGCTGTTCTTACTAGTGAGCGTTAAGAACAATCCTAATATTGTAGCAAGTAAAACGAAAAAGGTCATCAAAACACGAAGGTAAACAAACTCTCTTTTAACACAACAACAAAAGGGGTTTATTAACTATAATCTACACAGTTGGGTATAGGTCGGCAAAAGTTAGGACAATGTCCAAGTGAGGAAAGGAAAGGATAGAAAGTTCTTTGACTGTCAAAAGTCTATGAGCAGCTTATCTTCGAGTGAAGATAGCTGAGCTAGGGGAATCCAGGGGATCCAGGCAGGAGAGAGAGGAAGGGGTGGGTGTCCTTCTTGGTTGCTTATCACAGTCGGTCTCTTGACTCTTGCTATTGCCAAAAGGGTCCAAAGTAGATCCTCAGGGGATAGCTGAAATAAATACGCCCAGCAAGCTGATTGGTCAGCAAAGACAGTTTCCCTGCATTAGGAAATACCGCTACAGATGTCGATATTGGCATTTCTTGGTTTGGTGTTTCCTTCAGCTGATGTCCAATGCGGCTTGTAGCATCGTTGTGTATGTTCCGTCAAGTGATGCTTCTTTCTGGTTCATCAGTGATGAAGTTGTCAAGCTATAGAACAAGACAGATTTCATCGTTGTAGGGTTAGGTTAGGGGTTAGATTAAGTGTTAGGGGTTAGGTTAGGGTTAGGTGTTAGAGGTTAGGGTTAAGTTAGGGTTAAGTTAGGGGTTAGGTTAGGTGTTAAGGCTTAGGTGTTCGGGTTAGTGTTAGGGGTTAAATAAGGTGTTCGGGTTAGTGTTAGGGGTTAGGGTTTAGTGTTAGGGGTTTGGGTTAGGTGTTAGGAGTTAGGGTTAAGGGGTTAGGGGTTAGGGTTTAGATGTTAGGGGTTAGGGTTAGGGTAAGGTTTTAAGATTAAGGGTTTAGAGTTAGGGTTAGGATTAGTCCCTCTTAAGATTGTCAGAAAACGAGGACTTCCAGATAGCATGCAGATTTTGTTGGTTTTCTTTTGTTTTTTTCAACCTAATATCTCCTTCTTGGTTGTAGCTGATAAATTCTGTTTTGTCTGAAAGCGTTTTGTTTTTTTGCAGATAATTTTGTCCAGCTCAGGACGAATGCGATTCCACAAAAGCAGATTGTAGATGCGGCGAGTGTTATCCCTCTATTAGTTTTATCACTCTATTAGTGTTATCCCTCCATTAGTGTCATCCCTCCATTAGTGTCATCCTTCTATTAGTGTCATCCCTCTATTAGTGTTATCCCTCCATTAGTGTCATCCTTCTATTAGTGTCATCCCTCTATTAGTGTCATCCCTCCATTAGTGTTATCTCTCCATTAGTGTCATCCCTCCATTAGTGTCATCCTTCTATTAGTGTCATCCCTCCATTAGTGTCATCCTTCTATTAGTGTCATCCCTCCATTAGTGTTATTCCTCTATTAGTGTTATCCCTCCATTATTGTTATCCCTCTATTATTGTTATCCCTCCATTAGTGTCATCCCTCCATTATTGTTATTCCTCTATTAGTGTCATCCCTCCATTAGTGTCATCCCTCTATTATTGTTATTCCTCTATTAGTGTCATCCCTCCATTATTGTCATTCCTCTATTAGTGTCATTCCTCTATTAGTGTCATCCCTCCATTAGTGTCATCCCTCCATTAGTGTCATCCTTCTACTAGTGTCATCCCTCCATTAGTGTCATCCTTCTACTAGTGTCATCCCTCTATTAGTGTCATCCCTCCATTAGTGGCATCTCTCCATTAGTGTTATCCCTCTATTATTGTTATCCCTCCATTAGTGTCATCCCTCTATTAGTGTTATCCCTCCATTATTGTTATCCCTCTATTCGTGTCATCCCTCCATTAGTGTTATCCCTCCATTAGTGTCATCCCTCTATTATTGTTATTCCTCTATTAGTGTCATCCCTCCATTAGTGTCATCCCTCCATTAGTGTCATCCCTCCATTATTGTTATTCCTCTATTAGTGTCATCCCTCCATTAGTGTTATCCCTCCATTAGTGTCATCCCTCTATTATTGTTATCCCTCCATTAGTGTCATCCCTCCATTAGTGTCATCCCTCCATTATTGTTATCCCTCTATTCGTGTCATCCCTCTATTATTGTTATTCCTCTATTAGTGTCATCCCTCCATTAGTGTTATCCCTCCATTAGTGTCATCCCTCCATTATTGTTATCCCTCTATTCGTGTCATCCCTCCATTAGTGTTATCCCTCCATTAGTGTCATCCCTCTATTATTGTTATTCCTCTATTAGTGTCATCCCTCCATTAGTGTCATCCCTCCATTAGTGTCATCCCTCCATTATTGTTATTCCTCTATTAGTGTCATCCCTCCATTAGTGTTATCCCTCCATTAGTGTCATCCCTCTATTATTGTTATCCCTCCATTAGTGTCATCCCTCCATTAGTGTCATCCCTCCATTATTGTTATCCCTCTATTCGTGTCATCCCTCTATTATTGTTATTCCTCTATTAGTGTCATCCCTCCATTAGTGTTATCCCTCCATTAGTGTCATCCCTCCATTATTGTTATCCCTCTATTCGTGTCATCCCTCCATTAGTGTTATCCCTCCATTAGTGTCATCCCTCTATTATTGTTATTCCTCTATTAGTGTCATCCCTCCATTAGTGTCATCCCTCCATTAGTGTCATCCCTCCATTATTGTTATTCCTCTATTAGTGTCATCCCTCCATTAGTGTTATCCCTCCATTAGTGTCATCCCTCCATTAGTGTCATCCCTCCATTATTGTTATCCCTCTATTCGTGTCATCCCTCTATTATTGTTATTCCTCTATTAGTGTCATCCCTCCATTAGTGTTATCCCTCCATTAGTGTCATCCCTCCATTATTGTTATCCCTCCATTAGTGTCATCCCTCCATTAGTGTCATCCCTCTATTAGTGTTATCCCTCCATTAGTGTCATCCCTCTATTAGTGTTATCCCTCCATTAGTGTCATCCCTCTATTAGTGTTATCCCTCCATTAGTGTCATCCCTCCATTAGTGTCATCCCTCTATTAGTGTTATCCCTCCATTAGTGTCATCCCTCCATTAGTGTCATCCCTCTATTATTGTTATCCCTCTATTAGTGTCATCCCTCTATTAGTGTCATCCCTCCATTAGTGTCATCCCTCTATTAGTGTCATCCCTCTATTAGTGTCATCCCTCCATTAGTGTCATCCCTCTATTAGTGTTATCCCTCCATTAGTGTCATCCCTCCATTAGTGTCATCCCTCTATTATTGTCATCCCTCTATTAGTGTCATCCCTCCATTAGTGTCATCCCTCTATTAGTGTTATCCCTCCATTAGTTTGGTAGTTCTCTCTTGTTTTGGAAAAGGAAGCAATACAAAACCTCTTTGCTCGCCGGAAATAACTATTTCTAAATGATCGATTCTGTTTATTAATATTTGTTTACAGCTTTCCGTCGTAGCGCCTAACGAAAAGATCTCTCTTTCTTTCGCTGATTACAGCTTTTGAGCGGCAATTATCTTTCAGGCATTTGGCGCCAATTGTTTCCACCGGTTTCCTCTCACAGCAGCATTGCAGAGCTGAATTGAAAAGCGGTTGTGAAAATGGTGCGAGGCGGAACTGTTTCGGCTTGATTAAACTTCGAACTCGATGCATACAAGTCGGCGTAAACGTGCAAGTATTTTAGCGCCAAGGCAAGCAATTAAGCGTTAAGGCCGTAATTCGGCAATCAGTTTAGCGTTAAGACCATGCAGTGCAAATTGAAAGATCTAAACGCGTTTGTCTATTTACTTAATTCACCGTTGCATAGCTGAATGAATTGAAAAGCGGTTGTGAAAATGAGGCTAGGCGGAGCGGTGCTTCTGCATTATTTGGGGGCTGATGAAATTTCATTTTTATTTTAGAAGAGTCAGTTGAAAGGGGAGATAATTCAAACTGTTCTTTTTTTATTGTAACCATAAGGAAAATTCAGAGAATTAGTAAGAAAATACATTTTTAAAAAAACCCAAAAAAAGCTAACGATTGGCTGAGAGAACAACAAAGAATCTGATTGGTTAACTGGCTAGCCGTGTATATAAAAACACCCGACAAAACTAACTCCATGCATTTTAGCCTGAAGATACCCCCTCCCCCCCGGGATGAAACGCGGGAGCCTCTGTGTAGCTTAATTGCCATAAATATATTTTCATAACTTACTATATATATATATATAATTTATTTAAATACTGTATATTACATATTTCAGAAATGTACCGCGGTTTCATCCAAAATGCCAGATTTAGACATCTTTGGTAAATCTTTAGTCATCTAGATGTCTAAATCTGCCCTTTTGGATGAAACCGCGGTACATTTCTGAAATATTTAATATACAGTATTTAAATAAATTATATTAGCTCTCTTATATAATCGAGCACTTTATTTGATTTCTTTTCATATACAACCTGACATACTATATATATATATATATATATATATATATATATAAGTAATCCAACAAAAGATATAAGAGTCAACTAATATCTTATAATTAGTGAAACATCCGGATAAAAACTGAAGCTCAATATACTGGATGGTTATATATATATATATATATATGGGAAAATGAAAAAGGAAAACCAAAAAATGGATGTTTTTTATGTGTGCATCAACGTTTCGTCTTTATTTATAAGACTTCATCAGGATGATAAAATAGAGAAAAAGTGTCATGCAAGCAAAGATACATGTAGGGTAGACATATTGGGAAAAAATAGAATGAAATAGGGGCCAACTGCTGGGTGGATGTCCGTATTTGGCCCCTATTTCATTCTATTTTTTCCCAATATGTCTACCCTACATGTATCTGTACTTGCATGACATTTTTTCTCTATATTATCATCCTGATGAAGTCTTATAAATAAAGACGAAACGTTGATGCACACATAAAAAACATCCATTTTTTGGTTTTCCTTTTTTATTTTCCCATCACGTCGGATTACTTTCATCCTTCTCTTCCCATATATATATATATATATATATATATATATATATATATATATATATATATATATATATATATAAAAGACATAAAATGTATCTGTCTGTTTGTCCACTCATTAGACCCACGAACTTGAAATCTGGTTGGAATGCTTCCCTACCTATGCAGATAGTCAGGGGAGGGGGGGCATATTTATCTTCTTGAGGAAAGGATGAAGCTTTCAACTTAAAATAATTTTACCTCCATTTTTGATGAGATTTAAAGCATCACTAGACGTACCTGTGACCCATTGAGTCACAACCGCTACAACTATTTGTGCTCCTTTGATTTCATTTTAAAAAAATGCATAAACTATGACATATCTGTTAAGACATTTTTCTTTTGCTTTTGTATTATAGGGGACAGAAGAAATTTTCGTTTTTATTTTAGAAGAGTCAGTCGAAAATGGGAGATAATTCAAACTGTTTTTCTTTTGCTTTTGTATTATTGGGGCAGATGAAATTTTCGTTTTTATTTTAGAAGAGTCAATCGAAAGGGGAGATAATTCAAACTGTTTTTTTTTTGTTGTTGTATTATTGGGGCAGATGAAATTTTCGTTTTTATTTTAGAAGAGTCAATCGAAAGGGGAGATAATTCAAACTGTTTTTTTTTGTTGTTGTATTATTGGGGCAGATGAAATTTTCGTTTTTATTTTAGAAGAGTCAATCGAAAGGGGAGATAATTCAAACTGTTTTTTTTTTGTTGTTGTATTATTGGGGCAGATGAAATTTTCGTTTTTATTTTAGAAGAGTCAATCGAAAGGGGAGATAATTCAAACTGTTTTTTTTTTGTTGTTGTATTATTGGGGCAGATGAAATTTTCGTTTTTATTTTAGAAGAGTCAATCGAAAGGGGAGATAATTCAAACTGTTTTTCTTTTGCTTTTGTATTATTGGGGCAGATGAAATTTTCGTTTTTATTTTAGAAGAGTCAATCGAAAGGGGAGATAATTCAAACTGTTTTTTTTTTGTTGTTGTATTATTGGGGCAGATGAAATTTTCGTTTTTATTTTAGAAGAGTCAATCGAAAGGGGAGATAATTCAAACTGTTTTTTTTTTGTTGTTGTATTATTGGGGCAGATGAAATTTTCGTTTTCATTTTAGAAGAGTCAGTTAAAAGGGGAGATAATTCAAACTGCTTCTTTGTTGTTGTAACCATAAGGAAAATTCAGAGAATTAGTAAGAAAATACATTAAAAAAAAAAAAAAAAAGAAAGGTACTTATGCAGTTTACGGACCGGGCTGAAATAATAACGTTATAATTTAGAAAGCTGTTCTTAACATAGAGAGGTTCGGGGTGGGAGGTGAGTGATTCTGTACTTTCACCTAACAATTTAATAAACAGAATAGTTAATAAACCTCCACCTCCCTATGTTAAGAATGGCTTTCTAAATTATAACGTTATTATTTCAGGCCGTGCAGTGCAATTTGAAAGATCTAAACGCGGTTGTTTATTTACTTCCTTCTGATCACGGATGATGTGGCACAAGGCCGGAAGTTGTAAAGGATGATGTGGCACTAGACCGGAAGTTGTGTGTGTGGGGGGGGGGGGAGCTGGGGCGGGGGGGGCAGTCAGCACTGCGCACTCTGGTTCTACAAAAATAGCCATGAACAGACCTGCCTCGGGCGATCGGACCCCCCCCCCCAAAAAAAAAAAAAACCCTTATCCCTAAGAAAGAAGGTGATGCTTGGGATGTTATTGATTTACTTCCTTCCAATGTGCCATGCATTCCAGACTACATACACGATCAAACACATTCTTACTGAATGCATCGATCTGGTTCCTATAAGAACAACTTTTTACAGAGCAGGTACAATGAAGGAACTGTTCAAAAATAAACTAAACACTACTTTTTAAAAGCAGCTGATCTATATACAAAAGAATGTGAAGATCTAAAGATATATGAATCCAAATGACCTGAAAGAGGTTGGTATGCCGTAAACAAAACAAAACAAACAACCCAAAAATCCCATGGATCTGACTCCTATAAAAGAGACTTTTTTATAGAGCAGGAAAAACGAAGGAACTGTTCAAAAAATAAAAAATAAAGTAGAGACTATAATGTACTTTTTTAAAAGCAGTTGATCTATATACAAAAAAATGTGAAGATCTAAAGATCTAGAAATCCAACTTGATTCGGCATTAAATGACCTGAAAAAGGTTGATGTGCCGTAAAACAAAACAACACCAAAAAATAATTTGTTACAATTTATTTAAAATATTACTTAGTTTGGCTCGAATGACTGCTAATATGAAACAGTTTTAACTAATCAGCTAAAAAATAAGCAAGGGGTATAACTCATATTTTAAATTGAAGAATATAATAGAAGTTGTCTACTTTAAGTTAAAAAAAAATGTGCAAATAAATTTTTTAAAATATATATATATATATATATATATATATATATATGTATAACTTAATTCCCTCCCACCGCAGGAATATGTGACACAAGGTCGGAAGTGGGAGAAGAGTCAAGCCAGCGCCCCTAAATAAGGGGCACTCTGGCCTAGCAAAAATAGCCTGGTCAACCCTGTCGGCATTCCCCGGTCAGGGCGCCTCAGGTAGCAAGCTATAAATTTACTTCTCTCCAAAGAGGGGAGGCAATGCCTGGGAGGGTGCACCTCCTAGGATAACCCAGGACAGTATACCTCAGCCCGGCAGATAAAAGGCCACTGAAATGGCCCAGTTCCTGCCGGACTGATTGTCGAGAACGAATCTTCGACTGGTAATATCTTACCCCATCCCGACGTCCTCAATCAACCGAAGTTAATGAGAGACTGATCGGAAAACCATGCCACAAATCCATGACCCAGGGCTTTGTATATCACTTCGTTTTTTGTTTTTTTCACATTTTTTTCCTTGTTAACTATACTGCACAATCGCCAACACATCTTATCATCGGGGTGGGTAAGAATGTTATCCTAAGTATTTTAAATATAGCCAAATTAAAAACCTCTGAAAGTCTAACATTTGTCAATAGGCCTCTCTCTGTGTCATGAAGTGGCCATGGTTCGACGTTTTGTAAATATTTATCTCCCACACACTGATTCGAAACCAACGCTCTCGTCAAACAAAATATGCCTGGGACGCCCCGTCAGCATTCCCCGGTAGGGGCGCCTCATAAGATTAGCCATAAACTAACCTCTTCTCAAAGGGCGAGAAGATAAAACCTGGGAAGGTGGACCTCCTAGAACTGCACAGGACCATACCTCACACCGACAGAGAACCAGGCACACCAGAATGCCCAAGACTCTGCCGGTCTGATTTTGGTATGAACCCCCACCACCCCCCGAAAGATCTTGTAATTATTAGAGGGTCCACTGAAATGAAATTTTCAAAATAGTCGGTAACATAGCGTGCGTATCAAGACTGACCGTTAAAACCCTCAAATAATAAATGAACCCCATCGTATCAGCACCGGCGTCCCTTATATGTATAGCGGTATTTCACCCGCATAAGATAAACCCACTGCTTACCCGAGGATTCCCCTCTCCTCTCTCTCTCATATATATATATATATATATATACAGGGTGGGCAAAAATAAGGGTCCTATTTTTAAAAATTCATAACTTTTTTATTTATTGATTTTTTTTTTCTTCTTTAGAATAAGTAAAGTACCCCTTCCGAAGCAAGCATGAGCCGTATTAGCCCTAAGGAACGTACCCTCATTTAGAAAACATTATTTTTGCTTAAAAAACTCAAAACAGTGTAAAAAACAATACTTTAGTTTTTGTAAGTTTTAAGAAGTGTTTTTCGGCTAAAATTTGTTTTGTTTATTTCAAAAAATCTCGGAAGAGTCAGTCTACACACACATAAAGTTTGGTGAGTTTAACTTTTATTTTGTGGAAGTTATTCAAATTCAAGTTATTCAAATTTAAAGATAGGACCCTTATTTTGGCCCACCCTGTATATATATATATATATATATATATATATATATATATATATATATATATATATATATATATATATATATATATATATATATATATGCACGATCCGAATACATTCGTTGATCATTCTAAACTGCTTGGGTAAATTTAGCCACCGATTCGCTATTTACAAAGTTAAATTCCTCCTTAATTAATAACTAGTTCAATAGGGCCGAGGGGTTAAGAGTCTTGACTACAAATCAGTGGCGATTTGTGTTCGGAGTTCGCGACCGTTGGAAATTAGATCCTTCACTGAAGATTGCGTTAGCATGAAACATCGATGTCTGTATGTAATAAATAATTAATATTTATTTATAAATATTATATATATATATATATATATATATATATATATATATATATATATATATATATATATATATATATATATATATATATATATATATATATATATATATATATATATATATCTACTCCGACATTTTAAAATATTTTTATTCATTTTTACAACTTAAAGTATATATTTGTAAGTCGTGTTTTTTGTTTTTTGTTGGGTTCTTTTGTTTTTTGCCCAATTCGGCTCGGATTTCGTTCGGGATATTGATACGTGCCACGAACGTTTTGTGTCATTATTATTCTTTCGTCATTTCTGCTTCGCCATTCTCCCCGCAGGCGGGCCTCATTTTCTTCTTTGGAACGGTTCCAAATTCTATGAACGAAACCCGATAGGTCTCTGTCACCTGTACAACCAACAGCGCCATCTATGCTAGCTGGCCTAAATACCGCCCGACGATGTTACACAATATCAAAGCGCCATCTTGTATTTCTACCTACTTTACACAATTCCATATCACTGCATATATTTCATGAAATAAAATAGACATTTTGTACTTATTTGATCTGTCTTGATTCGACTCTGTTCCGATTTTTAGGCGGTTAATTTTCATCTTCATATATATATATATATATATATATATATATATATACATATATACATATACATACATATATATATATATATATACATGATCAAAATGGCTGATTAGTTTGATCGTACACATGTGAGTGTCTGCTCTAAAAATTTTGTTTGTTCTTTTGTTTATTTTCACCTTAAAATGAAACTGATGTATGATGTGGGTATTTTTCAAGACACTCTAATCTAAGAACTCTTATTATTTGTGAACTTTTTCTGATGATTTTGTAGTGTTGCAGAGACGATATTGACATACAAATGTTGTTTGGCACAAAACAAATGAAACGGACCGTTAAATATATCTCACAGAAATTTGGAATTTTTGGAAATGTGAAAAAAATAAAAACAAAAATAAAAGTAATAAAACAAACCATGGTTATTGGAATATAATAAATATCTGTTCTATATTTTGCTCTGTTATCAATAATTGACAAACATTGAGCTGAATCTTCAAAGGAGACTACAAACTAAAAGGATCTGATGATATATGATTATACATATATTGTCTTCAATAATTAATTATATATATATATATATATATATATATATATATATATATATATACAAGCAGGACCCGTGCCCCGGCGTTACCCGGGATAGATATAAATTAAATTAAAATAATGTAAATATTAGAGAATTAATTCGTCAAAAAGCATTTGAAAACAACCCTGTTAATTTCGGTGATTAAGAAGGATTTA
>OY744552.1:11855953-11860953 GCA_963556195.1 Sepiola atlantica
TTTTTTTTTTGCTTTTTTTTTTTTTTTTACTCTTTAATTTCTACCAACGATGTATTGAAAATCAGAAGAATGGGAATAAATTATAAGTAACAAGAAATAATACATTATTTATTAATTATTTTTTATTTTATTTTTTTTATTAAACCTTTTAAATTTAAATTTAACTTTTTAAAAATACGGCTGCAACCCAATACAACGAAGGCTGTATTAATACTATTACGGCTGCATCGAGTTTGGATGAATTACGTCCCTTTAATTTACCGCATGGATATTGGCGGGGTTACGGTCGTGCTAACAAACTAAGGGAGGGGCAATCAGAATCAAGGGAGGCGTGAGAGCGCTCTATCCCTTAATAGACTACAAGAATAGCCTATGCTGGAAATCTCATTTCTTTGATCAATCATAACTCAAAAACCAATAAACCAAATTAGTTAAAACTTTGCACAAAATTTTTATTTGATAGGTTCTATAAGTGTGTAGAATTTCAGCATCATTAGTCAAGGCAACCCAGAGATCCAGAAAGTTCAATTATGAAATCATGTTATCTGTGTGTACGTACGTACGTATGTATGTGCCACCCTGTATCTCATCAACTATTTGATGGATTCAGCTGAGTTTTGGCAGAGATAGAGGTTCTAGGGTCTAGTTGGTGGCATTTTAATTTCAGTTTACCATATACCTTAGTTTTCCAGAAAATTCCAAAAAACCTTAAAAATGACCATTGTATTGAGGCATTGCCTTTACAAAAGTAGTGACATTCCATGAAAAATGCCAGTATACTGAAATCATATGCCCTTAATAGGGTTAAGATGAAAATTCATATACACTAAATGTACAAAAGCAAGGAAATTCCCAAATTTTTACACTTTTATTGTCATTAAGGGTATGACTATATATCAACCAAACCATTTAATGATCACATCACTACAGTATAAATCTCTATGCATGAGTGGATGAAGTGTGTGAGGTGCGCTGAAGAAAAATTCCTACCAGTAAAATACATAGCCCTGTTGTGCTCGCATACCTTTAATGACAATAAAAGTGTAAAAATTTGGGAATTTCCTTGCATTTGTACATTTAGTGTATATGAATTTTCATCTTAACCCTATTAAGGGCACATGATTTCAGTATACTGGCATTTATCATGGAATTATTATATAGAGTTTGTTTTATTTTGTTTTTTGTTGTTATTTTTCAAATAAAAAGAAAGTTTCTTACTTATCGTTAAAAAGTTGACGATGGACAGAAAAAATGACAACTCAGACGCGGATCAAAAGAAAATAAGAACAAAAATGCAGAATAGTTAACAGTAGAGTAATTCTAAACAAAAACTAAAAAACTAGAAATAAGTTATAGCGAACGAAGTAGAATTTCAGATTCTACTCACCTGTATACTTTTAACGTGTGGAAACTGTTTGTAATTTTTTTCTTTTTCAGAATTTGTCTTCGATGTTCACCTGTCTTATCGCCGCACTAAAACCTAAATGACTGCACACGTGATGGCCAAGCTTCGGTTAACTTCAGATTGAAAAGATAGTAAAAAAAAAAATGACGTACTCTACCACTAACCCCAAGTCCGAGTGGAAATCCCCCCCCTTAAACAAAAACTCGTAAAACCAAACATAATCGTCTAAGCTTAGCAAAATTAAGTCATCACGTGGGCAGCTATTTGGGATTTTAGTGTGACAATAAGACACACGAACTCCGAAACAAATTTTGAAATTGATAAAAGAAGACTTACAAACAGTTTCCTCAGATTTAAAGTATACGGGTCGGTAGATAAGTAAATTCTACTTCGTTTGGTATAAATTATTTGTTGTTTATATTTTTTATTTTTGTTGACGATTTCTCGCCTGTTAACTATTCTGCACTTTTACCGAAAATAATATCACCGTGTAATTTTCACAGGTTCATCTAGTAAAAACGGTAATGATAAACACTGTTTGTCACAGGAATACTCGTAAATCAAATCAAATGGATGGAATAAGATAATGATTCGTTTGCCGACCCAATTAATTGTTGTCTCCCCGGGATTGGCGCTGCTGCTTTCTTGGTCCGACTCTTTCAAGAGGATGAGTTTTTCTTGCAAATTGCAATTCATGATTTGTTGTTGATAAATCAAGAGTTTTAATTCGTTGATCTGCAAGAAAAGAAAACAAGAAATAAAAGATTCTCGAATTGGAAACACAGGCTGACCCCCGCCCCCCCCCCCCCACCCTCCAACAAAAAAAAAATGTCGTTAATAAAATTCACAATCCTTTCTGCAAATCCAACCATATTTGGCACAAATAAACTTATAAGATTGAAAAACGTCTGGAAATATTGGGGTTGTTTTTGGTTCTATTTAAGCCAATTATCTGTTTATCACATACTACAGTATATGTTATAATACTACAGTATATTATACTACAGTATATTATTATATTATTAGTAATAATAATTAGTAAATATTATAATTATAGTATATTAGTATATTATGTATTAGTATTAGTATATATTAGTATATTATGTATTAGTATTAGTATATATTAGTATATTATGTATTAGTATGTATAATAATATGTATTATGTATTAGTATATTATGTATATTATAGTATAGTAAATATAGAATATTATAATTATAGTAATATTATAATAAATAGTAATTATTAGTAATAATAATTAGTAAACTTAATAATAATATTATAATATCATTATAATACTACAGTATATTATAATAATACAGTATATGTTATAATAAATTTTGTTGTGATGGGATACTAAACTCCCCTCAGTCAGTAAATAAGTGAACTAGTCTGGACAATAAATACGACTACGAACAGTAGTATGGGGAGATTGGATTGTATTCTGTTAAATCCTATTGGATTACCTGTAGTTACTATTGTTTGTACAAGATATGTACGTTGGAATGAATATTTTAAGACCTTTACACTCTGGATTATTTTGTTATTTATAACTACTTACCAAGTTATATCAGTTTTGAACCGTACATTTTAATGGCACCCATAGAATAGTTAATAAAATTCGCAATCCTTTCTGCAATCCAACCATATTTGGTACAAATTAACTTATAAGGTTGAAAAACTTAGAGCCTGGAAATATTGGGGTTCTTCTTGGTTTTATTTAAGACAATTATCTGTCTACGACAGACTACAGTATAATTTATAATAGTTTTGAACGTAATTGTACATTTTAATGACCCGTTTTCTTGTTTTGCAGTTTCTGACAGAAACACCCACTTACCCAAGTTCCGGACTAAGTTGCGTCAACACTTAATATTCTGCAGATCTTTTAAATGAAGTGTGGGTGTAGAAGATTGACAGAATAATTAGTCGGAACGCATACAGTCCTCATAGCATCGGGCTACATTTGGTATCATGAGACGCAGGATACGGTCTTGGGTGACTTCCACGGCACATAAGACCAGATTTGGTGCCGTGATCAAGATACTACGAACCTGAGTGACGGCCATGGCACATAGTACCACATTTGGTGCCGTGTCCAGGATAAGACAAACACGCATGACCAAATTTTGGTGCTGTGACCAAGATACTACGAACCTGAGTGACGGCCATGGCACATAGTACCACATTTGGTGCCGTGTCCAGGATAAGACAAACACGCATGACCAAATTTTGGTGCTGTGACCAAGATACTACGAACCTGAGTGACGGCCATGGCACATAGTACCACATTTGGTGCCGTGTCCAGGATAAGACAAACACGCATGACCAAATTTTGGTGCTGTGACCAAGATACTACGAACCTGAGTGACGGCCATGGCACATAGTACCACATTTGGTGCCGTGTCCAGGATGGGACAAACACGCATGACCAAATTTTGGTGCTGTGACCAAGATACTACGAACCTGAGTGACGGCCATGGCACATAGTACCACATTTGGTGCCGTGTCCAGGATGAGACAAACACGCATGACCAAATTTTGATGCTGTGACCAAGATACTACGAACCTGAGTGACGGCCATGGCACATAGTACCACATTTGGTGCCATGTCCAGGATAAGACAAACACGCATGACCAAATTTTGGTGCTGTGACCAAGATACTACGAACCTGAGTGACGGCCATGGCACATAGTACCACATTTGGTGCCGTGTCTAGGATAAGACAAACACGCATGACCAAATTTGGTGCTGTGACCAGGATACTACGAACCTGAGTGACGGCCATGGCACATAGTACCACATTCGGTGCCGTGACCAGGATACTGTAAACCTAAGTGACCTCCACTACACATAGAACCACACCGTTGCTGAACTTCTTGTCTGGTAGAGATTCCTGTTGATGGGGGGGGGGGCACCTACGTTGCCGATTATTGAACACACATGAAAATATATAGTTCTTATTATATTTAATGCCAAATAGTCTTCACTTGTGCTGGACAGAGAGATCCAGAGAATAAAAAGAAAGGATCGAGATTTACGCAGATTAAACTTCTCGCAGCCGTATCCATCTACACCGTGGCTAACATTTGTTACTCATCGAGAATCTCTAATTTCTTTTTAATATAAAAAAAAATTTCGGTAATGATCATCTCTCGCGGTAGCGGTCTCGGTCACTAATTTAGCTTTAAGTCTGGCTCAAGACCAAGTTTTAATGTGACATAAGATAGCGTAAATATCACCTCATCTTAGAACCATTTTTTTTTTTTGCAAACAAGTCACCACTTTTCAAGTCCCACAGGCCACTCGAGGATAAAAGTTATTGAGTTTGATGGGTAAATTGACGATTTAAGAGGACGGCTCAACAAGAATTTGTTTACATTGGACTTATAAATGACAATGTTATAGTCAGCCAGGAAGCAGCCCCGTGGTACAGATTGTTGAAATTGGACAGAATTTGATTATTTAAGAGTACGACTCAACAAGAATTTGTTTACATTGGACTTGAAAACGACTATATTGTAGTCAGCCGAGAAGCAGTCCCGTGGTACTGTGCTCCGCAGATGGGCAGTTCTAGGAAAGAAACTTTGCCCAT
>OY744552.1:11865953-11880953 GCA_963556195.1 Sepiola atlantica
AGGTTTGAGATTTCCTTGTAAAGTGTTGCCTTTAGACGAGCCCAGTCTTGTTCCTTTTTCATCATGATATGCTAACAACGATAGGAATGAATAAAAATGGCAGTTAGTCTCTCGTCAATAGTACGAACACGAATGCAATATAATGCGTCACTTTTTCTTGTAATTTTAGTTCTATTTTACTTCAGCAGAAGTTCTCAGAAATCAAGGGGCCGCTTCTTTGGGCTAACACTTGACCTCTATATGAGATACATAGATATTCGAATATTCTATTAAAATTCTCCTTTGTTTCTCAAACGTTGTGTTAATAAAAAAGTTCAGAACATTAATTTTCCTCTCCCCAAGATCAAAGTGTAGTATCTGTTCCGATGGATACTGCACGCCTGTCCTGTGCAGTTCTAGGAGGTCCACCCTCCCAGGCTTTGCCTCCCCTCTTTGGGGAGGAGTAAGTTTATTGCTTACTGTCTGAGGCGCCCCTACCGGGGAATGCCGACGGGGCTGCCCAGGCAATTTTTAAATGGCCAGAGTGCTCACCTCTCGAGCGCTGGCTTTTCAAACCCCACTTTCTCGACCCGATCTTGGGTCACATCTTACTTGTGGGAGTAAGATAAAACTGGCCTTGTGCCTAACTCCTGGGGAGGAGTAAATAAAATCCCCAACTGACCAGTTAACTATGTTATAGTATATCTTTCTTGTGGTCTCTTAGTCTTACTAGATCCCAGGACAATAATTCATCTAGTCTGGTGGAGTATCCAGTTAAGTGTTGTTACTTGAGGTAATATCACTAAGATTATGTGCACCATTCTTCGTATGAGCCAGTGTATAGCCGTGCTGAGGGGATCTTATTTGTGCTGCGAATACTATGTTATTTTGAATATTTGGTCAGGGTTTACTTATAGGGGGAAGTATCCTCATGTCAGGTTGTCCTGACAAACCCTTGTATAGAGAGACCGAAGACACTCGAGGACGGTGTCTAGTATGTAATTCAAAATCCTCTAAACTTTGGCCATATGTGCATGTGAGTGCAGAGCCAATGTTATCAGCTTTCAAACCTTCCGACTAGGAGAACTCAGTGGAAATGGTTTGAGGAGCACTCCACAGACTACTTCCAAACCCTTCGACTCAGAGATTCCGAAAGAGATGATTTTATCAGCACTCCGGAGACTACATCCAAACCCTCCGACTCAGAGATTCCGGAAGAGATGATTTTATCAGCACTCCGGAGACTACTTCCAAACCCTTCGACTCAGAGATTCCGGAAGAGATGATTTTATCAGCACTCCGGAGACTACTTCCAAACCCTTCGACTCAGAGATTCCGGAAGAGATGATTTTATCAGCACTCCAGAGACTACTTCCAAACCCTTCGACTCAGAGATTCCGGAAGAGATGATTTTATCAGCACTCCGAAGACTACTTCCAAACCCTTCGACTCAGAGATTCCGGAAGAGATTATTTTATCAGCACTCCGGAGACTACTTCCAAACCCTTCGACTCAGAGATTCCGGAAGAGATGATTTTATCAGCACTCCGGAGACTACTTCCAAACCCTTCGACTCAAAGATTCCGGAAGAGATGATTTTATCAGCACTCCGGAGACTACTTCCAAACCCTTCGACTCAGAGATTCCGGAAGAGATGATTTTATCAGCACTCCGGAGACTACTTCCAAACCCTCCGACTCAGAGATTCCGGAAGAGATGATTTTATCAGCACTCCGGAACTACTTCCAAACCCTTCGACTAGAGGAGCCAAGAAGAGATGGCTTTAGGAGTGCTCCGGAGACTAGTTTTAGCAGCGCTCTGGAGATTACTTCCGAACCCTATGACTAGGAGAGCCTGGAAGAAATATAATGTGTAACTGTTCTTGGGTGAGCATCGAACAAAAAATATATATTTTTTCATTTATTTATCTTTCAACACATCTTATCAATCTCAGATATGAATTGATTGAGTTTTTTGTTTTTTTGCAATCCAAATGAGAATTCTCTTGTAAGAAGAGCAACGGAATTGGCGTCCGTGATAACTGTTTTCTCGAAAGCCTTCCTAAATGACCTAATTCTGATGCATAAAGAAAATATTGCTAACAAAGAAATAATTACTTTTTGGGGATGGAGTAAAGTAGACAATTATATAATTTTCAAGTCCTTCATTTAACACTTAGGATTCGACACTATTGAAAAAGTTAAAGAGTAAAAGTCTACTTGATGACGGCTTCCGGTTTTTTAATCGGAAATTGACAAGCGGTGTTTATCAAAAAAAAAATAGTCCCTCATAATTTTCTACCGCTAATATTTTGGCAGAATTGTTAATTTCACGAGTTTGTAAACATTTCGTTAAGAGATTCCCCATTTATTTGCCTCCCCACGAGAGCAGTTAGACACAAGATCGGTTTTTAATGTGAAGAAAAATCCAGCTGTATTTTCGAAAATAGTTGACTTAATTTCCTTAAAAAATCTGTGAAAATCAAACCTTTGTCAATACGCGTCCAGTCGTGATTCTCGGCTGCGTCATGAAGTAGCCTCTACTATAGAACGTCATGGGGTGTTGGCATAAAAATTAAACAAACTTTCTGATAGATACACACACCGATTGTAAACTTATATAGTGATCTGAACCCCTTTCTTAAAATACAACAAAATATATATTTTCATTTATTTATCTTTCAACAAATCTTATCAGGTATGGGTAAAAATGTTATTCCATATTCTTTCTAATATATTATTTTCATTTCCTTGTCTTATAAGAAGGAATCAATTTCAGTTAAAGAGTAAATGTCTACTTGGTGACGGCTTCCGGTTTTTTAATCGGAAATTGACAAGCGGTGTTATCAAAAAAAATAGTCCCTCATGATTTTCTACCGCTCAGATTTTGGCTAAATTTTTAATGTCACTGGTTTGTAAACATTTCGTTAAGAGAGTTAACCAAATTTCTTTTATCATTAACTCTAAGTCTGAGTGGGATTATTGTAAAAGCACATGTAATCGCCTTAAAAAAGTAGAACCGCCCCCTAAAAAAAAAAAAAGTTTGATTTGATCATTTGTAGTTAAAAAAAAAAAAATTCCGATTATAAAAAACAATTTTAATAATCTTATGTGTTAATAATTAAAAATAAAATGGTGAAAACAAATTATTTATTCCCCCCCCCCACCTCCCAAATAAAACAAAAATCCAACCTCAAATATAACAGGTAACTGTTTTTGTTATTTTTTGATAAACACCGCTTGTCAATTTCCGATTTCAAGACGGGAAGCCATCACAATGTAGACTTTTAATCTATTTTTCTTACTCACTAAGATTAGTCAATGGTAAAATGAGGTGATGTTCAACAAGTGACAACAAGTCTCCCCAGATTTCCAGTACTCTCCACTTACTTCGATCACGGTTGCAATTCGTTTTGCTTTATCACACCCGCCGTTTACCATTCAGTTCTCGCTGATAATCGCTGCAATCAAGCATCAGACACCTTACTATACTCTGAACGCTTTGCTTACCTGGGCTCGGATTAATTTAAGCTCTGACACCGAGCAATGACTTAGTAAATCTTCACAACGGTATTAACCATCTCGCTAACAACAGCCCAGAGCACCCTTTTTTTATCCCCTTGTGTCTAACACACATGGACATGCCTGTTAAGTTATCTCCCTTTGTATTAAGATATAAGCGTTCTGTTCCTTTGTGATAAGTTCTTAGAGTGATCTCTCTTGCTTGTTGTTGGTTATTGACTGGGAAAACAAAGATGGTAGTTTGGACAAACGGACGTGGGATCGATGACTGGATTTATGTGATAAGTAAACTAACAATGCCTACAAAGTCAGAAAAACAACATGCCTCCCATGACTTTCGAAACACCTCACCTTTTAAAACCCTCATGCTCCTCGAAATTCGCCGAAACTACACTTGATCTCCTTTCCCATACACATGCACATTCACTTTTAATGAGTTGTAGTACACCTGAGCACTCTACATAAAATGATTTCATCATCATTATTATGTACTCACTAGGAGTTCTCAAACAGGTACTTCACACAACTCTTTTATTTGAGTAACTACTATGCGCATTCAATTGTTTTGGAACTTATAGTAAATGTTTATTTTATTTATCTTTGCTCGTGCCAACGTTTGTCAAAACAAACGTTAAATAAACGCACACGAGTTTAATTCACTTCTTTGTGTTTTCCTTATTTGTCGACGCACACGTGAGTTATTGTAAATGTTTATGTTTTCCCTGGTATTTACGGCCTGTTTTCTCTAGACTGAGAATGCGAACCACAAAAAAAAAAACACGTATAAAAAATAAAGAAAAAAATAATTCAAATATAAATGTACATTTCCAGTGAACAAAGTGAAATTGAAAGCAAGTAAAACATTTTTCCATAAGTATGTAGGGACGACAGAGTTGCCTCCCTCAAATAAGATTTTGCTTCAGAGATGTTCCCTCTTTCGAAAGGGATCAAGTCTCGTGATCTCAGAAGGCACGTGACTTGGATGCAGTTCTTGCGAGATTCAGGAACTCCTCTGATGTTCTATCTCTTGTTTGTCTGTCCTACCTGGAGGGAAGTCACCCTTCCAGTCAGCTCCTCCAGGATCCCAAATGCCTCGAATGTAAGTAAACCCTTTTGACTATTCCACACAGCTCCTGTATTTGAGTAACTACTATGTGCATTCAATTGTTTTGAGACTTATAGTAAATGTTGATTTCTTCATCTTTGATCGTGCCAACATTTGTCAAAACAAACGTTAAATAAACGCACACAAGTTTTAACTCACTTCTTCGTGTTTTTCTTATTTGTTGACGCACGTGTGTTATTATGAATGCTTGTATTTTCCCTGGTAACGCAGCCTGTTTTCATGCTAACCACTCAACTGAACAACTATTTTGTGTGGTATTAGCCGAGGCCAGTGCCACTATTATTATTATTATTATTATTATTATTACTATTATGATTATTATTATTATTATTATTATTATTATTATTATTATCATTATTATTATTATTATTATTATTATTTTTATTATTATTATCATTATTATTATTATTATTATTATTATTATTATTTTTATTATTATTATCATTATTATTATTATTATTATTATTATTATTATTTACTCACTAGGAGTTATCACACTGGTCATCGTCAGTGATCGCCCACTGCTGACAACCTGTGGTATTCCCTGGAGTCCGAGTGACAACAAGTCTCCTCAGGCCTCCAGTATGCTCCACTTCTTTTCGTTCATCACCGCTGATGACCTTGCGGTAATCGCAACAGCCACCTACCAACGATTTCCCGCTGATAAGGGCCATTGGTCCCCTCTGGGGCCCGAGTGGCAACAAGCCTTCCCAAGGTCCCAGAGCTGTCCGCGCTCTTCCAGTGGAGGTCTGGTTTACGCTTTCCCTCCTCGACCCTTTGTCCATAATTTTCGTGGTGTCAGCCTATGCTTGCGCCTCTATCGTGCGGTTGTATTTTCCCCGGTTCTGTTGTTTTGTGCTTCCATGTGTTTGTTCTCCATTCGTTGCTTATGTGGGTTGGTTTCCGCATTCGAGGACATTTCTCAGGATTGTAGCTGTTTTGATCATTACTGTCCTTTGTATGGTCTCAGTTATCCCTTTGATGATTATTATTATTATTATTATTATTATTATTATTTGTACTCACTAGGAGTTCTCACACAGGTCATCGTCAGTGATTGATCACCGTCAACAACCAGTGGTGTTCCCTTGAGTCTTGAGTGACAACAAGCCTCCCTAGATTTCCAGTACCCTCCACCTCTTTTCGATAACCCCCACAAATGACCTTGCTGTATCACAACAGCCGTTTACCATTGATTTCTCGCTGGTAAGGACCATTGGTCTTCTCTGGGATTTGGGTAGCAATAAGCCTCCCCAAGGTCCCAGCACTTTCTGCAATCTTACAGTGGAAGTCTAGTTTGTGGTATCCCTCCTCGGTCTTCTCATCCTCCTTGACCTTCTACAAATATTTTGTGTGATGTCAGCCGAGGCCGGCACCAATTTTTTTTTTGTTTTTTTTGGTGTGTGTGTGGGGGGGGGGGGGGGCGATGGCAACTTATGATATTTCTTGCAGTTTCTGTTCATGCGGTGGTGTTTTTCCTCTGGTTTTATTTTCTTCTTGTCCTTCCATGTGACTGGTTACCATTTGTATCTTATGCGGGTTGGTTTCCGCATTCGAGGGTTTTCCGTAAGATTGTAGCTGTTTTGATCATTGGCGTCATTATTATTATTATTATTATTATTATTATTATTATTATTGTTGTTATTATTTATCATTTCATAATGGCCGACAAATTTCTCTAGAATTTGAGTGACAAAAAGCCTCTTATTGATATCATTATCATTATCATTTGTAGTAGTAGTAGTAGTAGTGTAGGTATGCATTAACAACAAGTAACCCAATCACTGGTCCTTTAGGGATAACGTGAACCAGCCTATACAAACTCAAGCGAAAGCTGCTCCAACAGAAGCCCTCAGAAGGCAGTTCGCGGCAAAAGCCATTCCTCCCATCATGAAAAGAGCCAGAATTGACGGACGCAAGCGTGCATGCAGTTACCCTATCTTTCTCAGATAAGCACTCACAAAGGCACGTATTCGCAAAACCTTCTCGTTCTGAACATTCATCATTTTTCTGTCGCATATCATTCTTTATTACTTGCCCAAGTAAAATTGTTTAATTAATATACAAAAAACTACTTCGAAATCTAGTGGGCGATGTCGTCTTCTCCTCTCGACAGCCTCTTTCTCACAAAAGAGACGTTGCTAGTCTTTCTCTACTCTATCGTTATTTCCATGGAAGATGCTCGACTGAGCTCCAATCTCTTCTCTTCTCTGCAGCCCCTTTCTCACAGAAGAGACGTTGCTAGTCTTTCTCTGCTCTATCGTTATTTTCATGGAAGCTGCTCGACTGAGCTCCAATCTCTTCTCTGCAGCCCCTTTCTCACAGAAGAGACGTTGCTAGTCTCTCTCTGCTCTATTGTTATTTTCATGGAAGGTGCTCGACTGAGCTCCAATCTCTTCTCTGCAGCCCTTTCTCACAGAAAAGACGTTGCTAGTCTCTCTCTGCTCTATCGTTATTTCCATGAAAGGTGCTCGACTGAGCTCCAATCTCTTCTCTGCAGCCTCTTTCTCACAGAAGAGACGTTGCTAGTCTTTCTCTACTCTATCGCCATTTCCATGGAAGGTGCTCGACTAAGCTCCAATCTATGGTTTCTCCTGTAAAACATTCACAACAAAAACTCGTCTAGCTACAACCGCTGTCAATAAATTCCCTTTCTCCCTCTGTGTGCTTAGAACTGAGCAGAACTTTCATGAGCAGAGTTTCTTTCCTAGAACTGCTCGTTTGTTGAACACAGTACCACGGGACTGCTTCCCGGTTTACTATAACATTGTCATTTTCAAGTCCAATGTAAACAAATTCTTGTTGAGCCGTTTTCTTAAATAGTAACTTTCTGACCAGTTGCAACCATCGTTACTAACCCCCTTGGTGTTTCACCGTCTACGTGTCAAACTCAATAACCCTTATCCTCGAGTGGTCCGTGGGCCTTGATAAGCGGTGATTCGCTTGTAAAAAAAGAATATACTGTTGTTTATTCTATGCCGTACAAAATGACAGCACATTCTATTTTCGTTGCTTCTTTTTATTACTTGATTCAGTATTATGCATGTGCGTACGTTTTAATTGCTAAGATTAAAATAATGTTGTTAATGAAACATGCGCTGAAAGGGAAAGAAAACGAATTAAAAGAAACCTCGTCAAAGAATTAAATACTTTATATTTGTTCAAATGGTAAAGGTGATATTTAAAGTTAGAGTAAAAACCAACAAGTAGCTTCTTTTTTTTTAAGATTTAAAATTTTCATGAGCAGAGTTTCTTTCCTAGAATTGTTCGTCTTTAAAAAAAAGATTTATTTAAGATGTTATTTTAAGTGTGAAAGTCTGAAGGGAAAAACTTAATAAGACTGGAAGCTATTTAAGTAGTGCTTATTAAGAAAATACACAAAGTCGTAATTGTCGAAATTGACGTTTGCAAATAAGGTACATTGAGCTGTCCATAAAAATCAGTACCATTGTTTGTTTAAGTTGACCGGCAGAAATTGCTCGTAAAAAAATCAGCAGCAGCGATTAATATCATATTTACGGACATTAGAGGATCAGCAGCAGCCGTTATGCTGGTGGGCCGACGGCCATAAAAACAAAACCTATTATTTAATGCATTTTTATTTTCATTTAAATTCAATTAAAACACATATATTTTAACATAACATTAAAATTCAATTCCAAAATGTTTACTCTTAAAATCAGTAATTCCAATATTTCAGAAATTAAAAAAAATTTTTTAATTAATTAAAACTTTCCAACAGTTAAGAAATTTTAAAAAATAAATTAATATTTCATAATTTAAAAATAAATTTAAAAGATAAATTCATATTTCAGAATTTAAAAATAATTTTGTTTTAATTCATATTTCATAATTTCAAAAGAAATATAAAAAATAAATTCATCTTTCATAATTTAAAAAGAAATTTAAAAAATGAATTCATCTTTCATAATTTAAAAATAAATTTAAACAATAAATTCATATTTCATAATTTAAAAAGAAATTTTAAAAATAAATTCATATTTAAAAATTTAAAAAGAAATTTTAAAAATAAATTCATATTTCATAATTTAAAAGGAAATTTAGATAAAATATTAGATAAAATTTAGATTAAATATGAATTTATTCTATAAACTTTTTTTTAAATTACGAAATTCATATTTCGTAATTTTAAAAAAATTTAGAGAATAAATTCATATTTCATAATTTAAAAATAAATTTTTAAAAATAAATTCATATTTCGTAATTTAAAAAGAATTTTTTTTAAATAAATTCATTTTTCATAATTTAAAAATAAATTTTAAAAAGAAATTCATATTTCAGAATTTAAAAAGAAATTTTAAAAATAAATTCATTTTTCATAATTTAAAAAGAAATTTAATAAATAAATTCATATTTCGTAATTTTAAAAAAGATTTAGAGAATAAATTCATATTTAATAATTTAAAAATAAATTTTAAAAATAAATTCATATTTAATAATTTAAAAATAAATTTTAAAAAAAAATTCATATTTAATAATTTAAAAATAAATTTAAAAAATAAATTCATATTTCATAATTTAAAAATAAATTTAAAAAATAAATTCATATTTAATAATTTAAAAATAAATTTTTTTTAAAAATTCATATTTAATAATTTAAAAATAAATTTAAAAAATAAATTCATATTTAATAATTTAAAAATAAATTAAAAAAATAAATTCATATTTAATAATTTAAAAATAAATTTTAAAAATCAATTTATGTTTCATAATTTAAAAAGAAATTTCTCATCTGGGCAACAACGGGTAACTACATCTAATTCTTATAAAAATAACCTACCTAAATCTAACTATTTAAACAAGTCCTCTCTCCTACCACGTAATCAATCTGAACAAAACAAAACCTCCGGTATTTCTTCGAACAATATCGTTTCTGTATCAAATGTTTTTCAGCATTAAATAATAAAAAACGGGGTCGATATGCCGTAAAACTATAACACAGGTAACATGAATTGGAACAAATACATTGAAGACATTGCCAAGGCTGCCGCAAAGAAGGTTGGCTCCCTCTACCGTGCTAGTAAACTCCTCACACCTGACATTATCCTGTATCTCTACAAAGCCACCATCCGCTCATGCATGGAGTATTGTTGTCACATATGGGCTGGTGCATCATCTACTAGTCTCTCCCTCTTAGACAAGGTCCAAAAAAGAATCGCCAACCTAATAGGTCCCTCACTGTCAACCAAGCTTCAGCCTCTGTCCCATCGCCGCAATGTAGCATCCTTGTGCTTGTTTTACAAATACTTCAATGGATTATGCTCCGATGAATTGGCTACTCTGGTGCCCCCTCGACGTAAATTCACTAGACTAACTCGACAATCAACTAAATCTCATTCATTCACTGTGGAGGTCCCCAGATGTCAGAGAGCCTTCTACTCAAATAGCTTCTTTCCTCGTACTGCTGGCCTCTGGAACTCTCTCCCTGCCCCCTGTTTCTCTGACAGAACAGACATGCAGAAATTTAAAACTAATGTGAACAGACATCTCGCTGCGCAGATCCCAATTTAGGTTGACCCCCACTACCTTCTCCCCTTTTCTTTTTCTCAGTAGCCCCTTACGTCTACAGTGGCGGCCTGCCTTGTTTGGGGTGAACTATGGTAAAAATAACAAAAAAAACACAAAACCAAAAGTCCAAAAGTGGTACCCACAGTTATCCTCATGTTTTCCTCGCGAAAGTGGTTCAGCATAAAATCCTTTTGGCGGATTTGTCTTCGCAATGACTCGATGTCAGCCATTGCACTTGCTTTTCCCATTCGGTACGTAGAAACTGGCGGAAAGGAAAGAAAGAACACACACAATCAAACAAAAATATATTCACAAGTTAAAATAAAATAGCATTTTGTTTGGCCTCGTATGGTAACGGATATTAAACGAATACATACTATGTCAGCGGAACAAGACGCAACAACATACAAAATCCCCACCAGGTGCTTTCCATAATCCTGATGCATGTTTTAAACATATTCATATGGACAAAGTAGGACCCCTACCTACTTTTCAGAATCACTAATATATTCTTACCTCAGCAGTCATGCATGTGATCTTACGGGAATGGAGTCTTCATTACGGTGTACCCGATATTATTACAACTGATAGAGGATCCCAGTTCAGACCGCTCTTATTATTTACTAAGATTTTGTGGATAAAACAGTAAACCACTTCATACCAACCGTGTGCCAATGGAATAGTAGAACGTTTACATAGGCATTTTAAAGCATTACTTTCCATATGCAAGAATTTTAAGAACGATAATCTTCTGATCGTTCTTTTGTCTATAATGAGTATCATCAAGGAGGATCGTGGATTTGCTCGAACATGTTTATTTATGGTACTGATTTCCATGGACAGAGCTTCTTTTTGGAACACATTACCACAGGACTGCTTCCCTGGTGATTACAATTTGATCGTATTCAAAGCTAATGTCAACAAATTCTTGCCATGGACCGTTCCATAAGTAATCAAACGCAGTTCAAACCATTGATCAATGTTGGTACTCCCATAGTGTTCTTCATCCTTCGGCTGGCAATCATTTCCGATTCCGAATATACGCGAAAGTTGTTTTTTTTCATTTATCACTCCTATATTACCATCAAAACCCCGCCTAATAAACCGGTATCGTCCGGGCCTTTGGGTCTGGATTTACGCCGGTCTATTGGGGGTTGTCGGTCCTGTACAGTTCTAGGAGGTCCACCCTCCCAGGCTTTGCCTCCCCTCTTTTTGGGGGGGGGGGGTAAGTTTATTGCTTACTGTCTGAGGCGCCCCTACCGGGGAATGCCGACAGGACTGCCCAGACAATTCTAAAACAGCCAGAGTGCTCAAATTCTCGAGCGCTGGTTCTTTCCCACTTTCCCGACCTTGTGTCACATCTTACCTTGTGGGAGGAAGATAGATAAAACCATCAAAACGGGTTATTGCTATTTAAATTGATAATACAACATTCCTCGTATGAGCAAGTGTATAACTGTCGAGGGGATCTTATTTGGGCTTCGAATACTATGTTATTTTGAATATTGGGTCAGGATTTACTTGTTGGGGGGGGGGAGGTATACTCATGTCAGGTTGTCCTGACAAACCCTTTTACAGATAGATCGAAGACATTCGAGGATGGTGTTTAAGTAAGTAGTTTAAACTCTCCAATATCTGTGTCATTTACCCGTGCTATTTTACCTGTGCCATTTTTACCTAAATTCGGGGGAAACCAGTCGGCTAAACTTGTAAACGCCTAATTGGGTGCCGGGAAAACTCGTCACAGGAAAACTCGGCAACGGAAAACTCGGCAACGGAAAATTCGGCAACGGAAAATTCGTCAACAGAAAACTCGGCAATTTTGGCCAAGTAGGAAAATTCGGCAATTATCGAATAAATATCGATTGAAAATAGATTTTAAAACCGTTTTTACAGGAGATATACTTGTAAATACGGGGCTACATTTTTTATATTATTTTTTGGGACTTGTGCATTTTACGAACCGGGCTATTTTTTAGATAAGATTTTCAAGTTAAATTAAATTTTTACGATATCTTTTGTTTATTAAATTGTTATGCCAAAATTGCCGAGTTTTCCGTTGACGAATTTTCCGTTGACGAATTTTCCGTTGCCGAGTTTTCCTGTGACGATTTTTCCTAAACTCCCTAATTGCACTAATTCTTAAATACCATCAACGATCGTGTTCCTTTTGTCACCGTTCCGACGTGCGAACTCCCTCAACTCTCAAGCTCCCACGTGTTAACCAGCCTATAACTACGTGACAATGTCACCAACGATTAAAAGGGAAAGGACCCATACTCACCGGTGATACATTTTATCATAGTGTTGTATTCCTTAAATCCATTTCTCATGACGTTCGTAAATTCTTCGATGCTCTGCGCCATCGACCGCGCTGACTGTTCAGTAACGGCGACCACCGACTCGTCGTCTGTGAATTTGAAAAAGTTGCAGAAATAATCCACACATTTGGTGATGATAATCTCGCTTTCGTTAAAAAGCCTGTCGAGATCCGCCTTCAAACAATATAGATTTTCCTTCCTGTGTTCGCCCGCCATTTGCCTCATCGGAACCACGTCTCTGTCTTTGACGCGACCAAGCGTCGATTCGGAGAGCGAGCGTCTTAAAGTCAGCATCTCGCTTCCATCCTGATGTAAATCAGTTTTATCGACTGCTTTGCCAGCTATCGCCGCCATGTTGTCTATCCTGCAGAACTTTGTGTCTGACTGTTTGATATCGTCATTGTCGTCCATTATTTCTTCCTCGTTTGAAACGATGTCGGGTGAAAACTCATTCGTTGAACTAGCCGTCTCAGTGTCATTTGATCCCGTATCAATGAGCCTTGACAAGACGTCGTTCATACTGATCCGTAGCGAGTAGCGGTCAATTCCGACGACCGGGGACGACGTAGACGCGATGGACTCGTCGCTCAGTGAACAGAGGAGACTCGGCGACGAAGGGGAGCACATCCCCGATGCTGACGGATAGTCCTTGGGGTCTAAGACTCTTTGATTTTCCTTCGTGTCTAAGATTCTTCGAAGCACCCGATAGATGAGGGAGTTAGCGATCGTTTCCAGGTCGTCTGATTCCCCAGACAATGCTGATAGAAACATGCTTGTTGCTTTTTTGTTTTTTTTTAGTGGACGTTTTTGTTTTCTTTTTTTGTTGTTTTATTTTTTGTTGTTTTATTTTTTGTTTTCTTATATATTTTATTTGCAAATGGATGTCACAAAAGGCGAATGACGTAAATGAAAGAAGAAATAAGTAAGAGAAGTGGTGGTGGGGGGAGAATGACGGAAATAATTAAAAGAGAGGGGGTAAAATATAGAGGGGGAGGGGAAGAAAAAGAGAGAGAGACAGACGGGAAAGAGAGACGGGGAGAAAGAGAGAGGGAAGAACGAATTAATATACAATGATATATATATATATATATATATATATATATATACTTCCCTCCCACAGCAGAAAGATGTGACACAAGGTCGTAAGGTGGGACTGGAAAGCCAGCCCCCGAGAAGATGAGCACTCTGGCCTACAAAAAATGCCTGGCCAGCCCCGTCGGCATTCCCAGGTAGGGGCGCCTCAGGCGATTAGCAATAAACTAACCGCTTCTCAAAGGGTGAGAAGGCAAAGCCGAGGAGGGTGGACCTCCTAGAACTGCACAGGACAAGGAAAAAATTATATATTGTATTTTATTTTTATTCTATAATTATTTTTTTTTTATTAAAAATATATATATATGTGTGTGTGTGTGTGTGTGTGTGTGTGTGTGTGTGTGTGTGTGTGTGAAAAAAGACAAACGGAAAACAGGTTAAAATGCAGGAGAAAAACAAAAACGAGAGATTTGACCGGTTTCGTTCGTGTTAGCGAACGTCTTCAGAAAAAGTGAAGATTTGGAAACAATTTTATTTTGAAGGCACACACATAGGAGAAAGAACAGATGATCCGATTGAACCATATGAGAAGACATTTAGTGACATTGAACTATGATTTGACAAGTAGGTGACATATTCTTCTTTATTTCTTATTCTATTTTTTATATTTTTTATTTATTTTCTTTTACTTTTTCACTTTCACACCTACTGAGCTAGTATAGGGGAGGCGGTAGCGGAGGGGGTAAAGGCGATAAGAGGGAAGAAGACAGAGAAACTAGCCATCTGAGGATTTTTCTTACATGTATTTCATATCTTACACTTTTTCAAAAAGCCACTGATAAATACAGACCGGCCTACCCAATTTTCTTATAATAAGATATCATTTACATTGGTTGACTGTAAAGTAGATTTTTCTAGACTGTCAATTTAAGATTTTTATTGCTTTATAAAACTTAATATGAAACTAATTAGCAGACCTATCTCTGATATTTCCGATTAATTTTTTGGGGCTCGCGTTCGGTGTATCAATTTCATGCCCACTCTTGTGTGTGATGTTTTGTTTGTGTTTATTTATACTTATATATATTTACATACATATTATTTTTTAATGCAACTTTAATTCCTATATAATTTTATTGCTAGCTATTTTCAAGCCGGCTTTCGCTTCGGGCTAACTTTAAAATATTTTCGCTACATTTTTCCCCATTTTAAAGCATTTTCTCTGACATCTTTGCCCAGGAAGTATTGTTAATGGCGAATATTTTCCACCTCACTCTCTTCTGAGCCTGCCTGCCTGCACTTATTGGACATTTTACCCTTTGGATATTCTATTTTCGCCGCACCTGAAGTTGTGGCTTCTTGGAATTTAACTTTGATTCCTCTCTCACAACATTTCGGTCCTTTTAACGACCTATCTATCTACATCTCATTCTCTCCGCTGGACTTTTCGACACCGGACTTTTTAGCAATCGGACATTTGCTTGCATTCGGG
>OY744552.1:11885953-12065953 GCA_963556195.1 Sepiola atlantica
GGTAAATTTATTTATGTGTAAGCAGCTGTTTGCTATCTCACTTCTACAGTTTAATAGATTTCGGGGGTCTTTAAAGTTTAGGATTTCAAATTTTTCATTTGGACATAATCTACACGGGTTGTCTAAATTTCTACATGTGCTGGCCTGTCTTACTATTTTCCATTGAATTATTGATGAGCGTCCATTTTCTTTGAGCTCCCAATAGTGGTTTGCTAGTGCTGTTTTAATTCGACGTTCTCTGTTTTTAAATGTGCTTTTGTGGTCATAATCTCTGGTTTTAATATATATATATATATATATATATATATATATATATATATATATATATATATATATATATATATATAGAGAGAGAGAGAGAGAGAGAGAGAGAGAGAGAGAGAGAGAGAGAGAGATAGAAGAAAAAAGAGTGATAAATATGCGACGATTGTCCAAATTTATTTCAAATTTCAATTGTTCAATGCAAGGTGTATTCAGTAATAAACTAGTGTTTATTATTCTTAGGAAAGAATAATAAACACTAGTTTATTACTGAATACACCTTGCATTGAACAATTGAAATTTGAAATAAATTTGGACAATCGTCGCATATTTATCACTCTTTTTTCTTCTATCTCTACAATTGCTCTATCTTGTATATTGAGCTAATCCTCTTCACAATAGGTTCCATCTACTAAAAGTTTTTACTTTGGTTTATATTTGATCCTATATATATATATATATATATATATATATATATATATATATATATATATATATATATATATATATATATATATATATATATATATATATATATATATATATAGTCTTGAAAGTCTTTCAACCTTAAAACTATTCAAGGTGTTATTTTAAAATATCTTTAGTCCCAAACACTTCGTAAGGAAAAAAAAATATTTGGTAAGTCACTCAATTTTTTGCAATTGTCATAGAAGTTCGCTTTCGGGAATTTACGTCAATCTTCACGCAGACTTTTAATCTTACGAGTCATTCACTCATTTCGTGTGAATCAGATGATTCTGTTGTTGGCATTGGTTTCCCCGATATATTTCTAGTTAAAATTTTGGCACTGTTTCGGAAAATACAACCAGATATTTTCAGGCGTGACGTACGCGTGACGTACGTACAAGGAATGCTACGAAAACGAACGGAAAAATACGAAAGACGGTACGTCGTTCCAAATGTTACCGAATTCCTCCCCTCTCCATGATGAAAATGATTTCTGAAACTTACCTTTTTTAAGAACCAGACGACTTTAATAAAATAAAATTTTAAACTTGCCTTATTTTTGAAGCAGATAACTTGAACGAAAGAAAGAGCAATTTTACTTTATTTTTTTTCGAGTTTTTTTTATTATTTTTTTTTTAATACAAGAAATTTAGTTTTTTTTTTTTTACTGTGTCTGTTTTTTTTTATACACCTTTATTTTTCGTAATATCCTTCTAGGAAAAAAATAAAGGTTTATACCTTTATTTGTTTAACCTCTGTCGAAGCTTGTTTTATCAAGCGAAATATTAGCTAAAAAAAATAAAGATTAAGAAAGAAAAAATGGAAGATATTTTGAAATATTTTGAGAATTGTTTCGAAATGTTTTTATTTTTAGTTTTATTTAATAATATATCTGCATCTAACACATGGTTTCTTTGAAGGCATTTTGCCTCTATCTTTATGTTAAAATTCAAAAGATGCTTAAAATGAACTTTCCCAAATTTTATATATATATATATATATATATATATATATATATATATATATATATATATATATATATATATATATATATATATATATATATATATATATATATATATATATATAAACCCTGGATATTTGCATAAGTTGCTTACATTCGCATCACGTGACAGGATACACGGTATATCCTTTTAAATCTGTCCATAAATCGTTGCCAGCCTTTTCCGATCTCGTCGACCTTCTTTTCCCCACCACGACGTAAGCGATTTTGTTATTGACCGTCTTTTTTTTTTTTTTTACGACGGATTATTTTCTTGAGTTGTTCCTATTTACTTGCCTCCCCACGAAGGCAGAGTTAGACACATCGTCGGTTTTTTAAGTGGGGGGAAAATTTAGCTCCCCCAGAAAGGGGGCACTCTTGATCGGAACAAAAATTTAAATTGCCTCTGTTTATAAGGACTTCTTCACTGAGCAAGGACTGACTAGACCAAATGAAGTATCTGAACAGATACTGCACTTTGCTCCTAGAACAAATTTGTTTTTATGTCTTCGAAAGATTCTTTTAATTTTGGACCATCGTAGCTGACTTTCGACGACACGCGCAAGAAATGCCTTCCCCAAAAGGTGACAAGAAACTCGTGGATACCAAGGAAATTGCTAGGGAGGCTACAGCAAGTATTTGTAAGCAGACCGAACCAACGGAAGTGAGTGATAGTTCAGGGTATTTATCTACCCCCCCCCCACACACACACACAAAGTAAAATGTGACACAAGGTCGGAAAGTGGGATTTGATAAGTCAGCACCCTAGAGGACTGCTTCTCTGCTGACTACAACATGGACGTCTTCGAGCCCAATGTTAACAAATACTTGTCGAGCCGTCTTTCAGTAGTCAAATGTTGTCAAGCCTCTTATAGTATTCATCATCCGTCAATCATATGAACCCTTATCCCGAGTAGTTTTGGGGTCTTGGTATATGATGCCTCTTTAGTATTAAACATTTTTTTTTTTAAACATTATCCTCTTCTGGGCAAACAAAAGTTTTCATTAAATTCTCTGCAAAAAAAATACAAACAAAAAAAAAACGAACTCCCTGTTCTAGCTTTTACATCAGGACTCTGGATTCTCCGTCAATACTCAGGACTGACTACTGACTCCGTAAGTACTGAAATCTTCTGAATACTCATTTTTATACGTATTGAACCGGAAAATGTTTAGCAAAACCATCATATTGCCTTAAATGTAGATGACTTTGTGAGACGTGTAGCAGAGATGAATCGACTTTTTTTTTTCTTCCTAACTTTATTTTATTTTTTTTAATTTTAATTAAACAATGTCATTGTATTTAAATTTATTAGATTAAATAGATTTAAAAACTTTCGATTCATGAGGAATTCTAAGGATTCGAAAGTATTAACTTCAAAATTACTAGACACTGTCGAAGGGTCAAAGTAATTTTATTTTTTTTATTAATTTAATCAACTATTCTTGACTCAACAGTTGAGAAACCGTAAAAAAAAAAAAATACAATTTATACCAAACGTATTATTTACAAACCCGTATACTTTAAAATGTAGAAACAAAGATTTTTCATCTTGGAATTTGATTTCGTTAAACTGACTTGTCGACACTAAAAAAAAAATGGCGTCGATGTTTTTCATGTGATCGATTAACTTGGGTTAATTTTATGCGGAAAAGATAGTAAAAAAAAAAAAAATTAAAAAAAAAAAAATTTTTTTTTTTTTTTTTTAAGGGTTATTAGCATGTCTAAGTCCGAATGTAAAGCCGCTTAATCGCCTAAGTTAAGCGATCACCTCGAAATGTTCGACCGCCTTTATTTTATCTTTTTCGTATGTCGATAAGTCGGCTTAAAGAAATAAAATTGTACAAACGCCTTGAAATTTACTGCTTTATCTAATTGAAAGGAGTTCTAACAGGTATATGTTGACGATTTATTAAATCGAGTTAACAAAAAAAGGGGGGGGGGTCTGCAAATTCCGGAAAAGGGTCGTCGGACATTTTTGAAAAATAGGTAAAATCGTAGTTTTATCGGATTATTAAAATACTTGGGGAATCTTTTACGAGACTCGGAGTAAAAACGCAAAAAAAACAAATTACAACAAATAAAAGTAACTGTAAGCTGTAAAAGTTAGTTTCAAACTTGCATGTGATATTTGTTTGTATTTTAAACCCGTTTGAAGTGCTATTTATTAGAAATCAATAGTTTTGACAGCGTAATTTCGAAAAACAACATGGCCGATTACTAACGAAATCACTAGGAGTGACCATATTGTTTTTGTGAAAACGTTGGAAAAAAAAACAAGACATTTTTTTTTTACATCTAATGAAAACCCATTTATAATACGTAAAAATAAAAACAAATTACATAGGTAAGTAGAAAAATATCTATTCTCGTCGTAGGTCAACTTCACTTGTTGCAAATTTATGTTTTTAAACCCTTTCTCGTTCTTTTTTTGGACCCCGTTCGCGCCTCTGAGTCTCGTAACATATACCCAAATACTTGAAAGCACAAATTATCTAGATAGGTAAAAAAAAAAAAGTAACTTTTGTCTCTGGTAACATTTATTGATACTTCTGCAGTTTAACCAACAGCGGTAGATAATCAACAGGAAGTAATGACCACTAGATTAAAACATTTTAATAAATGTATTTAATAAAATAGTTTCTGAAACATTTGAATAAAATAGTTCCTGAAATTGACAATGATTTTTTTTTTTTTATATAATTTAAAATGTTATAAAACGAACATAATAAAACTATATTTTACAGGGTTTTGTCCAAAATGTTACTTTATTGAAAATAAAACTTTGTGATAAAATAAAGTTTCTTTAAGAAAAACTATATTAAATAAATATATTAAAATGTTTTAATCTATTGGTCGTTACTTCCTGTGGGTTATCTGCGGCTGTTTACTAAACTGCACAAGTACCCATTCATTTGTTGCCTATTTGTTTATTTCACTTTTCTTTTTCTTTTTTTTTTTTTTTTTTAACTATTCTGGTAAATCGCCCTAAGTTGTCTTTAAGACTTAAATTTTGTATTTTGAACACAAATAGGTCGCAAATAAATTGCTTTTGACTGATTCCCTAAATGTATTTTTACGGTCAATAGTAACGATTACTAAAATTGTTTGACTCGAATAGAAATGCATTCTGGTCGATTTAAATGTTTAATATTTTAAATGAGACTTGTAAAATTTTTTAGCAGTTTTACATTATTGCATGTTTTTTAATATTCGCTTAATAGTAAAAAAAAAAAAAAAAAAAAAAAATTCAGTTCTCGTAGTCGCGAGAAAAACGACACGATATCTGGCTGTCATTACTTCCAGGTGGAATCCTTCTATCCGGGCCCGGAACATTTTTAACGCGGGACAAATCTTTGCGGACACCGACACGTGCTTGTACAAGTAAAAAGAAAACAACGTCCCAATAACATGGCGTCCACGAGCGGCATAATTCGCGTGTTAGAATTATACAGTGGAATTGGTGGCATGCATTTTGCCTTATTAGGTAAGCGGACTCTTTCATTTTCCAATTGTCTTTTCCCTTCCTCCTACGAATCATGCTATATCGAATTGTCAACTGTTGTGTTGTCCCCGTCGACGAAATAACGTGCATAGTATGGAAATAGAAGTCTGTAGTTGACATAATGAATTAAATGTTTTTATTAGGAGCACACATGAACCATGATACTTGACTTTTGTCTAAACTTTAAAGTCGAAAATTAACCCTCTATTCATCTTTTAAAGGTTTCAAAATCACTTTATAATTTAAAAAAATGGCACAAAAAATGCCGACGATTTCATCTAACTGAACCTTCGAAAATAATTTTGAAGCCTTTAAACATTCCCAACTCCTTATTTTATCGTGTGTGGACCCTCATGTATGTTTATAATCTTTTAATCGAATATTTGTTTCTAAGTTAGTAAAAACTAACAATGAATGAATTTTGTTTATATTCATGACATAAAATACAAATAAACCCCTTGAAAATGTCAAACACGTGCATTTTCTAAGTATACAAAACAAAATGGTACTTTTCGTGGGCCCCTTTAAAACTTCTGAACTCTCGGATTCATTTTTGTGTGAGCTTGTACAGAGAAGCGTACATATGAAAATTGCAGTTCCAATTAACTTAACCGGAAAACTCAAATACTTATGTATCAAGCAAAAATAGGTTTGTATACTAAAAATTATCTAGTAGAATTTTAATAAAAAAATTTTGGGTATATGTTACGACGCTCAGCAGAGGCGCGAACGGGGGCCAGAAAAAGAACGAGAAAGGGTTTAAAAACATAAATTTGCAACAAGTGAAGTTGACCTACGACGAGAATAGATATTTTTCTACTTACCTATGTAATTTGTTTTTATTTTTACCTATTATAAATGGGTTTACATTAGATTTAAAAAAAAAAATTCTTTTTTTTTTCCCACCGTTTTCACAAAAATCAATATGGCCGCTCTTAGTGCATTTGTTAGTAACCCCCCCCCCCAAAAAAAAAATCGGCCATGTTTTTTTCCCAAGTTGCGGTAACAAAACTATTGATTTCTAATAAATATCACTTCAAACGGGTTTAAAATACAAACAAATAGCACATGCAAGTTTGAAACTAACTTTTACAGCTTAAGTTACTTTTATTTGTTGTATATTTTTTTTTTAGCGTTTTTACTCTGCCGAGTCTCGTAAAAGATGGCCAAAAAAATTTTTAATCCATTATGTCGTTTAATCGGGTTCGGCCATTGATTCGAGCGAAAAACACGAAATTCAGGGGGAGATAACTCGGTCTGTCATATTAACAAGTAATAAATCAATGGCAGCCATCAAAATACGATGACACTGATTTTTATTTTTAATTAAAATTCTACTTGATCATTTTTCCTACTTTTCGGTGAGGATACTTATTTAAATCTGTAAGTATGTTTTTTGTGTGGTGTTGATAATTTAATACGGACGCTTCTCTGTACAAGCACCTTTTTGTTATCACCGCTTGGAAATCGCGATGCTTGTACAGAGACGCGTGAGTATTAAATTATCAATACCACAAAAGTTATATACTTAACGCAGCAGATTTAAATAAGTATCCTCACCAAAAAGTAGGGAAAATGATCGAGTAGAATTTTAATTAAAAATAAAAATCAGTGTCATCGTGTTTTTGTGAATGCCATTTATTTTATTACTTGTTAATGACACTGGGTCATCTCCCCCTGAACTTCGTGTTTTTTTTTTTTTTTTTTTTTTTTTTTTTTTGTTTTTTCGCTCGAATCAATGGCCGAACCCGATTAAACGATATAACGGATTTTTTTTTTGTATTTTTTAATTCTACTCGATAGTTTTTGGTGTACAAACCTATTTTTGCTTGATACATAAGTATATCAAAGTTTTCCGATTAATTTAATTGGAACTGCGATTTTCATATGTACCCCTCTCTGTAGTGTACAAGCACCGAAATCTACTTGAAACTATCGATTAGAAATTATTCAGTAACTCCTATTTTAGTCACGGAAATTATTTAGTGAAATACGCAAAAAAACTTGATCCATGTTTTATTTTTTTAAAAGTGGGGGGAGGGTTTTTTTTTTTTTTTTTTTTTTTAACAAAAGCAAAGCGAAAAAAAACGGTGAGGAAAAACAAACGAATATACAACAAATGTTACCAAAGGCAAGATAAGTTACTCTGCTACCTACCTGGATAGAATTTTTTTGTGTTTTAACTTATTTCAAGGCATTTTTTTTTTTTTTTTTTAGTTCAAAACAAAACTAGTGTAAACTTGAATTTTAAATGACTGACGTTAAAAAATAAAATACTGGTAATAAAAATATACAGTTCGGTTGGACATTACATTTTCGCACGATTGGTGAGTTATGGGATTTTAATTTTTGTATAATTTTCGATTTCGTCGAGATTATCGACTCTTCGTAATGTCAGCTTTTTTTTTTTTTTAACCATAAAACGCTTTAAAATAAGTTAAACAAAAAAACTAATCCAGATAGATGGAAGAGTAACTTATCTTGCCTTTGGTAACATTTTTTTCACCCCTTTTGCTTTTGTTGGCTCAAATGTCAAAGTTTAAGTGCTTATCCAGATTAAGAATTTTTTCCCCGAATGTCTCCCTTAATCTGGATAAGCACCTTTTTAGCGTGTGAATGACAGAATCAGTCAGAGATTGTCTTTGTTGCTCTCGGGTGAGGTATGGTTCTGTTTCGACCTATGACGTCCACCCTTCCAGGCTTTTTCTATATCTATATATAAAGGGGTTAGTTTATTGCTAATTACCTGAGCTGCCTCTACTGGCTAATGCCAACGGGGCTGCTCAGGCATTTTTGTTGGCCAGGGTGCGCTGGTTTCACAAAATCACACCCGACTTAGTTTCTAACCTCCTGGCAAGTAGGTAAAAGTACCATTTAAAACTTATTCGGAAATACTTACAATATCGTTCCGCTTTTAAGATTTTACGGTCAATCCTTTTCATCTTGTATTTGCCAAATACGGCAAACAAAATATATAATAAAAAAAAAAGTAAAATTGGTCAATCCCTTAACTAAGGGAAGACAACTCTAATGAAATCTTAAGTTGCCTCCCTTGGATGTTTTACAGACTTTTTATGTTCAATTTTACTATAGGCACTTTAGAATACGTCGCTTGGTTTTAGCTAATTTTTTTAATTGATGGTGTTTCTTGTCCAAGTATAATTCTAATTTGATTTTTAATCAACTAGAACTTTTTGATTTGAATGTTGCTCCGTCTTTTTTTGTATTTACATTTTTCTTCACGTTCTAACAATTTATTTAATTTAAAATTATCTAGTTAAAATTTTAGTCGATAATTTGAAAAAATACATTAAAAAATAAATTAGAATTTTTTTTTTTTTTTTTTTTTTTTTCTCGACCGCCTCCTCCCTTCAACATTTGGCCATATACTAAGCGATATATTCCAACGGTCCCTATACTATAATTGAACCTATTTTTTTTTTTTCTCTTCAGATTTTGAAATGGTAAACAATTATATCAAACTCGTTAGAATTAAATTCTACCAGTTCAATCGTTTAGAAAACTATTTGTAAGATTTTACTGCTTAAAAAAGAACTTAAAATGGTTTCCACACTAGACTGGTTCGGTTCGGTAGAGAATGTCATTCTAATGCGTTTGATATAATTTATTTTTTGCTTATGAGTTCTAGGTGTACTTTTATCAATCAAATTTTTGACATGCTTTTGGTTAACTTCATTTTATGGGTGCCATCAAGGCCTATATTTTATGGGTGCCATCAAGGCCTATATTTTATGGGGGCCATCAAAGCCTATATTTTATGGGTGCCATCAAAGCCTATATTTTTAAAGCTGGTGCTACCAGATCAGGCTGTCTGAAGATGGTGGCTTCCTGACAAAAAAATGCACCAAACATTGTTTTTTATTTTGTCCTTTTGGACAATTCAATCATGTTCTGTGAAGCCAAAAACAATTTTTTTTTCTGTACAAAACAATCAAACGAAACACCATGAATAAATATTTGAAGATGTAAAGAACTTGAAGCATAAAGTTTTACCAAAATGACCAAATTCAGCATTAAATAATCCGAAAAGGGTTGATATGCCGTAAAACAACCATTTTAGTTATGTCTTTTACCTAATTCAAGATTTAATTGAGCAAAAACTTTTTAAAAATCAATAAATTTGAAAACTGTTTGTATATCTGAATTTATATGAATTTATCACTTAAAAGAATTTCATTGACCAGTTTTGTTATTTTATGTTTGAATTTATGTTTGTTTGAATTTGTGTGTTTGAATTTGTGTGTTTGTGTTTAAATTTTAACGAACATCTAAAGCCTCTAGTTTAACTCAACTTTAAGAAAATAAGATTGTCTAAGCTAAATTCCTAGCAACAATTCTAACCGGATGTTGTATTTGATTTCAGAAAGCGGACTAAAATATGAGGTGGTCGCAGCGATAGACATCAACCCTGTGGCCAACAAGATTTATGCCCATAACTTCCCACAATGTAAACTACTCGAGATTGGAATTGAGGTAAATTCAAAACGCTTTACTAATTTAGAATGGAAAGCTTTTCGGATTTTAGATAAAGGGATAAAGATCTGGCTAGAAATAGGTTAGTTTACTCATCCTCTAGGATGCCAGCTTTTCAATCTCACTTTCCGACCTTTTCACATCTTACCACTGTGGGAGGGAGATTCTTTTATTCCATCCTCCAAGGAGTTATCACTTTTTGGGGAGGGCAATGTACTATCACAAGATTGACTATTTTTCCAAGAATCTAGTGTTGCTCGAATGCTGTCATAAAACGATATTTGTTATGGTTCCTTGGCCTTTTGTCGAAGATGAAAGTGTAGTATCTGTTCTCACGGTATTTTTACATGAAGAAAAATCAGAAATCTGTAGTGGGTAGGGTATGTTTTAAGACTATCCTTTCAGGCATTACATTTTTGGGGGTGGGCTAATGTATGTTTTTATGTCATCCTACCAGGCATTATCTCCTTTGGAAAGAGGTGGTGTGTTCTTCGTCATCGTACTATTTTGGGAGGGGAGAATTGTCCTGTGGTCATACCATCTTCCCAGGCATTAACTCCTTGAGACAGGGAGGGGGCAGTGTAGTATATTCTATGGTAATACCATTCTCCTAGGAGTACTTTTTTTATTGGGGGGGGGGGGGGGAATAGAATGTTATATCCTCCCAGGCATTAACTCCTTTTTGAGGAGCGAGTAGTATGTTTGTTCGTCATGATACTATCCTCTCAAGCATTGCCTCCTTCTTTTGGGGCTCAGTGTCTGGGTTAGGGGGGAGCATATATCTGTTAGCATAAATTATTACGAGTGTTAATTTTATTGCGCAGCCCTTATTTCTTGCATGAAGCATAACTTATTTTTTTAATTTTTTTTTTTTTTTTTTTTGCTTGCTAATGCAGACGTTAACTGTACCCTGGCTTGATGATCTGCAACTCGATATGATATTGATGAGCCCACCCTGTCAACCTTTCACTCGTGTTGGCAAAAAGCGAGACACTGAAGATGGACGGACAAGGTCATTCCTTCATATTCTGAATTGCTTGCCAAAGTAAGTATCTCTCCTTCCTTCCATTTTATGAAAAAAAAATTTTGTTAAAGAAAAATATGGACCAACAATTTTCACTGCAGCAACTTGTGTTCAATTAAACGTGACTTTTTCATTTTTATTTAATTTTATTTTTACGATTCTTCAAACATGGTTAAAATTGTCGTTTTTCAATAAGTTTTACTGAAGTATATTACCAATAACATAGTACAACAATAACAAATGAAAATTGGTTAGTCAGAAAGTTTGATTTTGGGCTATTTGGGTTTGACTTAGAAAATCCGACAAGATAACTTTTACGTGTGAAAATGTTTTAGCATATACTTTCAATATTTTATATTTACCAACCTCTTCCAGTTTAAGCTCGATGATTGTCAACTAGTTACAACAGAGCAAAGTATCTGTTTTGAAAGTGTTTTTGTCAGATGAAATAAAATCTGAACTTTTGGAATGTAAATGAACCTTTTTTTTAATTTGGCAGACATCTTGTTTTCCTCTCTATGTATTGTATCTAAGATTTTGATAAACTCATTGCAAAATTTTCAGCTATATTTTTTAGCGCGCGCTACCGAAAGTTCACTTTTACTTTCCTTACTTTACTATTAAAAAGAAAGATCTAGCTTGATCTCTACTGTGCCATGAATCATATTATGAAGATTCAATGTATTAGATGTTGAAATGAGACTAATATAAGTAGTCAAAGCTCATTTTAAGCGAGCTTAACCCAATTAAATATTCTATGAATGCCTGCTAATAGATCATCATCATCCACATTAACTTTTGACATGTTTGGGGCAGGGGGCAACTCTGTAAAATATTTTAATATTTAATCCCA
This sequence comes from Sepiola atlantica, assembly GCA_963556195.1. Classification (NCBI taxonomy): domain Eukaryota; kingdom Metazoa; phylum Mollusca; class Cephalopoda; order Sepiida; family Sepiolidae; genus Sepiola; species Sepiola atlantica. The sequence continues at coordinate 11,897,563 of OY744552.1, forward strand.
AATGCATAATTTTTTTTTTTTTTTTTTTTGAGGGGGGGGGGGGGGCTAAATTTATAAAAAAAATTTCAGAAAATTACTTTTTTTTTTTTTTTTTTTTTTTTAATTCAAATATTAACTATATCGTCGAATGTTGCTATTCTAATGATTTTATGAAAGATTTTCTTTTCTCATCTGATTTATTGATTCTTTTTTTGTCTCTTCAGATTAAAGCATCCCCCGTCTTATATTCTTTTGGAAAATGTAAGAGGCTTTGAAGTTTCCAAAACGAGGGAATGGCTCGTATCTACGCTAGAAACGTGTAATTATCATTATCAGGTAAGAATTTCTCTGCGAACTAAATCGCCGACCGTGCCTGCCACGTACAAGAAAGATTTTGCTTTACGCGTCGGTTGGTTAAAATATTTTTTAAATTAGTTCCCACTGTAAAAACATGCCATCTGAGAATTTTGAAACCTTTTGTAATTTTTCTATGAAACTGAAAAAAAAAAATAATCGTAATTAAAGCCGTCCAACATATGCCAGCACGTGAAACTGTTTACGATTAGGAAGAATGGAAAATGTCAGTTTCGGAGTGTTTGAATGAAATTTGAGAAAAATGAAGATTTGTAGAATTTGGTATATTCGGACTACTGTTCTCATCTTGGGTATTTTTATCACAACGTTTCGGCCGATGTAACCTCTGACCTTCTTCAGGTGTACCTTTGTCAAATCCACGGGTAGCATGCTTCTTTGAGTCGCCTTACTCTCCACCATTCTTCTATCTATAATTTTTATTTCATCCCATAAGGGTAGATAGTTTCCCTTTTCTTTCCATATGTGGTCAGCCATACCAGACTTTACAATTTCTCCACGTATTATGGCTTTCCGGTATTCTTCTCGCCTTACCTTTTAGTGGACGACATGTCTTACCTTTGTATACTTTCCACACTTACATGGAATCGCATACATACAGTTCTTAGTCATGACTTTTTCCGTAGGGGGGTTTGATTCTCACAAAATGCTTTCGGAGAGTTGAGTCGCTCCTGAATACTATCCTGATGTTATATGGATTACATATTCTTTGGATTTTTTTTCCGATAAGCCTCTCATATATGGTATGCAAACTGTAGTGAGTTCTCAGGTGGTGTCCAGATTTCTGAGTTCGAAGAAAGATTCCCAAGTTATAAATAAAATAGATCCTGTAGTGGAAAATAAAATCATAAGACCTACCCGTAATACCAGACCAGGCCATGTGGAATAACAGAGTTAAAGCAAATGGCTGGTTTTATATGAAAGGAAGTACCGAATGATCATGTGACCTATTTTGCATTGCATGATGGGAGTCCCCATAAAGAGGACAGGAAATGAGAAAGCGATTGTCTTTGTTGGTTCATTCCGGATTGAGACCAGTGAAGGTGGTGCTGTCAGAAGACTGAGATTTGAGTTCAAGTTGGTGTTTGCGGACTAGTGACTGTTTTGGGTCGGATTGGGTGCCCTGGGAAGAGAGACAAGGTGTTTTCGGACGACAGATCCATTTGATCGAGTGACGAAGATGTTACAGTTTTCGAAAATGTCAATTTAGCATTGACAAAAATAGGTAGCATTTTTAGGTGCTTCTGCTGTTTCACCATGACATCAAAATATGTAAAGAAATGTATAAACTTATGTACTTACGTATCAGCTAAAAATAAGATTGTACAGAAAAAATTACGCAAATTCATCTAGTATTAAAGTTTTACTTATTGTAAGACATTTTGTGTGGAGGGAGATAACTAAAAAAAATTTTTAATTATAACTCATTTCTTTGGATTTTTTGGTTTTCTGCTAAATTGTTAGCAGAAAAACAAAAAATCCAAAGAAATGAGTTATCTCCCTTGTTCCTTGACGACCCAGGATACAAATGAAGCCCGATAAAAATCGTTTATTAATAAATACTGGATGAATTTGCGTAATTTTGAGTGTACAGTCTTCTATTAAGCTACCACGTAAGTACATATCAAAGTTTATACATTTCTTTAGCTATTTTGTATTTATACATGTGATTGTGAAACAGCAGAAGCACCCATTTTTATATTACATTCACATTCAAACAACGAACTTATTTACATCAGGAGTTATAACTCCTTCAGGAGTTATCTCCCGTAGTTTTTGATTTTCAAATTAGGGATCAAGGGAGGTAACTCTTAAACGAGGTCTCCCATTCCGTCTGTCAGACACAAGGTCGTCAGTTTTATTATTATACTAGATGGCTTTGCCTGCTCGCTATCGCTTCGCAAACTTCACTACTTTAAATACTTGCAACCAAGATTTTAAATAAACATTTCATGAGTGTTTTGCAAACAAGACTAAAGCTTTCACATTTATTCGTATAAACGTTAACATCTTGGTACAAATGTATTTATCATTTTATAAGTACCTTATGAAATCGAAAGTAAACGATTCGCCTGAGAAAACGTTAACGGTGGGGGGAGTAAGACAGCCAGCCACCCGTTCCCTTCGGTCTTCTCTTGCTTTTACCTGTCGGTAAGAATTCTAGTAGTGATGGGACGACTCCCAATTTTTAAAATTTAAATTTCTAAATATTTAGTTAGGTTTTGTTTTTTTTTTGTTTTTTGTTTTTTTAATTACTGTAAAAAAGTCTGCATATATTTTTGCAAACCTAAAAAAAATACTTATATACGCCCCGTATAGCGGTGACTGGACAAAAGCCTACCAAAATTCAAACACTGACAAAAAGCCACTAACGAAAAAATAATGTTTTTTTTTAATTAAAATCTTTATTTAATTTTTATAATTATCAAATGTTTATCAGTAATTTTTTTTAACAAATCTTTTCATTTTTAAACATTTTTCTGGTACTTTGTAAATACTACATTCTAATGAAATTATTGGTGCTTGTTTTCTTGTTGCCAATTTGCAATTATAACTTTTTGTTGTGAAAGAAAATAAGATATTATTAGATCTCTGCACCCCATGTTTATTCACCCAAGAATAATTTTTTTTTTTTTTTTCGATTACATGAAAAACTTGGTAAAAATAAAACAAAAAATCAGTTTTTTTTTTAATAGTAAATAGTAAATTCCCAACAAATAAAGTGGATGCCATGGCTGGAAATCGAAAATGAAACCGAAACCTTGATCTTCAGTCTGACGTTCTACCAACTGAGCTATTTGTACTTATGAATAAAAAATTAAAAAATAAATAAATAAAAATTCCCTTAACAAAATAATAGTTTATTTACTATTGATGCAATATTTTCCATTTCTAAAAGTAGTTAAGTTCTCTGATATTTCGAAATCAGACAAATTCCGCTGTGTATTATGTTAAAAAAAAAAAATTCTTACGGACGGAGAGATAAACAATCTTCATAAGGTGACCGTTTGGTAAAAGAAAGTCTTTTTGGTGGTGGATTAGTTATGAATTCTGAAGAGCAGCCGGATAAACGGACAATCTGTAGAGAAAGGTGTTTTCAAATTATCGGCAAAAATGATGGTAGAAAATATTGAAATGAAATAAAAATAAAATAGACATTAAAAAAAATTTCTGTGGTGTCTGGCCTCTGAATGTCTGCTAATTGCTAACCCGACTCGCATTTTCAAGATGGTGACACATTGTATTCCTGCCGTGAATTTAAGTTTATTTAATGCTAATAAAAAAATTCTGCCATCTTTTCAGAAAGCATTCCTGTTCTAATAAAAAAAAGTTTCTCTTAACAGGATTGACGTTGAAATGCTTGAACAGATCAAGCAGCACGTTTTATGACAAATGTAGATTGCTGTCATTTTCGTTCTCGACAGAAGTTGATCAGCATTTACTCAATCCTTTTTATCTTAATTGCTACACGGATGACTCCCTTGAAATTTTGTCATGATTGATCGGCTTTCCATTTAGATGTTTTTTGCCCTGTCGGCAGGGTCTCGAATTCGCTGACTGCACCCCCCCCCCCATGCCCCCCCCCCCCTTATTCAAAAATTGGGTCATCTCTAGCCCGCGAGTGTCGATCCGTGATGTCTTAGGATGGGATCCTGGTGGCTGAGCAGTCCGTGATCGGGTGACTTGCAACTCGCCACTTCGGCATTTACTTTGGCTAGACAAGAGATCGGAGAGGACGGATCCTATCAATCTGCTGGTCATGTCATGCCCTAGTATCAAAGTTCATCTCAACTGTATTATTCAATCTGATTCTTCTAAAAATCAAAACCTTTTTTACTTTTCCTTCCAAATAAATACAAGAAGGCAGTGACTTAGGGTCAGTCGTGTTGAGAACAAAGATTACCAATGCCAAGGAGTAATGATGCTACCCTCTAACTTTTTTTTTTTTTTTCTGAGAGCAATGTATTCTAAGAATATAAAATAATTATCCTACATATAGAATTACATTTGACAACTTCATTTGGCATTAAATAACCCATAGATGGTTGATGTGCCGTAAACCAAACCACTTAGTTCCGTGTGAAATGTAATATATCTTTGTCGAATTTCTTTATTCTACAACTTTTACGGGTAAAAGTAAATTTGTACGAATCGGAATGGTACAACTTCGTTGATCGGCTTTATTCTGTTGTCGGCATTCTTGCAGGAGGGACCACATGAAGGTTGCCAACATCCCTAAGTGAAAGTGGTATTATGGAATCGACTGGATTCGAACTTGACACACCCAGGTCGTCAGTTTACGTCGTTATCCACTTAACCACAGTCACCTCACTAATTTTCTCCGTCAGTCACAACTTTTATTGATATAAGCATTTAATCAGACGTACTTTTACTTTTCAAATGCAATTAACTTCTACCGATTCTTTTCTAAGAAAATGTATTAGAAATTATTTTTATTCTAGCACAAAATTTAGTATATTGCGAACATTTTCGATTCACGGTAGCAAGTAAATTTGTAATAAACTTGTACATTCTACAGCAATGATGGATTTTTGTCTCCATTTGACACTATCACAGGTGTAGTTCAGGTGGTGAAGGCCAGTTTTACAGGTCTTTGTGCAGGCCGTCTGCCCATCTCATCGACTTTCATCTCTGTCACTTTCTGGCGATTTCTAATGCAAAGACAAGTTTCATGTTGACCTTCACATGTCTAAACCATCTGAGTCCCCCTCCCCCCCAAAAAAACGTAACTTTGTGTTACGTCTGATTACACGTTATCGGTTTAATAACAACTCAAAAATGAAGAAAGGACAAAGTAGAACCTTTTAACAAAAACAGATTAAATGAAACGTAGAAAACCGATGAATGCGAGAGGCTTAGTCTGGTCGTGAGCTGTTCTGTTTACTTTTCAGCTCTCATGGCAGACGACGACTTTTATCCAAGGGCAATAACTCTTTTGATTCAAGGGGAAATTATTCTGTTTTATAAGGTTTCCCTAACACTGTAATAAACTATTGAATAAAATCTGTCTCTAACCTCAAATTTATTTCAATTAAAATAATTTTTACTGCTGTGTAGATTACAAAACAGTGGATTAGCTACTAAAGTATGTATCTAGTTCCAGTTTGTAATGAAGTTTTATTAAATGTTTTAATAAATAATTCTGAATTTTTCCTGAAAAAAATGAGTAATCTAAAAAAAAAAAAATTTGACTTCAAAATACAGTTTGGTGCAGATATTACAAAGAAAACATCCCATCATATTTCGGGAGAATTCCGAATCATCCGATTTCTGAACCATTTCTTTATTGCCATTGTTATTTTTCTATATACATAAAATAGTAATTCTGTGTGTCCGCCTGATCTTTGTGTCTTATGTTCACCCAAACCGCTGGACAGAATTGCTTGGAAATTGGCATATGGATTACTGACCTCTCATGAAGGTTATAGGCTATATAAGAAATATATCACTTACATGATTCAAATGAAATTTAAACTATAGGTAAATGGACAAAAATGATGTATACTCCCAAAATTTCAGCAAATTTTAATATTAAGATGGTCCTCGGGAACAACCCGTCCACTGAAAACTGTCTTCTCTTTGATTCAAATGAAATATATAATCAAGGAGAACACCTCTCTGTCTGTGCATGTCTGTCCCTAAAAACGAAGACATCCTAGGAAGTGTACTTTCAATATAATTGTGTTCACATGCACAATTTGCATGTGAACATAATGGAAATATTTTTGCGTCTCTGGCTGCCTCTTAAAGTTTTAAAGATGTTACAGTGAAATTAATCTATTTATTAGCGTGTGTTAAAGAATATTAACATATATCTGAATAGTTCAGTGAGTAAGATATCTAGCTGACAGCATCAAGGTTGCTGTTAAAGTAAACTCTCCCTACCATGATGTCGCATATCATGCTGTTCCACACTCTAACTTGGGCAACACGAGTAGCTCTGCTAGTATTATATATTTTGACCGTGTGTTATCCACACTAATACAGTATATTCAACATGGAGGTGCTCGTGTTGGAGAAGAGACTTCAAAAATATGCTTCACTATAAAAACGATAAAATAGAATATCAAATATTGTAATTTTATATTACACCAGCTGTACCTACCTGACGATGTCCGGGAGTAACATTTTTTTAAATGTCTGACTTGTTTACGAAACGCCCTAAGAAAATAAAAATGTTGTAGAAATTTGTAAATAAGTATTATTGAACGATTCAAAATGAGTTTAATTGGTTTTATCCGGTGACGGAAGGTAGGGGATATGCAGACAAAATTCCTACGTAAGTGTATTTCAACGAGATTAAACTTATCCATTTTTTAAGGTCTCTTAGAACCAGACACCACCTACATCTGTGGCAACTGCAATAGATCCTGCTGATCCAGGATAGGCCTGCACAGTTGGACTCAAGGACATAGAATTCCTCATTCAATCCCGGACAAATAGCAAAATAAAGTTGTTTTTTTTTATATATATATATAACCTGAAAATGAGTGCTTAATCGTTTTTAAAGTCTGTGATCCCTTTTCAATTGTAAGTTTTTACTTATTTTAACGTTTTTATTTTTCTACTTCAGGAATTTTTGCTGACCCCTTTACAGTTCGGTATTCCAAATTCCAGATGTCGTTATTATATTTTGGCCAAAAGAATAGAGAAATTTGCTTTTCAAACCGACTCTGTGAGTATAAAATTTCCAAAAATGTAATCCAATTTAATATCTTCCTCCACTGCGTACTCGGAACTTGTGGCCTTGTGTCTAACTCTAGGTTTATTAAATCTCATTGTATATTCTTCTTGCCAACCATTTCAAAGATATGATTTTTAATCATTAATGGGTAACACCCCCCCCCCCACACACACACACACCCCATATTTCTAGCTGGGAACCAGTCATCATTTCATCTATGATGGTTGACATAAATTGGAACCAAAGTTACTCAAATTTGAAAAGCATCTTTAAAATAAGGAATTGGTATGCAGATCAGCTATATACAGGTCTTGTGTATGATTGGCTATTTTGTTTGCGTTTTTTCCTGAAGACAATTTAACTTAACATTATGCATTTGTTTTTTATGGAAGAAACTAAAAATTAAAGATGCTTTGTCGGTAAATTAGGGATTTACCTTGTTTGAATATCCCGGATATATTTGAGTGAGGATCGATTTCCACTCAAATTTTCTTTAATTCCACCTCCACTTTTGATCCTAAAACAGGGGCAATAAGATGCATTAACCTTAAACAATTTAAAATATCACTGACTTAAGATTAAAATGAAGGACACTCCCTTCCACACTCATGGCACGAAATGACCCTTAGGGTTGATGTGCCGTAAAGCAACATCTTACCTTCCACTTTTGATAAATTCTGAATTGTAACATTCACAATTTACAAGATTCTTAACTCTTTGTAACGGCTTTATTTGTTAAAATTAGTGCTTTCCTTTCTACTTGTCCCAGTGTGACACAATGAGGAACTTGCTGGTGCAATTTTAATTGCGGAATAATTAAAAGAAATTGGGTCAACAGATAAAAATATCGCCAAATATTTTCAACCAAATATTATTTTCACAACAGAATTTAAATGGTCATGTTTCATATTAGGGTGACGGTCAACCACAGAGTTCCTGTTTTGATTATGAATAACTAGCAAGAAAGAGCCTGATTAAATCGTGAATCACCAAAGTTCCCAGCATAGCTATGTTAATGCCAAAGTTCTGCAGATCTTTTCAACAGTGGGTATCGAACAATCGACAGAGCAACCAGTCGGAACACCTGTGGTCCTTGTGGCATCAAACTATACTTAGAGCATAAGTCACCCCAAATACAACATTGAGTGACTTTCATGGCTACGATCGGACTACACCCTAACAAATTTTTACATCAACCCTATTTGTCTACTTCAGCAATGATCCCTAAGGCCCCAACTTCATCCACGTTAGAAAATTTAATACGTACCAAAATAATAAAAAAAAAAAATTTTTAAATTTAAAAAAATACATAAATAAAATAAATTTGAATAATATCTATTCATTTAATGCACTTTCCCTTGTTGAGGGGGTCAGGCGTTTTCTGATATTACACAAGCTCACTCTCCACTTCTCACGGTTCAGCAAGTCAGCAGTCTTCAAATTCTACTGTGCGGTCTTGTCTAATCACTTTTTTTTTTTTTTTTTTCTTACCAGATCCGTGCAGACATTCCTCGGCCTGCCACTGATTGGTTGATGCACAAAGAAACCTTGCCTGTCCCCTTAGAAATAGCGGGAATTTCAGAGTCCTTGAAACTCTTTCTGAACTCCTGGGCCAAATGCGGACAAATAATGCACCAAGCAGAAGATGAAGAGGGTCACATCTATCCCGGTTGTAAAACTCTGAGTGCCTTTCTCGAAGACGGAACCGTGGAATATTTTTCAGAATTTCTGATTCCCGACAAACTGCTGCATCTCTTCATCGTCATTGATATCGTCTTGCCGTTTCATCGTAAATGCTCCTGCTTCACAAAAAGGTGAACATGGTTTCTTTATCTTTTACTGCTTTTTTTTTTTTTCCTTCAAATTTATTTTTAATAGTTGTTTGCACTTTGATAAAATAAAATACCCCCTCCACCACACACACACCACTTCAATGGGCAAGTTAAAACAAATGTATCTATATCTCTATCTTTATAATGTTAGGTATCTTCTATATATTAATACGATAGCATGTGTGTTCGTGTGTCATGCTTACATCAAAAGCTCTGCGCATGCGTGCCGCACCTAGATTTAGAAAAGCATTCAAGTCACCTAATTTTCGTAATATTCTCAATATTTCCCTTTGGCACAATGGTTAGCGACGTAGGATTTCGACGTCGACCCGACTGGTTTATAGTTCGATCCCAACCAACCTCTAACATTTTTTTTTTTTCTACATGGGAGGGAGGGAGGTAGGGACGGGACGACTGGGAAGACACATATTAATACGATAGCGCGTGTTATTTTGTGTCACGCTTATATAAAAAGTAACGACCTTCCGAATCTTTGTATGCTACTCATGAATTGGATCCAAATTTAATTTAATCTAAAGAATTTACAAAGTAAGGTTTAGTCGTCGAAATCGGAATTAGTCGATCGATCAAATCGAAAAAAAAGTCGGACGGACACGAAACCGCTTTTATAGGTTAGGAACAGAATAATTAGTATTGAAAAAATCATTTTGTGTAATTTACACGGGTCCCGCTAGTGTTAATATATTCACTCCTAAACTAATTAACCGATCATCATGAATTTTCGAACGCCACTGCTAAGTATAAGGGGTCCAAATAAGGACTTAAGTTTAATTGTTTTCTGTAATGGGAATAAAAAGGGGGGTGGAAGCCCTTCGTAAAAATTCGGATACTTCCAATTTTTGTGAAATTTTAACAATAGGTATTAGACATATTTAAATATTCCTTAAATTTCAGTTTCTTTGGAGTATTTTAAAGGGTTTTTAGGGGGTGTGATATGAGCACAACCTTTAATTTGAAAATTCAGTTTGGTACTATGGAGGAACTATTTAAAGGCATCAGTAGAAATAATGTCCTTTCTGAAAATGGTGGGTTTATACAAAAACATCTAATATCTATAAGTTCAATAAACCAAATTTCTCTTGAAAAAAATTAATCAATTGCAGATTGTTTACTGTAGAAATTTACACATAAAAGAAATTCATCCAAATCTGTTAAACATTTTAAAATATTATGAACCTCGAGCATAAAATCGTTTTACCAATATGAATGAATTCGGCATTAAATGACCCAAAAAGGTTGATATGCCATGAAACAAAACAAACATTATATTAGACACTAGCGGAACCCGTCGCCCGGCGTTGCACGGGAGAAAGTACTACCTATTGCATGACGTCAAATAATAAAAAAAAAAGGAAATTACCTATTTTTTCTTCCCCCCCCCCCCCCGGTCTATTGTGTTGGCGAATGTTTTAAATTAAAAAAAAATTTTTTTAAAGTGGTAGAGTAGAATGGGATCGAACGCTAAAACAGGTGATTATGAATCCTGCCTTCTTACCGACTGCACCACGCATTCGGGTTAAAATAGATGTGAAAATAGGTCAATTAACTTAATAATAAATAAGAACCGGTGTTTTGTGAAAATTAAACTGTGTGTATTAGTTCCCGGTGTCGATGAGTAGAGTGACAGTACAGAATTGTTAGAGAGAAAAGTTTTTGCTACCACCTATATGGAGTTGGTTTTTAGGAGAGTCGTGGATGGTGGGCCAAATGTAATATTTAGTGTAAGCTGGGAAAAAAGAATAACAAATGTACTGAAACACGCTCGAGTGAATAAGTGCAATGTAATGGTGAGTTTAGTAGCCTGTGATGCATGTGGTTATTTTCCTATACTCCGAGAAGATACAGGGGGAAAATTGTCTCTACTTTATATATTAGATTAAGCAAGTTTCCTTGAATTTCAATTAAGACCCCCTTAAGCTTAAACCTCTTATTTTAGACATAAGAATAAAAATTATTTACTGGATTTTGATCAAAATTACAGTAAGGTTTTTAGACGTAAGGTGCATCATATCTTGATTTTTAATCTTCGTAAGAGGACAAAAGTGAAAGAAAACTGTTCTGTTGTGGGGGGGGGGGGTAATTTTACCTGTCCCGACGAGTGTTCTAGTTACCATATAAAATTATCTGTACTGACTGGGAGAATTGAGAAAACCAAGTATCATAACCACCCACAAGTAAAACAAACAGAAAGGACCTAAAGACATTCACTCCAAATGCTAAGCCTAAAGTGATTTGCAAATTAGTTCACCTTAATCGCATGCACTTGATCAATATATTAGAAAGTTATTTTATTTTATGCTCGTAGGATGTGTTGCCCGAGGGGAAAATAGAAAATGATCTCTTTTTAAAAGAATAAATATTAGTGGACGATCATGGCCTGTGCAGTGGATACACACGCACACGTTCATAAAAGTTTGTGGTTTCAATTTCACTTGGGTTTTAACGTTATTCCTCTGAATATTGAATCTTTTTAGAAAAGACTTGTTAAAAGTGAACCCGCCTCTAACAAAGTTTTCTGGTGATATTTTGAAAGTTGGACCTAAATAACATTTAAGCTGATATATCAAACTTTGATTTTGACTAGCCAATTTCATTTTTTTTTTTTTTTTTTTTTTGTATCATGTTAATAACATTCTAAAGTATATTGCTACAGTTTTGTTTATTTCCTGCCTGGACAACTGATAATATGAAAACCTTTTCAATTATCACTGAAATCAATCGAGTTGTCTCCCTTACAACTAAAATTGTATTCCTTTTTCTGTATAAGTTTAAATATGAAAATAAGTAAAAAAAAAAATTTTTAAATTAAAAGAAAAAAAAAAAAAAAAAAAAAAATTTTAATTAAAAACTAAAATGACTCCACTGAATCCCGGGCAACGCCAGGTCTGTGCAGTTAATTATAGAATAAATTTATTTTATGTATTTGTGTTATATAATACCAAGCAGTTCCCTCGCGCTGAATGACGTATAAATCCTAAAAGCTACTTGAAAGTAGCAATATTTGAACTTTAAACGCTTTGAGAAGGAGTATAATTTATAAGATTTGTGGATATGGTTTTCTTTCTCTTTCTAGGTATGGTCGCTTTATCCAAGGGGCAGGATCTGCTGTACAAATGTCCTTTGATGCTGAGGTAACATTTTTTTCATTTTTTTTTTTTTTTTTTATCCATTTCAACAAATGATTACAACAAATTAATTGAACATTGAAAAATGGACAACATTTTTATGCCCTAATACTAGCTGTGTTGACTTTCATTGAAATTCATGGCCTCCGTTCAGTCTTGAGACAATGGATACCCCCTGTAAGGGTGACTGTGCATGTAATTGTGAATACTGTTGTCATATTTGGGCTGGTGAATCCGTCCCATTTGAGGGTTCTTGATAAGGTGCAGAAACGTATCTATAATTTGATTGACCCCCACCCTTTCTTCTTCTCTGCACCCTCTCAAAGACTCGATGTTGCTAGTCTCAGTCTTTTCTATAAATAATATTATGGCATGTTCTTCAGAATTATGATCTATTTCCCGCTTTTGTTCCAGTTCGTTTGACTTGTTGGTCTAATGGTCTCCATAAATTCGCTGTTTTGATACCTCATTGTAATACAGCTTCCTATTCCAGTAGCTTCTTTCCAAGAACCACAATGCTTGTGGAACTCTCTTCCTGCTGACTGTTTTCCTCCTACCTATAGCCTTGGTCTTTTCAAGACTAAGGACAATAGGCATCTACTGTCTTTGCGATAATCATTTGTTCTTGTTAGCTTCTTACATCAAGCTGCTTCATGCCATGTCTGGAACGACTTCTATGAAAAGGTTATGCAATCTCCAACCGCACGTCTCCTGAATCGGCACTGCTTGATTCCAGTGGCAAGGAAAAATCCAGGACTAGTGAGAAACACTGCCGGGATAAGCGGAGAGCACATACAGCATCTGGTATTCCCAAATGGTCACCCATTTTAGTAGTGACCAGGCTCAACGTCGCTTAACTTTGGTGATCTGACGCGAAATGGTGTGTCAGCATTATTATGCCGTATACGTCATTATAGTGCCAATAACATGGTACAACAATAACAAATAAAAATTGGCTAGTCAGAATCAAAGTTTGAAACAATGCCGAGATAAGCGGAGAGCACATACAGCATCTGGTATTCCCAAATGGTCACCCATTTTAGTAGTGACAATAACATGGTACAACAATTCCTGAGTTCGACAAAGTACACCTGAAGGTCGGAGGTTACATCGGTAAAAACATGCAAGATGAGAACAGTAGTCCGAATATACCAAATTCTACGAAAGGTCCTCATAGTTTTATATTGTACTTACCCGGCGTTGCCCGGGCTACAGCGATTGTCATTTTAGTTTGCACATTTTTTTAACTTAACTAAAATTTCATTTTTTTTTTCTACAAAAAAGACAACACTTTTTTATTCTCAAATTAAAAAAAAAAATATGAATTGTTCTCCTTGCTGATTTTTATTTTTCGGTCATAATTAAACAAATTTTTATTACCAGTTGGACGAGCGGAACTACATAAAAAAAAACATTAAAAAAAAATAAGTACGTTATCCATGGCCTCCGTTCAGTCTAGAGAGACAATGGATACCCTCTGTAAGGGTAGCTGCATGTGTAATTGTGAAACAAGGATTGCGCAATCCCAACTACATCTCTCCTGAGTCGGCATTGCTTGATTCTAATGGCGAGATATGCGGAGAGCACATACATCACCCGGTATTCCAAAATGGTCACCCATCTAGTACTGACCAGGCTCAAAGTTGCTTAACTTTGTTGATCTAAGGACAACCTGTGTGTCAACATGATTACGCTTGTAAGATGCTTTTATAGATATGATTTTAAGCGAAAATGTATGTTGGTTCATTTTTATTTTCAACTGATAAGTATATCTAAGTTTTCCTGTTATTTTAGTTTGAACTGCCATATTTCGCATGTTTTAATATAAATAAGCACTTAAATATCTTCAAATGTTTTGAGGATTTGCTAAGAATATTAAAGCCCCCCCCCCTCTCCCCAACACCGCATAAAAATTTCCTATTCGACAATTTGAATACTAAAAACTGAAATAGAACTTACATGACTAAATTATGTCCAATAAATTTTTTTTAATTTGGTTAATGCCCTAAAACACTAAAATAGCCTGGAAATAGGGAGTCATATACAAAACTAATCTCTCACTCTAAATTCCTATTAATGAGTTGTTTTTTTTGTTTGTATTTTTTTTTTTTTAAGGTATTCTTAAACTGGTGAGATTTAAAAAAAAAAAAAAAAAAAAAAAAAAATTAAATAATTAACGTTAAACTAAATTTTTATTATGGTGTCTCATGCTACCTTATAAAGACTAGATACACCTGTGACCTGTTAGGACACTACCACTATTTGTTCTCACTTTGATTTCATTCTGTTAGCTGAAAAACAAATTCATCTATATATGGAAAATATTTTTGTAAAGTAAAGGGAAGTAACTCTTGCCCTTGTTTCGCTTATCTAAGATATTTTGAGAAGACTTATGTCCCTTACATAAATTTTCAGAAAGCAGATTTCAATGAACGTGCGTCGCACAGCGGCTTCAATTAATGTCCTCATTATAAAAGTAAATTCTTCTTTCAGTTGTAAATATTATTGTTGATCTATACGTAAGATTTTTCATCCAAATTCATTTTCATATATTCGTCCTACGTCTTACAACGTCACTTCAATAACTGACACCGATCAGATCACATTCAAAATACATAAACTGTAACATCTAAAATTCTTCTTGCATATCTAAAATAAATCACTTTACTTCTACTTTATTATGGATGATAAAGTAGACCTATTATTTTGCTATTTAATTTACATGTGTTTATGGTGCGTATAAACAGCTGAAAGTCGGTCAATATTTTTTGTATTGTAGATTAACACCCTTCGCTAAATCAGCCACCCGCCTCCCAAAAAAATGAGATTATTTTTTTTAGGTGTTTACATGTAAACACCTTGAAAAGAAAACAATTATTTTAGAGTGGGAGATCAGTTTTGCATATAAATTTAACAAACTGATCCCCCATTTCCAGGCTATTCTAGAGATAGGACAGTTAACCATATTTTTTTTTTTTGCTTTGGGGCATAAATTCTGTGTACTTTATTTGGGGGGGGGGGGGTGCTTGACACTCGGACCTAGAGTTAGTAATATAATTAAAGGCTTGAGAGGGGGGGGGGGGGGCTGCTCAAACTTAGGAACTTTTAGTGGAGGGTTTTTTTCACTCTGACTTGGTATGGTTAAAGAAAGATTTTTGTTATGGGGAGGTTACAACTCTGACCTAAGGTTAGTGGTAGGGTATTTTTTGATAACTTTTCAGCATGCCTCCCCCCCCCCCCCACACACACACAAAAAAGACACAGAATTTATCCAAATGGGGGGGTGGTGCTGGGTATGACCTTAAAAGACATCCAGTGGTGAGGTCTCCATTTGGGAGCTGTGGGGAATGTGGAGTTACCCCTTAGTTGCCATTGCTCCCAGGTCCATTCTAGCCCGGAGTGGTAGTACCTGTAAGGGCCCCATCTATGGCTCAAATAGAACCTACTGGAACTACCAGATCAGGTGTCTGAAGTTATTGACTTCCTAACTTAAAATGCACCAAACATTGATGTTTTTTTTCCTTTGCAAAACTCAATCATGTTCTGCAAAAACAAAAACAATTTCACTCCCTTCCCTCTCCCCTCTTTCTCCCCCTCCCCTCCCTTTCACTCAACCAAACGCTATGAATAAATACTTAAACATATAAAGAACTTGAAGCATAAAAACCTTCACCAAAATGACAACAATTCAAAATACCAAAGCTCTTAACTAATGACTATAAATGACCCACTGACTTATGACTCAAATGAAGGATATTTGCTCCTACATTCATGGCATGAAATGACCCGAAAAGGGTTGATGTGCCATTAAGCAATATCTTACCTTACTCAGAGCAAAATATTTTTTGGTTAACTGCCCTAAAAAGCTACAATGGCCCTGAGGGGGGGGGGGCGGGGTATTTTCCGTTAAATTAAATGTTTTATGGGATACAGGTAGAACTAGTAATAGATAAATGATCCCTTATCTTACAATTATCTGCGTTCCTACAAAGTTCCCCGTTTATTATTAGTCTAAATGTACTTCAATTTCTATAAGACGCTGTATTTGTAACTTTTGCTGTTTTTCACTAATTATACGGCTTTTCACTTGAATGGTTTCGTCTTACAAAACCATTTCTTCAATGTTCGATTTATGCCATTCAATTTTTGCAAATAGTCTAACAAAGATATCTTTAGACAAAATAAAAATTTTTTTTTTTTTTAAAGAAAACCTGCGATAATGAAATGTTTTTGTATCCAGTTTTCATTTTGAAACCATTTTCTCTACAATTGTTCGGAGAATTTTTTTTTTTTTTTTTTTTTTTTTTTTTTTTTTTTTTTTTGTGAAGAAATCCCCCCCCCCTCTCTCACCCACTGAAGAATTTATCCCATTCCGAAACCAAGAACAATGAAAAGTCTTTTATCAGTCGGTGATTGCAGCTGTCTTTCATATTCAAGACTTAATTGCCGGCTGCCGTTTTCTGCTCGGAAAGGCGGAGATTTGGCTTTGTAATTATTAACTCTTTTACAGTTAAGCATGAATTGTTCTCTTCCCCCCCCCCCCCTTTTACCGTTTCCGTAGAACAATCGTCTGAACAGTAAATATGGAATAATATTGTTGCATGGCAAACAAAACGAACAAATATACACAAATATTTTCCTCTCGTGTGCACGTGTCTTTGCGTGCATTTCTCGTTTCTACATTTGTGAATCCATGGAAATTTTGTGTGGTTTTTACACTTTGGACCAGAAGCAGCAGAATCTTACATAATACGCGAGGGCAATTTCATGTCTGTATGTACGTTATCACCCATCACTGCTTTTAAGATTGGATTGCCGAAGATGTGATGTGAAAGTGTTTTTTTTTTTGTTTTTTTGTTTTTTTGTTTTTTTTTAAGATTCGTTATATTATTCAAAGAATATTTGGTGCTTCTGTTTCGCCCTGACATTAAAATATTTAAAGAAATATATAAATTTTATGTACTTACGTGTTAGCTGAAAACAAGATTGTACATAAAAATTTTATTTTCTTGAATCGAAAATAAGTTTCAAACATACAAATTCTAGATAGTTTGGAGAATCTGAAATTGGGCTAAAAATCTTCCGAGACGTGAAAAAGTTCCGATAATCGAGATTACAGTATTCATTGTACTTATTAGCCTCCCTCACGGGGGCAGTTAAGCAAGGTTATTTTTTGATGGGGGGGGGGGGGGGCACTCTGAATTGCGACAAATTTTAATTGCCTCGGTCTAGAAGGATTTCTTTCACTGACCGAGGACAGAAGATGAAGTGTAACATCAGAACAGATACTACACTTTGCCCTTGGTCAAAAGGCCAATTTATTTATCTTGAAATTTTTACAAAATTTCACAAAGCAATTTTCTTTATAAATAAGCAAGATGTGGCACAAGGCCAAAATTGTCTGGGTGTTGTCTGTTGTCGTCTTGGTCTATTCTCTAAACTAGTTCTTCACAATACCACATTCACTCTATGGGAAATCTTAACATTATCCCAGGTGTTTAGACGCTTGTTTTTTTTTTTTTGTTTTTTTATTTACAAAATATATGTACAATTTCATCAGTTGGGATGGGGGTTACTCTAAAATGACGAGTGAAAAGAAATTGAAACAATAAAATGCTAAGTGGTGGTTAGTAAGACCCTCCCCCAAATCTATCGAGATATGAATGAGCTTCTCGCTGTTTTCCGGGTTGTTTTCAAAAGCCGAAAACAAGCAAGACGATTCCTAGTTCAGGAGAAAGGGGGGGGGGGGGGACTACTGAGGTGTAAAAAGAAATAATTCGATGGGTGTTTGTGTGCAAGGGGGGTGTCTTCCGAGATAGGTACAGGGTCGGAGTAATGAATTTTTACAAATTATTACTAATCATCATATTCGGGTTTAACGGCCATTTTTACATACCGGCATGTTTTGGATTGATTTAAGAAATGATTTATCTCTGGCCAGGTCTTTTTTTTTTATCGTCTGGAATCAATTTTGCCATTTAATCTACTGAAGATTGACTTGACTTGACTTGACTTGACTTGGTCCCTTAACCCCCTCCTGGGTCGTAGGGGCGCTGCACCAATGAACTCCACACCAGCTGTCTCCACTTCTGACGGTCATGGGCAATGGACTGGGTTGTAGCGAAGTTGTAGCCCGTCCACTCTTTGATGTTGTCCGTCCATCTTTTGTGTTGTCTACCTCTCCTTCTCTTGCCTTGCACTGCTCCCTGCAGGATGGTTTTGGAGAGACCGCTGCCCCTTGTCACGTGACCATACCATCCAAGCTTTCTTTTTTTACAGTTGTCAGCAAATCTTCGTAGTTGTTCAGATTTGCGTTGATGAGCGCGCGAACTTCTTCGTTTGTGACACGGTCTGAATACGAGATGCCAAGCACTCTTCTGTAGCATCTCATTTCTACCGTTTGGATTTTTCTTTGGAGCTCGGCTGTCAAGGTCCATGACTCGCATGCATACAAAAAGATTATTACAAAGTTTATAAAAAATTCTTTGATTCTCAACCATGGTTTCACTCGTCCCATTTATTGCAGCACATGTGATAAAGTACATTTGAGCTGTCATTTTGATTTTGAAAGTTCTGGGATTTTCTTTTTTTTTTTTTTTTTTTTTTTTTCTTCCAGGCTCTTGAAGCTGCTTACAATTTGAAAACGAATGCTGTAGAAATGAAGAATCGTCGTGGATGGGGTGATGAGGAATTGTCTGTGATCCGAAAGCTTAAACTTAGATTCTTCACGCCAACAGAAATTGCCAGACTTCTATGCTTCCCAGACTCTTTCAGTAAGCACAAAATCATTTCAAACAACTGTTGGGGTTAAACTTTTCAATCTTATATACCTTTTCTTAGCTCGTGAACCCTTTCATCATGTATTGAATAATATTCCCCCTCTTTCAGTAAAGGTCTTGGGTATTACCTTAAAAGACATCCAGTAGTGAGGCCTCTGAAGTTATTGACTTCCTGGCTCAAAATGCACAAAACATTTTTTTATTTTTCATTGCAAAACTCAATCATGTTCTGCAAAATCCAAAACAAAAAACAATCACGCTCCCCTTCCCCCTTCTCGCTCCCCTTCCCCCTTCTCGCTCCCCTTCCCCCTTCTCGCTCCCCTTCCCCCTTCTCGCTCCCCTTCCCCCTTCTCGCTCCCCTCTCCCCTTCTCGCTCCCCTCTCCCCTTCTCGCTCCCCTCTCCCCTTCTCGCTCCCCTCTCCCCTTCTCGCTCCCCTCTCCCCTTCTCGCTCCCCTCTCCCCTTCTCGCTCCCCTCTCCCCTTCTCGCTCCCCTCTCCCCTTCTCGCTCCCCTCTCCCCTTCTCGCTCCCCTCTCCCCTTCTCGCTCCCCTCTCCCCTTCTCGCTCCCCTCTCCCCTTCTCGCTCCCCTCTCCCCCTCTCGCCCCTTCTCGCCCAACCAAACACCATGGACATGTAGTTGGACATGTAGTATAAAGAATTTCACTAAAATGACCGGATTTGGCATTAATTAACCTGAAAAGGTTTGATATGCCCTAAAACAAACCACCAAACTTTTCAGTAGCGATGGGCTATGCACACTGGTTTTGTGGGCTTGGATTTAGTTTGTCTGCTAGTTGGTGCCGATCCCCCCCCCCCCCCCCCTGGTTGAGAACCACTGTTATATACATTTGAATATTTAAGTACTTGATATGGCATCTTGTTAACTGTATATATATATATATATATATATGATATATCATGAAATGCTGTGGAAACGGGATGTGTGAAAAGACGAATGGAAAAGCGAATTAAACACCAGAATAAATCATCATAAATGAGAGCTTTACCGATTAAGCTTTGTTTTTGGTTTATTCCTGTTTAATTTGTTTTCTTTGTGGGAAATGTGATATATTTAAAGCTAGCCATCCTTTTGTGTAGTGTATTGCATAGTGATTGGATGATTACAAATATTTCAACAGTCCAACATTTTAAAGATTATGAAGTCTTATCGGGACTTAGTGGAGTCCAAGCCAGAGTGCAATACTCTGTAGCCATGGAAATTGGAATGTAATATTGAGATGGGAGGGTATACAAAGTGATACTACTAATAGTAAGACTAGTTATAGGATCATCATAATCAGTTTATCGCCCGTCTTGCGGGACCCATGCCCGACCCATGGCAGCATGTAAAACGGACATTAAACTGAATAGAGGTTGGAAGAATTCGGATTGACTACTTGAAGAATTGGATTTAATTGTATCTTTCAAAATAGTTTATGAATTTTTTTTTTTATTATTTATTTATTTATTTTTATTTATTTATTTTTTTTTTTTTTTAGGTTTTCCAGAAGTGACCACAACTAATCAGAAATATCGGGTCTTGGGAAACAGTCTGAATGTCCATGTGGTGTCCACACTCATTCGATTACTTGTATTGACCACCACAGATGTTGGATCCCACTCTTGACCATCGGCTTTCCTTTTATCAAAGCAAGGCACAAATCTTTCCCTCTTTTAACCTCCCCCCCCCCTCCTGGTTACACAATAATCAACTATTAAGGATGATTGGGTCATTGGTCGAAGAAGGGCTATGCTGATGATCTCTGAATATTCGAGGGCGTCTGTGCATATCTGTTGGAAAACTGCACCTGGTTATTTGGCCGTTACCATGTTGCGTTTATTGTATCTGATCTCTTGAAAAGTTAAAATCTGTTCAAGCATTCACACCCTCTCCCTCATATATGTATATATATATATATATCACACACACGAGTGTACACTCTCCATCAAAAATGACGGAAAGAAAAATTATACTGTGCTAGTGTTCGCACTAATCATAAATATTCATAAAATGTCTCAATCGGTGAAATTTAAAAAAAAAAAAAAAAAAAAAAAGCCTTGAACTGGAAAGTTTACAAAAAAAATAAATCAATCGATATTGGAAGAAAAGTTTCCTTATGGAAATAGTGGATTTCTTTACCAATTAATTTCAGACAGCAGGGTTGTCTGGCTTGCTATTTGCTTTCTCCTTTCTCCCTAAACACTTGAAATGTTTTCGGCCGGCATGTCTTCACTTCCATGAAGAGTGAAACTATTTTTTTTTTTTTTTTTTTTAATTTTTTTTTTTAGTTATATATATATATCTTTTCTGTTGGATCGAAAGAGATCCAATAGTTCTCGATTATTCTATAAGAACATAATTATCAATTTTACAGAAGTTTACGTCTCATGATACTTAAGATTTTTTTTCACCGGGTTTCAGTTCGCAAAATCATTGGTACCATGTGATCTAGATTTCTTTTTTTTTTTTTTTTTTTTTTTTTTTTTTTACATGCTTCATCTTGAGTTGGTAGCCATCTTGTCTTGGTCTGTCATATCTACATAATTATGCTAGTGAGATCCGAGTCTTAAGACCAGCTATAGATTTCATTCAAATTACAAGAGCCGGTGAACCCACATTGGAACTCTCCTGGTCTTGTCCTGCACGCCTTTCCACAAAATATGCCGGTGTCTCCTTCTGGAGAAGGAGGAAAGGCATCATCTTTGTAACAACCAATTAGGGAAAAGGAACTTGGCATTGTGAAAGATCCAAATATATTTTTGCTTCTGCATGCTTCATCTCGTCTTGTACACGTCTCATCTTGTGCTTTCCCCAGGTATTTAGACGAGGCGATGTGTTCACTCCCAGCTGGCGTGTTGGTTGCTTCACTTCGGTGCGTAAGTTTATACTTATTTCTAATGCTAGCTAATAGCCAGCTAACATTTCACTAAATGGGCAATCCAAATGTTTTTATTATTGGCATAAAAATTCATATTACAGGAAAATATATATATATATATATATCATGTGTTATGTTGCTGCTGCTGCTTTTTTTTATGCTAATGTTTTCCTGGCTAACATCACTAAATGAAGGATTTATTTATTGATATTACCTGTGAAAGGATTAGCATAAAAACAATACATAGTCAGAATTAGTTTATATACAGGGTGGGCCAAAATAAGGGTCCTATCTTTAAATTTGAATAACTTGAATTTGAATAACTTGAATTTGAATAACTTCCACAAAATAAAAGTTAAACTCACCAAACTTTATGTGTGTAGACTGACCCTTCCGAGATTTTTTGAAATAAACAAAACGAATTTTAGCCGAAAAACACTTCTTAAAACTTACAAAAACTAAAGTCTTGTTTTTTACACTGTTTTGAGTTTTTTAAGCAAAAATAATGTTTTCTAAATGAGGGTACGTTCCTTAGGGCTAATACGGCTCATGCTTGCTTCGGAAGGGGTCCTTTACTTATTCTTAAAAAAAAAAAAAAAAAATCAATAAATAAAAAAGTTATGAATTTTTAAAAATAGGACCCTTATTTTTGCCCACCCTGTGTATATATATATATATATATAAAATTGTTTTGTCTGTACGGATACGTTTCGTCCTTTAATCGGGACTCGTCAGCATAGATATAACTATTCACTACTGGTCGTGTGATTCGAAACCCCAGACCCTGAGTATGTTTCTCAAATCGCGACATCTCGACCCCCCCCATGGCCACCGCTGAATAGCTAGATAACAGTGATAATTTTCACTTATTCGGCAGCTTGACGTCAAGAGAGGGTTAGACTTTTATAGCTAGCGACATCATGCTGTGTTAATACTACACTTACAGTGCCCATCTAGGGGCTACAAATATTTGTTTTTATCTATGTACGTATACGTTTCATCCTTTTAATTGGGACTCATCAGCATAGAGATATAACTATTCACTACTGGTCGCGTGATTTGAAACCCCAGGCCCTGAGTATATTACAACTCGAATAAGGAAAAATCAATTATATATTTAACGTTTTGTCTTTATTTAAAAACTTCCTCAGAATGATTGATTTGAAGAAATAACCTACAATGTTTCAATATTTGGTGCGTTTGTGATGCGAAAATGTTTTTTTTTTTTTTTTTTTTTTTTTTTTCTTTCAAACAAAACATCGCCGTTAAAATTCAAAATGTGTGATGCATTTATGGATGAATTCCCCCCCCCCCCACTAAAACTCGTTTTTTTTTTTTAAGTGGTGCAAATATGACGTGAAAATATAATATAAAATAAGATTTAAAATTACCTATATAAATGCAATTACGTTTCAGTACTACTACTACCTCGTCAGGGCCCAAGGTTTAAAGCAAAACAATGCATCCAAGAGTCAGAATTAGAAATTTCAGATTATCAAATTCTACAATCAGCAACATATATACGAAAAAGGGAAAAAAATTATTTAACATTTGGTTTTTACTTCAAGACTTTTCTTCAACTGACTGATTTGAAGAAATCAATTTGAAAATGTGTTTGACATTAAAATAATTTTTTTCTAACAAATAATGGCCGTTAGAATTCAAAATGTAGTACATTTAGGAAGTGGTTAGAGTTTTTCAACTCTAACGACCCTGTTTTGTTTGGAAAAAAAAAAAAAAAGTATCCTTTTCACGTCAAGAACGCACCATATATTTTCAAATATTGACTTCTGTTAGTTCTTCAAATCGGTCATCTTGAGAAAGTCTTGAAATAAAGACAAGTTAAATATATAAATTTTTATTTGATTCATTTTTCATCAGAATATTCCCATAATCGCACTCGCACACGCACACACATATGCGCACATACATATATGCACATGCATATGCGCACATATATTACAAACAAAAAAAAAATATTCAAGTGAACAGAATTTTTAATTTGGAGGTCCAGTAGAATAATTTTATCCAGCTCTCTTATTTCCGGAAATTTCAGAATAATTTTATTTTTCATCAGAAGAAATGGAGAGAAATTCTTGTAAATTACTATAAATTTCCAGAAATAAGGAAGCTGTACAAAATTATTTCACTGGACCTGAATGTTTTTTAACTTAGTATGCTCTATTTGTTATGCTGGACATCACCTATCGTATTAGGAATTACTTTGGTATGAGAAATTAATTTTTCTTATACCCTTGATAAAAGTATTTTTACACATACGCACACTCGACGTACATGCGATCTGTTGGAGTGCAACCACTACCACTACCACTATTCTATTTCTATTAAAAATTTATAAAATCATTATTTTTAAGAGATTCTTCTTACATAATAAAAAAATAAGTCACTTCTATATCATTATTATATAGAATTATTTCATATGTAAAAGTAGACTTATTATTTTTGCCATCTAATTTACATGTTTGTGGTATACACACACATGCAGATTTGATGATGACACTGAGAAAAGTCACTTTTTCTCAATGCTTACATCTGGTAGCATCAGGCCAGTCTGAAGATATTGGCTTGCTGACCAAAAATGCACCAAACATTGTTATTTTTCTTTTTCATTTATTTTTTTCTTTCCCCTTTGGAAAACCCAATCATGTTTTTTTTTTTTTTTTTTTTTTTTTTCCCTCTACAAAATTAAACCAAACAGCATGAATAAACATTTGAAGATATAAAAAAACTTGAAGCATAAAACTTTTAGCAAAATGACCTGATTCGGCATTAAATAACCTGAAAAGGGTTGATATGCCATAAAAAAAAAAATCTAAATGCTTAGACACATAAAAAAAAAAATTAAAAAAAAAAAAAATGGTTAAATCAATATAGTGCAAGAGAAATACATAGATAGGTGAGAGAGATGCGTGACTTCACTAAATTAATTTAATTATATACTATGGCTAAAATGCCCTATGGAAACAAACGTTGATTTGCCTGCATTGAGTATAATAATAGACTAAATCTATGTGAATCTTGTTTTTACAGTTTCTTGATTCATGTCTCAGTTTTGTTTCTGTGAACTGCCGTTGAAATCTGCCTGTGAATGACTTGCATCTTTTGTGCATATTTATTCATAACTAACCGTACCTACTTGGCATTGTCCAATTCTTTTTTTTCTTTATAAGATTTTCAGTCAATTTATTTAAGATCTTTTGGTCAATCAATTATTGTTATAGTTTTATAACTAATTTTTTTTTTTTTCTTTCACCCCAAATGAGGCACATTGCCACCGAGACGTAAGAGGCTACTGTGAATTAGGGACCCTACCTACGGGGACATCCTAAGTAAGGAGTTAAGCAGCGAGATATGTTTGCATAACATTTAAATTTCTGCATGTTAGTGCAGTTGGGGAACAGGGAGGGAATTCCAAAAGTTAGCAGTTTGAAGGAAAAAAAAAAACTAGACTAGAAAGTTTTTCGGTGTCTGGGGACCTCTACAGTGAAGGGATGGTATTTTGCTGTTGGTGGAGGGGGGCACCAATGCTGCGAGTTCATTGGAGCACATTCCATTGAAGTACTTGTAAAACAAGGATATGGATGCGACGATGAGACGGGTGGTTACGGTAATGGTTTAATCTCTTCAAAATTATTGCTGGATGTAAATAGTTTCCAAGACTTTCGATCTTTTAATTCATTAGGATTTGGTAAGAATTTTAAAGCCTGTTTAAATGACTATTCATTTTAAATGCTTCCTAATAGTTTCAACTTTCAAAGTCACTAAGTACCCACCACCAAATTTTAACGGTATTAAAATGGCCGATTTGTTTACAAGGAACGTAAACGCATTCTGGTTTAAAGCAATTTAAGCAATATGTTGAGCTATTCAACGACGACGACGACACGGGAAGTTGAGGGTTGCAACAAAAAAATTACTGCTTGTTCGCCGAGTAGAACTGGTACCTCTTTCTCTCCCCTCTGGCGTATCTTAACAAAAAGGTGCGCAGTTCTGGTATACCACGTGACTATAATATAAGACACATATTTTTTTCCAAAACTCGTCTCCTGAAAATTAATTTTTACAGCTTGACTTAATTTCATAATTAAATTTGGTGCTTGTGCATATCAGCCCTGACATTAAAATATTTAAAGAATGTATAAACTTTATTATGTACTTACGTGTTAGCTTAAAATAAGATTGTGCAGCTAACACGCGCGCACGCACACAACTTCCGGTCGTGTGCCACATCTTCCTTGATCAGAAGGAAGTAAATAAACAACCGCGTTTTAATGCTTTCAAATTGCACTGCACGGCCTGAAATGTTATAATTTAGAAAGCCATTCTTAACATGTAGAGGCTGATTAACTATTCTGTTTATTAAATTGTTAGGTGAAAGTACAGAATACTTAATCATCTCCCCCACTTCTCCATGTTAAACATGGCTTTCTAAATTATAACGTTATGCAGTTTACGGACTGGGCTGAAATATGTACCTTTTTTTTTTAAATTTATTTTCTTACTAATTCTCTGGATTTTCCTTATGGGTTATGGTTACAACAAAAAAAAGTTTGTAATTATCTCCCCTTTCAACTGGCTCTTCTAAAATAATGAAATATTGAGCATTCAGCAATTGTGATCTGGTTATTAGTCAAAACTACTCACATCAGTATTTACTGAAATTTCACCATATACGAGGCCCATTTAAAACGTATCTGACCGTAGGCCAGAAGAAATATTTCAAATATGTGACGATCTATCCACTGCCGGAAACATTTCTGGAAGTCTTTTTTTGGAATGGTGTTCATCTGTGCCGTTGCGTTCTTTCTTTTTCTTTTTTTTTTTTTTTCGCACCCTCTCAACAGCTTCACTCCGATCAGTTTGGGGCCCGCCAGAACGCTGGTCACTCTCCGCTGATGTGCGGCCATTTTTGAATCTGTTGAACCACTTAATTTGTGTTACACCCATCGCATCTTCTCCAAACACCTGAATCTAACGCGACAGCAGAGATGAACACCATTCCAAAAGAAGACTTCCAGAGTTGTTTCCGGCAGTGGATGGATTGGTGGGCTAAGTGTGTGCAAGCACAAGGGGCCTACTTTGAAGGGGATTAGGGTCCCAACCCCGTCAGGTATTTGAAATATTTTTCTAGCCTAAGGTTGGATACTTTTTAGACAGGCCTTGTATTGATATCCTCTTCAGGTAAAAGACTAGGCCTGTAACACCCGCTTCATGCCTGGTCCTCTTGTCACGGATACCAACGAATGTATGGATCGAACGGAACTGCTTGTCCAGTCGTCCCTTAAAATCGTTTATATCTTTGCCATTAACCTATTCCGGCAGTTAATTCTAGCTATTGACCATCCGGAGTCCAAATGAAAACTACTTACAGATTGTTCCCTTGTTTTGTTGGTTGTTGACCATTATTGGTTGACCTTGTCTTTTCTGGTCTGGATCTTGTAGACTTGAATCATGTCTCCTCAAATCATCCTGTTGGATGCAAAACAAAAAAGCTTTACATTTTCTAGGATGTGAGTTCTCTGCTTTTCACCTCTTCTTTTTTTTTTTTTTAGAAAAGGCGGATTTCTATTTAAATTCCTAGAGCCTTCAATGGATGCGTTTTCAGCTTTTTTTTTTTTTTTTTTTTTTTTTTTTTTTTAGAAAAGGCGGATTTCCATTTAAATTCCTAGAGCCTTCAATGGATGCGTTTTCAGCTTAAAATGACTTAACAAGGGTTGACATGCCATAAAAGTCAATCAACCTCAACAGACAATGGATACCTTCTGAAAGTGATCCTGCATGATTAGAAGTTTAGTTATTTATGATGTAAATGCATGTGTATACCAGCAGCTGCAGTTTCATGTGATTTTCTATTATATTCATCCTTAAAGCTGTACTGAATGACCTTGCATTGTCAGTTACAGAATCTAATTGATGAAAGTGAGTAACCCTAAACACGATCCGATCTTATACCAATACTGGACCCATCGTTGGTCGTCAAGGTTACAGGCCATCAAATCTTGGTCGGTACAAGTTGATCCATTTCATAACCTCGTAATTTAGGTTAATTATAAATAATAACTTGTAAATAAAATGGATGAACTATCAAGAGAAACGTTTAACAGTTTTTATTAAAACTGAACACAGAATGAATTAATGAGTTAATTGGACGCTGGACGCGATTGATATATTCAGTCTAAAGCAGTGGTCGTTGTTTACTTTCTCCCCGGGCACACAACCTTTCCCAAGGACGATAACTCTTAACTCCCGAAATGGTTCAAGGGAGGTAATTCCGTTTTCGTTAGGTGTCCTAACAATCCATCACTGCAGTCATCGAGGATGTGTTCCATTGTCTGTCTGTGATTTCCACAAAGGCAGGTGCTTGTTGTTGCTGGTCCCCACGTGTGGAGGCTGCTGACTGTCCTCCATTAGTAGAACTGTTCCATGTGGGAGATCTTCTCTGGGTTCATGGATAGCTTCGTTACAGGTAGTCATTCCATCTGTCAATGCAGTAATTCTGTGACCGTGCAGGTTCAAGGCTCTCTTTTGTCATAAACCGGTTGCTACACTACATAAAAGGTAAAAGAAAAGTTGTCTCCAAGGTTATGCGAATGGAAAAGGGTGCACTTCTGGAAATGAAGTGGAAAACTTGAAACAGTCCTTCCTTGGGAGATCCGCTACACTACATAAAAGGTAAAAGAAAAGATGTCTCTAAGGTTATGCGAATGGAAAAGTGTGCACTACTGGAAATAAAAAGCTGAAAACTCAAAACAGCAGGTTCAAGGCTCTCTTTTGTCATAAAATTGCTTCTTGATTTCAATCTGCCTCTTGGTTGTCTATGACCAGATGGGGGGGGGGGGGGTCTTCTGTTAGTTTCCTGTTTGTGTTGTTGGATTTTTAACATAGCATCACTTCTGATATGGGGAGTAGTTGATAGAATGCAGTAAGTAAACTGGATTCCCACGGAACCGAGACCTACAGAAATCCGAATGTCAACCGGTTTTTAAGTGATTTAAACTTCAGATAAACATACCAAGGGTTACAAGTCAAATGAACACCCCTTCAAATGTCAGTTATTGCTATTGGAGCGAGCTTACTACAGAGACCGACTCTAACTCTGAATACGCAACATTTTATGTCTAGTCTAAAATACCATTAATTGGTCAGCAAAATAAATCCTTTGCATAACCGGATGTGGATAACTTTGTTGTCCCGAATGTCTATCTACAACCGCTTGTTTGAGATAGCCACTGTTCCCTTTCCACCGCAGACACAGCCCAAGTCAGCTGCACCTGTACTAGTGTGTGCGGCAATGAGTGATTCATTGTATCAAATCCACAACAAAAGGACAAACGAGTAATCTATTCGTTCTTGCCGTCCTGTTAAAACAAAGAATCAGTCAAGATGGCCGTCCTAGTGCTACCAGATCAGGCTGCCTGAAGATACCGGCTTCCTGACTTAAAATGCACCAAACATTGATGCTACTGTTATTTTTTTCCTTTCCCTTTGCAAAACTCAATCATGTTCTGCAAAGCCAAAAACGAAAACAATTTTCCTCTACAAAACCACCGAACACCATGAATAAATATTTGAAGATATAAAGAACTTGAAGCATAAAAACTTGCGATCAATAATATTACGTATGAAAAGCCAATCTTGTAAACGTTTTTCTGCTATATTTTATTTTTTTTTTCTCTGGTTGACCGAATTCTTGATTTTCTGGACGGTGAGTTTGGATTATACAGACTACCATTCTCATCTTGGATGTTATTCTCACAACATTTCGGCCGATGTGACCTCCGACCGTCTTCAGGTGTATCTTGTCGAACTCTGGAATCTGTACAGAATTTTGAACGCAACTCTTTATTTAATCCACGCGGCGTAGTTTGCTCTAATTCCGTCAGCCCTGCCTGGGTAAAAATCGCCCGCACTGGCGTAACGGATAAAAGTGCTGCGTAATCACTTCTAAGTGAGTCTTTTGGTTTCTAAATAATACAATAAATTATCAATTCTCATTTCAAAGATTACAAAGTGGTGAGTTTGTCGAAGTTTTTTCTTTTTTTTTTTCCTTTTTTTTTTCCTTTTCTTTTTTTTTCTCTTTTTTTTTTTTTCTCTTTTCTTTTTTTTCTCTTTTCTTTTTTTTTCTCTTTTCTTTTTTTTTCTCTTTTCTTTTTTTTTCTCTTTTCTTTTTTTTTCTCTTTTCTTTTTTTTTCTCTTTTCTCTTTTCTCTTCTCTCTTTTCTCTTCTCTACTCTTTTCTCTCTACTCTTTTCTCTCTACTCTTTTCTCTTCTCTACTCTTTTCTCTTCTCTACTCTTTTCTCTTCTCTACTCTTTTCTCTTCTCTACTCTTTTCTCTTCTCTACTCTTTTCTCTTCTCTACTCTTTTCTCTTCTCTACTCTTTTCTCTTCTCTACTCTTTTCTCTTCTCTACTCTTTTCTCTTCTCTACTCTTTTCTCTACTCTTTTCTCTTCTCTACTCTTTTCTCTTCTCTACTCTTTTCTCTTCTCTACTCTTTTCTCTTCTCTACTCTTTTCTCTTCTCTACTCTTTTCTCTTCTCTACTCTTTTCTCTTCTCTACTCTTTTCTCTTCTCTACTCTTTTCTCTTCTCTACTCTTTTCTCTTCTCTACTCTTTTCTCTTCTCTACTCTTTTCTCTTCTCTACTCTTTTCTCTTCTTTTCTCTTTTCTCTTCTTTTCTCTTTTCCCTCCAATAACATTTCACTTTGCATTTTTGCTGTTAATCTCTGTAAGATGGTTTTGTGGCATTGGCAGACATTTAGGTTGGTGTCATTTTTTTCGGCTTTGCAGGTAGGTCATTTTTTGGCCTATAACTCTGAAACCAAGCGTTTCTGGACCGATATTTATGGGAACTTTTTTTCATTCTTTGCACGTAAAGAACATAATCCCAAAGTTATGCCATCGATTTTCTAAACATTGCTGGATTTTTTTTTTTTTTTTTTTTTTTTCGCGATTCAGTTATGTAACATGGTACTTAAATCTAAGTCATTTAGATCAATCATAATCATATTCAGTTTAACACCTGTTTTACATGCAGGCATGTGTTGGATGGCTTTAAGAAATTGACTTATCTCAGGTCAGCTTTTTTTCTTATTCCTCTTTCTATAAAGTTAATCATCACTTACCAGGTTTTCTTTGGTCTTCCCTTACCAATTGACCCTGTTACCATAACCGTTTTACATCTACTAACCCCAAAACTCAGATTCTTTCAACACGGCCATACCATTGAAGTCTTGTGTTCGGCACACATCTCCCCTATACCGTTCAGGTTTAATCAAGCACCTCTTAAAACGTTGCATTGGTTTTTAGCTGCATTCCGTCTTAAAGCAAATGGTCGTGTGAAAGTTTCTAGAGTGTTACGTTCCCACATGGGAACGTTGGGTTAATTTGTCGTTTCGCACCCAAAATGGCAAACAATGGATCGTCTGCAATTTTCCAACCTCACAAATAAGTTAACCTAAATAAATTGTTTTTGACTAATTTCAAATTTACCTCAAATTATTTTAAAGAAAATACAGTTGTCCAAAACAATTTGAGTTTACTTACTCATTTGTGAGGTCGGTAAAAAAAAGAAAATCATAAAAATGCAGCTGATTCATTGTCCGCCATTTTGGCTGCGAAACGACGAATTAATCAAATGTTGTAATGTATTTATAATATAACAGTAAGAAAAAAGGTTACGAAGGCAGTCCAACTTTCAAACAGATTTCACGCATCGCCAATTTCTTTCTACTCTCTGCAAATTGAATCGCTGTTTCCGATCAGTCTTTTCATTTGTCGGTTTGTCTCCCATATGCTAAATTGTTATTCACATATGCAGATCAGTTCCAACTATAAAAGTCAACAATTGTGAAGAGAAGCTCTTTTTTACTTTGGCAGATGGGCATGCACGACATTCAAAGCATCTCATTCTCTTTTCAGCTGGTAAGTGTTCCTTTTTATTACAGTATTAAAATGTCTATTTAAGAACTAGAATCTTACCTGATTCTAACAATACAACTCCACATGTTTCATTGAGTTTTACTCGGTGACCTTTGCCATTAGAGAAATTGGTATACCTACCTTTCTCTGAGCTTTTTATATTTAAATCTTTTTTACATTAACTTAATATTTTGCAAGTGTAAGAGTTGAATTTGTCAGAATTTAGTTCAATTTTTGAAAATTTTCTGTAGACTGTTCTTGGTATGCATCTTTGTAAGTGCTGGCATATTTTTCCTCCGTCTTTTGCCGTGAATTTTGCATCATTTAAGCTTGGAACCGGTTCTACCTTTTTTCCTGAGTTTAAAAATGTATTTCATTGTCTTTGAGGTCTAACGTAATCCATACCCATGGCTTTCCTATCACGTTTGAACCATGTCCTCCCAAGACAACTTCGGTCTGCCAGTGGTGGTCTTTTCTGATGACACATTCAAGTGTCGGGCTTTAGCAATCCAGTCATTGCTGCGCTCAACATGCCCTAACCAACGCAGTCTGCTCTTCTACATGATGTCCGAGGCTTTTCAATTTGACTTGTGCTAGTAGACCCAAAGGGTATGCTTTGTTCAGGCCTCACCAAACAGATCAATCTGACAATTGCTTTGTCGTTACGGTGCAGTATCTTTAGCGTGCCGGCAGAGACCGCAAGTTTCGGAGCCATACATTAGTACACTTCTGACACAGGAGTATACACGACTTCAGGTAGCTGTTGGCAGGTATTTGTTGTTAGGATTGTATGTAAAAAGTGTAAAATGTGATTCGAATTGCAAGTAGTCACATCCTTGCACATTCCATGTTAAAAGAACGGCACACAGTTAAGGATGACGAAAAAAAAAATTGTGATTTTTAAAATGAATTTGTTAAATGAATTAAATAGGAATTGGTTTCATTCGTGCAATGTTTTTCAACATAGAGCGATTGAGTCTGTGATATTTAAATTTTTACATCGTTCCGTACAATATTTTACTCATTACAGAGGAATGAATGTACATCAGATATTAACATTGGCCTATAACTCATGAAACCAACCGTTTCCGGACCAATGTTTTATGAGAACTTTTTTTTCATTATTTGCATGTAGAAACCTAATCCCAAAGTTATGCCATCGATTTTCCAAACATCGTTGTTTTTTTTTTTTGTTTATTCAGTTATGTTATGATATAGATTGTTTCCAGGATTTTAAAATGAACAATGAATGTGATTTACTTATTACAGAAACTGTCACTAGTGTAAGCCGATGCCTATTCAACGCTATTTATAAGGTGTTAGGCAATAGATGACCCGAATGTGTTAACTAAAGAATGTAAATTGTTTAGTCAGTCCTGGCGTATTGCAGAGGGGGGGGGGGTCAGTTCTGGATTGAAACCGTTGCACCATCCTACCCATGTATTCGGCATCGCACCGACATCTAACTTTATAAATACTATTACCTATATGGTTGAGTAAGAGAAGATCTCTTTATACACAGATTTTAGTAAAGGTTGAGCAGAAAACGTGCTTCTACGGTTCGAAGCCTGATAGCAATGACGTACAGCTGCAGAAATTTGGTCAGCAAATTTCATGCCGACATTACCTAACCAAGGTAATCTGGACATTTTGAAGGACCAAAGAGTTTCGGCTTATGAAAATGGATGATCTTGACAGCGAAATTTTAACTCGCTATATCCAAGGTAACCATTATCGATAAGAACCTCTTTGATAAACTGAATCTCCGAATCAATCTGGGATTCGGAGCAAATCATTAAGGCAC
The DNA here is from genome assembly GCA_963556195.1 of Sepiola atlantica. Lineage (NCBI taxonomy): Eukaryota > Metazoa > Mollusca > Cephalopoda > Sepiida > Sepiolidae > Sepiola > Sepiola atlantica. Next base: position 11,931,001 of record OY744552.1, read on the forward strand.
GATAAACCAAACACTTGATCATTTATTTTTATTTGTTTGTGACAGTCCCCTGGTGATACCAGATCAGGCTGCCCTGTGGCTCCCTGAGACGAAATTCACCTACATTGACGTTTTTTTTTTTTTTTTTTTTTTTTTTTTTTTTGTAAAACTTAATTATGTTCTACAAAAACAAAAAAAAAAACAGCCCCTCTCCCTTTCTCCCTCCTCTTTTTTATTTTATTTTTCCTACCCTACTCCCGGTCCTGGATATGACCTTAAACTACATCCGATGGTGAGATCCGGCTTACGGACTTTGGGGAATGTGGAGCCTCCTCTTAATTACCATTGCTCCCAGGTCCACCCTGACCCGGAGTGGTAGTACCTGTTAGAGTCCCAACTATGGGTTAAATAGAAACAGATATAACTACCAAACCAAAAACCATAATTAAACATTTGAAGATATAAAGAACTTGAAACATAAAAACTTTCACTATAATGACCAGATTCGGCATTAAATAACCCAAAAAGGGTTGATATGCCGTAAAACAAAACTACCAAACCATACCTTGTGACAGTCCCAATGGCGGTAAATGTTGGTTTACGGTAATCAAATGTAAGAACTTAGAATCAGATTTATGCACTAGTACATCCTGGTAAAGAATAGAATTATGTTCCTTCTGAATTTTAAGGCCGGGTGTAATTAAGTGCATTAAAAATCCTACGGAATCTGACTGATCGTTGAACACGCAAAAAGTATCGATGTTAGTTGTCTACGAGCTAAAAGATTATGCTTATGAAAACTCAAAGATATTGGCCAACGAAAGACGAAGAGGTGAACCCATAGAAATACCGTCGATCTGCTGGTACGTGACGTTACCGAAACTAAATTCAACAGACATGGTAGTAAACTGCATGAGTTTTACGAAGACCTCAAAGATGGTGGGACCAACTGATAGACCACAATATGGTACGTCGGCACAAATATTGGTTTTTTGCAAGGAACGCATGTAAATAGATTGTCAAAAGAACACTCATTTTCAGAAGCAAAGGGACAGTTATGTATAGTCGTCAAAAGTAAATAAATTTTTAATACAATTGGCTGCATATACTTCAAGAACTGGTTGAAGCAATTCTGCCAACCATTTAGCTAAATTATGCTGAACTTATAAAAAGAATAGGTTGTAGGAGTGTATTGTTCTTATGTGTTTTTGGTAATCCATAAAGACGGGGTCTTATAGATCCTATTGGTTGTATACGATTATATGTCCCCAGGAAGAGCGCCTTTCTTAACCAGTTTAAGTAATCTTTTCTGAAAATTATTTTCAATAGAAAGGGCCTTATCATGCGTACTCGCAGGATATATTCTTATTCAACGTAATTCTTTTAAAAGTTTTGTTTGAAAAAGAAAATGTCCAGAGATTGATTTGTTTTCAGCCTCCTTTGGATTGTTGAAATAACTCAAGTCAAGGTTTCCACTTTTTTTTTTTTTTTTTTTTTTTTTTTTTTTTTACACCGATGCAAAAGTCTGCTTCTCGAGTTAAACCCCTTGATGTCAAAAATTGTTGCTATTTGTAACATGGGAGTGGGCTTTAACTATTAGTAGATTTATCTCCCCTTTAATTAGCTCTTCTTAATGAGTTCCTTTTTTTACATATTGAGGTTGAACTCAAGAAGCACCTAGAAGTCTTTCACAAAGATTTAGAGCGAAAAGTTTGCCGACCAATAAAAATTCTATGGAATGTTCTGCTTTGAATAAATCTGTACCATTAGCCCAGATATTCTTCAAAAAAATTTCTACAGGATAACGCAAATCTTTTACATTCCTCGTCAGCTACGGCTTCTGTGGAAAGTGTTACTCATAGAACATTTTGAAGGCAACTATTTGATTTTAAGAATCTCTATTCCACCTAGTTCTGCAATCAAGTAAAAGTTTTTACTGTTATTGAAGTTCGCTTATATAAAATCTTGCAATTTATTTTTTTTTCACTGACAAATGTATCAAATCAATCATACAGGCAACATGTTTATCCAAATTTATGATATCCTCTCAAATTGCTTAAGAACCATTAATCTCAATAAGACCCAACAACCAATAGCTGTTTCTTGCATGAACATTTATCACTTATTTTCAATGTCAGTGTAGAGAATCCTCAGTGCCGCTACTTTTTCGAAATATAGTTTCCTTGGTTATGTAATTCATTACGATGTTCCCGACTCCATTTGCACATATTGGCAGTAGTTGATCATTTGATCACTTAAGATTTTTCTGTATGAAAAAATTGCTTTTAGCAATTGAAAGAAAAACAAATATTCCATTTGTTAAGTCTTTTATTATGTTTAGAAGAGGCTGGTATGCATCTAGATTTGGAGACATGGTAGATCTTACGGAAGACTTCATAGCCAATTCATAGATTGTTAAGACGGCAGAGGAGTTTTCAGTTTGAAATTAAATAAGTTTGTTTTTGTCCCTTTTTAATTTTTTAGAAAAAAGTGAATTGATTTCAAATGAATATGGATTGGATATTTAGTTTTGACTATTCCATTTAGCATAATGGTTAGGGGTGTTTGTAATGGGGCGGGCGATCGGGGGTTCAATCCTCAGTCAAGTCATACCAAAGATTCAGCATTATAAGGTGAGGATCAAGGATAAGTGTTCTTGCTATTTTTACATGAGGCTGGCATGCATCTAGAATTGTCAATTTGATGAATTTTCTTCAAATACAAGATCCCTGATGCTACCAGATCAGGCTGTCTGAAGATACCAGCGTCTCGACCAAAAATGCACCAAACATATTTTTTTTTTCCTTTCCCTTTGCAAAACTCAATCATGTCTTGCAAAGCCAAAAACATTTTATCTCTACAAAACCAAACAAAACACCATGAATAAATACTTGAACATATAAAGAACTTGAAGCATAAAAACTTTTCCCAAAATGACCGGATTCGGCAGTAATAACTTGAAAAGGGTTGATATGCCGTAAAACTAATCAGACATGGTAGATCTTACAGAAGACTTCATAGCCAATTCATGGATTAAGATGACAGGAGTTTTCGGTTTAAAATTAAATAAGTTTTTTAGTCACTATTTCTTCAAATTCAAAATTTATACTTCAAAGGAGAAGGGAATTGATTTCAAATGAATATGGATAGGATATTTAGCTTTGACTAGCTCATTTAGCGTAATGGTTAGGGTGTTTGGTAATGGGTCGGTCGATCGGGGGTTCAATCCTTGTTAGTCATACTATTTTATTTTTTTTAGTATGTGATGTCCCCTTGCTAAAAACTCAGCATTATAAAGTGAGGATCAAGGGTAAGTGGGGTAATCTAGGAAAAAGAAATGTAGCTAATGAAAAGGGACCCTTTTGGGTCACCTTCGATTATGGTCAACAACTTTTTTTCTTTTTTTTTAACTTGCTTTCAAAAATAAAATGTATAGCTAATTAAGACGTGGCATAAAAAATATTCGCAAATGACCAGACTTTGATCATGTCATAAAAAATTTCATTAGTAAAAATCCATCTCTTGAAGTTCCTGAAAATAAAAGTTGATGCTTATTTGTAGAAATTTTGCAATTTTTCATATTCCATTTAATGTCCATTCTTAAATGCTGGTATATGTTGGACAACTTTTATCATCCTCTTATTTCTCTCCATGCAATGCATATCCTCAACTCTCACTGGCCAGATTTCGCTTCCATTGAGTGTACATGCCAGGTCCTCTTTTGTTTGACGGCGGTTACTCTCTGCTGGTTGGTAATGGCTGGTTTCTTGAATTTACCCCATGCACTTGTAACTCTTGCTATCGCACTAGGACTAACACCTCACTAAGGTAACAAAACTTCTGGAGAACTTCAAAACCTCGTCGTCCAAATATATTTTCTGTCTTGAGTTCTTATCGGTCACCATTGTCTTAAACTTCTTGCATATAAACTGGTTACTATCTCTAATCTTGTAATTCTACTTGTGTATCCGATGTTTACAAGTATCAAAAAATTGAGTTGCATCAAACTCCCTTTTCACAAACTGAGCAGGGGAACTTTTCCTTTTTTTTTTTTTTTTTTTTTTTTTTTTTTTTTGGTCAATTTTCATTCATTTAGGTCTAGTTTTATTTTCAAGACTGACTATAGTTGTCCTCAAAATATGTCCGTCTTAACCCGACAGCTAACGTACTTCCTTGCCGGCATCCTTCGTCCTCTGTGTCGCGTTAACTTCCTGTCGACTGGTCTTCTTCGCGTGCGGCTGAAGTTTTTTTTGTCTTCACTCTCTTCTTTTTATCTCTTTTCCTGACGTCATTCAAGTCGCATTATTATTTCTCGGTCGTGTATAAATATGCAAAAATGAATCCATCTCTTTCCGTAAACTGGAGGTCGTGAGTTCGAATCTCGATAGCTCTCCCTACATTTTGTAACACATCAAACTCCCTTTTCACAAACTGAGCAGGGGAACTTTTCCATTTTTTTTTTTTTTTTTGTCAATTTTCATTCATTTAGGTCTAGTTTTATTTTCAAGTGGGTCTTAACTTGATTTTTAGTTTCGCTCCGTCTCGATAAACCAAACGATCCTTCTTGGCTTTTCTCCCAAGTGTTTGAGCCATTAAGCACTAGTTGGTATGCTTCTGAACTCGTCTCAGTTTTAGGTGAGACCTTTTGCTTGTTCCAGGGAAACACATAGAATTTCGATCATGTAATTCATCACGGACTCCATTTGCAGATGCCCTCTTGATCACTAAGATTTGTCTGCATAAAATTGTCTTTAGCGATGGAATGGAAAGAAAAATCCATCCATGCCAGCTAACTTTGAAATCTCTTCCATAGATTTCTGTTAAAATCTATTGCTTCTTCAAATTAAGACCAATGCTAAAATCGACTTGGCGTCGGTATTTACCAGATGTTTACATAAACTGCTGGAAAATGCCGAATGAAAAGTCGCTTGACTTACCTGCATCCAAAAAATCAAACTAGGCTGAATTTATGTTTAAAAAAAAAAAATTAAAAAATCAAATATTTAGTCAAATTGTATGAAAAATATTTTAACGAAGAAATAAAAATTAAAAAAAGAAGCAGGTGATGAAATGTAGTTTTATTATTTTTTTCCCCAAATACTAGATCAAACCGTACTTATTCCATGGAATGAATAGAATGTTCATCATGGATCTCTGTGATAATATTGTTGCATACCTTAGATTTCTCCCTCGCTTGTAGAGGGCGGTCGGGTCGTCCAGTGGATGAATTCTTTCTTCTCTGCCATGAACCACGCCATCCGATGTATGCAACAAAAGCCATGACGCACTCTGAAGACAAACTCTTTTAGATTTAATTCATTTTATTACAAGAGTTGTTATTTTAACTGGGAGTCATTCACTACGTCGAGAGAGCAAATCCTACTTTATCGTAGTTAGTTAACAATGTTTCTTAACCATTCATAGAGGGGAGGGAAAAGATTTCTCGCTCTTGTCTTCCCATAAAGGAAATATTTCCCTTAGTTTTACATCGTGAATCGCACGTCCTCTCGGTTCGCCTTCCGAATCAGACTGATTAAAAACTCGCTTCTCATGAGAACGAGTGACGTCACGGATCCTCTCTTTCCCACGCAAGGCCCGCGATGTCACAGCCTCTCACAGGTGCAGACTTACCCTTGATCTGGGGTCTCGTCACACGGTAACCTTGTCACATCTGTTAGCTGTGACTGTGAGAACAGGCCCTAATCTGCACTCGACTGCACCCGCATTAATTCGCGCAAGTCAAACCAACGATTTCCAACAGATACGTCCATTCCCATAGGGCCATTATCCAACAATGTCTCGTATCAGTGGAAAGATTTTCTGCTGGTTTCTTTACATGTACGTTGTGCACTACAACTTCCTGTTTCTCGCATTCTTGCATCGTCCACTTCCGTCATTACAAAATGTTTCCTAATCTTTATATTATAAATTCATTGCCTTTGTGCTCCTTTGCTAGAGTCTGTCGAATACCACAACCAGATTTTCATGGGTCTTCATTGTGGTTTCTTGCATGGATTTAAGAATTCCTTACCGCCCTATCAGTGAAGCCACTAATTTGACGACTGCAACCCCCTCTGCATTACCAATGTCAAAGAAGTAATGTTTTCAAAGAAAGAAGTAATGTTTTCTTGGAGTAATGTTTTCTTGGAGTGGTGTTTTCTGAGAGTAATGCTTCCCTCTCTCAGTGGAATTCCTTTCTAGGAATAATGTTTCCACTTTCACTGTGAAATTTCCTTCTATAATTAATGCATTCTGAGACAATGTAATGTATTAAGACAGCAATGTATTCTCGGAATGTAAATAATTGTCCTAATTATAGAATTATATTTGACAACTTTATTCGCCATTAAATATCCCATAGATGGTTGATATGCCGTAAACCAAACCATTAATTCCTTCAATGCTCTACTGGCTGGTGTCTATTTGTCTAGACGTAGGTGGCCAAAACATCCCAATGATCTGTTTTATTTTTGGTACTCCAGGGTTCTTATTGAGAATTCTCATTTTTCTTTATTTCTGGCATTGTCATTACAAAATCTTTCCAAGTCTTGTATTATATATTTATTGCTTTTGTGCTCCTTGAATATGACAACCAGGTTTTCCTGGGTCTTCATGGTGCTTTCTTGCATGGTTTTAAGAATTCCTTTAATGCTCTTCTGGTTATCTAATGCAACGCTTCCCGAAATTAATTTGGTTTCCCAATTCTCTATGCATTTCTTTAAATCTGTCTGAATATAAATTTTAAGCATTTTGTGTTTTGGTGCGCAAACATTTTAATTTCATCTACCTTCCAGTCAAGTATACCGGAAGTATATCGAATGATAGCTACTACTCTGGCATTGATAGCATAGATTGTATTCTGACTGTGGAGGTGCAATTTACGAATAACCCTTACTCTTCTGTTGTACTCAGCTGTAACCTGGTTTTTAATTTCCTTGTTTTTAATCTTATCTGCCTCCAATATTCCCAAGTATATGTAGCCCCTCTCACTGTCAACATTCTTAATTAAATCTTTTGAGAGTTCACGGCCATCTGAGTGGGCAAGTTTACCTCTTTTTTTTTTTTTTTATAACAAGAATAGCACATTTAGTGATGCCAAATTCCATTTGTATGTTGTCAATAAATAATCTAACCTTATTCATTAGGGGTATCAAGTTGGTTTTCATTCTTTCTAAAAAAAACCTTAAGGTCATCCATGAATAGTAAGTGGTTGACTGTAGAACGTCCATTCCCAAGTTCCTAACCTGCCTTCACATTACGTAAGAAGTGTCATCGGGATCAAACTAATGACAAAAGGAAAAAGGGGAAAGACTATCGTCTGGGGAAAATCCCTCCTGATTTTCACTTTAAATAATGCAACACCTCCTGAAGTTAAATTGCTTTCCCAATTCTTCATGCATTTCTTTAAATCTGTTTGAATGCTTTGAGCTATTCTGAAAATTTCCAAGAATTTGGTGCACCCATGAATGAGTGACCATGTCAGATGCCGCCTTATAATCCACCCACCCAATGGCAAGGTTAGTAGTTCTTTGTTTGCAGTTTCTTGAGATCATTTTATCGATCAGAAGCTGATCTTTGGTGCCACATGATCTTTATCGACGGCCTTCCTATTCCTCGGGCAGCGAATAGTTTTGTTCCAAATGACCATAGATACTTTCAGACAATATGCTGATGGAAAGTTTCCACATATCTGACAGGCAAGTGATTGGTCTAAAGTTTGTTACTTCACGCCCGTTTGTCTTATTTTTCATGATCAAGACTGTAGTGCCCTTTGTCCCAATGATCTGTTTTATTTTTCGTACTCCACGTTTCTTATTGGCTATTCTCATTTTTCTTTATTTCAATAAATATTCACTTAATAGTAAATGAAACCAAATTTTAAGTGTAATTATGAAAGCTACATCGAAGCGAGAAAACCCCTCGCACCCGTGAAGTTGTCTATTAGTTTTATTGATATACCAGATGTACCCGTGAACCGTTGGGTCATAACCATTATTTGTTCCACTTTGATTTTGTTCAAAAACTGATAAACTGTGATATATCTAAGACATTCTTCTTGCATAGCTAAAAATAAGTCTCTTTCCTTGCAGATTATATAAAAGTAAAGAGACCTTTTTTTAATCTTTATTTTTTATCTTTATTTTTTTATCTTTATTTTTTTATCTTTATTTTTTATCTTTATTTTTTATCTTTATTTTTTTATCTTTATTTTTTATCTTTATTTTTTATCTTTATTTTATCTTTTATTTTATCTTTTATTTTATCTTTTATTTTATCTTTAATTTTATCTTTAATTTTATCTTTAATTTTATCTTTAATTTTATCTTTAATTTTATCTTTAATTTTATCTTTAATTTTATCTTTTATTTTATCTTTCCATCTAATTTACATACGTGCTTACGAATACACGATCTAAATTAGTTGAAGAGTCAGACATTGAGAAACATTAGAATGGTTGAATCAACATAATGAGCGAGTTCGCGAAATATATAATGTAGATTTGTCATTTGGTGAATTAATAAATTACAACTAATTAGAACAATGAATAATTTTATCAAAGTTACATATAGCCAAGAAAATGTACGAGATCTTGTCTAATAGTTTAATCATGAGATGAATCGTTTCTTGGAAATCACCTTAAAAAAATTCAACAAAACTAGTCATGTTTACAATTTTCTTTTGGAATATTTTTTCAATTCGATTTAGGTTTCCCTTATTTTATATTTCAATAAATATTCGATTAATCATAAATAAAAAATATTTTAATATATAAGTTATGTATAGGTGAGTAATACACACACACACAAAAAAAAAACATTTATATATATGTGAAATTAAAACTGGAATCGTGGAAGACCCATAAGCTCAACGTTTCGCCCGATGTGATGTGGGCTTTTTCAAGAGCGGATAAAGTGTGCTAAAAATAAAGACGGGAAGGTCATATAGTTGGGGAATATATATAGTGGTAGGGTTTGAATGGAGGGAAATATGTAAAATGTCAGAAATAAGTGTGCAAAATGTCAGCATATAATTATACATACATATGTTTTTTTTGTGTTTTTTTTATTTTTTTTATTTAAAATATATGTATGCATAAATAAACCTGCAATTTCAAATGTACATAGTAATATAAAAAAGGAGAAACTAAAGAGAATATGGGGGGGGGGGGATATTCAGGGAATCATCCAGTGTCTAGACGTATCTTATTTTCGTTTAAGATTGTTTTAGAGAGGTTGGGGGGAGATACAGTAGAAACCGATTCTTTGTCTAATTTTGTTTGTAGAGAGGGCTATAACTGCAGATTCTATTATACGGCGTATCGACTTTTTATGTACCATCCTGATCAGAGTAGATTTGTTAAAGTCAAAGCTGTGCCCATACTCGATAGTATGAGCACATAAGGCGTTAAGCATGTTGTTTGTTTTAATTGCTCTCTTATGTTCATAAATACGCTTGTCAAGATTACGTTGCGTTTCTCCAAAGTAGAACTTATTACAGTCTCGACAAGGGATGGAGTATATGCCAGCTTTGATGTTGGGCATAATGCTGGATTTAGGTGTTTGGATTAAATTATTAATAGTAGCTGAAGTTATTTGAGCTATGTTTATTCCTAGTTAAGTTTTGTATAAATGATGTTATTATAGTTAGTAGGTAAAGCAAGGTGTTTGTTTATTATTGGGCTAGTTATATATATATATATATATATATATATATATAATTGATTTTTAATAATAATGGCGAGGGCGCCATAATTACCAAGGACGGAGAAGCCTATAATACTAAAGCGAGAAAGAAAAAAGAATAAATTATTCATTCCTTACTTTAGTAAAACGGTTAAAATATAAAAAAAATGTGAATGGGGGAGAAAAAAAAAGATGGTGGTGAAATCGAGACGTCTTTCGAGTCGACACATTTTCAAGTGTTCATATAGAAAGAAAGGTTAGAGAATCTACATAAAATCTAAAAGTGTATTTTTATGTAAAATTTACCGGGGAAGACAATGGAAGTGTTCGTGGGGGGGGGGGGTCGATAAGAGCATAACCACCTGTAAATTAGTTGAAGAGTCAGACATTGAGAAATATTAGAATGGTTGAATCAACATAATGAGCGAGTTCGAGAAATATATAGATAATGTAGATCTGTCACTTGGTGAATTAATAAATTGCAGCTAATTAGAACAATTAATAATTTTTTTAACATAACTCAATCCCAAAACTGAAGTATATTTTAGCATGTATTTTGTGATTAAAGTGTGTGTGTGTGTGTATATATATATATATATATATATAATGATAAAAATGGAAATAGTATTCCAAACGTAATGTAAATGAAAGGAGAAACTAAATTATCAGTAAAGTCATCAACGTTTCGTCTTCATCAAGAAAAGACTTCCTCAGGATGGTTTAAGAGAAATAAAAAAAAAGTTATAAACACGAGTACATTACTTGGAAATAGTCTGTATGTATAGAATGTAAAAAAAATATTTATGTTTATCTTCTGGGCGAAACATGGCCGACTAGAATAAAAAAAAAATGTGTACTACGAATACACATATATATATATATATATATATATATATATGTTTTGAGATACAAAACTTATAAATGCATTTAAAAAAGATGCGCGGAAATTTCTCAAAGGCCCTTTCGACTATCATCTCGTCAGGAGAAAATCGATAGTTTCGAAAGAAAGAGCAAACCGGGAATTGAATGTGCCAAAATTAACGATGGAGCTATTAAAAGAAGTGAATTTAATGATTTCATTAAAAAACCGATTAAAAGGCACTACGTTATGGGGGGGGGTTCAAAGTTCCCCAAAGAGATTTAGCGATCTGACAAATTCCTTCTGCCGGCACAAGGAAGGTTTGCGAATAGCGATAGACAGATTCCAATATTTTCAAATGGTTCTTGGAATCTGTGCTATGCAAGACCTCAAAACGGTCTATTTTATAGCTACTGGCACAGCTTGGGTTTTCAACCAAATGCTGGCCAATAGCAGTCCAAAGAATTAGAGGAGGGGTAACACACATACATACATACATACATATATATTTAGAAAGCCAAATAAACATCGAGTTTTTTAAATAAATCATTATTTTAACAAACTTGAATTTTCGACGCAAAGTGTCCTACTCATAAGTAGATATTTTTTTTTTTCTCCCATTTTTACTTATGTCGGTGATTAGTAATAGAAGCCCGCTCGATGTTGTTGACGGTTGGGGTTCAATGTCGTTAAGTGAAGTTACGCGCTGGCTGCGCTTCTTGAAATGATGAAAACGTAGTCCCACTCTTGAAGCATTGTTGAAATTTGAATATATTTAGAAACCCAAATATGAATTTTTTTTTTCTTGTCTCAAGCTTAAGGTTGGATGTTTCATGAATGACTTTCAACTTTTCCTGTCTGTTGCCATTTCGCTTGTGCCGCCCGCCAGGATCAGGTCGTCATCAACTGATCTTGGCCTTTTGGCTAAGATCAAAGTGTAGCATCTGTTCCGATAGGTACTGCACCCCCATAGACTGGTATTGTCTTGGCCTTCGGGGCTTGATTTACGCCTGTGTATGGGTCTGTCCTGTGCAGTTCTAGGAGGTCCAACTTCCCAGGCTTTGCCTCCCCTTTTATTGCTTACTGTCTGAGGCGCCCCTACCGGGGAATGCCGACGGGGCTACCCAGGCAATTTTTAAAGTTCCTTAAAGTACTCTTCCTCTAGAGTGCTGAAACTCCCACTTTCCGACCTTGTGTCACATTCTGCTCCGTGGGAAGTAGATAAATAGGAACTGATCATCTCCATGGCTTAAGAGGCCTACCATGTGGCTGTGGGACACGCTTTGGAGTGTTTTGGATGCCGGACGACGTGGCTTAGCCATTTGAGATGGTGTTGTGCGACATGCTTTTTCATCGAGGCCGATAGAATGAGACCGTCAATTTTCTCCATCCGATTCGCCGCAGCCAGGATAGTGTCATTCTGACGTTTCGTCGTTGACCATGTTTCACAGCGATACGGGTCAAACATGTGTTGTATGCTGCTACTCACATACACTGGGTCCCTACAGTGGGAGTAAGATAAAAACTGGCCTTGTGCCTAACTCCTGGAGAGGAGTAAATCAATACTCACATACACTGGGTCCCTGCATTTCAAAAATTGTTGACAGCTGCCTAAAGACTAATTAATTAAAGCTTTCGCAGAACAAACGTTGAGTAACTCTCATTTAGTATAAATAGTTTAGTTCTTGGCCTTTTGGCTAAGATCAACGTGTAGTATCTGTTCCAATGTATACTGCACTCCATAGACTGGTATTGTCTTGGCCTTCGGGGCTTGATTTACGCCGGTCTATGGGTCTGTCCTGTGCAGTTCTGGGAGGTCCACCCTCCCAGGCTTCGCCTCCCCTCTTTGGGGAGGAGTAAGTTTATTGCTTACTGCCTGAGGCGCCCCTACCGGGGAATGCCGACGGGGCTGCCCAGGCAATTTTTAATGGCCGAGAGTGCTCACCTCTCGGGTGCTGGCTTTTCAAATCCCACTTTCCCGACCCGACCTTGGGTCACATCTTACTTGTGGGAGTAAGATAAAACTGGCCTTGTGCCTAACTCCTGGAGAGGAGTAAATAAAAACTCTTATTTAGTATAATCAAAGATAGATGAACCCTAGTGGCGCGTTATTGATCTTATGAATGTCACGGGATTTTAAATCCCCAATGTTGGGTTTAAATCACATTTGATCTATTTAGTAATTTTATGTACTAATTATGTTGTGGAAGGTATTAACTCCTAATCCCCCCCCCCCACCAAGTAGCAACTTGCATTCCCCAACTATAGATTATTCTAGAAACTAGTTTAATAAAGTATACAGTAATACATTGAATTGTTCACAATTTGGCATTAAATGCTCCCAAAATTAATATCCCATACAACAGTTGGCTAGGAGCAAAGTGGAGTATCTGTTCTCATACTACACTTCATCTTTTCTGTCCTCGGTCAGTGAAGAAGGGAAAGGTTCTTCTAGACTGAGGAAATTTTAATTTTTGTCCCAATCCAGAGTGCCCCTTTTTGGGAGCTGGGCCTACCTTGTTTAACTCTGCCCTCATGGGGAGACAAATTTTTTCTCTTTCTCGCTTTCTCTTTCTCGCTTTCTCTTTCTCGCTTTCTCTTTCTCGCTTTCTCTTTCTCGCTTTCGCTTTCTCGCTTTCGCTTTCTCGCTTTCGCTTTCTCGCTTTCGCTTTCTCGCTTTCGCTTTCTCGCTTTCGCTTTCTCGCTTTCGCTTTCTCGCTTTCGCTTTCTCGCTTTCGCTTTCTCGCTTTCGCTTTCGCTTTCTCGCTTTCTCGCTTTCGCTTTCTCGCTTTCGCTTTCTCGCTTTCGCTTTCTCGCTTTCGCTTTCTCGCTTTCGCTTTCTCGCTTTCGCTTTCTCGCTTTCGCTTTCTCGCTTTCGCTTTCTCGCTTTCGCTTTCTCGCTTTCGCTTTCTCGCTTTCGCTTTCTCGCTTTCGCTTTCTCGCTTTCGCTTTCTCGCTTTCGCTTTCTCGCTTTCGCTTTCTCGCTTTCGCTTTCTCGCTTTCGCTTTCGCTTTCTCGCTTTCGCTTTCTCGCTTTCGCTTTCTCGCTTTCGCTTTCTCGCTCTCGCTTTCTCGCTCTCGCTTTCTCGCTCTCGCTTTCTCGCTCTCGCTTTCTCGCTCTCGCTTTCTCGCTCTCGCTTTCTCGCTCTCGCTTTCTCGCTCTCGCTTTCTCGCTCTCGCTTTCTCGCTCTCGCTTTCTCGCTCTCGCTTTCTCGCTCTCGCTTTCTCGCTCTCGCTTTCTCGCTCTCGCTTTCTCGCTCTCGCTTTCTCGCTCTCGCTTTCTCGCTCTCGCTTTCTCGCTCTCGCTTTCTCGCTCTCGCTTTCTCGCTCTCGCTTTCTCGCTCTCGCTTTCTCGCTCTCGCTTTCTCGCTCTCGCTTTCTCGCTCTCGCTTTCTCTCGCTCTCGCTTTCTCTCTTTCTCGCTTTCTCTCTTTCTCTCTTTCTCGCTTTCTCTCTTTCTCGCTTTCTCTCTTTCTCGCTTTCTCTCTTTCTCTCTTTCTCTCTTTCTCTCTTTCTCTCTTTCTCTCTTTCTCTCTTTCTCTCTTTCTCTCTTTCTCTCTTTCTCTCTTTCTCTTTTTTTTTCTTTTACTCTTTACTCTTTACTCTTTTTTTTTTTCTTTTTCACTCTTTTTTTCTTTTACTTTTTTTTTTTTTTTTTTTTTTTTTGCTTTGAATTCTGATAGTGGTCAGTCACTAGGGGATTTTGTTGGGATGTGAAACTTCGCCTTCAATGGGGCTCAATTTCACTGGATTCGGTTGAACACAATAGTAAACTTGTTTCCTCCATCAAAAAAGAAAAAAATAATGCGGTTCACAAATCGCTGAACGCGTTCTTATGAACGTGTTCAGCGGTGCGTTCACTACATAGGCATTGCTCGTTAGTTTGTTGTGCCAGTCCAAAGTTGCTGCGTGTTTCCAACACCGGTAGCAATATGTGACGTGGGGTCTGTCAGTGCTGCAACAGAAGAATTCTGGACCCCCCCCCCCCCAAAAAAAAAACTCCAGTTTAAAAACGAGTAAAAAATTCTACCCCCCTATTATTTAACTCGTAGCTAGATAAGGGCGAGATGGAATTCTACATTTTGTAAGGTATTAGATAGGGACGGGCAATGAAACTGAAAGTATTGAACGGGTTAAACTAATATAAGTGACATAAAAAAATCTTTACGTTTTTTTGTTTTTTTTTTTCAATGAAATAAATAGTTCAAATTAACGTCCATTTTTATTAATTAATAAATACCGAAAATTTCATTAAGATCGGATAATTCTCTGGTTTTTATGAATGTTTTTACTCAGAGATATTCATTTTTTTTAGTTAAAATATACAAATCACTTTCATTTTCATTGTCCGTCCCTAGTATTAAAGGAAGTGAATTTCTTTATAGCCATTTTCAAATCAAAATTTATGATGTCTGTTATTCTCAAACGGTCACCCATTCAAGTAGTGGCCAGTCTCAACAATGATTAACTTCACAGATCCGATTGGAACCAATGTTTCAACGTGATGTAGCCTTAAATTATCTATATATCGAGAGCGGGAACCGCAACGTTCTCTATAAATCTATTAAGTATGACAGAAGTGGTTTGTCTCTTTGTTTCTCCTCCCTTTTGCTCTCTTATTTTGGGGTTGAGGTTACGATGGTACTCGTTTTTTCTTTTGAATAACGGACTTGCAGATGAGGAATCAAAACAAAAGTCCGATGGTTTAGAGCCTAAGCGGCCATCTTTCTCTGGGCACGCAAATCAGACCCCAAGAAAATAAACTACCTCTGTGACGCTGAGAGGGCCAAGACTAAATGGCTGGATTATATGTACTTTCGACCGTTCGTTTTCAGCTGATCAGGCTATCCCCATTCGACCACCCGAAATAATGGCTAGCCTTATCTAATAAACATCAAAGACCCAATCCCCAGGGGGTCCCCGGCCATTATTTATGGCGAAACTCAAATGGTTTATAACCACAGAAGAGAACCTGTTTAACGAGACACCTACTTTTTTTGGTAAATTTATAGAAGTGCACCTTTCGTATTTCGACCCCTAAAAAAAAAAAAGTTTCTACTTTTTTTTGGCAAATTACATGTAAACAGCCTCAAAAAATATCTGCTAAGAAAAAATTTATGAAAATTGTTATTATTTTAGAATTTAGGAGGGGGGGGCACTTTCCTATATAAGTTATACGTAAAGTGAGCACGCATTTCTGGTCCACCGAATCTCAACTCTCGTATTTCGACCCCTAAAAAAAAAAAAAAAAGTTTCTACTTTTTTGGCAAAATTATATGTAAACAGCCTCAACAAATATCCGCTATGAAAAAAAAATAATGAAATTTGTTATTTTAGATTTTAGGAGGGGGGGGGGTCACTTTCCTATATAAGTTATACGTAAAGTGAGCACCCATTTCTTGACCACTTAGAATCGCACCCTAGCGAACACGTGTTGAAAGAAATATTCAACAAACGTTATTTTAGATTTTATGGGGGGGGGGGGGCAGGTACACATTTGGGCATTTTTTGAAACGGACAAAAACAGACTTATTCTTTTTAAATGCTTACATTTTTGGGGGTTAGGTTTAGTGTTTGGTTGGATATTCCGAAAAAAGAAACTTTTTAAAATTTTGAGAATTTTCACAAATACAATTTTTTTTTGTTAGGGTTAGTGTTGCTTTGTTCGGAATATCCAACTAAACAAAAAAATTAAGCATTTAAAAGAATAAAACTGTATAATAAATAACACATTCTTTTTTCCGCGGCATTCATTTTGCAAAACGTGACCATAAGCGCCCAAAATGCATAGAATAAAAAACAAACATTTAAAACATTAAAAAACATTAAAAAACATTTAAAAGCATTCAAAAACATTCAAAAGCATTCAAAAGCATTCAAAAACATCAAAAACATACAAATGCATTTAAAACATTTAAAACATTAAAAAACATTTAAAACATTAAAAAACATTCAAAAGCATTCAAAAGCATTCAAAAGCATTCAAAAGCATTCAAAAGCATTCAAAAGCATCAAAAACATACAAATGCATTTAAAACATTTAAAACATTAAAAAACATTTAAAACATTTAAAACATTAAAAAACATTCAAAAGCATTCAAAAGCATTCAAAAGCATTCAAAAGCATTCAAAAGCATTCAAAAGCATTCAAAAGCATCAAAAACATACAAATGCATTTAAAACATTAAAAACATTAAAAACATTTAAAACATTAAAAACATTAAAAACATTTAAAACATTTAAAACATTTAAAACATTAAAAAACATTTAAAACATTAAAAAGCATTTAAAACATTAAAAAGCATTCAAAAACATTCAAAAACAACACTAAAAACATACAAATGCATAGATTAAAAACTCTTAAAACAGAAACAAGTTTTTACTTACTTTTCTTCTTACTGACGTTTAAACACATGTACATATTAAAGCATTGATTTCTTGGAGAAAATAAAGAAAAACAAACTAGGAAAAGCTCTTATAAGTAAACGTTCGTTTATTATGAAATGTAGTTATAAATCATCGGTAACAGCCTGAGGGTCATCGACTGGTCGTGAAGGTCCTGGCTGGATGTCTTCGTCGGACTGGATGTCTTCGTCGTCTGAATCACTCGGTGGTGTGATTATGTTACGCTGCCGGTCAGACATCGGAGGGTAGAGTTTGGCCGCTTGGCAAAAAAAAATGATGCAGCAACGTGGGCTTGTTCTGAATGTCAGAAATAAACAAATACCTCGCTAGGTATTGGTGCATGTATTTGGGCCTCATGCCTGGTCGCTTCACCCATTCCTTTAGATCACGGCAAAACCTTTCTATTGTCTGGGTATGAGTTTCACCGTTTACGAAACTCTCCGAGTGATTAATTACAAAATGTTTGTAGTTCAAACCTAATGAACCAATATCTTTATAAGCCGACAATGCATCGCTGTATATAGTTGACCCTGGCTTTATGTATTTTACGATAAGAGGAAGAAGTGTCTCTTTGTTTCTTTTTTCTCCTGTGGGACTCTGTAGGGCGATGATAAATTTTCTTTTGGTTATTCTCTCTATGCCACCGAACAACCACAATTGCTTCAGTATACGGCCTCTATTGTATTTTCGTCTTACAATTAGTGTTTCGTCGATTTCAACCTCGACTCCATCGCCACCAATAGGGTCCTGGTTATTGAACCATACGTCAGTCACTTCTGCACCAAAAGACCGCCAATCTACTGAAGTATTTGGAGAAATCCTTAAACATTCCATTATTACTCTATGGTCCCGTTGTCTGCTTAAATAATGGTTTGCAAATAAGACAATTTTCCAAGGCGGAATATTTGTGTTAGCTAAAAATGAGCCTTTGAAGTCCGAAACACTGAAATTGCATTTCGTTTTCTTGGTCTTCGCCATGCGGATAAATTTTTGGCAACGCCACATTCTTTGGTCTTTTCTGTATGTACACGCGGAATTACATCGAGCGCACACGACAGTTCGGGGTAACACTCCATGCGAACACAAAAATTCAACACTCATTGTTTTCGTAAAAGTTGGCAATGCAGCTATAATAATGGAAGGAACACGATTCACAAGACATTTTGGTTTAACAAAATCAAAATATGCTTTGGGCTGAAATTAATAGAATTTCCATTTTTTATAAGTCTACCGATGGTCACTAAAATGGTGTCTAGCCAATCAAATGTTAGGGATGCTTAGGAGATGACCTTTCATTGGACAGACAAGGGGTCTAGCAACAGGAGTGACCCTTAAGAAAACAAGTAAATATTTTCCACGTGTTTTCAAATATTTTTTTCAACACGTGTTCATTAGGGTACGCTTCAAAATGCCCAAATGTGTATCTGCCCCCCCCCTCGCCCCAAATAAAATCTAAAATAACGTTTGTTGAATATTTCTTTCAACACGTGTTCGCTAGGGTGTGATTCTAAGTGGTCAAGAAATGCGTGCTCACTTTACGTATAACTTATATAGGAAAGTGACCCCCCCCCCTCCTAACATCTAAAATAACAAATTTCATAATTGTTTTTCATAGCGGATATTTGTTGAGGCTGTTTACATGTGATTTGCCCAAAAAAATAGAAGCTTTTCTTTTTTAGGGGTCGAAATACGAAAGGTGCACTTCTATAAATTTACCCTTTTTTTTTTACCCTAAATTGGGATCTGCGCAACGAGATGTCTGTTTACATTAGTTTTAAATTTCTGCATGTCAGTACTGTCGGGGAAACGAGGGGCAGGGAGGGAGTTCCAGAGGCCAGCAGCACGAGGAAAGAAGCTATTTGAGTAGAAGGCTCTCCGGCATTTGGGGACTTCCACAGTGAATGAATGAGATTTAGTTGATTGTCGAGTTGGTCTAGTGAATTTATGTCGAGGGGGCACCAGAGTAGCCAATTCATCAGAGCATAATCCATTGAAGTATTTATTTGTATGCATACATACAAATGTGGCACAAGGCCGAACATGGGGTATGCAAATGTCGCCATTTCCCTGTGTTTGCACACGTGGTAAGCTATGCGAAGAATGTCGAATCTCGACACTTGGCATTCCCAAGCCGCCTTCATTCATGAAGATAACAGATCTTGTGATTAGCCTTTTTTGTACCACAAAAACTCAAATACGGCCGTTTCTAGTTGGACTAGAAAGGAACAAGAGTGGCAGTACTTGCAGATGAGGGAGTAGGTGTATGATTTACGCACCTCGGCGCTACCTACGAGACCATAGAGCGGCTACTCTGCGGCTGCCAGTACCTCCAACCAATTTCATTTTAACTGGAGGTCAGCATCATACCAGACATCGAGTATCTTGCACGACTCCAACTATTCGAAAAAGAGGCTTTGTAGAGAACTCAAGACACATTCGAAGCAAAATAGCAATTTTCAACTGTTGATTTGATTGGCAAATGAATGTAAATCAGAAATTTAACCACCGTATTTGGTTTTATTTGGGAAAAATTATTTTCCTTTCAATGAATGACCTAATTACGTCTAGAGGGTAGCAATTATCGGACAAAGTATTTGTAATGGTTCTTATTTCTTCGTCGAATTTTGATTGAACAAATCATAAGGGCTCCGTGTGTTTTAGGATCCAAATTAAGTTTAACTTTCCTTTTGCTTGGACAAAATGAATCCAGCAAGTACAGGGTGGGCCAAAATAAGGGTCCTATCTTTAAATTTGAATAACTTCCACAAAATAAAGGTTAAACTCACCAAACTTTATGTGTGTGTAGACTGACCCTTCCGAGATTTTTTGAAATAAACAAAACAAATTTTAGCCGAAAAACACTTCTTAAAACTTACAAAAACTAAAGTATTGTTTTTTACACTGTTTTGAGTTTTTTAAACAAAAATAATGTTTTCTAAATGAGGGTACGTTCCTTAGGGCTAATACGGCTCATGCTTGCTTCGGAAGGGGTCCTTTACTTATTCTAAAAAAAAAAAAATCAATAAATAAAAAAGTTATGAATTTTTAAAAATAGGACCCTTATTTTTGCCCACCCTGTATATAGTCCCGTAAACATAGGTTTATAGTAAAGGGATGTAAGGTAACTCGATGGG
The DNA here is from genome assembly GCA_963556195.1 of Sepiola atlantica. Taxonomy (NCBI): domain Eukaryota; kingdom Metazoa; phylum Mollusca; class Cephalopoda; order Sepiida; family Sepiolidae; genus Sepiola; species Sepiola atlantica. The sequence goes on from OY744552.1 coordinate 11,951,059, forward strand.
GTTTTCTGAACGAGTCCATGCAAAGCTTTCACAAAAATAAATGCGGCACTCTCTCTCATACACAGCAAGAGCGCCCCCTCTTAACCGCAAGGGAAGGACTCGTGCCACTTCGTTAAATTTGCACAATTCACAAACAAGTTCCACCTGTTCTATCCATTCTACTATCGGGAGATCAATGACAGTCCCACTAAACTCTTGAATCCATCGAATGTCGAACTGCTTGCTTGTCATATAAACGCCGAAATAGCTTGAACGAGTCAATGCAAAGCTTTCACAAAAATAAATGCGGCACTTCTTCCGTTCGCGCTCACCTCCCAACGAAATCTCTCAATCACGTTTTTTTTCGTGCTTGTAACATCTTGAATATGCAAATGAGCACGCCAAAGCCGCCCGCCGCCGTTTCTTTTTTAAAAGAAATTAAATTCAACTTTTCGTGAATGGGCGTTAACGGGTTCGCGCATGCAGCTATCCTCCGCACAAGCAGCAAACCAAGCGTCTTTTCTTCGACCGCTGCGGACAAGCGTCTTGGTCCATGGCCTCTCCTGCGCTGCGCTACATTTCCTTTACGAATGCATCGAGAAAAGCTAAAGTGAAATTGCGCTCTTTCATAAGTATATTTTAATGCGGGATGCATGCTATTGAGTTAGAATTTATTTGCTTCGTTTTATTATTGAAGAGGCAAAATTTGTCATCTAATTAACAAATTAACAGTTTAATGATTCCTTCTCATAGAAACCCACAAAAATATTTGCCATTGTTGGTCCCAGGACTGAGCCCATGGATACACCGTCTATTTGCCTATACATTACATCGTTAAAACTGAGTTAAACAGACGTAGTGGCAAATTTCATAAACTTAACGAATATGCTTTCAGGAAGAGATGGAGGGAGGGGAGATTACTGGCTACGATTTAAAAAAAAAAAAGAAAAAAAAAAAAATGAGCACAGATATCTATTGTTTCCAAAAATAGGAACACAAGTAAATAGGTTGCTAATATCGTAAGAACACATACATTTATTAGTCACTTTAGAAAAAATAAAATGAATCTTTTAAGCAGTATTTACTATAGTACTTCAATACTGGCTGTAAAATATTAAAGATCCATTTTGCAACCTTCTGCTGTGATGACCCTACCATAGAGAGAATGGGCCTTACTGGGATATCCACTAAATGAGTTTTGCGGAAAGCCATGTAAATGGATAATCCGAGACTCTGATCTTACTGGTGATATCAGAAGGGAGTACACTGCTTTTCACCCAATTAACGAATTGTTGTTGGAAATTAGTTTCAACGGTCTGGTGTTACCAGATCAGGCTGTCTGAAGACACTGGCTTGAGTTTAAATGCACCAAACATTGATGTTATTGTTTTTTTTCCTTTCGCTTTGCAAAACTAAATGATGTTTTGCAAAACTAAAATCAAGAACATTTTTCCCCTACAAAACAACCAAACGAAACACCATGAATAAATATTTAAAGATATAAAGAACTTGAAGCATAAGAAATTTTACCAAAATGACCTGATCCGGCATGAAATTACCTGAAAAGGGTTGATATGCCATAAAACAAAACAACCAAATCAAATTCCATGAATAAATATTTGAATATATAAAGAACTTGAAGCATAACATTTTTTACCAAAATGACCGGATTCGTCATTAAATAACCTGAAAAGGGTTGATATGCCATAAAACAAAACAACAAAATCAAACTCCATGAATAAATATTTGAATATATAAAGAACTTGAAGCATAACATTTTTTACCAAAATGACCGGATTCGGCATTAAATAACCTGAAAAGGGTTGATATGCCATAAAACAAAACAACCAAATCAAACTCCATGAATAAATATTTGAATATATAAAGAACTTGAAGCATAAAAACTTTTACCAAAATGACCGGATTCGTCATTAAATAACCTGAAAAGGGTTGATATGCCATAAAACAAAACAACCAAATCAAACTCCATGAATAAATATTTGAATATATAAAGAACTTGAAGCATAAAATTTTTTACCAAAATGACCGGATTCGGCATTAAATAACCTGAAAAGGGTTGATATGCCATAAAACAAAACTAGTTTCTAAAGCAGCTGTTGTATCATGAGTGCCGACAGGGCCCAATTTGTAATTTTTCTATGTTTAATATTACCATTTTTGTCGACGTAATCTTTGATTTAGTACGACAACCCCTGAACCATTTACGTGGTCCTTCCTGCAAGAATACCCACACCAGAATCAAGCCTGTCAAAAGTTATACCCTTCTGATTCATACAAATTAATACGTGACGGTGATAAAGTGGATAACATCGCACACTGACGACGTGGGTGTGCCCAAGTTTGAATCCAGTTGATTCCATAATACCACTTTCACTTAGGGATGTTGGCAACCTTCATGTGGTCCTTCTGGTAAGAATGCTGTCAACAATTTACTTACATATACTTCAATTATTTGATTAAATCCAATTTTTGAAAATGATGTTGAATTCCATCAAATTTTGAAACTGGTCGTTTTTGTCACTGGTGATACCAGATCAGGCTGCCCTGTGGCTCCCTGAGACGAAATTCACCTACATTGACGTTTTTGTTTTTCTTCTTTTTTTTTTTTTGTAAAACTTAATTATGTTCTACAAAACCAAAAACAAAAACAGCCCCTCTCCCTTTCTCCCTCCCCTTTTTTATTTTATTTTTAGAACTTGAAGCATAAATCTTTTACTATAATGACCAGATTCGGCATTAAATAACCCAAAAAGGGTTGATATGCCGTAAAACAAAACTACCAAACCAAAAACGATGATTAAACATTTGAAGATATAAAGAACTTGAAGCATAAAAACTTTTACGATAATGACCAGATTCGGCATTAAATAACCCAAAAAGGGTTGATATGCCGTAAAACAAAACTACCAAACCAAAAACGATGATTAAACATTTGAAGATATAAAGAACTTGAAGCATAAAAACTATTACTATAATGACCAGATTCGGCATTAAATAACCCAAAAAGGGTTGATATGCCGTAAAACAAAACTACCAAACCGTTTTTGTCAATGTATCGAACGGCTTTCGTCAAGTATAACTTGAATAAAATCGATTTTCAAATAGTCACTGTCTATATCGACGTATTGCTGTCTGAAACTGATACTTGATCTTTCGAGTAATAAAACACCTTTTTGCTGACTTCCATTAAACTAGTCTTGAATGTCTGGCAAAGCTCACTGGTTACATATGTCTATATGTATAAATACTTTGATTCCAGCATCTATCGTGTCATGCTCTGAATAATACGGTTGGAATAAACTTACAGATACCAATCTGATTCTTCAAAAGATCAAAACCTTATTTCTCCTCATGTTTCGGAACTTTTGAGATGAGGGTTGATAATTTGTAGAATTCAAATAAAGATTCCTGAGTCTGACAGGGTACACCTGAAGAAGGTCGGAGGTAACATCGTCTCAAACGTTGTGATAAAAACACCCAAGATGAGAACAGTAGTCCGAATATATCAAAGACTACTTATTTCTCCTTTTTTTTTTCTCCCCAAATAGATACTAGAAGGCGGTGGCTGAGGGTCAAAAAGATTACCAATGCCAAAGAGTAATGTTTTCCAAGAGTAATGTTTTCAAAGAGTATGCTTCTCTTTCTCAGAATTTCTTTCTAGAAGTCATGTTCTTATTTTCACTGAAATTTCCTTCTAGAAGTCATGTTCTTATTTTCACTGAAATTTCCTTCTAGAAGTCATGTTCTTATTTTCACTGAAATTTCCTTCTAGAAGTCATGTTCTTATTTTCACTGAAATTTCCTTCTAGAAGTCATGTTCTTATTTTCACTGAAATTTCCTTCTAGAAGTCATGTTCTTATTTTCACTGAAATTTCCTTCTAGAAGTCATGTTCTTATTTTCACTGAAATTTCCTTCTAGAAGTCATGTTCTTATTTTCACTGAAATTTCCTTCTAGAAGTCATGTTCTTATTTTCACTGAAATTCCCTTCTAGAAGTCATGTTCTTATTTTCACTGAAATTCCCTTCTAGAAGTCATGTTCTTATTTTCACTGAAATTCCCTTCTAGAAGTCATGTTCTTATTTTCACTGAAATTCCCTTCTAGAAGTCATGTTCTTATTTTCACTGAAATTCCCTTCTAGAAGTCATGTTCTTATTTTCACTGAAATTCCCTTCTAGAAGTAATGTTCTTATTTTCACTGAAATTTCCTTCTAGAAGTCATGTTCTTATTTTCACTGAAATTTCCTTCTAGAAGTCATGTTCTTATTTTCACTGAAATTTCCTTCTAGAAGTCATGTTCTTATTTTCACTGAAATTTCCTTCTAGAAGTCATGTTCTTATTTTCACTGAAATTTCCTTCTAGAAGTAATGTAATGTTCTTATTTTCACTGAGACCAAGGCTATAGGTCGGAGGAAAACAGTCAGCAGGAAGAGTTCCACAAGCCTGCATCTCTTTGAAAGAAGCTACTGGGCCAGAAAGCTGTATTATAATGAGGTATCAAAACAGTGAATTGATGGAGACACTAGACCAATGAGTCAAACGAGCTGGAACAAAGGAAGCAGTTCAAATTTCGTAAGTCTTTAAAGCCAATTATCTTCAATCGTGGTCGCAAATTTAACTTTCCACTAATCCGTAAGAAAAATCGCACTGTTAATCAAAAAATGGCCTTTTATTTCCAAGATAAGACTTCTGAAGAAGGATATAAAAAAAAAAAATTAACATCTCAAACGGCTTTAACTCATTTTCTCTACTCTTAATTATCAGCAGCATTTCTCCCATCCTGAGGTAAGCGATATGTTATTTTAATTTTCAATAGTTCACTTTTTTTTTTCTTTTTTTTTTTTACCCGCTAACCCGACTACTGATGTACTGGATAACATCGGGTCTCTCGTTAGTACCACGGCTTCAGACTAACCCTAACCTTCTTTGGTTTGTAACACTTTTTCTGTGGCCTTTTCAACAGTTGAAGCACCTCAGTTGAGGTGCTGGACATGTTTATCATCTCGGTCCCATGGGATATGACATCTTTGCTGCAAAATTGTCATGCCATCCTTCGTGAAAGTTTTAGAGTATCGTCACACTAGAGCCACTTTCTCCGTTTTGACTTAGAACTGTTAAATGTCGTAACTGGGGTTGAACTGCTGCTATGTTGGTGGTTTATTTGTCCGTTGACTAATGAAGCTTCTGAATTTTTGTTACAGCATAGTGGTATTAGCTGCGGCTCAGTACGTCAGGTTAGTGTTTGGTATTAGCAAATCCTGATACAAGTTGACCAGTCGCTATATCTTCTGAATAACTGGTTTCAACTTTTATTTTATCAGCAAGCCACAAATTTGCAGAACTGCACCTTTCTAGACAACGTGACTCTCCCCCCCCCCCGACCCACTTCCTCCATGATCTCATGTTGTTCAATGTCTTTCCATGTACGTCATTGTGTTGGCCCTTAGCAGCAACGAGTCGTAGTTTACCAAAGTTATATTGAACGTGTCTGTCGCCACCAAATCAAACAACCTATTCAAATTGGCAAAACCTGCAGCTTTTAGCTCGTCTGATTTGAACTAAGTTTGTAAGTCGATATTTCTTTGTATTGATCCTGCCATTAACCTGCAAACAGTGTTGAATCGCTGTCTGAACACTTTTCAAGGCTCAGCATGACTTTGATCTAATGAAAACCGGTGTCAATGGGATTATGCTTTGTTAGATTACAAAAGTTGAGCCTTGTTGGTAACACGTTGTATTGTGGAGGACGGAAACACCTCCCTGCAAAAACTGTCATCTCCCCTGATTTTTTGGTAGTAAGAGGTTATTTGAACCATTTTTAAGAATAAACTAGACGACCGGTTGGGCCAACGTTGGTACATCGTACATTAGTTTATACATTTAGTACCTTTTTTAAATCGATTCTGAAGGTAAATAAATATTTAAAAAATACATTTATTTATTCAAACTTTATGGAACAAGTATTAGATTTTAAAGTGTATGAGTATTAGCAATATTTTTTTACACATTTCCCATTATTAACAAAAAATTAAACATTTTGCTGCCATTTACCTCATCTCAATCTATATAATACTAAATTTTTTTTTTTTTCTTTTTTTTCTTTTTTTTTCTTTTTTTTCTTTTTTTTTCTTTTTTTTTCTTTTTTTTCTTTTTTTTCTTTTTCTTTTTTTTTCTTTTTCTTTTTTTTTTCTTTTTTTTTTCTTTTTTAATTTTTTTTATTTTTTTTTTTTTTTTTTTTTTTTGATAAAAATGAAAGTATACTGCCCCGTACAAGGATTGAACTCACAAGGATTGAGACATTTTATGACTTCGGACCACTTGTGAATTTAATCTCATAGAAACTTCCTATATCGGAAGAACCCATTTCAACCCGCTCAGAGTGAATACGGCACTGAGCAGGTTCAATAGTGGATTTTTCCAGATTTTTGTGTGACCGACTTTGGCCATTCTGTCAACGAGGCTCATTGGCTGCTTTGTTACATTAGAATTCGAACTAACTTTGATCCCGTCGTCAGGGGTCAAAGTGGGGGTTAGGGGTCAGGGGTCATGCTCAACGTTAGCACGGGTCCTAATGTAACAAAGTACCACTCATTGTACTCCTTCTGTAGTTCCACTGGACAAGTAACCATTGAAGATTTATGGCATCTTGAATCAACATTAGCCTCAAAGAATCTGAAAGTCTTGCTCTTTTGTTTATAGTGCCTCCCCTCCCCCATAGCAGTTTCGTTGGTCTGTCATGCTTAAGTTTGAAATAGCATTTTTGTTGGTCTGTCACGCTTAAGTTGGAGATATTATAGCAGTACAGGAACCGATTCTTCAATTCCAGTAAATTATCCGGACGAAGCAACAAAGATCTAATCTCACCACTTTGTATATGAGATGCATATTATATATTTTCTTGTAAAAGTGTTCAACTACTTCAGGACGGGCGTGGGTGTGTTTTATGATTATTTAAAATTTATCCAATGACCAAAATCCAGTCTTTACTCATATCATTTATTTTTGCAATGGCAGAATTGACGATTAGAACGTGCAATACGCTACAATTAAATACAATTACACGCTGCTCTTCAGAAACCAAAATAAAAGCATTTATAAAGATGTTATATCATGCAGAAACTTCATGGAAATGAAAAAAAAAAAAGCAGACAACACTCACGCATGATCCTGTCTCCCGATAATAGGATGACAAAAATTCAAATCAAGCCGCCATTTTGAATCTATCGTGGGTGTTGGTGTTCACTTAAAAAAAAATATTACTTGAAGGTCAAAATCTAGCCAACGATAAGTGTTGGATGGATAGATTCCGACCCAGAAAACAGCAATTCTTCCCCCTTTGTCAGAAACATCACTCATGGAATGTGAAGACTAAAGGACAAAATAAGGCAAGCGGGAGTTACGAGGTTGTCGAAAGTAAACCCAAGGTCCACTTTCTACTCTCCTGTGTGTGTATACATTATACAGGTTTGATTTAAGAGAAGCAAAAGCCTGTTTATTCATTTTTATCCTTTCTTTTCTCCCACTGGTATAGCAGCGAGCTAGTGCTCCAGGGCACAAAGGAACTCTCTATATTTGCTTGCATGAGTGACCTTCAGGCACGTGAGGATGGTGGTACAATGAATTAAAAACTGGTGAATTTATGAAAGATTGTGTAACATATATATATAACTATCCACGGACCTGTTTCTCCATTTACGGCTCATCACATACATAGTCAAGTGAAGAATTCATATCGTGTTGGCTCTTTTGCGCAGGGTGATGTCCTTAATCTTCACGCGCGCCTGTAGGGAGCGACCCTTGAAACAAAGGCACATTGTTTAGTGGTGTGCTTTCTTTGGGACGCATCTGCTTCGTCGGTGGTAGGCATCTCGGGCTTGGGCTCGGTGCTTTTGTCAGCGGAGATCCTGTTCTGTCCTTTGATTGGGCTTCACGTAACCCCGGCACAGGGAGGAGGTTGCTGATTGGACAAAGCTTGTCTTCAACCATCTCATGGATGTTTAGTTACTCAGATTTTTAAAGGTTGGACCATAGTTTTCTGCAATTCCTCCATTTTTTTTAAAATATTTTTTTTTGTTTTTTCCTCAGGCAACCTTTGTATAAAAGAAATTGTAACTTTTTATTAAAAAAAAAATACGTACAGTCCAAATATAATGGAAACAAAAATATATTTTCTTCTCAAATCCTTTCAAAAAAAAGGCCACTGGTGATACCAGATCAGGCTGCCCTGTGGCTCCCTGAGACGAAATTCACCTACATTGACTTTTTTTTTTTTTTTTTTTTTTTTTTTTTTTTTGTAAAACTTAATTATGTTCTACAAAACCAAAAACAAAAACAACAGCCCCTCTCCCTTTCTCCCTCCCCTTTTTTATTTTATTTTTAGAACTTGAAGCATAAATCTTTTACTATAATGACCGGATTCGGCATTAGATGGCCCGAAAAGGGTTGATATGCCGTAAAACAAAACTACCAAACCAAAAACGATGATTAAACATTTGAAGATATAAAGAACTTGAAGCATAAAAACTTTTACTATAATGACCAGATTCGGCATTAAATAACCCAAAAAGGGTTGATATGCCGTAAAACAAAACTACCAAACCAAAAAAGGTCAAATTGGAAGAAAAAAATGTTCTTACTTGAGAAGCTTTTTCTTGTGTCTTTGTTACCATCGAAGGTTTAAACTCCATAGTTCGGAAAAAAAATCTTTTTTTTTTTTTTTTTTTTTTTTTACGTGAGTCCTGATTGAAGATAGTCAATTTGTTATGTACTAACAAACTGGATTTTAAATCGTAATCTGTCGTCACCAATTTGTTATATCATAAGAATGACAATAAGTAAATAAGAAAGCCAATGAATATGAAATTGTACTTCTTGCTTGTTTAACCATTGAAGAGAACACATCTGTTAAGATGCAAAAGGCTCATAAACGGACAGATGAGCACAACTACGTGTGTGAATGTAAAATTCAAATCTGCTAAGAGCTGCACTTCCTTTGGAAGCGGTCCTGGGTATGACCTTAAAAGACATCCAGTGGTGAGGCCTCCACTTTGGAGCTGTGGGGAATGTGGAGTTGCCCCTTAGTTATGATTGCTCCCGGGTCCACTCTGATCCGGAGTGGTAATACCTGTAAGGCCCCCATCTATGGATCAAATAGAACCTACTGGCACTACCAGATCAGGCTGTCTGAAGTTATTGACTTCCTAGCTCAAAATCCACCAAACATTGATTTTTTTTCTTTGCAAAAATCAATCATGTTCTGCAAAAACAAAAACAATTCCTCCTCCTCTTTCCCTCCCTCCCCCCCCCCTTTCACTCAACCAAACACCATGAATAGATACTTGAACATATAAAGAAGTTGAAGCATAAAAACTTTTACCAAAATAACCGGATTCGGCATTAAATAACCAGAAAAGGGTTGATATGCCGTAAAACAACTCAACTCCTTTGGAAGCATGAGCTGCATCAATCCACAGCACAACTGCATGTGTGCGTAGCATTTCTTTGTAATATTTAATGAAATGTATATTAAACTTGTTTCTGTATATCTTTTGATCCTTTCTAAGGTCCTTATTAGTTTTCTGGTTTTGAGCTGGAACTGGCTGATGTATTTGCCGTATTTGTTTTTAAGTCTTAATACTTTCCGATCAGATATTTAATTGCTTTCCACTGCAGCAATGTGACATGGTCGAAAGGTGGGGGAAAAGTCAAGCCAGCGCCCCCTAAAGCACTCTGGCCTAGCAAAAATAGCCTGGGCAGCCCCGTCGGCATTCCTGTCAGGGCGCCTCAGGCAGTAAGCAATGAACTTACTCTATCCCAAAGAGGGGAGGCAAGGCCTGGGAGGGTGCATCTCTTCGGACAACCCAGGACAGTATACCTCAGCCCGGCAGATAAAAGGCCACCGAAATGGTCCAGTTCCTGCCGGACTGATTGTCGAGAACGAGTCCTCGACTGATATTATTCATCCCGAAGTCCTCAATCACACAAAGTTAAAGAAGGACTGACCGGATCTGAATCCGAATCCATCTTCAGGGGTTGTTATCAAATAAAGAACATGTATTTTTAAATATTTACTTTTAGCGGGAAATGTATTAATAAGGTATTTGTATTTAAAGCGTTTTAGGATGTTTTTACTATTATCGAAAATTAATTTTGTTAATAGATGGCGTTTTAGTTTTCATGTGCACGCTCTTAAGTTAACAAGTTAAAACCATCATTACGAAATCAGAAATCCCTCCGAAGATTAAATGAACTTACTCCATCCCAAAGAGGAGAGGCAAAGCCTGGGAGGATTAGATTTTACGAGCAGCGGCACCAATATTGCATCACGTCAAAGGCAGCCAGTAATAGAATATTTATTTCCTTTTTGTCGCAAAGTAAAGCAACACGTTGACCTATTCAAAGACAACATGGGAAGTTGAGGGTTGCAACAACAAAAAAAATCACTGTTGCGGCTTGTTCGCCGAATAAAACTAGTACCGCCTTCTCTCCCCCCCCCCTCTCTGGTGTATTTTAACAATGAGGGCTGTTCCAGGATACCATGTGACTATAAAAGTGCGTGGTATTTTCTTTCAAAACTTGTCGCCTAAAAATATTAATTTTTACAAGTTGGCCATGTCCAAGCACATGTATAGACAATACTCTTTCTCTGAAATTAAGTCATTTAATTAGAAAAAAAAACAATGATTAGTGAATTAATGAGATGTCATTTTGGTAATTAATATGTAAATTTAGTAGGCTGATAATGTTTTTGTGCATTCTACATATATTAGAAAAATAAAGATTTTTTTTGTATATTAAATTAGGATTTTAATGTCACTGTCAATGCGATAAATTGCTCAAATTATAGACTAGACACTCCTGCTATATATATATATATATATATATATATATATAAAATGCAGACGTTGTTAGATGAAACAACATTTTTTTTGTTTGGGGGGGGGGGATAATTTACGATGACAAAATAATGAAATGACTGACTTGTATAAATGAACCGAAATGCCTTATGGCGGGATATAATTTCGTAATGAAATTTATGCTCGTTGATATTTTTGCTTGACCACGATTTGTGTTTTTGTTGGTAAGGGGAGAAACCTTATTCTTGTGAAATTTGTAGTAAATTGTTTTTTTACAAGTGATAATGTAAAAGTACACATGCGAACACACTCATAGGGAAATCAAGTGTTAGCCTAAAGAGTAGGCCCCTTGATCTCTTTAGATAAACTAAATTAAAATGAAAAAAAAAGGTGAGTTTGAATTACCTACTAGACACTATCCTCGAGTATCTTCGGTCTCTCTGTAGAAGGGTTTGTCAGGACAACCTGACATGAGGATACTTACCCCTACAAGTAAACCCTGACCAAATATTCAAAATTACATAGTATCTGCAGCACAAATAAGATCCCCTCATACGAGGAATAGTGCATCTTCTCCTAGTGATGTTACCACAAGTAACAGCACGTAGCTGGATACTCCACCAGACTAGATGAATTATTGTCCTGGAATCCGGTAAGACCAACAGACTAAAAGATATACTATGACATACTTTACTGGTCAGTTGGGAGAGAAGAAATTTATTATTAACTTTTTTACTAACTCAATGTTTGAGAAATAAAGGAGAATTTTAATAGAATATTCTGGTATCTATGTATCTCATATAGAGATCAAGTGTTAGCCCCAGGAAGGGGCCCCTTGATTTCTGAGAACTTCGACTGAAGTAAAATTAAACATTAGGGAGAAACCTTTGTTTATGAATTTTGATGTTCAGCCTGATAAGTTCCGGAAGTAAATTGACATGGAAAAAAAAAAAAAAATCACTTTCCCACCAAAATGACAATTGGAAAAAAAAAAAAAAAATCACTCTTTCCCGCCAAAATGACAATGTAAAAAAAAAAAAAATATTCATAAATAGAACTCTAAAAACAATCACTGATTTACCAAATAACAAATACTGAATTAATGAGATGTCATTTCTCAAATCAATATGCAAATTAGTGAGGCCGATTACTTCTATTGCATAAAATACCCAAACATTGATGTTTTATTTTTTTGTTCTCTTTGTAAAACTCAATCATGCTGAGTAGAAAATACTGTTAGCTCAATGGTAAGGAAGTTTATTTGGCACATCAAAGGTCATAAGTAATTTTTTAATGATTTGGTGCCATTATTTTGACTCTACTAGTGACTGTTGAGTCAGCTTCTTCCAATGAATTCATGGAGTCTCTAATGAGGGTCGGCTGACCAAGCACAGCCAATCTTAACTCCATCGGCGAACACGATAGATATCGGGGTTTTTTTTTTTTATGTGAATTGACCTGAAAAGAGTTTGAAAGACTCTTTTTGACTGAAAATGCAAATTTTCTATCCACAACCCCCCCTCCAAAAAAAATATGCGTAAATAGAAATCTGCGTCATAATAAAATAGTCATTGATTTAGAAAGAATAACAAATGGTGAATTAATGAGAAGTCACTTCTCAAATCAATATGCAAATTAACTAGTTCGATTATGATAATCGCTTGTACGTTCTGACTATATTAGAAACCTGAAGATCTATTTTTTTTCATCGGTCACACGATTATTGTGCGGGATTGGGGGGTCAATATCCCCCCCAGTGCCCCCCCCCCTCAAGAAAGTAGGCTAGCTGCACGCAGATCTCTCCTTTTATCGATCCTGAGGTCTGTCAGCGTTTAAGAGCCTCCAGTCTCTGTGGTCTGTCAGCTCCCATCAAGACAATTTTGGCCAGTAGACACAGACATATCGATCGATCGATAGGTAGATAGAAGTTTTCCAATGCTATATATACGACCTCTGTTAGGTAAGTAATGAGTTTATTACTAACTTTTTTTCTGTTCATTGGTTGCGTATGAAAATTTGTACACGTGTACAACTTATCTCAATAGTGCTGGTTACATAGAGTTTGTACGTGATTGTCGTACGAAGTGGCGAAATTTGAGGAAAGATCCAATTAATCTCCGTGCTGTTAAATGGCAACATGACAATGCACGCTATCATGTTTCACGTGAGACCAGTTCATTTTTCGAAAGTCGAGGAATTGTTGCATTGAAGCAGAGCCCCTATTCACCTGATCTCAACATATGCGACCGCTGGTTGTTCCATAAACTGAAGACAGAACTACGGAAAACTACATTTCATAATTCCGAGGAGGTGAAGATTGAGGCGCTGCGAGTGCTAAGAGACATTCCAGAAGATGAATATCATGAGCAAGTAGAAAAATGATGACGTCATTGTGAGCGTGTAATTAATGAACATGATGGTTATATTACTGATTGATACATTTTTTTTTTCATGTTAATTTTGATAATATAATTTTCATATTACGATTCTCAGAACTTATCTAACAGAGTATTATATACGACCACTGTTTATAGATTTCTAAATAATAACGTTATTATTTAGAAACCTATTCTTAACAGGGGAGGCGTCTAGATAACATTCGTAAGTCCAAGTGACAGTGTTGCAAAATCATACATACAAAAAAAACGTACTGAATATATCTCCCACAGGGAAGAAAATGTAATTAATAATTTTGGTTAACTATGCTACAAGGTGTTGGAAATGGGATCATTTTACGTAAAATTTATGTGCGAAGTTGATCCCCCGCTCTAATTTCTAAAATGTCTTTTGTATCTATTATTCCTTTTTTCTGGGTATTTAGTGCTTACGCATAATCGCCTGAAAAAATAGAATTTTATGGGGAGGGGGTCCGAAGTTGTTACCCAAAAAAACTTGTAATACCACCCAAAAACCACATGATTGGAGAAGGGATTGATTCTTAAAATTACCATTTTTTTTTTTTATTTATTTATTTATTTTTTTTTTATTATATCACTGAAATGTATATCTGTTGTGGTTGCAAGGTTGAACAATAATTAGTGAGGAATACAATGAAGACGCAAACAACAAGGAGAATGCAATAATAAGTGTATTAAAGAAAATGTATAGTTACAGTATGTACAAATGAAGGTGTCGAGTCAGAGAGTCTTGGTGGGAGCACATGTACGCTCTTCGGCGTCACTTCCGGTGGCATTTAGGTAACACACACTAAGGCCAACCTAGGCTTGCCATTTATAGTGTAACGTTATTCGTATATGCAAATGAGTGGTTGCCACCACAACAATATCCTTTAGTTATTTAAAAAAAAAAATTTTTATGTAAAACAAAAATAAGTTTCGTTCTAGGTATATTTCAGTTACCGTGTAAGGAAAGGCTGGTAGAAATTTACACAAAAGGATACAGTTGTGGATTGATCACCCATGGACCATTTTGGAGATAAGAGTGATCTCCCTTGATTTGAGGTTTGGACTCTGTAGCTAGAGCCTGATAGAAAGGGGAGCTCTTCGATCTCTAAGAGGAAAAGAGATTGCGTTGGTGTATCGATGATAGAGACGAACGTGGAGAGCTTTGACAACAGTGGCGCCGCACTTGTTCAAATTCACCTTAAATTGCTGCGTTGTTGGTGCATTTATTACCTCTCTTGGGAGATTATTCCACGGTCCAGGGATCCTGATTGAGAAGGCGTCCCTACTCTGGTTCAATCAAAATCGGCGGTGAAATAGTTTCTTGTGGTGTCTGCATAGACCTTTCTTGTGCAGGAGTGAATAATAGATCCTGAGATATATCGTAATGACCATTGAAGAGATTGTAGGCCAAAATGAGATCACCACGTAATCGTCGGCGCTCAAGGGAGAAAAGGTTAAGTTTTTTGAGTCTGATTTCATAGGATACATCCCATAGACCCTGCACAACTCGAGTAACCAGTCTTAGAACTCTTTCCAGATGCTGAATATCACATATCAGATATGGAGCAGAGGTCTGGACACCATACTCTAACAGTGGTCCGACGAGACATAAAGTGGTAGAAATATTTCCGGTTTGAGTTTGCAGAATGAACGTCGAATGAGAAATAGGAGTTTGATCCATGAAAATTTCGCATGACGCTAGACACGTAGAGGAAGAAAGGAAACATTGTTTTTGTTATGGTGTAACAACTAGTTCCTGCTGTGAATGTCTTACAAGGAGAAACCAAAAACTGGAGCTCAGTCGAGCACCTTCCATAAAAATAACGATAGACTAACAATGTCTTGATTATCTTGGGGGGGGGGGGGGGGTTATAGTAAGTGAAGGAGAAATCCTTCTAGACTGAAACAATTTTTATTTTTGTCCCAATCCAGAATGCCCCTTCTTGGGCACTGGATTTTTCCTCATATTAAAAACCAACCTTGTCTTACTCTGCCCTCGTGGGGAGACAAGTAAAGAGACACATATACACACACGGACCTTTTAAGGCTCTCTTCATGATTGAATGTTGACAAACATGTCTCGCCAAGTTATTCTCTCCTTGGCCACCTGTCACCGGCTGAAGTATAGTTCCCTCCCAGGCTTTACCTTCTTTCAGAGAAAGGGTTAGTTTTGGGCTA
This sequence comes from Sepiola atlantica, assembly GCA_963556195.1. NCBI lineage: Eukaryota > Metazoa > Mollusca > Cephalopoda > Sepiida > Sepiolidae > Sepiola > Sepiola atlantica. Next base: position 11,966,500 of record OY744552.1, read on the forward strand.
ATCGTCTGAGGAATGCCAACGGAGCTGTTCAGTCAGGCATATTTTAGGCCAGAGTGCACTCATCTTTGTGGTCTGGCTTCTCAAAACCACACCTGACCTTGTGTCTGACCTCCTCCCCTTGAGAGGAGGTAAATATACTCTCCTTTGCCATTCTTTTTCATCCGAGTTAAGGAAATTGATTAATGTTCTAGCCCACTAGCTCTCGTGTCATTTTTTTAATTTTGCGCTGGTTGCCTTACCAAGGCTTTGGAGTCTAGTTTATACTATTTAACCCATAGATGGAAGAGGGCATGTGGGTTCATACATTTCCCAAGAGTATTAGTGAATGTGATGTACTAGCCCTGACAGTAACACATTTTTTGTGAAGGTAGACATAATTTATTACTGATGGAGTTGGTATGTATCTATCTGGAGCAGGAACTATACTATTACTATCGCTTAATGTTCAATGCAGTTTACTCGACTAATTAAGACTAACCTACCATCTTTCAATTCTAGAGGGAGGGGGGTAATGTATCTGTTTTGTTATGCCATCCTCCCAGGCATTACCTCCGTTTCTTCGGGTGGGTGGGGGAGTAGTTCTGTTATGAGACCATCATTCTAGGTATTCTCTTCCTTCAGTGGGGGATCAGTGTAGTATGTACTGACTCGTGATGATACATCCCTCCCAGGCATTACCTCCTGTTTTTTTTTTTTTTTTTTTTTTTTTTTTTTTAAGGTATGCGACTGGAAGGAGCATACCTTTGCTAGTATACATATATGAATGAAAAACTAGTCAGTAAAGTCATCAACATTTCGTCTTCATCAGGAAAAGACTTCCTCAGGATGGTTTAAGAGAATATATATATATATATATATATATATTCAATTATGAAATGCAATTATCTAAAGTCAAAATTCAACAAAACTAATATTAGTTAATTATCAGTTAATGCATGTTATACTAATTATGTTACTAAGAAGTATTAACTGTACCGAATCGTCCTGGAACAGGTGGCACTTTATTTTAATATCCTGGTTAACATAATAAATCCATAATGAACACAATCAGTAGGACAGCGTATCTATTTATTGTAAATGGCCGTTATCCATTTCATTATCTAGAAAGTCAGGTTCAAACTCCAGTGTCAGCAGTGACGACTTTTTATACATGATACACTGCAAGTCCACATTCCATGCCAGTAACAACTTCCATAGTCAGTATTAACAATGATATTAACAATTATATCTATCCAATCTTATAACAAGGAGATATATCCACATAAATAAATGATATATCCACATAAATGATTTATCCACATAAACCTGATCGAGGAAGTCGCGAAGGGAAGAGGTCGTCCTCTCTTGACTACATATTAGCCACACTTGTTTTCTTGGCCTTTTGGCTAAGATCAAAGTGTAGTATCTGTTCCGATGGATACTGCACTTCATAGATCGGTATTGTCTTGGCCTTCGGGGCTTGATTTCCGCCGGTCTATGGGTCTGATCTGTCCTGTGCAGTTCTAGGAGGTCCACCCTCCCAGACTTTACCTCCCCTCTTTGGGGAGGAGTAAGTTAATTGCTTACTGTCTGAGGCGCCCCTACCGGGGAATGCCGACGGGGCTGCCCAGGCAATTTTTAAACCCCACTTTCCGGACCCCGACCTTGGGGCACATCTTACTTGTGGGAGTAAGATAAAAATTGGCCTTGTGCCTAACTCCTGGAGAGGAGTAAATCAATACATATTAGCCACACATTCATTCCTGCTTAAGCAGAAGGAGCCACCATAATGTGCGACTTGTCAAGTCCCATACACAGTGAAACGCTTTGTTAGTGCCGATTTGGCTCCCATACGACAAAAATACTACAATGTTGGTACCGTCATCATCATCATTATCATCATCATCAACCAGTTTATTTATTGAATCCGGCCACAATTAAACAATCTGAGGGTGGTGGGGCCTGATTGTCTAGTCTTGATCTAAAGCTTTTTTTTTTTTTTTTTTTATATTTCGACTAGACATAGTTTTTAAGGCAGTTTTACATCTAGATGCATATCCTTCACCAACTTGAACACTTTCGGCAGTCCAAGAGCTCCATATTGAAGAAGTTAAATGACAGTGAAAATCGTAATGTCCTTTTTGAAGATGGTGGAGATATGTTAGTGCTGGGACGATTAATCGGAACTTTTTATGGTATCGGATATATAAAAATTTTATCCTAATTTCCAATTCCCAAAAAATATTCTTAAAAAAAAATTTTTTTGTTTTGCTTAAAATTTAATTTTCCATTGCTGGTATTAATGATAAAATGATATTTATTTATTTATTTATTTTATTTTTTATTTATTTATTTTTTTTTTTTAGCAGCATAACTAAAATTTATAACAAATTTAGGTAAAAATGGCTAGAGTGGATAAATAAGACAAAAAATGGCTAGAGTGGATAAATAAGACAAAAAATGGCTAGAGTGGATAAATAAGACAAAAAATGGCTAGAGTGGATAAATAAGACAAAAAATGGCTAGAGTGGATAAATAAGACAAAAAATGGCTAGAGTGGATAAATAAGACAAAAAATGGCTTGCGCTAAAAATATAGATGAAAATCTCGATTTTTATCAATCTTGGATACAATACATATATGCCAAATTAAAAAGAAAATTATATCTACATTTAAAAGTAGAGGACGCCCTCCCCCCCCCAAAAAAAACATTTTACTTTTTAGGCGATTTTGAAGGGAATTTTCGGCAGCCTTGTAACTCACGCTTCCCTTATTTTGTCCTTTAGTCCTCACATTCCATGAGCGATGTTTCTGACAAAGGGGGAAGAATTGATATTTTTGGGGTTGGAATCTATCCATCTAACACTTATCGTTGGCTAGTTTTTGACCTTAAGTAATTTTTTTTTTTTTTTTTTTTTTAAGCTCCTTATCTGGTGAACAGGGGTCAAATGGCTTCATGCCTTGTCTGGAGCAATTTCCATTTAAAAAAAAAAAAAAAATTGGTAATTGTCAGAATCGGAAAAATATTGGAATCGTCCCATCACTAGTATATACTCCAAAATCTATAAGTCTAAACCAAACTACCCTATGGATTAAAAAAAAAAAATTAACTAATTGCAGACTGTTTAACTCACAGAAAATGCACATATTTATGCGAAATTGAGCCGCAGATGATCTACATACAAGACTGAAATTATTAAATATTATGAACGTCAAGCATGACATCCTTTTACGAAAATTAATGAAGTCTGCATTGAATAAGCCAGAAAGGGTTGATATACCGTAAAACTAAATTAAGGCAGGAGTTAAAAACTTCTACGATTTCACCAGGTTTATTGTCTGTACCAGGGTTGCAGGGTCAAGAGTTTGGGAAGAAGTCTAATTTGGATTCATTAGAATGTTAGGAGTCGTCGAAGTTGGTTTTTTTGTTTGTTTTTTTTTGTTATCTCTGAAAAAGCAATTCTGAATATTGGTATTCTTTAAAATAAGAATTACTAAAGTTTTTGTGAGTTGAAAGTTTTGGGAATCGTTGGAGTCGGACCTTATACCTTCAGACTCCGCAACCCTGAGTTGCACGTATGGAGCACATAGTGCGGATACGTTTACTTAGAACTCAAAGCAGTTAGAACGCTAGATAGTAGGTGTATCTTAGTGAGGGAGCATCTACTTTAGATATTGATTCTTGGTTACTAAAGAAAGCTTCTGCTACGCGCGTTATAATTAGGGTCTCGTTTCATGACTTTCCAACTTATTGCTGGGTCCATTCTGTATTTTACTCACTCGACATTTGACAAGTAGAGGAGAATCTTGATTGAACACTCGGATTTCTATGTATCTTATATAGAAATCTAGTTTTAGCCCCAGAAAAGGGGCCCCTTGATTTACGAGAACTTACTGAACTAAAATGAAAACAATTTATAACATTTCACAACGAGCCAGCTAAACAAAACCCGCTTAGAAACTAAGATCTCATCAGGCGGAAAAAAGTCCGATTTTTCACTCTGACCTTGATAATTTGAACGAAATTTCAAAAGTATATTTTTTCTTTTTATTCTGATACTAAACGTGTGTGTGTGATCCACAAACTGTTTCGCTGTATCACAAGTCTTCAGTGTGGCTAAACAAGCAAGTGCTTCAAGCCAAAATTGAAACTTGACAGTCGGCGCTTCTAACCATTCGGCTCTGTCACCTGTTGTGAGTAAGCATTTGACAAGTAGAGGAGACTCTTGATTGAACACTCGGATATCTATGTATCTTATATAGAAATCTAGTGTTAACCCAAGAAATTAGTTCCTTGCTTCCTGAACTTACTGAAATACAATGAAAATAAGCGAAAAACCATATTCATGTGAAGTGTGATTCAACATTTTCCTATAAAAAAGTTTAGTCATGTTCACACACACTTGAGTTTAAAATTACCTACTAGACACAATCCTCGAGTGTCTTCGGTCTCTCTGTACAAGGGTTTGTCGGGAAAACCTGACATGAGGATACTTCACCCTACAAGTAAACCCTGACCAAATATTCAAAATAACAGTATTCGAAGCCAAAATAAGATCCCCTGCTACACGACTATACACTGGCTTATACGAGGAATGGTGCATCTTCTCCTGGTGATGTTGCCTCAAGTAACATCACTTAGCTGAATACTCCACCAGACTAGATGAATTCTTGTCCTGGAATCCGGTATGACAAAGAGACCACAAGAAAGATATACTATACCATAATTAACTGGTCAATTGGGGAGAGCAAATTTAATGTTAACTTTACTAGCTCAACATTTGACAGGTAAAGAACATAAATGGAATATTCGAATATCTATGAATCTCATATAGAGATCAAGTGTTAGCCCCAGGAAGGGGTTCCTTGATTTCTGAGAACTTCGACTGAAGTAAAATGAAACAATATATATATATACAGTAAAAAAAACTGGAATTCTATATGGCTTCGCATTTGTGGTTTGAGCTCTATAGTAGAGGGAAATAAGTTTCCACTTAGCATAAAGAATTATTTTTCATAATTAGAATAGAGTTTCTAGGTAACCAGTAGCGTGAATGTAAACAAAAAAACACTCTTTATTTTTCCAAACTGCGGGGGGGGGGGGTGAGTGTAATGGTAAAATTACAGACTACGGATCACAGTTGTTAGTGATCTGCTGATCACTTAGAATGTCTAGCTGCACTAAATAGACGTGATACAACGAAACAGTTGAACTGAAGAAAAATGAAACAAAATGAAATGTGTGGTTCAGAATATTCCCAGAAAGCACATTTAAAGTCATGTTTACATACACACGTAGTGAACTTGAATGCCTACTAGACGCTTACTCATGTCTAAGGTCTCTCTGTACAGGGGTTTGTCGGGAAAACCCGACATCATGATACTCCCCCCTACAAGTAAACCCTGACTAAATATTCAAAATAAGTATTCGAAGCCCAAATAAGATCCCCTTGGTATGGCTAACCCACACTGACTTATACTAGAAATGGTGCCCCTTCTCCAAGTGATGTTGCCTCAAGTAACAGCACTAAGCTGGATACTACACCAGACTAGATGAATTATTGTCCTGGAATCCAACAAGACCAACTGACCTCAAAACAGCTAACTGGTTAATTGGGGATGCAAGAATTGATGTTCTTAACTTTACTGGCTCGGCGTTTGAGAGGTAGAACTTTAATGGAACGCTCAAATATTTATGTATTGCATATGGTGATCAAGTTTTAGCTCCAGGAAGAGGCCTGTTGATTTCTGAGAACTTCGACTAAAGTAAAATGAAACAAATATATTTTACCTTCAGTTAGCAAATGTATTTTGGCAAGGCAGTTCTGTCTGTACTCATGAAAGTGGAACAAAGTGTTATGGTTTGCATAGCATGCTTTGAAGGGACAACCGGTGGAGCCTATATTTATTTTGGAATTTCGCTATGGCTTTATATTTTTCCTATTTTCCTGATGGTTTTCCTCCAAGTTTCCTTGGGTCGTCCATCTTGCATTTTATTATCTAAAAGTTGCTCCTCTCAATGTGGCCAAACTTAACGTAGCTGGTGATTAGAAATTACAATTGTCCCTATATTACAATTGAATCAAGAGAATTGCCCCTTTTGTGAACAGAAAAAATGAAGACAGAAATTAAAACTTTATTACGTAGAAGGTTGAAGGATTTCTGTTCGGTAATAGTACTGATGTTGTTGCAATGAGGAAGATCGCCTGGGATGACTAACCAATCACGATTCCACCGTCTAAGGCCGACCCCCTAAGAGCTCAAACAAGTCCTCCTTGATAGTTGTTGTTCAGATCTTCAGCTATCCACCGATACACCTGCACCACGGAGGTAGGATTACATCACAAATCTGATGGTCCAACCCAGATTGTATCATTTGACTTCCAAGTTTCTATGCATGAGTTTATTTGATATATGGTTTATAAAGTGTTGTCTATCTTTGAGACTATTCCATTCTCTCAAGTAGTAACAATGTCCATATGAATAGTACGTATTTGGCCGTTTGGCTCGGAGCAAAGTGTAGTATCTGTTGTGACATAACAATTTGTCTTTTCTGTACTCTATACTTAAAGGAGATCCTTTTAAACTGAAGCAAATTTTATTGTTCTAATCCAGAATGCCGTTTTGGGGAACTGGATTTTCCCAACATTAAAAACTGTCCTTGTGTCTAACTCTGCCCTCGTGGGGGAGCAAGTAAATAGGAACAGTAATCGTACGATACATGCCGGCCTTAAAAATATAAATTACGAACATAAAAAGCATAAAGTTGAGGACAACATGAAAGTACATGAACATATAAGTAAAGGATGTAATGTAACATTTTGTGATTATGCTAATAAGTCACCACTTAGGAAGGCCCAAAAGCCACTCGAGGATAAGAGTTTATTAGATTATCAAATGGATGACTAAAGATACTCTGCGAGGGGGGGGGGGTGTAAACTATGGGTGAAAATGGCAAGATTTGATTACGTAGGAGGCTGGCTAAACGCGTATTTGTTGAAATTGGATTTGAAGAGTGTTGTAGTAAGCAGGGAAGCAGTCCTGTGGTATTGTATTCCACAAATGGGAGTATTGTGGAAATTCTGTTTGGTTTTAGGTACACTAGAAGAATAGAAAGTTGTCTGCAGTGGTGGCACCCGGACAGGTACTTACTTTGAAGGTTTTACGGTAGTTGGGGGGGGGGGGGGTACAATAAATTGTAGCTCTGTCTAACATTTACTATGAAAATAATGATTGTAGAGAAAGACTAGAAACGTCTCTTTTGTGAGTAAAGGAATGTATATAAGAAGAGACTATCCCCCACTAGATTGCCAAGTCTGTTTTGGCCATTATCTCAAGGAACACATTGTCCTCATATGATACAAAACTGCCTATCAAATAATAGTCCAGAATTCTTTGATTCTGTCGACTCCTTCCCTCCAACTATCATCATCAGCAGGTCCTCCAGATGATATCAGGGTCTGTTATAAGTTGGCCAATGTAGGTGTGACAAGGTCTTCCAATCAATATTTGGTACACATTACAAAAAAACGTTTTTTAAAGTTTTTCTTTTTTTTTTTTTTTTTTTTTTTTTTTTTGCTGTCAATCCCCTTGAAAGTATATTTGCAGGATTCTGCTCCGAGGGTACATAGTGAAAAGATATTACCAACCCAAACTTCTGACACATTTTTGTAATGTCGCGGGCTCTGTTTCTGGCAAAAAAAAATGGGTTGCCAGGCTCAGAGGGGCCTGGGTTTATTCCTGCATTTTCAGTAACCCATGTATACCCTCCAGCGGGAGGTTAACCCACCGGAGGGGTGCGTTGACACTCTCGGCCACTCGGCTTCAGTGATTAGGCCCTCCACACTCCTCCTGACCATATCCACCGAACGTTGACTGATTCTCACTACGAGTCTTCACCTCTTGAGACAGGACCCAAGACACCACTATCTGTGCGTCTACTGCAATATTAATCTCCCTGGAAGTTATCTCCTTCAGAGATGTCAAAATTTGCTTGAGTGTTTTTAATGCCTATCCCTAACTCTAACCCTAACCCACCAACTCAAGTGAAGGTAGTTTTAGCTTGCAAAGGATTCACCTTGACAAAGACCATAGTGGACTTGTCTTGTAGCGCATAAAGCTACAAAACCATAAGCTTCCTTAGAAGCATCACAGAATATAGCCAGATCCGCTAACCCTAACCCTAACCCTAACCCGATCCCTCTCGAAGAGATTCTCTAGGAATTCAGAAGAACGGAGTTGGGCCAAATCTTTAGAAAGAGTATTCCGCTTTTTGTGATGTCCAAATGAAACCGTTTTATCCCAACCCAGTCCTGCTTTCCACAATCCACTAATTAATATGTGACCCCTGATAGTTATGGGTCCGCACAAAGATAAAGAGTCAGAATTGGCTGCAGCCAATATCTTCCATTTTGTGTTAGCTCATTTTCATCCATTGCCAATGACATGGTCTCATTCTCTGGGTCATAACTATAACCCAATACTTTTTCAAAAGGGAGTCACGAATTGACTGACGTTCATTCCTCTCCATTTCACTCATTAAATCCTCACAATTCAAATTGCAAGAACACAATTCTAAATTACCTTGCTCCAGTCTTTCCACCACATCAGCATATAACTGAATCAAAATTTCACAATCATTTCCTGTCTTGATTAAATTGTCGATGTAGAAATTACTCCCCATAGTTTTAGAGCATTCATCCGCTGGGTATTGGCCAGCGTGATATTTTAGTAAGAAATTGAGGATAAAAGGAGAGACATTGTAGCCCCAAAATAATGTAACACCAGTTGGTCAATGTCGGTGTTATAAGGTCTTCTGACCGATCTTTTGCTACGCAAGGGATTCCGTAAGAGTGTTGCTCTCAAGTTCTTGCTTTCTTCTCCATTAAAGGAATACATAATTATGCTCTGCCATTGTTTTCACTAATATTTGTATACATATTAAATAACGTCTCAATCAGTAAAATTAAAGGCAGAAGCCTTGTCTCTCTTACGGAGACAGATAAGAGGAAGGTGTCCATATAAGCGTTTCTTGGTTGAGAGTTTCTTCCAGCTCATGTGGTCTGTGTAATCTATATTTGTAATTGTTTTTGCTGGATGACGTGAGCTTCTTGGACTTTCAAGTGTGAAAACTACAGATTCATGTTGGTCATTAGATGGTGTGCAGTTGATTAAAGCCACTACCAGGCCGTGCCTTTGCGAATTTTGATCTTTCTGTTGACCGGATGCTCTTAACTTTTTTTTTTTTAAGTTTTTTTTTTTAGCTTAATATTTCTGTGGTTGTAGTTGATGAATATTGTTGCCAGGATTAATGTAGAGGTCATCTCACTGGTCAGTTCTTCGATTAGATGAAGTTTTCTAGCCTTATCAATCATGTCTGATAGCAAGGAAAACTTATCTGTAATCTGTCTGTTAATGTTATTTGTATCAACGGGTATTTTTTGCTCTTTCAAAGATGAAGCCCAGATCTGTGCTTCAATCAGATTTTTGCAAGCTATCGGATAGAAAAAGAAAAGAAGCCAGATCTCTGTAAAAATGTTATCCTCAACCCTTTCTTGTTTCTCTCGATAGTTTTTTTGCGAAAAGGTCTTTCTCTTTTTTAGACTGGGGAGTATTCAAGTACAGTTGCAGGTTCGTCCATATGTGGTCAGTGTTATCCCTTGATTAGTCCATATTAAAAATGTACGTAAATGTCTCGAACGTTATTTGAGAAAAACTGTTAAAAAGTTGGTTTTTTTTTGGGGGGGGTGTTCCATTTCTAGGGTCATTGAACTGGGATCAGAAAATAGATTTTTTTTTTGGGGGGGGGGTTCCATTTCTAGGGTCATTGAACTGGGATCAGAAAATAGATTTTTTTTTGGGGGGGGGGGTTCCATTTCTAGGGTCATTGAACTGGGATCAGAAAATAGATTTTTTGGGGGGGGGGGGTTCCATTTCTAGGGTCATTGAACTGGGATCAGAAAATAGATTTTTTTTTGTGGGGGTGGGGGTTCCATTTCTAGGGTCATTGAACTGGGATCAGAAAGTAGATTTTTTTGGGGGGGGGGGGTTCCATTTCTAGGGTCATTGAACTGGGATCAGAAAGTAGTTTTTTTTTGGGGGGGGGGTTCCATTTCTAGGGTCATTGAACTGGGATCAGAAAATAGATTTTTTTAGAAAAAGTGCGTATGGTTTTGAGATTATGTAAAAAGGCAAACCTTTCGAACAGACGTCTGCTCAGCTTGAAAACTGTCACAGAAGAGGATTAGACTGGTTTTCAATTTTACCAATCATGTAGAGAGGTGGACCAAACCATGTTTGAGCCAATTATCTCCTACACTGCTAAATGTCTCTCAGTATCCACATAGTATTTTACCAGGTCCTTACCTTTACCTATTCTGAATAGTCACTGTTGTTGATTGTTCGCACACCTAGACCCCGCCGTAATGTTCCCTTAATACATTGAGTTCATGTAGCTGGTATCTGCTCATGATCTTGCCTCAAGGTCTTTTCCCGGGTCCTCACTTTTCTCAGGGATCACTATTGTTGATTGTTGATACACCTTGTCTTTGGACATACTGATGGGGGCTATGTTCCCCTAATACGCTGAGGTCATATAGCTGACCTTTGCCCACTAACTTACCTCAAGATCCTAATGGGCAAATACTGTTATGATACTTATCATATACAAGCTGCGCCATTTTATTTCTTCATTAGTCATCTGTCACATCTGTGTAATCTACATCTGTTATTGCTATTGTTGTTTGATGTGAATTTCTTGCCTTTCAATTGGTGAACCCCAAATCTATTTTGCAGGGCATAATCTAGGGACAGGATGAAAATGAAAGTTTATCCAATGTAGAGGCCAATCTGACTGGCTGATTCTTTGAGGGGATGAAAAAGTTTGCAAGCCTTATCAACAGTCTATAATTTTCAGGGTAGATCAGTCTTGAAAGTGAGAGATAGAATATGAAAAAAAAAAATTAAGTCTACATGACTTAATTGGTTATAAAATCAGAACAGCTTTTTGTGATGAAAACAAGGGGTAGGAGGTATTAGTCCAATTTTTGTGATTTTGTTTTGCTATGAATGATCCTGGTGTTAAGATTTGTATGGATTTTATGTCAGTAAATTGCAAGGATGCGATTCGTGAAATTTTCAACAAATCAAAACTTACTGGCAACAAAAGCAGAAAAAAGGCATGACGTCACGTGAAGTGGGGATAAGTTTGTCATCCGTTGCTGATTTTCTGAGTTTGTCACTTGACAAAAATAGTTAATGTAGGTCAGTTTTGAAAGTGAGAGATAGAAAATAAAAGGTTCTAGAAGTCATCAATTTCTTTAATGTGCTCATATAGCTGTCTTCGAGCTTACGTCAAGATCTGTTCTGTTGTCAGAATATCACATTCTCAGGCATTACCTCCTCCTTTAAGGGGCGAGTGTAGTCATATATATACTAGCAAAAATATGCAACAAGAGGGTTTTTTTTTGGGGGGGGGGGGGTTGCCTCAACATATGTTTGTCACTTGGAGACAAATTTGAGATATTTAATTTTTTCAAAATATTTTCTGAAAAATAGGAGCGCTGAATCCAGCAAGCAATTATAACTACATTTCCTTGTTCCTCTAATCAAAACTATTTTATAGAAAGGAAGGACTGATAATTGCTGAAAAGAACCTGTCTGAAAGAAGGCATTAGCCTTCTGTCCCTTTCTATCAGTGTGAACCTCTCCAAATCTGTCTTATGTTCTGTCTGTACTCCTGAAAGTGGAACAAAATTTTGTTGTTTGCATAGCATGCTTTGAAGGGACAAATGGTGGAGCCTATATTTATTTTGGAATTTCGCTTTATATTTTTCCTATTTTGCTTAGCACTCCATCTTAAAACTGTATTAAGACCGATTGTCCTCTTTTACTCATATGAATTTTGATCATTGTCCTGTAGCATTATAATCTGAAGGATTGGAAAAGTTTTCTGTATTTCTTAGCAATTATCCATGTTCCAGGGTTCCCTATTTTAGTTTAGTCCAATTGTAACATTTTTAGTTGTTATACAAAACAAATATGGGAGTTAAAGAACTGCGTTTTGAATTTAAGAAAAGTAAAACAAAAAATGAAAAGCATTAAAACAAAAATAGATTAGAATTTTATTTCAGGACAAGAAATAAAATATTAGAACAGCAATGACTGGTTTCAGAAATTTTGACAAAAGATCACGCAAAATCATCTTCCATTTTATCATCTTATTTCTTTTTGTCAAAGGGTCTGACATTTTCTGGCAGCCTACAATGCCAGTCTTGAGGATTAATTCCATTCAAATTCCAAAGATTCTTGTTAATGGTTTGCAATGGTTTGCCTCAAGATTCTTTGGGTCGTCCATCTTGCATTTTCTTATCTAAAAGTTGCTCATCTCAATGTGGCCAAACTTAACGTAGCCGGCTGATCGTCAAGTGATGAGTTATTCAATTGACCCTATATTACAATTGAATCAAAAGAAATCGCCCCCTCCTCCTCTTGACACTGGCTGAAAATTGAACTAGTAATTTTTTACTTTTTTCTTTTTTTTCCATTAAAATTCTGTTTGATTAAATCACACTACAACTTCAGAATACTATCAGTATCATTTCATATTTTGGACATTGATGTTTTGATACGATTGTTTTAAATAATTTTTATTTTTTTTAGTTTATTAAACTTGTCAGTTATAGAAAGGACAGGCACGATGGTAGTTTAGCAGACCCCAAATCAAAAAGACACAAAGGGAGATAATTCTGTAGTTAAAGTACAGAGGGCCGAAATTGTCTATTACCCTGTACTCTTCCGTTGTGCATTTGTTTTGAAGGATTGTGCTGGCCATCTCATATGGTGAATAAAAAATACTATTCTAAGGAATCAATGAGAACCCCTGTGCACTCTTGCTCCCAGTCCTGAACCCATTATTAATGTCTATACATATACATTTTTTTAAATTTCTCGTTTTCAAGTTATGAAATCAATTAAAATGTATTTCCTTTTTATGTCGGACACAAATGCAGACCTCGCGATAATGTTGTACGCCATTTTGACTCTGCATAATGTAGTTTAAGAATATATATGGTTATGAGCGTCTCTCCGAAACCCGAGGAGTTTGTGAAAAGAAAAAATGAAAAGACAGAAATTATAACTTTATTGCATATAAGATTAAAGGATTTCTGTTCGGTAATGGTGCTGGTGTTGTTGCAATGGCGTTCATCCTAGTTGAGTTGAGCCAGCTTCTTTCCGAACCTGCACTTCATCCCAGATCATAGCATCCCTGAGGAAGATCGCCTGAGATGACTAACCAATCATGATTCCACCGTCTAAGGCCGACCCCCTAAAAGCTCAACCGAGTCCTCCTTGATATTTGTTGTTCAGATCCTCAGCTGTCTACCGATACACCTGCAACACCAGGGCAGGGAGGAGGTAGGATTACATCACAAATCTGATCGTCCAACCCAGATTGTACCATTTGACTTCCAAGTTTCTATTTATAAGTACATTTGATATAGGATTTAAAAAGTGTTTATCTTTGCGACTATTCCATTCTCTCAAGTAGCACCAATGTCCAAATGTTTAATACGCTCGATCAGAAAATAAGGACAAAAAAGTAAATCTTAACACGTATTTGGCCTTTTGGCTCGGAGCAAAGTGTAGTATCTGTTCTGACGTAACGCTACATCTTTTTCTGTACTCTAAAATTCAAATGAGATACTGAGGCAAATTTCATTTTTGTTCCAATCCAGAATGCCTTTTTTGGGGAGCTGGATTTTCCCAACATTAAAAAACTGACATTGTGTCTAACTTTATCTTCGTGGGGAAGCAAGAAAATAGGAACAGTAAACGTTCGAGAAATGCCGGCCTTACAAATATAAATTACGAATGTAAAAAGTATAAAGTGGAGGACAACATGAAAGTACATAAACATATAAGTAAATGATGTAAAATTTGTATATATACTAATGAGTCACCACTTAGGAAGGCCCAAAATCCACTCGAGGATATGGGTTTATGAGATTAGACCAGTTTTTAATTTTTCTAATTATGTGAACAGAGTGGACCAAATCACATGATCGCAGCTCTTCCTAACGTCTGAACCAATTATCTCCCTACACTGCCAAATGTTGTTGATTGTTGATACACCTAGTCTTGGACATACTGATGGGGCCTATGTTCCCCTAATACGCTGAGGTCATATAGCTGACCTTTGCCCACTAACTTACCTCAAGATCCTAATGTGCAAATACTGTTGTGATGCTTATCATATACAAGCCGCATCCTTCTATTTCTCCATGAGTCAACTGTCACATCTGTAATCTACGTCTGTTATTGCTATTGTTGTTTGATGTGAACTTCTTGCCTTTCAATTGGTGGACCCCAAATCTGTTTTGCAGAGCATAATCTAGGGACAGGATGAAAAGGAAAGAAATGTAGAGGCCAATCTGACTGGCTGTTTCTTTGAGGGGATGAAAAAGTTTGCAAGCCTTATCAAGTCTATAATTTTCAGGGTAGATCAGTCTTGAAAGTGAGATAGAATATGAAAAAAAAAAATTAAGTCTCCATTACTTGATTGGTTATAAAATCAGAGAACAGCTTTTTGTGATGAAAGCAAGGGGTAGGAGGTATTAGTCCAATTTTTGTGATTTTGTTTTGCTATGAATGATCCTGGTGTTAAGATTTGTATGGATTTTATGTCGGTAAATTGCAAGGATGCAATTAGTGAAATTTTCATCAAAACTTACTGGCAACAAAAGCAGAAAAATGCATGACGTCACATGAAGTGGGGATAAGTTTGTCATATGTTGCTGATTTTCTGAGTTTGTCACTTTACAAAAATAGTTCATGTAGGTCAGTTTTGAAAGTGAGAGATAGAAAATAAAAGGTTCTAGAAGTCATCAATTTCTTTAATGTGCTCATATAGCTGTCTTCGAGCTTACATCAAGATCTGTTCTGTTGTCAGAATACCACATTCTCAGGCATTACCTCCTCCTTTAAGGGGCAAGTGTAGTCATATATATATATATATATATATATATACTAGCAAAAATATGCATCAAGAGGATTTTTTTTTTTTTGCTATTTAAAATATTTTTTTCTTTGTATAGTCAGATTTGATCTTGATTACTTGATTGATTATAAAATCAGATTAGCTTTTAGATTGAAAATAACTCGTGACGAATACATAGGAAGGGGTGGGTGGGTATTAGTCCAATATTTGTTTGTAAATAATGAGTTTTACGTTTATAGTTTGGAAGGAACTATAAGCGAGGATGTGACTTGTTAGATTTTCCTCAAATCAATTGGCAACAAAACTGACAAAATACGTAATGTGCCGGGGTGTGGGGATAAGTATTTCTGGCTGATTTTCTTAGTTTTCCACCTGAAAATAATAAGAACAGTCTATGATATTCAGGGTAAGTGCTCCATGTGGTGCCCTGTCGGCAACTGACCAAACTCATTGGGTTTAAAAAGTGGAGTAAGTCTACACCAACCAAACCCTGTATGCGCAAAACTTGGTCGTTTGCGTCTAATTCTGCAGCTTTTAGATGAGCAAAAATCACATCCATCACTTTCGTTGGTGCCGTTATTTTGAATGTGGGATCAATACAGATAAGGGTCTTTTTGTGCCAGGTACCATCTCCACCTGTAACACCATCTCTTAAGATTTTTTTTTTTGCCTCAACATATGTTTGTCACTTGGAGACAAATTTGAGATATTTAATTTTTTCAAAATATTTTCTGAAAAATAGGAGCGCTGAATCCAGTAAGCAATTATAACTATATTTTCTTGTTCCTCTAATCAAAACTATTTTATAGACAGTAAGGACTGATAATTGCTGAAAAGAACCTGTCTGAAAGAAGGCATTAGCCTTCTGTCCCTTTCTATCAGTGTGAACCTCTCCAAATCTGTCTTATGTTCTGTCTGTACTCCTGAAAGTGGAACAAAATTTTGTTGTTTGCATAGCATGCTTTGAAGGGACAACCGGTGGAGTCTATATTTATTTTGGAATTTCGCTATGGCTTTATATTTTTCCTATTTTGCTTAGCACTCCCTCTTAAAACTGTATTAAGACCGATTGTCCTCTTCTTTTACTCCAATGAATTTTGATCATTGTTCTGTAGCATTATAATCTGAAGGATTGGATAAGTTTTCTGTATTTCTTAGCAATTATTCATGTTCCAGGGTTCCTTATTTTAGTTTAGAAAGGACAGGCACGATGGTAGTTTAGCAGACCCCAAATCAAAAAGACACAAAGGGAGATAATTCTGTAGTTAAAGTACAGAGGGCTGAAATTGTCTATTACCCTGTACGTTGTGCATTTGTTTCGAAGGATTGTGCCGGCCATCTCATACGGTGAATAAAAAAAATTATCTTAAGGAATCGATGAGAACCCCTGTGCACTCTTGCTCCCAGTCCTGAACCCATTATTAATGTCTATACATATTTTTTTTTTTTAATTTCTACAATTTTCACGTTATGAAATCAAGTAAAATATATTTCCTTTTCATATCGGACACAAATGCAGACCTCGCGATAATGTTGTACGCATAATGTAGTTTAAGAATATATATGGTTATGAGCGTCTCTCCGAAACCCGAGGAGTTTGTGAACAGAAAAAATGAAAAGACAGAAATTATAACTTTATTGCGTATAAGATTAAAGGATTTCTGTTCGGTAATGGTGCTGGTGTTGTTGCAATGGCGTTCATCCTAGTTGAGTTGAGCCAGCTTCTTTCCGAACCTGCACTTCATCCCAGATCATAGCATCCCTGAGGAAGATCGCCTGAGATGACTAACCAATCAAGATTCCACCGTCTAAGGCCGACCCCCTAAAAGCTCAACCAAATCCTCCTTGATATTTGTTCAGATCCTCAGCTGTCTACCGATACACCTGCAACACCAAGGCAGGGAGGAGGTAGGATTACATCACAAATCTGATGGTCCAACCCAGATTGTACGATTTGACTTCCTTCCAAGTTTCTATTTATAAGTATATTTGATATAAGATTTAAAAAGTGTTGTCTATCTTTGAGACTATTCCATTCTCTCAAGTAGTACCAATGTCCAAATGTTTGATACGCTCGATCAGAAAATAAGGACAAAAAAGTAATACTTAACACGTACTTGTCCTTTTGGCTCGGAGCAAAGTGTAGTATCTGTTCTGACGTAACGCTACATCTTTTCTGTACTCTAAAATTCAAGGAGAGATCCTGAGACAAATTTCATTTTTGTTCCAATCCAGAGTACCGTTTTGGGGAGCTGGATTTTCCCAACATTAAAAAAACTGACATTGTGTCTAACTCTGCCCTCGTGGGGAAGCAAGTAAATAGGAACAGTAATCGTTCGATACATGCCGGCCTTAAAATTATAAATTACGAACATAAAAAGTAAAGTTGAGGACAACATGAAAGTACATGAACATATAAGTAAAGGATGTAATGTAACATTTTGTGATTATGCTAATAAGTCACCACTTAGGAAGGCCCAAAAGCCACTCGAGGATAAGAGTTTATTAGATTATCAAATGGATGACTAAAGATACTCTACGGGGGGGGGGGGGGTAAACTATGGGTGAAAATGGCAAGATTTGATTACGTAGGAGGCTGGCTAAACGCGTATTTGTTGAAATTGGATTTGAAGGCTGTAGTCAACAGGGAACCAGTCCTGTGGTATTGTATTCCACAAATGGGAGATTTGTGGAAATTCTGTTTCGTTTTAGGTACACGAGACGAATAGAAAGTTGTCTGCAGTGGTGGTACACGGACAGGTACTTACTTTGAAGGTTTTACCTATTCCCAGGAGTCACTATTGTTGATTGTTCACACATTTATGCCCCGTCATTATGTCCAAGACTAGGTTCCCCTAATACATTGAGGTCATATAGCTGACCTTTGCCCACTAACTTACCTCAAGATCCTAATTGGCAAATACTGTTATGATACTTATCATATACAAGCTGCGCCATTTTATTTCATGAGTCATCTGTCACATCTGTGTAATCTACATCTGTTATTGCTATTGTTGTGTGATGTGAACTTCTTGCCTTTTCAACGGTGGACCCCAAATCTGTTTTGAAGAGCATAATCTAGGGACAGGATAAAAAGGAAATGAGCTATTTTATCCAATGTAGAGGCCAATCTGATTGGCGGCGGCTTTGAGGGGATGAAAAATTTGAAGGTTTTACGGTAGTTGGTGGGGGGGGGGTACAATAAATTGTAGCTCTGTCTAACATTTACTATGAAAATAATGATTGTAGAGAAAGACTAGAAACGTCTCTTTTGTGAGTAAAGGAATGTATATAAGAGGAGACTATCCCCCACTAGATTGCCAAGTCTGTTTTGGGCATTATCTCTAGAACACATTGTCCTCATACGATACAAAACTGCCTATCAAATAATCGAGTCCAGAATTCTTTGATTCTGTCGACTCATTCTCTCCAACTATTATCATCAGCAGGTCCTCCAGATGATATCAGGGTCTGTTATAAGTTGGCCAATGTAGGTGTGACAAGGTCTTCCAATCAATATTTGGTACACATTACAAAAAAACGTTTTTTAAAGTTTTTTTTTTTTTTTTTTTTTGCTGTCAACCCCCTTGAAAGTATATTTGCAGGATTCTGCTCCGAGGGTAAAAATATTACCAACCCAAACTTCTGACAGATCCTGACACATTTTTGTAATGTCGCGGGCTCTGTTTCTGGACAAAAAAAAAATGGGTTGCCAGGCTCAGAGGGGCCTGGGTTTATTCCTGCATTTTCAGTAACCCATGTATACCCTCCAGCGGGAGGTTAACCCACCGGAGGGGTGCGTTGACACTCTCGGCCACTTGGCTTCAGTCATGGGTCCGCACAAAGATAAAGGGTCAGAATTGGCTGCAGTAGCAGCCAATATCTTCCATTTTGTGTTAGCTCATTTTCATCCATTGCCAATGACATGGTCTCATTCTCTGGGTCATAACTATAACCCAATACTTTTTCAAAAGGGAGTCATGAATTGACTGACGTTCATTCCTCTCCATTTCACTCCTTAAATCCTCACAATTCAAATTGCAAGAACACAATTCTAAATGACCTTGCTCCAGTCTTTCCACCACATCAGCATATAACTGAATCAAAATTTCACAATCATTTCCTGTCTTGTGTAAAGTGTCTATGTAGAAATTACTCTCAATAGTTTACGAGCATTCATCCGCTGGGTATTGGCCAGCGTGATATTTTAGTAAGAAATTGAGGATAAAAGGAGACATTGTAGCCCCAAAATAATGTAACACCAGTTGGTCAATGTAGGTGTTATAAGGTCTTCTGACCGATCTTTTGCTACGTAAAGGATTCCGTAAGAGTGTTGCTCTCAAGTTCTTGCCTTCTTCTCCATTAAAGGAATACATAATTATGCTCTGCCATTGTTTTCACTAATATTTGTATACATATTAAATAACGTCTCAATCAGTAAAATTAAAGGCAGAAGCCTTGTCTCTCTTACGGAGACAGATAAGAGGAAGGTGTCCATATAAGCTTTTCTTGGTTGAGTTTCTTCCAGCTCATGTGGTCTGTGTAATCTATATTTGTAATTGTTTTTGCTGGATGACGTGAGCTTCTTGGACTTTCAAGTGTGAAACTACAGATTCATGTTGGTCATTAGATGGTGTGCAGTTGATTAAAGCCACTAACAGGCCGTGCCTTTGCGAATTTTGATCTTTCTGTTGACCGGATGTTGCTTTTAACTTTTTTAATTTAAATTTTTTTTTTTTTTTTTTTTTTTTTTTCTTTAGCTTAATATTTCTGGTTGATGAATATTGTTGCCAGGATTAATGTAGAGGTCATCTCACTGGTCAGTTCTTCGATTAGATGAAGTTTTCTAGCCTTATCAATCATGTCTGATAGCAAGGAAAACTTATCTGTAATCTATGTCTGTTAATGTTATTTGTATCAACTGGTATTTTTTGCTCTTTCAAAGATGAAGCCCAGATCTGTGCTTCAATCAGATTTTTGCAAGCTATTGGATAGAAAAAGAAAAGAAGCCAGATCTCTGTAAAAATGTTATCCTCGACCCTTTCTTGTTTCTCTCAATAGTTTGTTTTTTGCGAAAAGGTCTTTCTCTTTTTTAGACAGGGGAGTATTCAAGTACAGTTGCAGGTTCGTCCATATGTGGTCAGTGTTATCCCTTGATTAGTCCATATTAAAAATGTACGTAAATGTCTCGAACGTTATTTGAGAAAAACTGTTAAAAAGTTGGGGTTTTTTTTGGGGGGGGGGGTCCATTTCTAGGGTCATTGAACTGGGATCAGAAAATAGATTTTTTTTTGGGGGGGGGGGGTTCCATTTCTAGGGTCATTGAACTGGGATCAGAAAATAGATTTTTTTTTGGGGGGGGGGGGGGGGGTTCCATTTCTAGAGGCATTGAACTGGGATCAGAAAATTGATTTTTTTTTTTTGGGGGGGAGGGGGGTTCCATTTCTAGGGGCATTAAACTGGGATCAGAAAATAGATTTTTTTTTTTGTGGGGGGGGGGTTCCATTTCTAGGGTCATTGAACTGGGATAAGAAAATAGATTTTTTTTGGGGGGGGGGTCCATTTCTAGGGTCATTGAACTGGGATCAGAAAATAGATTTTTTTTTGGGGGGGGGGTTCCATTTCTAGGGTCATTGAACTGGGATCAGAAAATAGATTTTTTTTGGGGGGGGGGGTTCCATTTCTAGGGTCATTGAACTGGGATCAGAAAATAGATTTTTTTTTTGGGGGGGGGGTTCCATTTCTAGGGTCATTGAACTGGGATCAGAAAATAGATTTTTTTTTTTTTTAGAAAAAGTGCGTATGGTTTTGAGATTATGTAAAAAGGCAAAGCTTTTGAACAGACGTCTGCTCAGCTTGAAAACCGTCACAGAAGAGGATTAGACTGGTTTTCAATTTTATCAATCATGTAGAGAGGTGGACCAAACCACGTCTGAGCCAATTATCTCCCTACACTGCTAAATGTCTCTCGGTATCCACATAGTATTTTACCAGGTCCTTACCTTTACCTATTCCGAATAGTCACTGTTGTTGATTGTTCGCACACCTAGGCCCTGCCGTAATGTTCCCCTAATACATTGAGTTCATGTAGCTGGTATCTGCTCATGATCTTACCTCAAGGTCTTTTCCCGGGTCCTCACTTTTACCTTTTCTCAGGGATCACTGTTGTTGATTATTGATACACCTAGTCTTGAGGCAAATTTTATTTTTGTTCCAATCCAGAATGCCTTTTTTGGGGAGCTGGATTTTCCCAACATTAAAAACTGACCTTGTGTCTAACTTTGTCCTCGTGGGGAAGCAAGAAAATAGGAACAGTAAACGTTCGAGAAATGCCGGCCTTACAAATATAAATTACGAATGTAAAAAGTATAAAGTGGAGGACAACATGAAAGTACATAAACATATAAGTAAAGGATGTAAAATTTGTATATATACTAATGAGTCACCACTAAAGAAGGCCCAAAATCCACTCGAGGATATGGGTTTGAGATTAGACCAGTTTTTAATTTTTCTAATTATGTGAACAGTGGACCAAATCACATGATCGCAGCTCTTCCTAACGTCTGAACCAATTATCTCCCTACACTGCTAAATGTTGTTGATTGGTGATACACCTAGTTTTGGACATACTGATGGGGGCCTATGTTCCCCTAATACGCTGAGGTCATATAGCTGACCTTTGCCCACGAGCTTACCTCAAGATCCTAATTGGCAAATACTGTTATGATACTTATCATATACAAGCCGCACCATTTTATTTCTCCATGAGTCAACTGTCACATCTGTGTAATCTACATCTGTTATTGCTATTGTTGTTTGATGTGAACTTCTTGCCTTTTAATTGGTGGACCCCAAATCTGTTTTGCAGGGCATAATCTAGGGACAGGATGAAAATGAAAGTTTATCCAATGTAGAGGCCAATCTGACTGGCTGTTTCTTTGAGGGGATGAAAAAGTTTGCGAGCCTTATCAACAGTCTATAATTTTCAGGGTAGATCAGTCTTGAAAGTGAGAGATAGAATATGAAAAAAAAAAAAAAAAAAATTAAATCTCCATTACTTGATTGGTTATAAAATCAGAACAGCTTTTTGTGATGAAAGCAAGGGGTAGGAGGTATTAGTCCAATTTTTGTGATTTTGTTTTGCTATGAATGATCCTGGTGTTAAGATTTGTATGGATTTTATGTCAGTAAATTGCAAGGAACTATTAGCAAGGATGCGATTCGTGAAATTTTCAACCAATCAAAACTTACTGGCAACAAAAGCAGAAAAAATGCATGACGTCACGTGAAGTGGGGATAAATTTGTCATCCGTTGCTGATTTTCTGAGTTTGGCACTTTACAAAAATAGTTAATGTAGGTCAGTTTTGAAAGTGAGAGATAGAAAATAAAAGGTTCTATAAGTCATCAATTCTTTAATGTGCTCATATAGCTGTCTTCTAGCTTACATCAAGATCTATTCTGTTGTCAGAATACCACATTTTCAGGCATTACCTCCTCCTTTAAGGATCCAGTGTAGTCTATATATTAGTAATTTTCAGGGTAGATCAGTCTTGAAAGTGAGAGATAGAATATGAAAGAAAAAAAAAAGGGGTGAGTGTAGTCATATATATACTAGCAAAAATATGCAGCAAGAGGGGTTTTTTTTTGGTTTTTTTTCGCTATTTAAAATATTTTTTTCTTTGTATAGTCAGATTTGATCTTGATTACTTGATTGATTATAAAATCAGATCAGCTTTTAGATTGAAAATAACTATCGTGATTAATTCATAGGAAGGGGTTGGTGAATATTAATCCAATTTTTGTTTGTTTACTAAGAACAATACTTGTGTAATGTTTATAATTAACGAGTTTTACGTTCGTAGTTTGGAAGGAACTATAAGCGAAGATGTGACTTGTTAGATTCTCGTCAAATCCTCAAATCAAATTGGCAACAAAACGGATAAAATACGTAATGTGTCGGGGGGGGGGGGGGATAAGTATTTCTTGCTGATTTTCTTAGTTATCCACCTGAAAATAATAAGAACAGTCTGATATTCAGGGGAAGTGCTCCATGCTTCCGGAAGTGCTCCATGCGGTGCCCTGTCGGCAACTGACCAAACTCATCGGGTTTCAAAAGTGGAGTAAGTCTACACCCACCAAACCCTGTATGCGCAAAACTTGGTCGTTTGCGTCTAATTCTGCAGCTTTTAGATTAGCAAAAATCACATCCATCACTTTCGTTGGTGCCGTTATTTTGAATGTGGGATCAATCAATACAGGCAAGGGTCTTTTTGTGCCAGGTACCATCTCCACCTGTAACACCATCTCTTAAGATTTTTTTTTTTTTTTTTGCCTCAACATATGTTTGTCACTTGGAGACAAATTTGAGATATTTAATTTTTTCAAAATATTTTCTGAAAAATAGGAGCACTGAATCCAGCAAGCAATTATAACTACATTTTCTTGTTCCTCTAATCAAAACTATTTTATAGACAGAAAGGACTGATAATTACTGAAAAGAACCTGTCTGAAAGAAGGCATTAGCCTTCTGTCCCTTTCTATCAGTGTGAACCTCTCCAAATCTGTCTTATGTTCTATGTCTGTACTCATGAAAGTGGAACAAAATTTTGTTTGCATAGCATGCTTTGAAGGGACAAACGGTGGAGCCTATATTTATTTTGGAATTTCGCTTCATATTTTTCCTATTTTGCTTAGCACTCCATCTTAAAACTGTATTAAGACCGATTGTCCTCTTTTACTCATATGAATTTTGATCATTGTGCTGTAGCATTATAATCTGAAGGATTGGATAAGTTTTCTGTATTTCTTAGCAATTATCCATGTTCCAGCGTTCCCTATTTTAGTCCAATTGTAACATTTTTAGTCGTTATACAAAACAAATATGGGAGTTAAAGAACTGCGTTTTGAATTTAAGAAAAGTAAAACAAAAAT
This sequence comes from Sepiola atlantica, assembly GCA_963556195.1. NCBI lineage: Eukaryota > Metazoa > Mollusca > Cephalopoda > Sepiida > Sepiolidae > Sepiola > Sepiola atlantica. Next base: position 11,990,409 of record OY744552.1, read on the forward strand.
GAAAAGTATTAAAAAAAAAAATAGATTAGAATTTTATTTCAGGACAAGAAATAAAATAGAACAGCAATGACTTTTTTCAGAAATTTTGACAAAAGATCACGCAAAATCATCTTCCATTTTATCGTCTTATTTCTTTTTGTCAAAGGGTCTGACATTTTCTGGCAGCCTACAATCCCAGTCTTGAGGATTAATTCCGTTCAAATTCCAAAGATTCTTGTTAATGGTTTGCAATGGTTTGCCTCAAGATTCTTTGGGTCGTCCATCTTGCATTTTCTTATCTAAAAGTTGCTCATCTCAATGTGACCAAACTTAACGTAGCCGGCTGATCGTCCAGTGATGAGTTATTCAATTGACCCTATATTACAATTGAATCAAAAGAAATCGCCCCCTCCTCCTCTTGACACTGGCTGAAAATTGAACTAGTAATTTTTTACTTTTTTCTTTTTTTTCCATTAAACTTCTGTTTGATTAAATCACACTACCACTTCAGAATACTATCAGAGTATCATTTCATTTTTTCGACATTGATGTTTTGATACGATTGTTTTAAATAATTTTTATTTTTTTTTTAGTTTATTAAACTTGTCAGTTATAGAAAGGACAGGCACAATGGTAGTTTAGCAGACCCCAAATCAAAAAGACACAAAGGGAGATAATTCTGTAGTTAAAGTACAGAGGGCTGAAATTGTCTATTACCCTGTACTCTTCCGTTGTGCATTTGTTTTGAAGGATTGTGCTGGCCATCTCATACGGTGAATAAAAAATACTATCTTAAGGAATCAATGAGAACCCCTGTGCACTCTTGCTCCCAGTCCTGAACCCATTATTAATGTCTATACATATACATTTTTTTAAATTTCTCGTTTTCAAGTTATGAAATCAATTAAAATGTATTTCCTTTTTATGTCGGACACAAATGCAGACCTCGCGATAATGTTGTACGCCATTTTGACTCTGCATAATGTAGTTTAAGAATATATATGGTTATGAGCGTCTCTCCGAAACCCGAGGAGTTTGTGAACAGAAAAAATGAAAAGACAGAAATTATAACTTTATTGCATATAAGATTAAAGGATTTCTGTTCGGTAATGGTGCTGGTGTTGTTGCAATGGCGTTCATCCTAGTTGAGTTGAGCCAGCTTCTTTCCGAACCTGCACTTCATCCCAGATCATAGCGGCCCTGAGGAATATCGCCTGAGATGACTAACCAATCACGATTCCATTGTCTAAGACCGACCCCCTAAGAGCTCAACAAAGTCCTCCTTGATGGTGGTTGTTCAGATCATCAGCTGTCTACCGATACACCTGCAACACCGAGGCAGGGAGGAGGTAGGATTACATCACAAATCTGATCGTCCAACCCAGATTGTACGATTTGACTTCCTTCCAAGTTTCTATTTATAAGTATATTTGATATAGGATTTAAAGTGTTGTCTATCTTTTCGACTATTCCATTCTCTCAAGTAGCACCAATGTCCAAATGTTTAATACGCTCGATCAGAAAATAAGGACAAAAAAGTAAATCTTAACACGTATTTGGCGTTTGGGCTCGGAGCAAAGTGTAGTATCTGTTTCAAGTAACACTACATCTTTTCTGTACTCTATAATTCAAGGAGAGATCTTGAGGCAAATTTTATTTTTGTTCCAATCCAGAATGCCTTTTTTGGGGAGCTGGATTTTCCCAACATTAAAAACTGACCTTGTGTCTAACTTTGTCCTCGTGGGGAAGCAAGTAAATAGGAACAGTAATCGTTCGATACATGCCGGCCTTAAAAATATAAATTACGAACGTAAAAAGTAAAGTTGAGGACAACATGAAAGTACATGAATATTTAAGTAAAGGATGTAACGTAACATTTTGTGATATCCTAATAAGTCACCACTTAGGAAGGCCCAAAAGCCACTCGAGGATAAGAGTTTATTAGATTATCAAATGGATGACTAAAGATACTCTACGAGGGGGGGGTAAACTATGGGTGAAAATGGCAAGATTTGATTACGTAGGAGGCTGGCTAAACGCGTATTTGTTGAAATTAGATTTGAAGACTGTAGTCAACAGGGAACCAGTCCTGTGGTATTGTATTCCACAAATGGGAGATTAGTGGAAATTCTGTTAGGTTTTAGGTACACAAGACAAATAGAAAGTTGTCTGCAGTGGTGGTACACGAGCAGGTACTTACTTTGAAGGTTTTACCTATTCCCAGGAGTCACTATTGTTGATTGTTCACACATTTATGCCCCGTCATTATGTCCAGGACTAGGTTCCCCTAATACATTGAGATCATATAGCTGGCCTCTGCCCACGAGCTTACCTCAAGATCCTAATTGGCAAATACTGTTATGATACTTATCATATACAAGCCGCGCCATATTATTTCATGAGTCATCTGTCACATCTGTGTAATCTACATCTGTTATTGCTATTGTTGTGTGATGTGAACTTGCCTTTTCAACGGTGATCCTCAAATTTGTTTTGAAGAGCATTATCTAGGGACAGTATAAAAAGGAAAGGAGCTATTTTATCCAATGTAGAGGCCAATCTGATTGGCGGCGGCTTTGAGGGGATGAAAAATTTGAGCTTTATCAACAGTCTATAATTTTCAGGGTAGATCAGTCTTGAAAGTGAGAGATAGAATATGAAAGAAAAAAAAAATTAAATCTTCATTACTTGATTGGTTATAAAATCAGAACAGCTTTTTGTGATGAAAGCAAGGGGTAGGAGGTATTAGTCCAATTTTTGTGATTTTGTTTTGCTATGAATGATCCTGGTGTTAAGATTTGTATGGATTTTATGTCAGTAAATTGCAAGGATACAATTAGTGAAATTTTCATCAAAACTTACTGGCAACAAAAGCAGAAAAAATGCATGATGTCACGTGAAGTGGGGATAAGTTTGTCATCCGTTGCTGATTTTCTGTTTGTCACGTTACAAAACTAGTTCATGTAGGTCAGTTTTGAAAGTGAGAGATAGAATATTAAAAGATCTAGAAAATCAGCAATTTCTTTAATGTGCTCATATAGCTGGCTTCTAGCTTACATCAAGATCTGTTCTGTTGTCAGAATACCACATTCTCAGGCATTACCTCCTCCTTTAAGGGGCCAGTGTAGTCTATATATTAGTAATTTTCAGGGTAGATCAGTCTTGAAAGTGAGAGATAGAATATGAAAGAAAAAAAAATTAAATCTCCATTACTTGATTGGTTATAAAATCAGAGAACAGCTTTTAGATTGGAAATCTCGGTATCGTATTGGTCAACTTGTAAGCGATCACGGATGGTTATACCCGTTTTCGATTTTTACCATTATGTGCTAGAAGATATGAAAGCGCCAATTCTTTTAGCATTGCTCTCCCGTCTGTGGAAAGGGGAGTATACAAGTTTTTGTCAAAGACTTAATGGGGTCTGACTGCAAAATAGTTTGTCTGCGCGTTTGCGGCTTTTACACCCTCAACTATATGGTAGATGGCTACAATTTTGCCAACTGTTGATCCGTTTTGTCTGAAACCGTTCTGATAGTGGCACAGGAAGTTAAGGGGTTGCCACAAAAAAATCCTCTGTTACGGCTTATTCGCCGAGTAAAAAAAAAAGAACCGCCCTTCTCCAGGTAAGGAGAGGGGTTCTTTATTATGTTTCACCGATGTATACATGCTTGGTACCATATTCGTCTTCATGTGGAAGTGAATAAAATAAGCTCTCAACTTTACGCAGCCAAACCCATTCACTGCGACTGTACATAGCATATACAGATGAATGAAAAAGGTTTTAGATAACTATTTTCAATATTTATATTTTAGAAGATTATTCTTGATGATCGATCTAACGTTGCATGAAGAGAAATGATTTTAGAATTATTACCACTATGTAAATTGCTCATAGTTAAAAAAAAAATTTCAGTCTGTAAAAACTCATATTATAAACATCTACATTGGAGTTCAGACCTGATTTATGTGTTTAGTTTTAATATCCATTTTGATTTTTTTTGTTTGCGTGCATATGTGGACAGAAATATAGTTTCTATTAGTATGTATTTGATGTTATCTAATGGGTATTTGGTTAAAATGTTAAGCTATTTGGGAGGAGGGATAGGGTGTGTTTAATCTGATATTAAGTTTGTGGTTATTGAATCTAGTCTAAAAGCCCATTATGTTTCACCAATGTATGTTTTGTACCATATCCGTCCTCTGTGTTTGGTTTTGTTTGTGTGCATATGTGGACAAAAATTTAGTGTCTGTTAGTATGTATTTAATGTTATCTAATGAGTGTTCGGTTTGATTAAAATGTTAAGCTATTTGTGAGGAGGAGGGAGTGTGATTTGTCCGATACTAAGTTTGTGGTTATTGAATCCAAGTCTAAAAGCTTAGGTTTCACCGATGTATATATGCTTGGTACCATTTTTCGTCTGTGAAATTTCCTTCTAAGAGCAATGTATTCTAGGAATATAAATAATTATCCTACCGATAGAATTATATTTGACGACTTTATTCGGCGTTAAATAATCCATGTATGGTTGATATGCCGTAAAGCAAATCAAATCTCTTTCGTGGTAGTATGTGTTCGTTTGGCATGGCAAAAATATGCGATCAAAGGAAGCATATATTCGGTAGTAGAATTAACTATTTTTAAATCAAACTTAACCAATTACATTTTTGTATTTTAATACTTATTTAATATCAATATTTCGTTTAAAATGTCCGCGTATCTCGAGACTATATTCCGAGATCACTCTGTCTTGCTTTGCCTTTTGTTTTTCCTCTTGTGACGGTTCTCTCTGAAAATGTTAATTTGACTGTGAAGACTAAAACTTCAAACGGTTCATGATAGGGGTAGGAGAGTTAGATGACTTTGGTTTCATTAAAGAATGGTTACAGGCACCACTCCCACCGACATGCACGCACAATGAGTTTCTCTTAAGTTGTTTTGCGCTGCCCTCTCTCTCTCTTTATCTCTTTATCTCTCTATCTCTCTATCTCTTTATCTCTTTATCTCTCTCTCTCTATCTCTTTATCTCTTTATCTCTTTATCTCTCTATCTCTATCTCTCTATCTCTATCTCTCTATCTCTATCTCTCTATCTCTGTCTCTCTATCTCTATCTCTCTATCTCTGTCTCTCTATCTCTATCTCTCTATCTCTGTCTCTCTATCTCTCTATCTCTCTGTCTCTCTATCTCTCTGTCTCTCTGTCTCTCTGTCTCTCTCTCTGTCTCTCTGTCTCTCTGTCTCTCTGTCTCTCTCTCTGTCTCTCTGTCTCTCTCTCTGTCTCTGTCTCTGTCTGTCTCTCTCTCTGTCTCTGTCTGTCTCTCTCTCTGTCTCTGTCTGTCTCTCTCTGTCTCTGTCTCTCTCTCTGTCTGTCTCTCTGTCTGTCTGTCTCTCTGTCTCTGTCTGTCTCTCTGTCTCTGTCTGTCTCTGTCTCTGTCTGTCTCTGTCTCTGTCTGTCTCTCTGTCTCTGTCTGTCTCTCTGTCTCTGTCTGTCTCCCTGTCTCTGTCTGTCTCCCTGTCTCTGTCTGTCTCCCTGTCTCTCTGTCTCTCTGTCTCTCTGTCTGTCTGTCTGTCTCTCTGTCTCTGTCTGTCTGTCTCTCTGTCTCTGTCTGTCTCTCTATATATATCTATCTCTATATATATATATATATATATATATATATATACCGGAAAGGGGGGGTAAATTTTCACGTAACACGATCACTGATATTGTTGGGGATTATGTTCACAACATTTTGACTGTTGTGGTCTGGCCATCTTCAGGTGCTTTTTGTGTCAGGAATTTCAAACTGAATCTTTTATTTGATCCACGGAGGTAGACTCCTTTCTTGACCTTTTTGGCTAGGATCAAAGTGTAGTATGTGTTCTGATGTTACACTTCATCTTTTCTGTCCTCGGTAAATCAAGGAGGATTTCTCCTCTACTGAGGGTTTTTTTTTTGTTTTTTTTTGTCCCAATTCATTGTGCCCCCTTTCTTTGGGAGCTGAATTTTTCCCACATTAAAAACTGACCTTGTCTTACTCTACCTATGTGGGGAGACAAATAAATAGGGAACTCATCATTCAGTGTTCTGTGCTTTTATTTTTTTTTTTATTTCATTGTTTTCAGATATCTTGCGTCTATTAAATTTTCTTAAATTCCTTAACCTTACAACCTCTAGGTAGAATTCAGTCTGAAATATTTTTGTTTAGGAACTTTTAGTTTATTATAGGTCCAAGGTAGTAAAGCCGATATCGCAGTCCAAATCATCATCATCATCATCATCAACCGGTTTATTTGTTGAATCAGGCCACAATTAATCCTCTGATGAGGGTGGGGCCTGATTGTCTAGTCTCGAAATCTAAGTCTTCCTCTCCACTCCTGTCTTTGGCAAGGCTTGATGGAATCCATACCCATGGCCTTCCTATCACGTTTGACTACGTCCTCCCAAGTCAACTTGGGTCTGCCAATGGTGATGTTCTCTGCTGGCACATTCAACTGTCGGACTTTAGCAATCCAGCCATTGCTAGGCTCAATGTGACTCAACCAACACAGTCTGTTCTTCCGCATGATGTCCGCAAGGCTTTTCAAGTCGACCTGTGAGAGCAGGGATTCAAAAGAAACGTACTGTTCAGGCCTCACCAAACAGATCCATCTGACCATTGCCCTGTCATTATCAAATGTTGGTCATATTCCTCAACTGGACTCGGTTCTCGTTGTCTGAAGACGGCAGCAACAGTCATGATTATCTCCCAGTCCGTTATCTTTGATTCAAAGGGCATTGACCATGCTGAAAGTGTAGTATATGTTCGTTCGTGATGATACCATCCTCCCAGGTTAGCAAAAATGTGTGACCGGAGAGAGCATATAATTGCTAGTATTACTAATGGAGATTGGGTGTCAGTCGGTTTGAAGCCGAAACTATACTATTATCTTTCAATGCTCAATTTGGGGGAGGGGTAGTGTAATATCTGTTCTATGATGAAACCATTCTCCTTTTGGTGGGGGTAGTGTAGTATGTCGGTTGCTCATGATACAATCCTCCCGTGGATTACTTTGTCATATGCTAGCAGAATTTTTTTGCTAGCATATTTAGTTATTGCTCCATGTCAATTTTGATACTAGTTAATCTTTGCTTATCAGTTGTAACAGTCAGAAAGAAGTTATCTCTTGTTAGAACACTTCACTGATGTCGCTCCAGAAATAAAAATGAGCCTTCATCATCTTTTCACCGTGGAGTGTTTTCAGTCCAGGAACTGGTGCGACCAGACCAGGCTGTCTGAAGATGCCGGCTTCTGACCCAAAAAATGCACCAAACATTGATGTTATTGTTTTTTCCTTTCGCTTTGCAAAACTCAATCATGTACTGCAAAGCCAAAAACAAATATTTTTCCTCAACAAACCAAACCAAACGCCATGAATAAATACTTGAACATATAAAGAACTTGAAGCATGAAAACTTTTACCAAAATGATCGGATTCGACATTAAATAACCTGAAAAGGGGTTGATATGCCGTTAAACAAAACAAAACTCTGTTTCCTGCTGTTCTACAGATGGGAAGTTTTTGGAGAGAAACTCTGTTCATGAAAATTCCATTTGATGTTAGGCACACGAAGGAAGAAAGTAAAGTACTTAGCAGTGATGATTTTTATAAAATAAAAATGTAAATTTGGGATAGAAATAGTTGTTTGGGTCTTTGCTCTCTACTATATATACAGTATTTCAAACTATTTCATATATACAGGAAAATAGTACAATAAAATTACAAATGAATAACACCAAACATTAATCCAAACTGTTTAAAAATTAGTTATGCAAATTAGGTATACAAATAGATGTTTGGGTCTTTGTTCTCTACTATATATACAGTATTTCAAAAAATTATGTTTTATTATTGATTCAAGTAACCGTGAGCCGTTTTGATGGTAATATAGGTGTGATAAATGAAAAAAAAAAAAAACTTTCCCATTTATTCATTTAGATGCAAACGTGTGCCCCTTTTGGGGAGTTGGGGAGAGCTTGATTTTCTCTACATTAGAAACGGGCAAGTAAATTTTAAAATTGAATTAACTTGCCTTTACCGTTAGTATGAGAAATGGGCCCAACTTTCGCATTTATTCACCCACTAATTCACTATCCAGGTTTATTGTCTATGTTCCCTTCGACAAGAGGTTCGACGCCATCTGGCTGTCCTTTTACTAAGTCTCCAATGATCACAATTGTGGAGATTGTGTCCATTTGCTACTGTTTACAGTCTTGCCTGATGGTTTCTTTCCATGTCTTCTTAGGGTGCCCGGCTTTCTTTTTGCTGTCCAGTCTTAGGTCTATGCAAGTTTGTTTTTTCTTAATTTTAAAAATTTTATTTTTATTTATTTTAAAAAAAAAATTTTAATTTTTTTTTTTTTTTTTTTTTTTTTTTTTAATAAAATTTTTACAAATTTTTTTTATTTAAAATATTTAAAAATTAAAAAAAAAAAAAAAAAAAAAAATTTCACCCTAAACAAGGTAGAACGCCACTGTAGACGTAAGAGGCTACTGAGAATTAGGGAGTAGGTTCAGTGTGTCGTTCTAAGTCTGGAGCTGTGCAGAGAGATTTCTGTTTACATTAGTTTTAAACCTCTGCATGTCTGTACTCTCGGGGAAACAGGGGGCATGGAAGGAGTTCCATAGGCCAGCAGCACGAGGAAAGAAGCTATTGGAGTAGAAAGCTCTCCGGAATTTTGAACGGACCCCTTTCAATCAAGAGGTAGCTTGCTCATCTCGTCAGCCATGACTGGGTCGAAGTCTTGAGTAATTCGTTATTGTATTAGTATCGCCAATGCCAAGGATTGAACCTTTAACAGCTAGAAGACTCACTTAGAATTGATTACACTTAACAATTTTATCCGTTGTGCCAAAGGTCATTCTCCTGGTGCTACCAGATGAGGCTGCCTTAAAATACCAACTGTTTCACCTAAAATGCACCAAACATTGATGTTTTTATCCTTTCCCTTTACAAAACTCAATCATGTTCTGCAAAGTCACAAACAAAGACAATTTTCCTCTACAAAACAATCAAACCAAATATTTGTTCATGATTTTTTGTTTTTGATAAAGAACTTGAAGCATAAAAACATTTACCAAAATGACCAGATTTGGCATTAAATAAACTAAAAAGGGTTTCAAGAGAATGAAGAAGAATCCATGAGCGATTGCTCTTTTTACCACATTACCTCGAGTGGAGTGCATTCTGACTCTTTTTATTCACCTCCTCTCCAGGAGGTTAGACACAAGGTCAGGTGTGGGTTTTTGATGAAAGTGTTTTTTTGTCGAACGAACTGGATTCGAACCCGACACACCCAGGTCCTCAGTCCGCGTCGTTAACCACTCAGCCACCATGCCATCCCCAACAAAACCACCAAACCACAGGTCATTGCGGACAATTCTACTGTTTTTAGATGTGTAATATATATATATATTTTTAATGACATTCTGATCTATTATTTATAATTAATGGTTCCCATTAAATGTTATACTTAGTCTACTTAGGAGGCTACTATCGCACAATATATTTGCTGCTTCTTTGAGTCGTCTTACTCTCCATCGTTTTTCTGTCTATAATTTTTACTTCGTCCAACCAGGGTAGATGGTTTCCTATTTCTTCCATATGTGCTCAGCCATACCCGATGTCAGTCCTTCCTCTTGTAGCTTATATAATCAAAAGCCGTCTTCTCTTCAGTCAAAAGTTTATATACTAATGACACTATGCAAATTGACTGCCAGCCAGAGCCATCTGGCTGTAGAAGGTTCAAACGGCCAATCTGCAATGGGGAGATAATTCAATTAATACCCGACTTTTTTGTAATCTCCATGTATTACGGCTTTCCAGTGTTCTTCTAGCCTTACTTTTAGTGGACGACATGTCTCACCTACCTTTGTGTATTTTCCAGACTAACATGGAATTGCATACGTGCTTTTTGGCCAAGATCAAAGTGTAGTATCTGTTCCGATGGATACTGCACGCCATAGACTGGTATTGTCTTGGCCTTCGGGGCTTGATTTACACCGCTCTCAGGCTTAGCCTTCTCACCCTTTGAGAAGGGGTTAGTTTATTGCTAATCGCCTGAGGCGTCCCTACCGGGGAATGCCAGGCATGTTTTGTATGCCAGAGTTCTCAACTTCTCGGGCGCTGGTTTTTCAAATCCCACTTTCCCGATCTTGTCACATCTTACCGCTGTGGGAGGTAGATAAAGATCTGCATACGTGCAGTTCTTGCTCATGACTTGTTGGGAGAAAAAAAAATGGTAATTGACTATAATTCATTACCAGTTTTTTTTAATTTTTTTTTTTACTTGAACTAGAACTAGTAGTGTGGTGGCGTGACTTACTGTTGATGGAGTTATGTTCAAAGCGAGAAAGGTATGAACCCCCACACACCCTATGGATAAAATAGCAACTTCTATTCAATTTTACTTATATTTTTCACCCGATTTGATAAGTAAAAGTGGTGAAGAAACGTCTATGGATGGAAAACGATTATTTTTGGTGACTGTCCCCATAAGTTCGTTCTCTTGTGCGTCAATTTTGAAGGTTTATTTGCATAGAAAGTCTCTGCCTATGACAATGTCGAACAATTAAATTTTTAAAGACTTTCTTTGGAGTCGAATTGCTTCTGAATACTGTCCTGATGTCATAAGGATTACACATTCTCTGAATTTCTTTTCAGGCAACTCTTCATGCATGGTAGACGAACTGTGGTGAATTTCCAGGTGATGGCCTTTGATGTCTGATTCAGATTTCTCGAAGCTGGCGTTATGCTCTCTGTATAATTGCTTTGGTGGAGGGTTTCTTTTAAGCTATCTCCTATGCTACCAGATCAGGCTGGCTGAAGATACCAACTCTCTGACCTAAAATTCCCCAAACATTGATATTGTTTTTTTGTTTTTTTCTTTCCTTTTGCAAAACTCAATCTCATGTTTTGCAAAGTTAAAAACAAAAGCATTTTTCCTCTACAAAACAATCAAACACCATGAATAAATATTTTAAGATATAAAGAACTTGAAGTGAAGCGAAAAAAAACTTTTATCAAAATGACCGAATTCGGCATTAAATAATCCGAAAAGGGTTGATATGCCATAAAACAAAACAACCAAACCTTAGACTATCCCCTCTTGATATGTATTGCTGTTACTTCATATTGCCTTTGCTCGATGCTGTAGGCAACGGACGATTCATTTCTTTACATTATATGGATGGTGGGAGTTGAAATTGAGATATTGTCCAGTGAAAGTTGGTTTTCGATATACAGATGACTTGAACCCTGATCACTGCGAGTTATCAACACATCTAGAAAGGAAACTTTATGTTCCTTTTTCCCTAGTGAACTGTATAGATGGACGGGTGGAGTTCACATGGTCCAACAATGATTGAACATCCTGATGCGGCCAGAGTGTAAAAGTGTCATCCGCGTAGTATTGGGGACAATGGTCATCCCTTAGCCAGATCTTCTTCCTGGCAATAGGTCGGATCCCATCACAAAATATATAGTTTTTACAGTCAACATCTCCATCAGATGCAAGTGCGTTACTTCAGTAAAGTATCTGAAGTTGATTTATCTCTTACCACAGTCAGTCTCGTCAGTGGGTATTTTTGTGAACATAATTACTAGACTCATCATTTAATTGAAATGAATGGAAGCATTAGTGGATTTTTTTTTTTTTTTTTTTTTTTTTCTTTTTCTCCCACTGAACGGAATTCTGGACATAAGATGGAGATTTGCCTGTGAGTGGGGTGATTATATCAGGAATCTGCTCAGTAGACTTTAATGGAATACCGTCTTTGTGAATCTTAAGAAGGCCATATAGGTGTGGTAGCTTGCTGTAATGTCGGACAAGCTGTCTGTATTTTGTTCTTACAGATGATTTGTGACAGCTTCCTCTGTCTTCAAGGTCAAATTATTTTTTACTTTACAGTAGCCACCAGATCTGCTAATTACCTGAATAGTTTATAATCACCCCACTCACAGGCAAATCTCCATCTTATGTCCATTAACACTGTAGCATTGCCTTTGTCTGCTGGTATTCTATCATCACTTTGTAGTGACTCGATGGCCAATACTTTTTGTGGGTCTAGGTTTTGGAGGCTTTGAATTATCAAGTGTTTGTCTCACTTTACATCTTAGCTCGTCTCCTTGAGCCTTAGGGTTTTTTTTTTTGGTTTTTTTTAAAATGAGGTCACCGCTTATCAAGGCCCGAAGGCCACTTGAGGATAAGGGTTAAATAGTTTGACTGATCAACGGTGCGACAACATCGCGAACACCAATGGTTGTAGCAGGGCAGAAATTGATTATTTACGGGAACAGTTGAACAAGAACTTGTTTATATTAGACTTGAAGACGATCATGTTGTAGTCAGCTGGGAAGCAGACTTGCGGCACCGTGTTCCACAAACGGGCAGTTCTAGGAAATAAACCTTTATCATGGAAGTTTCGTTTAGCCTTGAGCACACAGACGGAGAAAGGGGAATCATTTACAGTGGGAGTAGCAAGACGGGTTCTAGTTGTGAATGTTTTACAAGGGGGAGGGACCATAGATTTTAGCTCAGTCGAGCACCTACTATGAAAATAACGCTAGAGCAAAGAAAGACTAGCAACATCTCTTCTGTGAGAAAGTGACTATAGGGAAGAGAAGAGGACATCCCCCACTAGATTTCGAAGTCGGTTTTTAACTCTGTCATGGGAGGAAAGGGTGCTCTGAGCGGCACCTCCCCATATGTGGCAGCAGTAAATTCTTTTTTCTCGGACGCACAAAATCAGCCAGTCATTTTGAGTACAGAATTCTACGAATGAATGTAGTGGTAGCTTTATCTCTAAATAAGAACGCCATTCTCAGAAAGATTGATACTAATGTACAATAATATCAAACATCTCCATCCCAGTAAGGGAACTAAGAATAATCATGGGTCTTAAAAATCACCTTCATATTCAAGTCATTTTGGGCTTGAAACCTCTTCATTTTTCAGAATTTGACTCTTGTAGAGGAAGGCGTCAGGCGGTAGAATTTTATTCAAGGCTGCTGCTTCTATTGGAGCTATTATGTCTAGATATGGAATCTGCTTGATGATTGTGAAGTTGAGACCTTTGTTTAGCACTGCTTCTTCAGAGGGGGTTAGGGTTGGGGCTTCCTCAGAGGGGGTTAGGGTTCGGGCTTCCTCAGAGATGGTCCGTTGACATTTTTGTTGCTGATGGCCCTTAATGGTGAATGGTAGACTTGGAAAAACTGAAAGCTAAGGATACACGACTCCAATTTATTTAATTGGCGAGATTTGACCTCCTGAAATTCTTGCTTATGACATATCCAGGTATTGTTGGATGCAGGTTCTGTCATCAGTCAGTGATCTCCCTTCCAGGAAGGGGAGTGATTTTGCTTATAATTAATGTTTCTTCCACCGGATGTTATGGATTCTATCTCTGACGAGCTCATGCCCTATTTGTCTTGCGGTCCTTTGTGTTCTCATGGAACCGACTAGAACTAGTCTGATGCTACCAGGTCAGGCTGTCTGAAGATACAGGCTTCCTGACCTAAAATGCACCAAACATTGTTTTTATTGCAGAACTCAATCATGTTCTGCAAAATCAAAAACAATTTTCCTCTAAAAAAAAGCAACAAAACCAAACACCATGAATAAATATTTGATTCAGCATTAAATAATCCGAAAAGGGTTGATATGCCGTAAAACAAAGCAACCAAACCAAACACCATGAATAAATATTTGAAACATAAAAACTTTTACAAAAGTGACCGGATTCAGCATTTAAATAATCCGAAAAGGGTTGATATGCCGTAAAGCAAACAAACGAAACACCATAAATAATTATTTGAAGATATATAGAACTTTTTTTACCAAAATGACCGGATTCGGCATTAAATAACCCGAATAGGATTTATATGCTGTAAAACAAAACACCCAAACCAAACCAATTTTATCGTCTGCATATCTTAGCTAAGTCCGGAATTTATCGTCAAAACTCTTCAATCTGTTAAATTCATGGTGGTCTAGAGTTAGGGTTAATTTAACAGATTCAAGAGTTTTGACGATAAATTCATGGTGGTCTATTCTGTAAAAGTACCGGCTTTTTAATATTGCAAAAAAAAAAAAGCCTTGGTCTGAGGCCGCAGATAGACCATCATGATCTTACAACTCCTTTTGTTTTCCGCAGATTTTTGCTGAAAACTGGATTGGGCTTAGACTCTTTTTCTTTATTTCTTTATTTTTTTTTTTTTTAATTCAATATATTTATTAAAACAAATTGAAATCTATTACAAATGAAGAAAAAAATTATATGAAAGGAGAAAATGACCAACGCTAATAACATTTCTGGAATGTAACGACAATTATTAAGTAATAGTTGACTAATTAAAAAAAAAAAAAAAAAAAAAAAAATTAGAAGGGGGGTAAATAAGGATGAATTAATCAAATGTCCTTTTTCGAAACCAGCATGCAAGCATCAGGAAGTTTTATCGGATGTCATGCTGGCTTGGCAGGCCAAGAGCATGCGCAAGGCTTTCCTCGAATGATGGCGATGGGGAGGTGCTTGTAAGGCTAAGTCAATTCACGATGGTCTTCGGTATGGCGTGTTATTAAAAGATAAAGGCTGACATAGCAGAGCCTATCGCTCCACTCGTCTCGGTTGAAACACAAATATGTCGAAGACTGGCATGTTTTGACCGATTGCGGCTCTCTGCTGATGCTGCTGCATGTCCAGGGTTATTTTTTAATTTTTTAATTTTAATTTTTTTTTTTATTAATTTTTTTTATTTATTGTAATTTAAAAAAAATTTTTTTTAATTTAATTTTATTTTTTTATATTTAATTTTAATTTAACATTTTTTTTAATTTTAATTTTAATTTTTCTTTTTTTCTTTAGAGCATGTGTTCGAGATTACCTCCATTTAGCTCTGTGCATTTCTCGTGACAAAATTTGTCCGTGACATCCTTACAAATCGACACAGGTATGGCTCTGATCTTCTTCCTTCAGTTCCGTGATGGTTCTGGGTCACCATGCTTCGAGGTATCCGTTAGAGAAAGAAGGGGATGGCTAAGTACTTGGCTGTGAACTGCCAATTCACAATCAGTTTTGAAACTGATTGCACAGCCTCCAAAGTTCTCTTTCAGCCGATCCTCGGACAGGTGTGAAATGTCAGATGTGTCGCTGTAACCAAAACTTTACAATAAGCGATTGATACAGGCTCTGCAGCTTATTCTTGTGCAGTGTTTCTGTAACAGCCATCATGCGGATCCATGAGGAAAAAAAGAGTGAGGGACTCCGGATTGAACCCAGAGCGGTCCGCTTGCAGAATAATTTTTTTTTTTTTTTTTTTTTTTTTTTTTTTGTCCGTGATGAAAAGTTCGCTCACGTAAATGAGCATTGTTTTGCATAAGCGAATTTTCATCATTATAAAAAATAATTTTTCTTTCAGAGTTAGACGAAAACTTGACATGGTCCAGAGACACGTCTCAAACATAAAAATAATCCAACAGTTAAACTTTGGTTATAACTGGTATATTCTGTTTAAAACATCATATCAAAAAAAAACCCAATTCTTTGGACTTTTTTTTTTCTTTTACTCTAGAACCAGCTAGAACAAGTGTTCAAGATGACCTTCATTGACCTCTGTGTGTATATGGTTTTGATCAGCAAAAGACCACTTAATTCTTCTTCCCTCTATCAGTTCTCTCCCCTTTCTGCTTTCTTCTTATGACTACAGAAGGTTGAATGTTTTGATGGCGTCTGTAGCCATCATTTGATGGCGTGTGCGTGCACTCGCATAGAAGGCCAGTATTAGTGTCGTACTTTTGTATGTGTCTTGAAAGGTTCGGCAAGACATGTTATGAGCAAATGTATTCCGAATAATGGACTCTAAGTCGAAACAAAGGGCCATTACTGATGCATTTGTTTTCAGCTAAAAAAATTAGGATTTTTTTTTTTTTTTTTTTTTTTTTTAATTATCTCTCTTTGGGCATCTCTTGTTTTAACCAATAATATCATGCCAACTTTATCAACTGACTGAAAGAAAAATAGTCAGCAGTTGATGACTACTTTTCTGACTGTTTGACCTAGTTTCAGTGTTATTTTCCGAACATTTTTACTTTGTTCTGTCAGCCGAAAATGTACAGGTGGCCTCAGTCTAATTTTTGCATGGGTCTCTCGGGTTATATTCAGTCAGGCCACTCAAGCTAAGCCTACTTAAAGCGATTGAAGTGAGACAATGCTGATGTGCCTACACTAGGAAGAATAGTATGTATATACACACACACACACACACACACACACACACACACACACACACACACACACACACACACACACACACACACACAATTTTTTCTTTATAGAAATTAGAAACCATAATTATTTTATTTTTATTTTATTTTTTTTTTTTTAAATGAAATAAATTTATTTAGAAGCTAAGATTTTTGGCATTTAAAATTTTTTTTTTTTAAGAACTCTCTGAATAAGGTTGCTTATATGACGGCTCTCTTTTTTGCCGGGAGAAAAGTGCTCAATATCCTAGATAGAGCTACTGTAGTGATAGGTTTGGAAAATATTTTAACGCCATCTTCGTTCCCCTTTGGACTATTTTGCAGATCAAGAGAGAGGATACCAAAGTGATTTCAGTAGTGCTCAGGAGGCCTCCTTGACTTTCAAGTACTCGGCTTCTGTACAGTTATGTTTACCACCTCCAAAACACCGAGATTGTGTTTGGCGTAAGCCTTGTGTATGCATCATCACACACTTTATGTAAATGCTGGCCAATGGACGACTCGTAAATTTGAGTGCCCAGATGTGCCCATGAATAAATTCCTTTTCTCCACCCGTGATTTGCGAAAACACACAGGGACATGTTGTGCCACTCTGACTTCCAAGTGCTGGAGACTACTACCCACATAGTCAGCCTTACATTGATATTTAAATTTATATATCACTGAACATTTTAGTGTGGGAAGTACATCTTTGTGAAAGGAAGGGAAGGCCGTTATGGTGCCAAACACCACACGGGGCTTTACTGCATAAAAGCAACGAGATACTGCAGACGAAATTTGGTCAGAAAAATCTGGACTGTTAGCACCAATAAAGGAATTTCAGATAAACCGAGTATTTAAAGAATGTGTTAGTATTGAATTTTTGCAATTTTTTTGGTGAATACATTTGGAAATTATGCCACTGAGGAAAACCATTATGAGTAAGTGTGGTCAATCCGTGAAGACAAATGTAAAAAAAAATCTGGTGGCAAACCACAGTGGTTAATCTTTCTGAACGTCCAATTGGTAAGCAACAGTTCAAGAACAATTCTTTTTACTTCAGTCTCCTCCTTCAACCTCACTCTGCTCTCCTTACCGCTCTTCACCAGCTCAATGAAAAGAGTACGGTTTTTGTACTACTTTTTGCCCCACCTATGCAAATTGACTGTCAACCAGAACCATCTAGCTTTCAAATTCTCCAAACAGCCAATTTGCAAAGGGGGACAACTCAAACCACAGTAAGAATTTCAGGGATCTTGTTTATTTCAACTGCAAGTTTGCTCTCTGTGCAAATCATAAGAGCGCGTTGGACAAGGGTCTTGATCAAAATGATCTTTCTACTCATAGATTCAAAAGAATCTCAACTAATATGCAGGTCTGTAAACGTCGGTTTCCTGTATAGAGTAGTAGTGAGGTTATTTTTTGTTCTTTCAACCAATGAGAGGTGAAGAGCCGTTCTGCTCTTCCTCCATAGTGAACTTTAGTCAATAAAAAGAGCATCCTTCTATGCGTTCGTGTGCTGATATGTCATGTGCACAACATCCATTCTTCCAAAGGGCATTCTACTCGGCGTGATGCCCGGAGCAGTGGGTTAATAATATTAGCATACATGTGTGCGCTCAGGATGACCATTCCCATAAAGAGGTGGAACATAGCCATAAGTGTATATGGATCACCAGGAATAAAGCGCCACGAAAAAATATAAACACATGTGACATGAGCCACAGAAAAGTGGCTATCGAATTATATCTCTCTTGTTTGTTTGTTATTCTTTTCTCTTTGTTCCGAGACGAAGAAACAATCATTAAACATGCTACACTCTATTTTATTCTTCAAGCAAATCCCAATCACTATTTTCTTACTGTACATTTTATTTATCTTTTTTTCTTCATCCCTTGTGTAAAACGAGCCCAAAAATAACGAAACAAGTGTTTTTTTTTGTTTGTTTTTTTTTTGTTTTTTTTTTTTTCGGCAATAACGTCCATCCTCAAGATCAGCGCATATTCAACTTCAGGAAAGTCGCTTTGCTTCGTGCCGGGACTTAAAGATGACAAAAGTATCATCCACATAGCACAGATAACAAAAGGGTCTAAAACCCGATTGAACAGCAATGATTTCTGAAAATATTCGCTAAGATAACACTCAAAGGATATAAATAAAAGTGGTTTTCTCAATATATAGTGAAGAGGGGATTAAATGGAGCATTTTCATCGGCCGAGGTTGACTATAGTCAAATTTTTATCTGCCAAATCATACTTTTATTGCAATGTTAAAATGCGTTGCACAAAGCTATCAAAGTGGCGATTTGAACCATCTGGTCTCAAGTTAGGGTAGATTATTGGAGCCAATGTGGTGTGGAATTACTCGAAATCAGCAATGAAGACAGCATTGAAAGAATGTATTTCAGGACTTATTCATTTTTGAACGAGTTTATCTCTCATCTTATTTTTGTTTCTTTTCATTCAAATATTCATAATCTTATTTTCTGTGTAATGTTCTACGAGAAAGAATATCTGCACGTATTTGAATGGTTTCTGTGAGATGGGGGGGGGGGGTACATTTGTGAATAAGCTGGTGACATCAAAAATCAAAAGAACACAGTTTTCTTTTAGAATTGCAATCGAGTTCACGCATAAATGACGTGAAACGAAAACCATACGTAATACAATTAGCTGAAAACTTTTCTAGGACCGGATCAACCATACCAGCCAGCCAGCCAGCCAGCTATTTGGCCAGCTCGTGTTGAGGAGAACCAATCATAGAGAGGATACATCTCAAGAGTAGCCCATACATTCTGGTTCGTTACGAAGCCACAGGGCGGATCCTGTCGTGAGTATCCTTACTCAGATATTTCTTTCTATGGAGTTGAAGGAAACGTTTTGGAAGTATTACTTCAGTGCTCAAAGTATTGTCGATTCGTACGGCATCAAGCTTTTTAAATTTAGTTTTGTCACTCAAGATATCCGACATTTTATCAGTGTAACCATTGGTATTAAGAATTACCACACCGGCACCCTTATCCGGTTTGGTGATATAAATATCTTTATTGGCGTTTAGAAGTTTGGCAGTCTGGTAATGAATTTTACCCATGCAAGCTTGTAAGAATTGATGGGAGAATTAGCGAGCTTATGTGCCAGTTTTGCTAACCTCTCTTTCGTGCAAAGAAAATCATCATTCGACATAGGCTGATGATGTCTAAGTTGGGTCTGCAATACCTCAAATTCAGCAAATGCTTTCCTTATGAATCTCAAAAGTAGGGAATACTCGCATCCAAACCTCTGGCTAATACTGCTTTTTTCGTTTTTTTAAATTAAAAATTTTTTTTTTTTTTTTTTTTTTTTTTTTTTAATTTTTTTTTTACATATTTCACCCCAAACAAGGCAGGCCGCCACTGTAGACGTAAGGGGTTACTGAGAATTAGGGTGTAGGTTTTGGGTGTCATCCTAAGTTGGGAGCTGTGTAGCGAGATGTCTGTTTACATTAGTTTTAAACCTCTGCATGTCGGTACAGTCGGGGGGGGGGGGAAACAGGGAGCGGGGAGGGAGTTCCAGTTCCAGAGGCTGGCAGCACGAGGAAAGAAGCCATTGAAGTAGAAGGCTTTCCAGCATCTGGGGATGGGGGGACCTCCTCAGTGAATGGATGGGATCTAGCTGATTGTTGAGTTGGTCTAGTGTATTTTAGTTGAGAGAGGGCACCAGAGCAGCCAGTTCATCGGAGCACTATCCATAGAAGTATTTGTAAAACACGCACAAGAATGCAACATTGCGGCGATGGGGCAGACGCTGGAGCTTGGTGAGAAAGAATGACAGCAGAAGTTGAACACTTGTTGTTCGACATCAATCCTTGCACCATGTCTGCCGCGAATAAGCGCGTCAAGGTATCTCTGGTTATTGGAACTTTGTTGCTACAGAAAGGATCACCAGCAGATAGATTGCGTTTTTCAAAATATCTATCAAAACAAAAAAATCTGAACTACGCAGCAGACGATAAACGGCGGTATTTAACTAGAATTAAATCAAGGATGCGACAAAAAATTTCATGCACTCGTCCTTGATAAAAAGCCCCGTTCGAAGTTGAGGGTGTTCCTAGCTTTTGGCAACGCGCCTAGAAATATAACCAGGGGGTCGACATAATTGCTCAAACGGGTTTTCAGGAATTCAATTCTGGCTCCAAGCGATGTTATTTTGCCCTTAATTCGAACGATGTCGTTTAACTTGTTTCTGACAACAGCTGTATACTTTACTCCTAAAGTATTTAAAAAGATTTTTGGTTGTACAAAATTTAATTAGCGTTTTAAAAAGAAGAAAAAAAAAAGTTATAGTAAACATAATAAGCAGAGAATTTATTTTATATTTATATCAAAAGACCATTCGACTGAAAACCTAGAACTCAAAGCACATTTTCAAAAGTGTATGCTTCACCTACATTGACGTTTTTTTTTTTTTTTTTTTTTTTTTTTTTTTTTTTTTTTTTTTTGTAAAACTTAATTATGTTCTACAAAACAAAAACAACAGCCCCTCTCCCTTTCACCCTCCCCTTTTTTATTTTATTTTTAGAACTTTAAGCATAAATCTTTTACTATAATGACCGGGTTGATATGCCGTAAAACAAAACTACCAAAAGTGTATGCCGACAGATTTCGGTTAAAATAAATGATTTAATAATTACACTAAGTTACTTTTTTTTAGAAAAAAGGGGGGGGGGGACCGAACGAATATCTGAATTGTTGACCGGTATCAAACTTTGACTGGTGATACCAGATCAGGCTGCCCAGCCACAGACGAAATTCACCTACATTGACGTTTTTTTTTTTTTTTTTTTTTTTTTTTTTTGTTTGTAAAACTTAATTATGTTCTACAAAACCAAAACCAAAAACAACAGCCCCTCTCCCTTTCTCCCTCCCCTTTTTTATTTTTATTTTTCCTACCCTACTCCCGGTCCTGGATATGACCTTAAACTACATCCGATGGTGAGATCCGGCTTACGGACTTTGGGGAATGTGGAGCCTCCTCTTAATTACCATTGCTCCAGGTCCACCCTGACCCGGAGTGGTAGTACCTGTTAGGGTCCCAACTATGGGTTGAATAGAAACAGATATTAAAAGGGGAAAGAAACAAGAAAGAGAAGAAAACAAGACCAGATTCGGCATTAAATAACCCAAAAAGGGTTGATATGCCGTAAAACAAAACTACCAAACCAAACCATACAGCAAGGGGGGGGGCAGACACATGAGTTCACTTTTATTATATAGGAAAATATGGTTACAGAAAGGATTGTGGATTTGATTAACGATTCTATGGGTGACATTTGAGGGAGGGGGATGGGAGGTCACCCTATATGTAAGTATAGGTTATCCACTGGTCACTAAGCTTGAGTGACAGCCTCTGGCCTTCAGGTCTAGTATTAACCCATTAGTGCCCAATTTGTTTTTTCTTTAATTTATTACCAAAAATCTTTTGTAAATACAATATTATATTTTCAAAGATTTACTTGACTTTATGGGATAGTTAAGCATTCATTTATACTACATATAAAAATGTGGGTTGGTTATAAGGACTACTTACTGAAAAGATTTACTTGATTTTATAGGATAGTTATACTATATATATAAAAATGTAGGTTGGTTATAAGGACTACTTACTGAAAAGATTTACTTGATTTTATAGGATAGTTATACTATATATAAAAATGTGGGTTGGTTATAAGGACTACTTACTAAAAAGATTTACTTGATTTTATAGGATAGTTATGCTATATATAAAAATGTAGGTTGGTTATAAGGACTATTACTAAAAAGATTTACTTGATTTTATAGGATAGTTATACTATATATAAAAATGTAGGTTGGTTATAAGGACGACTTACTGAAAAGATTTACTTGCTTTTATAGGATAGTTATACTATATATAAAAATGTCGGTTGGTTATAAGGACGACTTACTAAAAAGATTTACTTGATTTTATAGGATAGTTATATTATATATAAAAATGTAGGTTGGTTATAAGGACTACTTACTGAAAAGATTTACTTGATTTTATAGGATAGTTATACTATATATATAAAAATGTAGGTTGGTTATAAGGACTACTTACTGAAAAGATTTACTTGATTTTATAGGATAGTTATACTATATATAAAAATGTGGGTTGGTTATAAGGACTACTTACTAAAAAGATTTACTTGATTTTATAGGATAGTTATGCTATATATAAAAATGTAGGTTGGTTATAAGGACTATTACTAAAAAGATTTACTTGATTTTATAGGATAGTTATACTATATATAAAAATGTAGGTTGGTTATAAGGACGACTTACTGAAAAGATTTACTTGCTTTTATAGGATAGTTATACTATATATAAAAATGTCGGTTGGTTATAAGGACGACTTACTAAAAAGATTTACTTGATTTTATAGGATAGTTATATTATATATAAAAATGTAGGTTGGTTATAGGGACTACATACTGAAAGGATTTACTTGATTTTATAGGATAGTTATACTATATATAAAAATGTGGGTTGGTTATAAGGACTACTTACTAAAAAGATTTACTTGATTTTATAGGATAGTTATACTATATATAAAAATGTAGGTTGGTTATAGGGACTACTTACTGAAAAGATTTACTTGATTTTATAGGATAGTTATACTATATATAAAAATGTGGTTGGTTATAAGGACTACTTACTGAAAAGATTTACTTGATTTTATAGGATAGTTATACTATATATAAAAATGTGGGTTGGTTATAAGGACTACTTACTGAAAAGATTTACTTGATTTTATAGGATAGTTATACTATATATAAAAATGTAGGTTGGTTATAAGGACTACTTACTAAAAAGATTTACTTGATTTTATAGGATAGTTATACTATATATAAAAATGTGGGTTGGTTATAAGGACGACTTACTGAAAAGATTTACTTGATTTTTATCCGATAGTTATACTATATATAAAAATGTGGGTTAGTTATAAGGACTACTTACTAAAAAGATTTACTTGATTTTATAGGATAGTTATACTATATATAAAAATGTGGGTTGGTTATAAGGACTACTTACTAAAAAGATGTTTGATTGAATAATAGACGAAACTGATTGTATCTTTCCACTCTAGATTTTCAGTTTACTGAAAAATTAGACATCAGTGTTGCCAATACATGAGACAGTCTGTAACATTTGAAATACATTCCAATGTTAATGACTAAATATAGATAACTCTAGAAAAATACAGATGTTGCTGAAATATGGTTAATTATTCTTCTGGTCCCAAAAAAGGGACCATGGGTGCTAATCGTTTAAAAGAATTGTTCATTGTGCACGTATATATAATATATTTATTTCATTATTATTTTCTAGATAAAAAAGTTTATGAAAAAATATTTAATTGAATAATAGATTAAACTGATTGTATCTTTCCACTCTAGATTTTCACAGTATACTGAAAAATGAGACATCAGTGTTACCAATATACATCAGACAGTAGGTGTAATATTTGAAAGACATTCCGATGTTTATGACTAAACTAGACCACCCGTGACCCGTTGGGTCAGTTTGTTATATTAGCTATGGAATTCATGTATGAGCGTGACACTTGTGGCATAAAGAAAATAGGTTTTTTTTACATAACAGAAGCATTTCTATGAAAGTATATTAAAATGAAAAAAGAATATAGATAGATTTCTATGAGTCGTTCTGTTTATTATAATTGTTTTTTTTTAAATTAGAGTTACTGAATTATAAGTGGTTGGTTAGGGCGATTTGAGAAAGGGAGTACAGCAGGCTTTCTCGCATACGTAACGAAAACAGGGAGTAGGAGTGGTGAAATCTATGAGAGGGAAAGTGGGAGGTGGTTTCGTTCACCGACCGCTAGTATGGCTGATATTAATGAGTTGTTTTTTTGTTTGTTTTTGTTTTTTAAAAGGGAGGAGTTTTTTTGAAACTGCGACAGACTTTACGAAGTCCTCCCGTTGAATGTTTTTAGCCGTGAAGAAAACAAATAAACTATTTGATGAAATTAAATGAAATTGTTTAAAAATTTCCAGAATGAAAAATTTCATGCGTTCGTTAATCATAATAGAGAATAACGGAATTGGAATAACAGATTGAGGACGATGCTATTTACGCATGCGCAACCGGATGTTGAAAACCGGAAAGCTGAAAGCTGATTGCAAACATACAAGAACAATAGAGTTTTAGTATTATATAGATATAGATAACTCTAGAAAAATACAGATGTTGCTGAAATATTTTTAATTATCCTTCTGGTCCTAAAACAAGGACCATGGGTGCTAAGTGGTTAAGTACCAAAGTCCAAAAAAAATAAAAAAATAATAAATTTGTTCAATTTTAAAAAAAGGGTTTTTATTTCTGTGTAAAAATAAAATGGTTCCTGTATTTTTAATTTTTTGACTGGTTAAAACAATCCCGTTTCCAAATGTCTTTTCAAAATTTCACAGAAGGGATTATTTTTATGTCAGACTTATTATTTGATATGTACAGGGTGGGCCAAAATAAGGGTCCTATCTTTAAATGTGAATAACTTGAATTTGAATAACTTCCACAAAATAAAAGTTAAACTCACCAAACTTTATGTGTGTGTAGACTGACCCTTCCGAGATTTTTTGAAATAAACAAAACAAATTTTAGCCGAAAAACACTTCTTAAAACTTACAAAAACTAAAGTATTGTTTTTTACACTGTTTTGAGTTTTTTAAGCAAAAATAATGTTTTCTAAATGAGGGTACGTTCCTTAGGGCTAATACGGCCCATGCTTGCTTCGGAAGGGGTCCTTTACTTATTCTTAAAACAAAAAAAACAAAAAAAATCAATAAATAAAAAAGTTATGAATTTTTAAAAATAGGACCCTTATTTTTGCCCACCCTGTACTTTCAAAGATTTACTTGACTTTATAGGATAGTTAGAGCATTCACTATAAAAAAAAATGTAGGTTGGTTATAAGGACTACTTACCAACTAATATTTGATTGGATAATTGATGAAACTGATTGTATCCTTCCACTCTAGATTTTCAAGGTATTCTAAAAGCTGAGACATCTGTGTTACCAATATGCATCAGAAAATAGGTGTAACATTTGAAAGACACTCCAGTTTTTATAACTAACTAGACCACCCGTGACCCGTTGGGTCAGTTTTTTATATTAGCTATGGAATTCATGTATGAGCGTGACACTTGTGGCATAAAGAAAATAGGTTTTTTTTACATAACAGAAGCATTTCTATGAAAGTATATTAAAATGAAAAAAGAATATAGATAAATTTCTATGAGTCGTTCTGTTTATTATAATTGTTTTTTTTTAAATTAGAGTTACTGAATTATAAGTGGTTGGTTAGGGCGATTTGAGAAAGGAAGGGGGAACAGCAGGCTTTCTCGCGTACGTAACGAAAACAGAGGGAGTAGGAGTGGTGAAATCTGAGAGGGAAAGTGGGAGGTGGTTTCGTTCACCGACTGCTAGTATGGCTGATATTAATAATGAGTGTTGTTTTTTTGTTTTGTTTTTGTTTTTTAAAAGGGAGGAGTTTTTTTGAAACTGCGACAGACTTTACGAAGTCCTCTCGTTGAATGTTTTTAGCTGTGAAGAAAACAAATAAACTATTTCATGAAATTAAATGAAATTGTTTAAAAATTTCCAGAATGAAAAATTTCATGCGTTCGTTAATCATAATAGAGAATAACGGAATTGGAATAACAGATTGAAGACGATGCTATTTACGCATGCGCAACCGGATGTTGAAAACCGGAAAGCTGAAAGCTGATTGCAAACATACAAGAACAATAGAGTTTTAGTATTATATAGATATAGATAACTCTAGAAAAATACAGATGTTGCTGAAATATTTTTAATTATCCTTCTGGTCCTAAAACAAGGACCATGGGTGCTAAGTGGTTAAGTACCAAAGTCCAAAAAAAATAAAAAAATAATAACTTTGTTCAATTTTAAAGAAGGGTTTTTATTTCTGTGTAAAAATAAAATGGTTCCTGTATTTTTAATTTTTTGACTGATTAAAACAATCCCGTTTCCAAATGTCTTTTCAAAATTTCACAGAAGGGATTATTTTTATGTCAGACTTATTATTTGATATGTACAGGGTGGGCCAAAATAAGGGTCCTATCTTTAAATGTGAATAACTTGAATTTGAATAACTTCCACAAAATAAAAGTTAAACTCACCAAACTTTATGTGTGTGTAGACTGACCCTTCCGAGATTTTTTGAAATAAACAAAACAAATTTTAGCCGAAAAACACTTCTTAAAACTTACAAAAACTAAAGTATTGTTTTTTACACTGTTTTGAGTTTTTTAAGCAAAAATAATGTTTTCTAAATGAGGGTACGTTCCTTAGGGCTAATACGGCTCATGCTTGCTTCGGAAGGGGTCCTTTACTTATTCTTAAAACAAAAAAAACAAAAAAAAATCAATAAATAAAAAAGTTATGAATTTTTAAAAATAGGACCCTTATTTTTGCCCACCCTGTACTTTCAAAGATTTACTTGACTTTATAGGATAGTTAGAGCATTCACTATATAAAAAAAAATGTAAGTTGGTTATAAGGACTACTTACCAACTAATATTTGATTGGATAATTGATGAAACTGACTGTATCCTTCCACTCTAGATTTTCAAGGCTTTCTAAAAGCTGAGACATCTGTTGCCAATATGCATCAGAAAATAGGTGTAACATTTGAAAGACACTCCAGTTTTTATAACTAACTAGACCACCCGTGACCCGTTGGGTCAGTTTGTTATATTAGCTATGGAATTCATGTATGAGCGTGACACTTGTGGCATAAAGAAAATAGGTTTTTTTACATAACAGAAGCATTTCTATGAAAGTATATTAAAATGAAAAAAGAATATAGATAGATTTCTATGAGTCGTTCTGTTTATTATAATTGTTTTTTTTTTTAAATTACAGTTACTGAATTATAAGTGGTTGGTTAGGGCGATTTGAGAAAGGAAGGGGGAACAGCAGGCTTTCTCGCGTACGTAACGAAAACAGAGGGAGTAGGAGTGGTGAAATCTGAGAGGGAAAGTGGGAGGTGGTTTCGTTCACCGACTGCTAGTATGGCTGATATTAATAATGAGTGTTGTTTTTTTGTTTTGTTTTTGTTTTTTAAAAGGGAGGAGTTTTTTTGAAACTGCGACAGACTTTACGAAGTCCTCTCGTTGAATGTTTTTAGCTGTGAAGAAAACAAATAAACTATTTCATGAAATTAAATGAAATTGTTTAAAAATTTCCAGAATGAAAAATTTCATGCGTTCGTTAATCATAATAGAGAATAACGGAATTGGAATAACAGATTGAAGACGATGCTATTTACGCATGCACAACCGGATGTTGAAAACCGGAAAGCTGAAAGCTGATTGCAAACATACAAGAACAATAGAGTTTTAGTATTATATAGATTATAGATACAGTGCTGTTCAAAAATATAAGGCCAGAAGTAATTTACGCTTATGTTTAATCGTTCTTACGGCCTAATCTTATGAATTTATATTGCGAATCCGATCAGTAAACTACCCTTAAATTTTTGGATTCAATTTTTAAGATTATGCTTGCGTATTGCAGATAATTACAAATTAGCATAAAAAAAACTTGTTCATAAATATAAGGCCACATTCATTAACTCAAAATAAACCTTTATATTAGACACGAAAAAAACTTTTTAAACACATTTAATATTTTGTATGACCACCATTATTCTTTATTAACTCGAACACGCGGGTTTTCATGCCATCAATCAAAGAGTGAAGATATTCGCTCAATCTTATCCCATGATTCGACAAGATAATCTTAAAAATTGAATCCAAATATTTAAGGGTAGTTTATTGATCGTATTCGCAATATAAATTCATATTAGGCCATAAGAACACTTAAACAACTCCATAAGCGTAAATTACTTCTGGCCTTAGATTTTTGAACAGCACTGTATATCTGAAAAATACAGATGATGTTGAAATATGGTTAATTATTCTTCTGGTCTTAAAAAAAAAAGTCCATGGGATAAAATAAAGTCACTCTCTCAGTCTTCTCTCTAGTAAAGTAGTTAAACTAAAGAGTCCCTAACACTAACCCATCTTTAGAATTGCAATTCTTTAATCTTTTTATTAGTTTAGTCACTTTTCTGGTACACCTAATTTTAATATTATACGTGGATTTGTACGAAGTGACATGTTGCAGTGGTTATATAGGGTGGGCCAAAATAAGGGTCCTATCTTTAAATTTGAATAACTTCCACAAAATAAAAGTTAAACTCACCAAACTTTATGTGTGTGTAGACTGACCCTTCCGAGATTTTTTGAAATAAACAAAACAAATTTTAGCCGAAAAACACTTAAAACTTACAAAAACTAAAGTATTGTTTTTTACACTGTTTTGAGTTTTATAAGCAAAAATAATGTTTTCTAAATGAGGGTACGTTCCTTAGGGCTAATACGGCTCATGCTTGCTTCGGAAGGGGTCCTTTACTTATTCTAAAAAAAAAAAAAATCAATAAATAAAAAAGTTATGAATTTTTAAAAATAGGACCCTTATTTTTGCCCACCCTGTATATCTGGAAAAATACAGATGTTGCTGGAATATGGTTAATTATCCTTCTGGTCCTAAAAAGGGGATCCATAGGCGCTAATGGGTTAAGAGCATGTTCTGACCATAAGAATGGACTTTTCTCTTTCATTAATTCTCTCATTTACACACCTTTTGTTGTCCATTAATTAAAATACAATTAAAAATTTATTTTGATAATTCTTTATTTACATGTCTCTCCACGAGGGCCAAGTTTACGTTTTGTAAATGGAATTAACTAAAAACAACTCGTTAACTTATTTTCTTTTTAATAAGGTAATATAGTTTGATTGAAACATTGTGTGCAATATGTATCTAGAGGAGTATTAGAAGGCTATCACGATGCAAGAAATGGAAATATGGCGACGTTGAGAAGGAAGACAAAAAGTGATTTTTTTTTTTTTTTTTTTTTTTTTTTTTTTATATTATAGTAAATCTTTAGTCAAAACATCTACACAGTAATCTAATGTGTGTGACCATATTCAATGATGTATTTCGAGGAAAGATCTCCTTATCGAACCCTCACTTGCTTATACGAGGAATGGTGCGCCTTCTCCAAGTGATGTTGCCTCTAGTAACAGCACTAAGCTGGATATTCCACCAGACTGGATGAATTCTTGTCCTGGAATCCAGTAAGACTAAAAGACTACATAGTTAACTGGTCGATTGGGGAGAGGAAAATTAATGTTCTTAACTTCTTTACAAACTCAACGTTTGAGAAATAAAGGAGAACTTTAATGGAACACTCGAATATCTATGCATTTCATAGATATCAAGTGTTAGCCCCAATAAGGGGCCCCTTGATTTCTGAGAACTTCGACTGAAGTAAAATGGACCAAAAAATATACAGGGTCCGCCATAAGTAACTGTATAATTTTATTTAAACATAATAAATGAAAGAAATATGCAAAACTTCAATATAGAAACTAAAAAAGGGTACACGTAAGGGTTTTTTTGGAGGGGGGGGGGGTGTTCGACATTAAGCATTTTTATTAAAACTCTGTGTGCTCTCTATACTTTGCTATTCCCTTAGGAATACTTCGGTGCACAGCTCCAACGGCACTTGAGCAGTAGCAGCTCTGATTTGTTCCTCAAGTTCAACGATGCAATAAAAATATAAGAGTTCCGCTTTCGAATGACACACGAAATATAAGAAACGATTAAGTATCAATGAAGTTAAAAACAAAAAAAAAATATAGTTAATTATGACACAACCTAAACTTGTTACTATTTACTGTATGTACATTATATTGTTTTTTTTTTTTTTTTTTTTCATGACATGTAATGTATGCTTTTAGTTCATGTATGATTTTAAGCACAATTGAATGAGTTGGTCCGAATAATACCTAAGCAAAAAAAACAAAAACAAAAAAAAACATTTTTTTTTTTTTTTTTTTAAATTCTTTAAAAAAATTTTTTTTATGTTCCGGAATTTTTTAGATGAGGATTGATAATTTGTATTATTTGAACTACTGGTCTGATCTTGGATGTTGTTCTCACGTTTCGCCCGATGTAACCTCCAACTTTCTATCTTGTTGAACTCTGTAATCTGTTCAGAACTTCGAATGGGAACCCTTTATTTAATCCATGGGAGTAGCTTGCTCTAATTCTGTCAGCCATGACTTGAAGTAATCTAGGAATACAATTACGAATTACTTAAGAGTTCTACCCAGGTAAAAAAAAAAAATTTTTTAAAAAATCTAAAATTTTTTAGATATTTTATTTTTTTTATTTTTTTTAATTTAAAATTTTTTTTTTATTTTTTTATACCTTGGTAGAACTTTAAGTTTTATTCACCGTTTATATAAAAGCCCCCCCCCCACCTCCAAGTTTTTTTTTTTTCTGATTTAAAAATAACTTCAAACAAATCAAAATCACAAGACTCTACACATTTCCATTTACCGCTAACTGGTGCTGATTTTACGTTAAATTTATATAGGAAAGTGATCCCCAATCTAAAATATTTAATTAAAAATTTATTTTTTCTTAATTCCTTTGCGGGAATTTTTTCAGGCTGTTTACGTTTAATCACCCTCAAAAAGTAGAATCTGAATTTTTTAAGGGAGTAAACTACGATGGGTGTGATGGTAAATATTTACCCTCTGCGTGTATATCACATAGTCATATATTGAATATTTGTTATTTCAATTAGTAATGATTATTCTTTGTGAGTATACATAAAATTGTCCAATTTGCTAGGACAGAGCTGTCTGGTGGAGTTAAAAGGTTAGATTTCTCAAACATGAGAATGGAAGTGAAGAAAGTGGGAGCTGGATGAGAAAATGCGGTCGAAAAACTGAGACTTGCTAAGTAGTAAGAATTCGTTTTGGAAGCAAGTTGTGAAGATGGGCTCATAAAAAACTAGTAAATGTCTATTTTCTCTCTTGTCAATCAATGCAATATGAAACCAAATAAAAACCCTTAATTTGAAATCTTGTTCAAAGGAAGATTTCTGTATCTCTGCTTCAGCCCAACACTTTCCAGGAGCGAGGAATTTCAGCTTTCATAGCATGTCAACCTCACAATGTTTCCTTAAATCTTATCGGATTGTTTTAAAGATTATCTAAACTGATAACAAAGTGGCAAATATTATTCTGAGATTCTACTCAAAATGTAATTTTATTTTGCCATTTTTAATTAAAAAGGAGGTTATGATTTAATATATATAGTTGTACACTACCAAGGTCTTGTACACTATCCAACCAATTTTGCTTATGGGCGGGTAACTCTGTAGTTTTCCTCTACATTGGTGAATCTACATTTTTTAATAATTAGAAGGAAACAATTGATGGTATGTTTTTCGTTTTTTTTTGTTCTTTCAATTATCATATGCTGTTTTGCAGGTGTCTGTTGCGATTCTATTTTTTATATGACTGTGTATGCCATCTTCATTTGCAGGTCATAATCTAATCGGCTTAGACGACAAAGATATTTATTTAAATGTCTGCAATTGGCTATGAATTCATGTTTTATATCGAGTAGTTTGTTGTTTTTTTTTTTGTTTGGAGTTGATGATCTGGTACTTTTCCTCTAGACACAACCTAAACTTGTTACTATTTATGTTGTAAGCTGGTGTTGTCTTGATTATCTCCCACTTCATGCAAGTGCAGATATTTCTGGTTTTCTGCACAATAGTGAGACGAAGAAAGACACACTTAGCACATGTATGTCATCTTACATTGTAGGTATGATCGAAACCAAAGATATGAAATGCTTAAAAGATTTTTCAGATTTTGCTGATGCCATATTTTTTAAATATTGAATGCCAAGAAAACAATTATATAATACAATTAGCTAATTATTTCTGCAATATCCCAAACTGTCTGATTTATGGTGATTTGTGGCTTGGCAACAATTTTGTTGAAGGTATCCAAAAATCCGACATGGCCACCATACAATTTTGTTGAAGGTATCCAAAAATCCAACATGGCCACCATACAATTTTGTTGAAGGTATCCAAAGATCCAACATGGCCACCATACAATTTTGTTGAAGGTATCCAAAAATCCAACATGGCCACCATACAATTGTGTTGAAGGTATCCAAAAATCCAACATGGCCACCATACAATTGTGTTGAAGGTATCCAAAAATCCAACATGGCCACCATACAATTGTGTTGAAGGTATCCAAAAATCCGACATGGCCACCATACAATTGTGTTGAAGGTATCCAAAGATCCAACATGGCCACCATACAATTTTGTTGAAGGTATCCAAAAATCCAACATGGCCACCATACAAATTTGTTGAAGGTATCCAAAGATCCAACATGGCCACCATACAATTTTGTTGAAGGTATCCAAAAATCCAACATGGCCACCATACAAATTTGTTGAAGGTATCCAAAGATCCAACATGGCCACCATACAATTTTGTTGAAGGTATCCAAAAATCCAACATGGCCACCATACAAATTTGTTGAAGGTATCCAAAAATCCAACATGGCTACCATACAATTTTGTTGAAGGTATCCAAAGATCCAACATGGCCACCATACAATTTTGTTGAAGGTATCCAAAAATCCAACATGGCTACCATACAATTTTGTTGAAGGTATCCAAAAATCCAACATGGCCACCATACAATTTTGTTGAAGGTATCCAAAAATCCAACATGGCTACCATACAATTTTGTTGAAGGTATCCAAAGATCCAACATGGCCACCATACAATTTTGTTGAAGGTATCCAAAAATCCAACATGGCCACCATACAATTTTGTTGAAGGTATCCAAAGATCCAACATGGCCACCATACAATTTTGTTGAAGGTATCCAAAAATCCAACATGGCCACCATACAATTTTGTTGAAGGTATCCAAAAATCCAACATGGCTACCATACAATTTTGTTGAAGGTATCCAAAAATCCAACATGGCTACCATACAATTTTGTTGAAGGTATCCAAAGATCCAACATGGCCACCATACAATTTTGTTGAAGGTATCCAAAAATCCAACATGGCCACCATACAATTTTGTTGAAGGTATCCAAAAATCCAACATGGCTACCATACAATTTTGTTGAAGGTATCCAAAAATCCAACATGGCCACCATACAATTTTGTTGAAGGTATCCAAAAATCCAACATGGCTACCATACAATTTTGTTGAAGGTATCCAAAGATCCAACATGGCCACCATACAATTTTGTTGAAGGTATCCAAAAATCCAACATGGCCACCATACAATTTTGTTGAAGGTATCCAAAAATCCAACATGGCTACCATACAATTTTGTTGAAGGTATCCAAAAATCCAACATGGCCACCATACAATTTTGTTGAAGGTATCCAAAAATCCAACATGGCCACCATACAATTTTGTTGAAGGTATCCAAAGATCCAACATGGCCACCATACAATTTTGTTGAAGGTATCCAAAAATCCAACATGGCCACCATACAATTTTGTTGAAGGTATCCAAAAATCCAACATGGCTACCATACAATTTTGTTGAAGGTATCCAAAGATCCAACATGGCCACCATACAATTGTGTTGAAGGTATCCAAAAATCCAACATGGCCACCATACAATTTTATGGAAAAGAAAAATATTTTGAGGATTCAGTCAAAAAACAAAAACAAAACACAAAACTTTGTAACTACAACTATTAACATCGTGTGGAAAGCAAAAAAAAAAAAAGACAGGATACTGATCAGCTTGGCAACTTTATTTATCTTTTTTTTTTTTTTTTTTTTTTTTTAACCTTATGGTGGCCATGTTAAGTGAAATGACATTTAGTTATTTTATGATTCACAAAAGTTTTGTTTGTTGCACATTTTGCAAAGATTATTCAAATTATTCGGGCTACTTTGGGTTGATATCTACAAGGTAAAAATATCTACACCAAACTTTTTTTTTTTTTTCTTCAATATACGATCTTTCAATTCCTTGTGTTCGGATCAAGGACATTTTGTAGATGATTTACGGGGGAAAATGACATTGAGTAGGTTTAATTAACTCTCCATTCGTCGGAATAGATTACTGAGCCTTCAGCGACTTCTCGTTGAATAATTGGCTAAAGTCTCACACAGTCTCTTCTTTGAATGTTAGGGTCAGAGGTTAGGGTTCCAGGCTCTCTAAACACACATTCTTTCAAAATCAATTAAGAAGTGTTTTCTTTGCTCTGGTAGCGTGTTGATTGCATGAGGTGTAGATCACATAGCCGATTCTTTCAGGGCCACCCCTGGCAAGCAACGACATGGCGGGCATGGAACTGCGAATCAATACTGAAAGTGGTGCCATTTCTTTGTTCTGAGCCAAAGCTTCCCCAACTTGCTCAATCTTACTGCTTTCAGTTTCAAGGAGGGGGAGCTGCAATCATGCGACCCACAAGGAGGACTTTGTGCCTCGAAGTTGTCTGGTCGACAGTATGTGAGCTCTATGCAGGTCCAACATGCTTAACAAGCGATCAAACAGCATCAGGCTAATGTCAAAGTATCAGCAGCAGCAGCTGTGTATGACATTAATAATGAATTAGGTTATGGTTATCTCGTGTATGTATGTGTAAGCTGTAAGGCATTGAAGCAGCAGCTGTGTAAGCTGTAAGGCATTGAAGCAGCAGCTGTGTAAGCTGTAAGGCATTGAAGCAGCAGCTGTGTAAGCTGTGAGGCATTGAAGCAGCAGCTGTGTAAGCTGTGAGGCATTGAAGCAGCAGCAGCTGTGTAAGCTGTGAGGCATTGAAGCAGCAGCTGCTGTGTAAGCTGTGAGGCATTGAAGCAGCAGCTGCTGTGTAAGCTGTGAGGCATTGAAGCAGCAGCAGCTGCTGTGTAAGCTGTGAGGCATTGAAGCAGCAGCAGCTGCTGCTGTGTAAGCTGTGAGGCATTGAAGCAGCAGCAGCTGCTGCTGTGTAAGCTGTGAGGCATTGAAGCAGCAGCAGCAGCTGCTGCTGTGTAAGCTGTGAGGCATTGAAGCAGCAGCAGCAGCTGCTGCTGTGTAAGCTGTGAGGCATTGAAGCAGCAGCAGCAGCTGCTGCTGTGTAAGCTGTGAGGCATTGAAGCAGCAGCAGCAGCTGCTGCTGTGTAAGCTGTGAGGCATTGAAGCAGCAGCAGCAGCTGCTGCTGTGTAAGCTGTGAGGCATTGAAGCAGCAGCAGCAGCTGCTGCTGTGTAAGCTGTGAGGCATTGAAGCAGCAGCAGCAGCTGCTGCTGTGTAAGCTGTGAGGCATTGAAGCAGCAGCAGCAGCTGCTGCTGTGTAAGCTGTGAGGCATTGAAGCAGCAGCAGCAGCTGCTGCTGTGTAAGCTGTGAGGCATTGAAGCAGCAGCAGCAGCTGCTGCTGTGTAAGCTGTGAGGCATTGAAGCAGCAGCAGCAGCTGCTGCTGTGTAAGCTGTGAGGCATTGAAGCAGCAGCAGCAGCTGCTGCTGTGTAAGCTGTGAGGCATTGAAGCAGCAGCAGCAGCTGCTGCTGTGTAAGCTGTGAGGCATTGAAGCAGCAGCAGCAGCTGCTGCTGTGTAAGCTGTGAGGCATTGAAGCAGCAGCAGCAGCAGCAGCTGCTGTGTAAGCTGTGAGGCATTGAAGCAGCAGCAGCAGCAGCTGCTGTGTAAGCTGTGAGGCATTAACCCTTTCATGCATGATGGTTTCTTTTTTTATTTTTTTTATTTTACAGAAATTCTATGTACCTGATCTAACTTATTCTTAAACGACATGCCTTCAAGTTAAGCTGACTACCGAAAGAGCCTGTAATGACTAAGAAAAAATGTGATAAATTATCCTTAATTTTGATTTGACCAATCATATTTATTTTTGTGAGAGTCAGGGACATCGAGGATTAATTTTGACTTCATTATATTTAAAACTCAAAGACGCAAAATGCCTTCAGAAACAAATGTTAGATGCAAATATTATTTTTTATTAAAATCAATTTTTTTTTCTTTCTCGTCTTGACCTTTTTTCTAATAATTTCCCTCGGTACAATGAGCCTCAGATTTAAACGAATAAAAGGTATTAATTTTTTTTTTTTTGTGTGATATCCCTTCCTGGTCTTGTAGAAGTGGTGCCCTGATGTGTAGACTAACGGTGTTAATGTCTCTTTTAAATATGAACTTAGAATTGTGCATGGTCGCAAATAGGTATAAATTTAGAAAAAAATATTTGCATCTAACACATGGTTTCTGGAGGCATTTTGCCTCTTTAGGTTTTAAATTTTAAAGATGCTTACAAAAAAATGAACTTTCACAACTTCATTATATTTGTTTCTGTGGAACCAAATTATGCATTAAAGGGTTAACATATGTTCAGGTATGAACTTATTTCATGTGTATGTGTATGTGTAAGCCTTACATTCATTATTCGAATCTTATCAGTAGCAGAGCTTTTAGCATGAAATGTATTTTTAACTTTCACGTGTTTATATTTATTCGCCATTATGAGTAACTTTAATGCTGGGCCCAGCAACTCTACAAAAAATTTAACAGGTTATGAGACCAGCAATTTAATAAAAATTATGTGGGGGGGGGGGTATTTTAATACTTGTTCTGCAAATATATATATATATATAATTTTTCACCCTTTTTGGATTGCATCGGACTTAATACTTGTGGGGGCGCATCAATCACAGCTACCACATATTACAAAGTTGTTTGTGCTGTCTTTTGAACTTATTTTCCTTTCTTTTCTTAAGTGATTTCAACTAGGTCAATCCCCTGTGGGGTATTGTCAGTTGTTGAGGTCAATATCTTAGGTTTTGTATCTCCCCTGATGAACTGCTTAGCAAATACCTTGCTTAGGTAGCGAAACACGTGTAGGGAACAAAATAAATAAATAAATAATAAAATAAAAGATTTTTTCGTTGTGATGGATCCTCTCTGGAAAAGAATATCTTGGTAAACTCTCCAAATATATATAATATATATATTTATATATAACAGTTTCGATAAAATATAACAAAATGTCGAAGATAAAATTAAAAAAAAAAGCAGATATACCAACACGATACGTTAAAATTAACTCATATGGTGATATTTAATATTTTATTATTATTTTATTACTTTTTATTTCAAGCATCTATCCATCTGATTTTTACCCATTTTACGTTTGTCTCGTTGGCTGTAGGTATTCTTCTGCTTTCACTGAATTTCTTGATCTTGTGAAAGTGCTACGAGTGTCAGCTGCTGCTGATTGTTGTTATCGTTACTGTTGAGTGAATCAGACTTCTGCACAGAGCCCACAAAGATCGTGCCTCAAGACTATCAGGTCTGCATGAAGCTCTCTTCGCTGGTCTTAGCTATTCTTTATATCTTCAAGTTTTTATCCCCAAAATCCAGAGCAACAAGACCCAGTGGTTGCATACGAAGTCGAGGAAGGTTATTTGAATACTTGATCTGCAAATAAAAAACAAAAACATGCGAGTTTAAATCTAACATAATATGAAAGTTACTGTTTTGCTTACAGTAAAATTAGATATAAGTTCGAATTAAGAATATTTTATGGTTTTAAATTAATCATCGATTTACATGGGTGGCAGTGATAGTAGATATAAGTGTGAGAGAAAACTCCTTGTAAGGAATATCGAGCAGGACTAAATATTAAAATCGAAGAATGCAAACTAAACTAAAATTTCGTTTTCTAATTATTTTCGTTATTCATCTGTGTACCTAGAACCAAACGGAACTTCCATGAATAGTTTCTTTACAAGAAATTCTCATCTGTGGAACATAATGCAACAAGAGTGCTTCCCTGCTGACTGCATCATAGTTGTCTTCAACCCTAATATTAAAAAATAATTTTTGAGTAATCGAATCCATCAAAAATAATTTAAATAAAAGGACAGAGTATGGGAAGGGGGGGGGGTGACATTGATAGCCTGATAATCATCTTACCCCCCCCCCACCTCCAGCGTTAATTGTACCCTGATACACTATCGAGCACCCACGCAGGAGGGGATGACTTTACTTTATATATAAGGTGAAGGCAGAAGTTGCAATAACATTTTGGTTGAAATTTCTAGAAGCTATAAAATTATTGGATGTAGCTAGATTAGAATATTAGTTTAACCAAATTGTAATAAAACTATAATTTCTTTTTTAAAGTTAATTAAAGTTATTAAGGTATCATTCAGTTATTAAATTAACCATTTAAAAAAAAATTATATTTAGTAAAAAAAAAGAAAAAAAGTCTCCTGGGCCACACCGGATAATCATCAAAACTGTTACATTAAAATTGTTTAAAAATATTAGCTTTTTTTTTTTTTTTTTTTAAATTTAATTTAATCATCAAAACTGTTACATTAAAATTGTTTAAAAATGGTAGCTTTTTTTTTTTTTTTTTTTAAATTTAATTTAATCATCAAAACTGTTACATTAAAATTGTTTAAAAATGGTAGCTTTTTTTTTTTTTTTTTTTAAATTTAATTTAATCATCAAAACTGTTACATTAAAATTGTTTAAAAATGGTAGCTTTTTTTTTTTTTTTTTAAATTTAATTTAATCATCAAAACTGTTACATTAAAATTGTTTAAAAATGGTAGCTTTTTTTTTTTTTTTTTTTTAAATTTAATTTAATCATCAAAACTGTTACATTAAAATTGTTTAAAAATGGTAGCTTTTTTTTTTTTTTTTTTAAATTTAATTTAATCATCAAAACTGTTACATTAAAATTGTTTAAAAATGGTAGCTTTTTTTTTTTTTTTTTAAATTTAATTTAATCATCAAAACTGTTACATTAAAATTGTTTAAAAATGGTAGCTTTTTTTTTTTTTTTTAAATTTAATTTAATCATCAAAACTGTTACATTAAAATTGTTTAAAAATGGTAGCTTTTTTTTTTTTTTTTAAATTTAATTTAATCATCAAAACTGTTACATTAAAATTGTTTAAAAATGGTAGCTTTTTTTTTTTTTTTTTTAATTTAATCATCAAAACTGTTACATTAAAATTGTTTAAAAATGGTAGCTTTTTTTTTTTTTAAATTTAATTTAATCAACAAAACTGTTACATTAAAATTGTTTAAAAATGGTAGCTTTTTTTTTTTTTTTTTTTTAATTTAATCATCAAAACTGTTACATTAAAATTGTTTAAAAATGGTAGCTTTTTTTTTTTTTTTTCTTTTTTAAATTTAATTTAAAAATTGAAAAAATATTGAGGGGGGGGGAGGCAAAAAATATTACATGCATCTATTATTAATGGATATTTTGTATCTGTCTGAAGCCGAAGCTATACTATTATCTTTCGATATTCAGTGGGTGGGCGATAAAGTATCTGCTACGTTGTCATACCAACCATCCCAGGCATTACCTCCTCCTGGGGAGGGGGGGCAGTATTTTTGCTAGTTTCAATGTTAACTATTTAACAAATTAAAAAAAAAATGTTTTACAAAACTTTCTTATTCGTTACAATACATCTTACAAACATCTTACATAAAGAGAGATTTTATCCGTCTGTCCATCCCTCTGTCACAATTTTTTTTTTTTAAACATTATACATTGCGGAATTTGTCTGATTTCGAAATATCAGATCTTAACTACTTTTAGAAATGTAAAATATTGCATTAATACTAAATAATAAATTCCCAACAAATAAAGTGGATGCCATAACCGGAAATTGAAACTGAAACCTTGAGATCTTCAGTATGAGCTTCTACCAATTGAGCTATTTGGACTCTCTTATAACTAGAGCTTAAAACATTACCGTAACAAAATAATTAGAGCTTTGGCATGACGTCATAGATTTATGATTTACGTCATGTTTCTAAACATGAATGAAAACATAAGTGATAATGAAAAATAAATATATGAATGGGTAAACATTGTTAATAGCGTTGGAAATTATCTTAATAGTCCAAAACAATTTATGTTTTGACTACGTATTGGTGTAAAAAAAACAATTTTAAATATACTAAAATTTCGGGTAAAAATTGTCGATTCCCAACCAAAATGGCAGACAACAAATTATCTGCAGTTTTCCGACCTCACAAATGAGTAAATAAACCCAAATAAATTGTTTTGGATCAAAATTTACCTTAAATTATTTCAAAAGAAATACAGTTGGGAAATTAGTCCAAAAAAATTTATTTGGGTTTACTTACTCATTTGTGAGGTTGGGAAACTGCAGATTATTTATTGTCTGCCATTTTGGTTGGGAGTCGACAATTTTACCGAATTTGGGCCCGTAATTCTAGTTTTAAAAAATGAAATGTTTATAAGCTTTTTTTTTTTTTTTTTTTTTTTTTTAGCAGAAGCAATAGGTGCTCTCGTAAATAGCACGCTACCAAATTGCTGGTCTTTGGACAGGTGAATTTGGGACGCTGAAAACCCACACAATCGAAAATAGTCTTAAATCAACGGTCTACCTTTCCTTTCTTCATGTACGTTAATTAAGCACCCAGTTTTATTTAAATTAATTAAAATCACATTTAAATTCGACTAGACGAATTTTTTTATTTTATTTATTTTTTTAAAAATCAGTTTTAAATAAACCGTTCGTTTCATCCCAAATACCCCTTTCCATTTTATTCTGAAAATCATCATTCTTCTCTTCCTGAATCATAATTTAGCTGGGTAAAAGATGTTGGCCTGACTGGGAAACCAAAATCTTCCCCCATCATTTTTTTTTTTTTTTTTTTTTTTTTTTTTTTTTTTTTTAATAGAAATCGCTCCAGACAAGGCATGAAACCACTTTATATAAGGAGCTAAAAAATTACCACTAAAGGTAAAAAAAACAAGCCAACAATAAGTGTTAGATGGATAGATTCCGACTCATGAAAACAGCAATTCTTCCCCCGTTGTCAGAAACATCGCTCATGAAATGTGAGGGCTAAAGAACAAAATAAGGGAAGCGAGAGTTATGAGGCTGCCGAAAGTAAACCCAAGGTCCACTTTGTTGTAAAATCTGAAGTCCATTTGTTCCTTAAATCTGGATTCATTAAGTCAAAAGTCTTGATTGCAATCAACCCACTTATATATTTTTTTTGTCAGTGAAGTCATAGTCAGTTTTACATTTTAAGTGTCTGGCAACACAATGTATGGCTTGAGGATTGTATCCCACAATGAAAATCACCCCATCTCTTTCTCAAAAAAAAAAAAATGGATGAAATTAAGAAAATTAATGGTCATGTGACCAATGACTTCAACTATGTCCACCAAGAACATAATCATATCGGAGCTGATGGCTTTCTCATAGAAAGAATTGACCCCCAGACGCTAACCATTTTTTTTTCTCGCCATCACTTGGTAAATAAATCTACCCACCCCTATTCCCCCTTTCGAAGTCGACCTTCCATCTATTTTCAACTTCATCAGCACAGACACATGTAACGTCGTTTAAACTCGAAATTCAAGTCGGCTTTTGGAGAAGACTTTGTTAAAATTATGTTCTGCAACCCAAGAGAAATCACTTTTCCTTTTCATTTTAAAAATCCTGCCATATACGTCTGTGTATATGCATATGTGTGTGAAGATATTGTTCTTTGAACTCTGCCGGCAACTACCTCAAATCACATAATTGAACATTTCACCTTTCTCCAAACTGCATTGATTTCCAAATGACCGACAACCATATCCTGTACAAATAAGTACATTTTGAATCCTTTTTCATTCCCAGACTTTTTTTTTTTTCAAAACATCTTTTTATTTCATGCCAACATCTTGAATTTATTTCATGCCTAAAGCTGTATCTATTCCAAACCAATTCCTTGTTTATTCTCCCCGGTTCTTTTCCTACCTGTTTTATTATTCCTGTTAATAAATTATATACTATATATTTTATACAATCTTCTGTGTCATTGTTGTTTCTTCGGTGTGTTGTTTGATATTTTCTGTGAACCCAAAACGGAGTTCAGGAACGTATCACCAATTTTTATGAATCATTATATATATATATATATATATATATATATATATGTTACTTGCACAGGAGTATCTTTTTGCTTAT
Source organism: Sepiola atlantica (assembly GCA_963556195.1). Classification (NCBI taxonomy): domain Eukaryota; kingdom Metazoa; phylum Mollusca; class Cephalopoda; order Sepiida; family Sepiolidae; genus Sepiola; species Sepiola atlantica. Next base: position 12,032,597 of record OY744552.1, read on the forward strand.
CAAAATATTGTGTAAATCTATTAGACGTCTTAGAATCAACACACAGCACAAGTTAAACATTTCATAAAAAGTGAAACTCCATTAAAAAAAATTATAATTTTTTTTTAATGAATTTCGAAAATTAAAAATTAATGGATGTAGTTTAATTAATTTTTTTCCAACAAAAATGACTGATTATTTTTACTTTTTATTTTTTTTTAACTATTAAAAAATGACTGATTAATTTACGAAAAAAACGAAATGCCTTCTAGTCTATTTAAATTCATAGCGAAAACTTTTCTTACCAGCATGATAGTTCTAAGTAACAGAGGTTCAAGGGGCACTTGTGCAGTTTAGTAAACAGGGGCCGATAATCCGCAGAAAGTAACGACGAACAGATTTAAACATTTTAATAAATTTATTTATTTTATAAAACAGTTTCTGAAAGAAAAACATTGTCGAAAATAAACTTTATTTTATCACAAAGTAACATTTTGACAAAAACATTAATTTAACAAAAACTACATTTTATTTCAGTGATTTTTTATTTTTTAATTTATTTTTTATTTGATTTAAAAAAATTTTTTTAATTAAATTAAATAATCGAAAATGATGTTTATAAAACGAACAAAATAATAAAACTATTTGAGTACGCGATCGATTTCTGCCTTTTGGGTGTATGACGTTATTACAGCTACCAGGAAAAAAGCAAAACATATAACATCAATATTGCAGCTCTCAATTCTGTTGTTACATTCCTCTTTTATTCGCATGCTGCTCTATTTAGGTACACCATCCTTTAAATTCATATTAAAACGAGCAAAATCAAGACAGATTACTGGCATGTTAAGCCTCTGCCTTTCCTTCTCAACTCGTTTTACTCCAATCTTTCCTTTTTTCCCTTCTTAAATCTACACTTCCATAAAAGTGGAAATGGGAGATACTTATAACCATTGTCTACAACTACGTCCACAAAACCAGGTCACAGGACCAATTAACAAGTAATAAGTAATCTAATGTTCGGCAATCAATCAGAACGTTTCTTGCATGATTTATCAAAATGAGTCGAAGAGCCTCCCACCTTGGATAAAATAAAACTGCTCGCTAACCAAAAGCTTCAAATTTGCGAGAGTTCTCAGATGTGAAATAATGTCATCTTAGACCAATATGGTTAGAGGGACACACTTAAGTCAACACGGCAATATTACAGCTTCAGCATGATGCACATCCACACATGTTGGAACCAGTGGGGTGCAAAGACATCAAGTGATGAGGCCTCCATTTGGGAGCTGTGGGAAATGTGGAGTTGCTCCTTAGTTGCCATTGCTCCCAGGTCCACTCTGGCCCGGAGTGGTAGTACCTGTAAGGGCCCCCATCTATGGGTCAAATAGAACCTACTGGCGCTACCAAATCAGGCTGTTTGAAGTTATTGACTTCCCGACTCAAAAATGCACCAAACATTGATGTTTTTTTCCTTCGCAAAACTCAATCATGTTCAGCAAAATCCAAAACAAAAACAATTTCCCCTCTCCCCCCCTCTACCTCCTCCCCCCCCCCTTTCACTCAACCAAACACCATGAATAAATACTTAAACATATAAAGAACTTGAAGCATAAAAACCTTCACCAAAATGACCGGATTCGGCATTAAATGACCTGAAAAGGGTCGATGTGCCGTGAAACAAACAACCAAATCCAAATATCTCCCTTTCTCATAATATTTCTCAGTACTAGGACTTGTACTTGAGACTTTGGGGACATACAATGAAGGAGTTGGTCCCGGGTACCACCAGACTTGTTGGAACACACAGTGAAAGAGAAACGAAACAAAATCCTCTAACACCCCATTTTTTTGAATGCTTACAGCTTTCTTTATTCTCTTCATAATGCAGACTTCCCCTCACAGAAAAAAAGGAAAAGGGCTACAAAACTATTAGGTTTTCAAATAGAATCCCTTTATCAAAAATGGTAAAACTGCATACAATCATCCTAAGCATCCTTCTTTGGAACATACACACATCAAAACGGTAATACGAGACTTATGCAAGCTATGAAAAACAAGCAGACGTTCTTATCTTTCGAGATAAATTTGATAAGATTGAAGGAAAAAATACACTGATCACGTACTCATATTTACGGATGGGTCAAAGCAGGAAAGCAGAACAGGATGCGTGGCAATAGATCAAAAGAAAATAAGCAGGAAACTCCTTTCAAGTGAAACTTCCATTTTTTTTTAATGCTGAACAGAAGAATCGTCGTCGTCGTTTTCGCTGTTTCTTTTTTTTTTTTTTTTTCTTTTTCTTCTTTTTTCGTTCTTTTTCTTTTTTTCTTTTTCTTTTCTCTTTCTTTTTTCTTTTTCTTTTTTCTTTTTTTTCCTTTTTTTTCTTTTTTCTTTTTCTTTTCTCTTTCTTTTTCTTTTCTTTCTTTCTTTTTTTCTTTTTTTTCTTTTTTTTTTGTTTTTTTCTTTTTCTTTTCTCTTTCTTTTTTTCTCTTTCTCTTTCTTTCTTTTTTTTTTTTTTTCCGGACATAACAGTCGCTCATCGCATTTAGATCTTTGATTGCATCCCGTATCATCACCTAATATAGATAGATTTATGTGTGTATGAATAATACCCATACCGAGAATACTCTAGATAGTAATTTCAATTTCAGGATTAATTTAAACCTATATAAGTTTATTATATACATTCCATGATAAATGCCAGTATACTGAAATCATATGCCCTTAATAGGGTTAAGATGAAAATTCATATACACTAAATGTACAAAAGCAAGGAAATTCCCAAATGTTTACACTTTTATTGTCATTAATTAAGGGTATGACTACATATCAACCAAACCATTTCATTATCACATCACTACAGTATAAATCTCTATGCATGAGTGGATGAAGTGTGTGAAATGCGCTGAAGAAAAATTCCTACCAGTAAAATACATAGTCCTGTTGTGCTCGCATACCCTTAATGACAATAAAAGTGTAAACATTTGGGAATTTCCTTGCTTTTGTACATTTAGTGTATATGAATTTTCATCTAAACCCTATTAAGGGCATATGATTTCAGTATACTGGCATTTATCATGGAATGTCACTACTTTTGTAAATACAATGGTCATTTTTAAGGTTTTTTGGAATTTTCTGGAAAACTAAGGTATATGGTAAACTGAAATTAAAATGCCATCAACTAGACCCTAGAACCTCTATCTCTACCAAAAATCAGCCGAATCCATCAAATAGTTGAGATACAGGATGGCACATACGTACAGATAACACAAAATCATGCCTGACCTTTCTGGATCTCTGGGTTGCCTTGACTAATGATGCTGAAATTCTACACACTTATAGAACCTATCAAATAAAGATTTTGTGCAAAGTTTTAACAAATTTGGTTTATTGGTTTTTGAGTTATGATTGATCAAAGAAATGAGATTTCCAGCATAGGCCGTTTTTGAAGTCTATTAAGGGATAGAGCGCTATCGCGCCTCCCTTGATTATTCTCAAATTCACAAATCTATAATATAAAGGGCAGTTGTCTGTGTGTGCGTATGTCTAGCTAAAAACAAAAAAAACAAACAAAAAAAAATTACCAACTTTGTGGTTGTTGTTTTGTATTTTCTTGATCAACGTTGCCCCGGTAAATAATATCTAAAATTTAGAAAAAAAATGATTCATTCTTTGACCCTAAACTGGCGCAGATTTCATCAGGGAAGATCAGTTTTCCCGCTATCTTATGTAATAACTAAAGGAAAGTAACTCTGAATTTTTAAATCAAGGAGTTACTTCCCTTATGCCGACTCATTCCTCGGGGAATCTATGAGGAGAGTTGTCTGTGCCTATGTTCAGAGTAAGGAATTGGCTTGGCGGAGGAGAGGGAAGGGGAAAAGAAAGAAAGATAGGGAGATACATAGAGAGGGGTAAAGACATAGACCTTTCTTTTGCCCTGGGCAACGCCGGGTAGCCCTGCTGGTCAAATATAAAAGGAATAAATAAGCAAATAAAAAAAAGTGAAAGGGAAGAAGTTAAGCAAGACTTCAATTTAAGTTTATGTTCATTATCACCCAAATCTTGAACATTTACTTCAGATATCTTTATGGTACATGCTTTAAAAGTTGGTCAAAAGTCGAAATATCCAGCAAGAATTGTAAAGCCTATACATATGCAGACGATACTCCGACACTAAAACTTCATTGGAAGTTATCAGCTCAAGAGAGAGACCACGTCCATGTGACAAAAGCAACCTAATTTCGTCTGGCTCTGCTCATCCACACTTTGATCACGACCAATCAAAATAATACTTTCCCTTTCTTGTGGCAACTCGTCCAGCCAGCAGCAGCAGACTCACCCTTAAAGTCCAACTCCTCCTCACCATTGTAGGAGCGATGGCAACGTGATAGTGTCAGACCTATGCTACCTGTAACTCTGGTCACTGGCAGAACTACTCATGGCGAACAGGTCTGGCACCCAACCGTATTATGACCACGACCCGACTGACAGGGCTCTGGTAAAAATCTATGAGGAATGCACATCAGGATCCATTGTCCTCTGGTCGTCTGTCTCTGCATATGGCAGGCAAGGCGCGGAACTACAAATCTAGAGAGTGATGATAATAACATTATTTCTGTGCATGTGTGACCACCATTTCTTCGTATCTTCTGGGCCAAACCTTCCTCAACTTCGTATGCAACCACTGGGTCTTGTTGCTCTGGATTTCGGGGGTTAAAACTTGAAGACATAAAGAATAGCTAAGACCAGCGAAGAGAGCTTCATGCAGACCTGATAGTCTTGAGGTACGATCTTCGTGGGCGCTGTGCAGAAGTCTGATTCACTCAACAGCAACGATAACAACAATCAGCAGCAGCTGACACTCGTAGCACTTTCACAAGATCAAGAAATTCAGTGAAATCAGAAGAATACCTACAGCCAACGAGACAAACGTAAAATGGGTAAAAATCAGATGGATAGATGCTTGAAATAAAAAAAGTCCCTTTCAATCTAAACATTTCATTTCTAAGTTGAAGTGGTTTAACAGATAAGTGAAATTTAAAATGCAAACGATACTCTCCAATACAGGTGTACGGATATGTATATACAGTTATATATATATATATATATATGCATATACATGTAGCATCTGCAAATTCACTGCAAGATGCTACAGGTGACGTTTGAATTGCATTCTTAAATTTGTTTTCATTTTGTGAGGCGCTGATGATTTGAATGGATTTTAACGACCCTTATGAACGGTAAAAGTTCAATCTATGTCAATGAAACAATGGTTTTTGTAGTTTTTAAAAGGGACTTTTTGTTTCATCCATCTGATCATTCCCCATTTTACTTTCTTCTCGATTAGTCAATAACACGAGAATTTTACGACTCTAATGTAAAAAGACTGAAAATCTGAGAGGCCTTGCACATAAAGATCAAACTTCCCACAATAAACAAGATTAATTAGGAATCCAGTAAAAAATATTTTAAAGTGCCTAGGCTAAAATACAAAAGAAATAAAAAAACACAACCCTTTTTGAAATGTCGTAAATTTTAAATATTTTTAAAAAGTTTTAAATGTTGTAAATTTTAATCAACCACGCGCCTAACACGTGATCACACATGGAGTCTAATCACACATACGTTATTTTAAAACGTTATAAATTTACCGCACAGCTCGAACTTAGCAGTCATGAATATGCAAGTTCGACCCTCCGCCTGAAGACGATTGAAGGAAGTCAATCGAAAGTATTCGCGAACAAAAATGGAACAAAACAGATACGGAGCCTACATCCGACAATTGGACAAGAATATAAGGATTCTCCGAAGGATCGAGAAGATCCCAAAAAGATTGATAAAACAAAAATATTCTGTGATACACAACAACGTATGACTAAATGAAAACGCGCCTTCCCTTCCTGTTTCCCCTCTTCTCTCTCTATAGGAAAGTTAAAAAATAACCTCTAATCTTTTAGGTCTCACACTGTCTAAGAAGCTTTAGAATATGCTGCACTGGTGTCTCTCTCTCTACGTAAATATCCTTGATCAATCAGCAAGATCCCACCCCTTCACCGTTTAGGTCCCCAGATGCCGGAGGGCTTTCTACTCTAGTCGCTTCTTTCCGTGAACTGCTAGGTTTTGGAATTCCGTTCCTGCTTTTCTGTTTGCCTGACTGTACCAACATGCAGAAATTTAAATGTAATGTGAACAAGTATCTTGCTGCCCAAGTCCGTGTCATAACAACATTCTGTACAGCATAATCATGTTCACACACGTGTTCTCGTTAAATAACCAACGATAAGAGACGTTAAGCCTAGTCAATATCAGATGATTGACCATTTTAGAATACTAGGCACTATGTATGGGAGGACAGCAACCCCTACTTGCAAAAACCTTACGTCTCCCCAGACCGGGATATACATGTGACTGGGGACTGCTTGTGAATTTAATTTTCCCTAGAAACTTCCTCTTTCAGAGGAAGCAGATTCAACTCACCCGATGTGAATGCCACACCAGTTACAGGGTCACGAATTGGCCAACTGCTACCCCCCCCCCCCAAAAAAAACTATACGGGGCCACATGTAGGCCGTGGGTGGCGACCTGTGATGCCATGGGTCCAGGATCCTCGTGGCTGAGCAATCTGTGGTCGGGTGACTTGCAACACTTCACTTCAGCTAGACGGAAGATCGGAGAGGACGGATCCGATCAATCGGCTGGTCACGTCATGCCATAGTATCTATGAGTTCATCCCCAACCGTATTATTTAATCTGATTCTTCAAAAAATCAAAAACTTATTTTTATTTTTTATTTTCTCCCCAAATAGATACTGGTAGGCGATGGCTGAGGGTCAATCGTGTTGAGAACAAAAAAGATTACCAATACCAGGAAGTAATAATTATCCTACCTATAGTTATATTTGACAATTTTATTCGGTATTAAATAACCCATAGTTGATATGCCGTAAAACAAACCAAATTAAATTCCAAATAGATACTAGAATGTGGTGGCTGAGGATCAATCGTGTTGAGAACAAAGAAAATTACCAATGCCAAGGAGTAAGGTTTTCAAAGAATAATGTTTCCTGAGAGTAATGATGGTACCCTCTCCGTAAAATTTATTTCTAAGAATAATGTTTTCTAAGAATAATGCAATGTATTTTAAGAGCAACATATTCTAAGACAGAATACACTAAGAGCAATGTATTCTAAGAGCAATGTATTCTGAGAGCAATGTATTCTAGGATCAATGTATTCTAAGAGCAATGTATTCTAGGATCAATGTATTCAAAGAGCAATGTATTCTAGGATCAATGTATTCAAAGAGCAATGTATTCTAGGATCAATGTATTCAAAGAGCAATGTATTCTAGGATCAATGTATTCAAAGAGCAATGTATTCTAGGATCAATGTATTCAAAGAGCAATGTATTCTAGGATCAATGTATTCAAAGAGCAATGTATTCTAGGATCAATGTATTCAAAGAGCAATGTATTCTAGGATCAATGTATTCAAAGAGCAATGTATTCTAGGATCAATGTATTCAAAGAGCAATGTATTCTAGGATCAATGTATTCAAAGAGCAATGTATTCTAGGATCAATGTATTCAAAGAGCAATGTATTCTAGGATCAATGTATTCAAAGAGCAATGTATTCTAGGATCAATGTATTCAAAGAGCAATGTATTCTAGGATCAATGTATTCAAAGAGCAATGTATTCTAGGATCAATGTATTCAAAGAGCAATGTATTCTAGGATCAATGTATTCAAAGAGCAATGTATTCTAGGATCAATGTATTCAAAGAGCAATGTATTCTAGGATCAATGTATTCAAAGAGCAATGTATTCTAGGATCAATGTATTCAAAGAGCAATGTATTCTAGGATCAATGTATTCAAAGAGCAATGTATTCTAGGATCAATGTATTCAAAGAGCAATGTATTCTAGGATCAATGTATTCAAAGAGCAATGTATTCTAGGATCAATGTATTCAAAGAGCAATGTATTCTAGGATCAATGTATTCAAAGAGCAATGTATTCTAGGATCAATGTATTCAAAGAGCAATGTATTCTAGGATCAATGTATTCAAAGAGCAATGTATTCTAGGATCAATGTATTCAAAGAGCAATGTATTCTAGGATCAATGTATTCAAAGAGCAATGTATTCTAGGATCAATGTATTCAAAGAGCAATGTATTCTAGGATCAATGTATTCAAAGAGCAATGTATTCTAGGATCAATGTATTCAAAGAGCAATGTATTCTAGGATCAATGTATTCAAAGAGCAATGTATTCTAGGATCAATGTATTCAAAGAGCAATGTATTCTAGGATCAATGTATTCAAAGAGCAATGTATTCTAGGATCAATGTATTCAAAGAGCAATGTATTCTAGGATCAATGTATTCAAAGAGCAATGTATTCTAGGATCAATGTATTCAAAGAGCAATGTATTCTAGGATCAATGTATTCAAAGAGCAATGTATTCTAGGATCAATGTATTCAAAGAGCAATGTATTCTAGGATCAATGTATTCAAAGAGCAATGTATTCTAGGATCAATGTATTCAAAGAGCAATGTATTCTAGGATCAATGTATTCAAAGAGCAATGTATTCTAGGATCAATGTATTCAAAGAGCAATGTATTCTAGGATCAATGTATTCAAAGAGCAATGTATTCTAGGATCAATGTATTCAAAGAGCAATGTATTCTAAGATCAATTTAGGAATCTAAAATAATTACCCTACCCATAAAATGGCATTCGACAACTTTATTCGGCATTAAATAACCCATAGATGGTTGATATACCGTAAAACAAACCAAACCAAACGAGGTACAGAGACAGGGGTGCCGAACACCTCACGAGGGTTACCCCCTATAAATCTGGCCCCTACCACAGTAGCCCTTACGCTTCAGTGGCAATATGATTTGTTTGGAGTGAATAAAAGGGACAAAATTGAAAAAAAAAAAAGATAAGATCGCCATAGGCCAAATAGCAATCACAACCCACGCTGTGGCAGATAGAATCTCTGGCGTCAACTATTGTCATATAGACAGCCATTTCCATGACTCAACCCTAACCCTAACCCTAACTATTGTCATATAGACAGCAATTTCCATGACTCAACCCTAACCCTAACTATTGTCATATAGACAGCCATTTCCATGACTCAACCCTAACCCTAACCCTAACTATTGTCATATAGACAGCCATTTCCATGACTCAACCCTAACCCTAACCCTAACTATTGTCATATAGACAGCCATTTCCATGACTCAACCCTAACCCTAACCCTAACTATTGTCATATAGACAGCCATTTCCATGACTCAACCCTAACCCTAACCCTAACTATTGTCATATAGACAGCCATTTCCATGACTCAACCCTAACCCTAACCCTAACTATTGTCATATAGACAGCCATTTCCATGACTCAACCCTAACCCTAACCCTAACTATTGTCATATAGACAGCCATTTCCATGACTCAACCCTAACCCTAACCCTAACTATTGTCATATAGACAGCCATTTCCATGACTCAACCCTAACCCTAACCCTTGTCATATAGACAGCCATTTCCATGACTCAACCCTAACCCTAACCCTAACTATTGTCATATAGACAGCCATTTCCATGACTCAACCCTAACCCTATCTTTCACACGATTATTATCATTCTCATGACTGTCACTTTTTATCCACAAAAGTACGCTGATGCGATTCATGGTTCTTGCTCTATTTTTATTGTTATGCAACTTCAATTCTTTTTATTTGCTGATGGAAGCTCTGGTAAACTTGATGACATATTCGTCTGTCTCTTATCAAGATAATCGGCTCCCATTACAGTCCACATTTGTGCCTCGGGCATTTGATTGAAAAGATCTTCGAAATTCAAATTCATTTTTTTTTTCGTCTATTCACTGTTGAAAAGATTTTTCCCGTATTTGTGCCTACGTTTTAAAAACTCTCTAAAATATGATTCAAAGTTGGTCAAAAGTTGAGCAATAATTAAAGTCCCGGAAAAGCATTAAATTTGGATGTACACTCATACATTTAACAAACTTTTCCGGCATCTGGGGACCTTCACAGTGAATTGATGGGACTTAGCTGATTGTCGGGTTTGTCTAGTGTATTTACATCAAGAGGGCACTAGAGCAGCAAGTCCATTGGAGCACAATCCATTGAAGTACTTGCAAAACAGGCACAAGGATGCAACATTGTGGCGATGAGACAGGAGCTGGAGCTTGGTGGATAGTGAGGGACCTATTAAGTTGATGACTCTTTTTGGACCTTGTCTAAGAGGGAGAGACTAGACCAGCCCAGATGTGGCAAATTATCCTCCATGCATGGGCGGATGGTGCTTTGTAGAGATATAGGATAATGTCAGGTTTGAGAAGTTTACCAGCACGGTAGAGGGAGCCCACGCGGCAGCCTTGGCAATGTCTTCATTCCAATTCATGTTACCTGTGAATGTTAGGCCTGGGAGTTTTTTGAACGTTAAACTCTCAGGTAGGGTGATGCTACGAATTAAATGAGGTTTAACACTTAAGTACAGCTAAAGAGTGCAGACTTCTTGGAAGTGGATATATTTTTTAGCTTTACCCCCCCCCCCCCCCAAAAAAAAAAAAATTATCTAAGAATAATTTAAAAAAAAAAAAGCATGAAAAGATTTTTCCCGCATTTGATTAGACTTTGTGCATATGTTTTAAAATCTCTCTGGAATATGATTCAAAGTTGGTCAAAACTTGAGCAATGATGAGAGTCTCAGAAAAACATGAAATTTAGATGAACACTCAACAGACTTTTGCAAATCTATTGGATCTGTTGATCATTCCTTTCAAGATTATGTGTCTATTAGATCTGTTGATCATTCCATTCAAGATTATGTGTCTATTAGATCTGTTGATCATTCCATTCAAGATTATGTGTCTATTAGATCTGTTGATCATTCCTTTCAAGATTATGTGTCTATTAGATCTGTTGATCATTCCATTCAAGATTATGTGTCTATTAGATCTGTTGATCATTCCATTCAAGATTATGTGTCTATTAGATCTGTTGATCATTCCATTCAAGATTATGTGTCTATTAGATCTGTTGATCATTCCTTTCAAGATTATGTGTCTATTAGATCTGTTGATCATTCCATTCAAGATTATGTGTCTATTAGATCTGTTGATCATTCCATTCAAGATTATGTGTCTATTAGATCTGTTGATCATTCCATTCAAGATTATGTGTCTATTAGATCTGTTGATCATTCCTTTCAAGATTATGTGTCTATTAGATCTGTTGATCATTCCATTCAAGATTATGTGTCTATTAGATCTGTTGATCATTCCATTCAAGATTATGTGTCTATTAGATCTGTTGATCATTCCTTTCAAGATTATGTGTCTATTAGATCTGTTGATCATTCCATTCAAAATTATGTGTCTATTAGATCTGTTGATCATTCCTTTCAAGATTATGTGTCTATTAGATCTGTTGATCATTCCATTCAAGATTATGTGTCTATTAGATCTGTTGATCATTCCTTTCAAGATTATGTGTCTATTAGATCTGTTGATCATTCCATTCAAAATTATGTGTCTATTAGATCTGTAGATCATTCCTTTCAAGATTATGTGTCTATTAGATCTGTTGATCATTCCATTCAAAATTATGTGTCTATTAGATCTGTAGATCATTCCTTTCAAGATTATGTGTCTATTAGATCTGTTGATCATTCCATTCAAGATTATGTGTCTATTAGATCTGTTGATCATTCCATTCAAGATTATGTGTCTATTAGATCTGTTGATCATTCCTTTCAAGATTATGTGTCTATTAGATCTGTTGATCATTCCATTCAAGATTATGTGTCTATTAGATCTGTTGATCATTCCATTCAAGATTATGTGTCTATTAGATCTGTTGATCATTCCATTCAAGATTATGTGTCTATTAGATCTGTTGATCATTCCATTCAAGATTATGTGTCTATTAGATCTGTTGATCATTCCATTCAAGATTATGTGTCTATTAGATCTGTTGATCATTCCTTTCAGGATTATGTGTCTATTAGATCTGTTGATCATTCCATTTAAGATTATGTGTCTATTAGATCTGTTGATCATTCCTTTCAAGATTATGTGTCTATTAGATCTGTTGATCATTCCATTCAAGATTATGTGTCTATTAGATCTGTTGATCATTCCATTCAAGATTATGTGTCTATTAGATCTGTTGATCATTCCATTCAAGATTATGTGTCTATTAGATCTGTTGATCATTCCATTCAAGATTATGTGTCTATTAGATCTGTTGATCATTCCATTCAAGATTATGTGTCTATTAGATCTGTTGATCATTCCATTCAAGATTATGTGTCTATTAGATCTGTTGATCATTCCATTCAAGATTATGTGTCTATTAGATCTGTTGATCATTCCATTCAAGATTATGTGTCTATTAGATCTGTTGATCATTCCATTCAAGATTATGTGTCTATTAGATCTGTTGATCATTCCATTCAAGATTATGTGTCTATTAGATCTGTTGATCATTCCATTCAAGATTATGTGTCTATTAGATCTGTTGATCATTCCATTCAAGATTATGTGTCTATTAGATCTGTTGATCATTCCATTCAAGATTATGTGTCTATTAGATCTGTTGATCATTCCATTCAAGATTATGTGTCTATTAGATCTGTTGGTCATTCCATTCAAGATTATGTGTCTATTAGATCTGTTGATCATTCCTTTCAAGATTATGTGTCTATTAGATCTGTTGATCATTCCATTCAAGATTATGTGTCTATTAGATCTGTTGATCATTCCATTCAAGATTATGTGTCTATTAGATCTGTTGATCATTCCATTCAAGATTATGTGTCTATTAGATCTGTTGATCATTCCATTCAAGATTATGTGTCTATTAGATCTGTTGATCATTCCATTCAAGATTATGTGTCTATTAGATCTGTTGATCATTCCATTCAAGATTATGTGTCTATTAGATCTGTTGATCATTCCATTCAAGATTATGTGTCTATTAGATCTGTTGATCATTCCATTCAAGATTATGTGTCTATTAGATCTGTTGATCATTCCATTCAAGATTATGTGTCTATTAGATCTGTTGATCATTCCATTCAAGATTATGTGTCTATTAGATCTGTTGATCATTCCATTCAAGATTATGTGTCTATTAGATCTGTTGATCATTCCATTCAAGATTATGTGTCTATTAGATCTGTTGATCATTCCATTCAAGATTATGTGTCTATTAGATCTGTTGATCATTCCATTCAAGATTATGTGTCTATTAGATCTGTTGATCATTCCATTCAAGATTATGTGTCTATTAGATCTGTTGATCATTCCATTCAAGATTATGTGTCTATTAGATCTGTTGATCATTCCATTCAAGATTATGTGTCTATTAGATCTGTTGATCATTCCATTCAAGATTATGTGTCTATTAGATCTGTTGATCATTCCTTTCATGATTTATGTGTCTATTAGATCTGTTGATCATTCCATTCAAGATTATGTGTCTATTAGATCTGTTGATCATTCCATTCAAGATTATGTGTCTATTAGATCTGTTGATCATTCCATTCAAGATTATGTGTCTATTAGATCTGTTGATCATTCCATTCAAGATTATGTGTCTATTAGATCTGTTGATCATTCCATTCAAGATTATGTGTCTATTAGATCTGTTGATCATTCCATTCAAGATTATGTGTCTATTAGATCTGTTGATCATTCCATTCAAGATTATGTGTCTATTAGATCTGTTGATCATTCCATTCAAGATTATGTGTCTATTAGATCTGTTGATCATTCCATTCAAGATTATGTGTCTATTAGATCTGTTGATCATTCCATTCAAGATTATGTGTCTATTAGATCTGTTGATCATTCCATTCAAGATTATGTGTCTATTAGATCTGTTGATCATTCCATTCAAGATTATGTGTCTATTAGATCTGTTGATCATTCCATTCAAGATTATGTGTCTATTAGATCTGTTGATCATTCCATTCAAGATTATGTGTCTATTAGATCTGTTGATCATTCCATTCAAGATTATGTGTCTATTAGATCTGTTGATCATTCCATTCAAGATTATGTGTCTATTAGATCTGTTGATCATTCCTTTCAAGATTATGTGTCTATTAGATCTGTTGATCATTCCATTCAAGATTATGTGTCTATTAGATCTGTTGATCATTCCATTCAAGATTATGTGTCTATTAGATCTGTTGATCATTCCATTCAAGATTATGTGTCTATTAGATCTGTTGATCATTCCATTCAAGATTATGTGTCTATTAGATCTGTTGATCATTCCATTCAAGATTATGTGTCTATTAGATCTGTTGATCATTCCATTAAAGATTATCGTGTCTATTAGATCTGTTGATCATTCCATTCAAGATTATGTGTCTATTAGATCTGTTTATCATTCCTTTCAAGATTATGTGTCATTAGATCTGTTGATCATTCCATTCAAGATTATGTGTCTATTAGATCTGTTGATCATTCCTTTCAAGATTATGTGTCTATTAGATCTGTTGATCATTCCATTCAAGATTATGTGTCTATTAGATCTGTTGATCATTCCTTTCAAGATTATGTGTCTATTAGATCTGTTGATCATTCCATTCAAGATTATGTGTCTATTAGATCTGTTGATCATTCCATTCAAGATTATGTGTCTATTAGATCTGTTGATCATTCCTTTCAAGATTATGTGTCTATTAGATCTGTTGATCATTCCATTCAAGATTATGTGTCTATTAGATCTGTTGATCATTCCATTCAAGATTATGTGTCTATTAGATCTGTTGATCATTCCATTCAAGATTATGTGTCTATTAGATCTGTTGATCATTCCATTCAAGATTATGTGTCTATTAGATCTGTTGATCATTCCATTCAAGATTATGTGTCTATTAGATCTGTTGATCATTCCTTTCAAGATTATGTGTCTATTAGATCTGTTGATCATTCCATTCAAGATTATGTGTCTATTAGATCTGTTGATCATTCCTTTCAAGATTATGTGTCTATTAGATCTGTTGATCATTCCATTCAAGATTATGTGTCTATTAGATCTGTTGATCATTCCATTCAAGATTATGTGTCTATTAGATCTGTTGATCATTCCATTCAAGATTATGTGTCTATTAGATCTGTTGATCATTCCATTCAAGATTATGTGTCTATTAGATCTGTTGATCATTCCATTCAAGATTATGTGTCTATTAGATCTGTTGATCATTCCATTCAAGATTATGTGTCTATTAGATCTGTTGATCATTCCATTCAAGATTATGTGTCTATTAGATCTGTTGATCATTCCTTTCAAGATTATGTGTCTATTAGATCTGTTGATCATTCCATTCAAGATTATGTGTCTATTAGATCTGTTGATCATTCCATTCAAGATTATGTGTCTATTAGATCTGTTGATCATTCCATTCAAGATTATGTGTCTATTAGATCTGTTGATCATTCCATTCAAGATTATGTGTCTATTAGATCTGTTGATCATTCCTTTCAAGATTATGTGTCTATTAGATCTGTTGATCATTCCATTCAAGATTATGTGTCTATTAGATCTGTTGATCATTCCATTCAAGATTATGTGTCTATTAGATCTGTTGATCATTCCTTTCAAGATTATGTGTCTATTAGATCTGTTGATCATTCCATTCAAGATTATGTGTCTATTAGATCTGTTGATCATTCCATTCAAGATTATGTGTCTATTAGATCTGTTGATCATTCCATTCAAGATTATGTGTCTATTAGATCTGTTGATCATTCCATTCAAGATTATGTGTCTATTAGATCTGTTGATCATTCCTTTCAAGATTATGTGTCTATTAGATCTGTTGATCATTCCATTCAAGATTATGTGTCTATTAGATCTGTTGATCATTCCATTCAAGATTATGTGTCTATTAGATCTGTTGATCATTCCATTCAAGATTATGTGTCTATTAGATCTGTTGATCATTCCATTCAAGATTATGTGTCTATTAGATCTGTTGATCATTCCTTTCAAGATTATGTGTCTATTAGATCTGTTGATCATTCCATTCAAGATTATGTGTCTATTAGATCTGTTGATCATTCCATTCAAGATTATGTGTCTATTAGATCTGTTGATCATTCCATTCAAAATTATGTGTCTATTAGATCTGTTGATCATTCCATTCAAGATTATGTGTCTATTAGATCTGTTGATCATTCCATTCAAGATTATGTGTCTATTAGATCTGTTGATCATTCCATTCAAGATTATGTGTCTATTAGATCTGTTGATCATTCCTTTCAAGATTATGTGTCTATTAGATCTGTTGATCATTCCATTCAAGATTGTGTCTATTAGATCTGTTGATCATTCCATTCAAGATTATGTGTCTATTAGATCTGTTGATCATTCCTTTCAAGATTATGTGTCTATTAGATCTGTTGATCATTCCATTCAAGATTATGTGTCTATTAGATCTGTTGATCATTCTATTCAAGATTATGTGTCTATTAGATCTGTTGATCATTCTATTCAAGATTATGTGTCTATTAAATCTGTTGATCATTCCATTCAAGATTATGTGTCTATTAGATCTGTTGATCATTCCTTTCAAGATTATGTGTCTATTAGATCTGTTGATCATTCCATTCAAAATTATGTGTCTATTAGATCTGTTGATCATTCCTTTCAAGATTATGTGTCTATTAGATCTGTTGATCATTCCATTCAAGATTATGTGTCTATTAGATCTGTTGATCATTCCTTTCAAGATTATGTGTCTATTAGATCTGTTGATCATTCCATTCAAAATTATGTGTCTATTAGATCTGTAGATCATTCCTTTCAAGATTATGTGTCTATTAGATCTGTTGATCATTCCATTCAAGATTATGTGTCTATTAGATCTGTAGATCATTCCTTTCAAGATTATGTGTCTATTAGATCTGTTGATCATTCCATTCAAGATTATGTGTCTATTAGATCTGTTGATCATTCCTTTCAAGATTATGTGTCTATTAGATCTGTTGATCATTCCTTTCAAGATTATGTGTCTATTAGATCTGTTGATCATTCCATTCAAGATTATGTGTCTATTAGATCTGTTGATCATTCCTTTCAAGATTATGTGTCTATTAGATCTGTTGATCATTCCATTCAAAATTATGTGTCTATTAGATCTGTTGATCATTCCATTCAAGATTATGTGTCTATTAGATCTGTTGATCATTCCATTCAAGATTATGTGTCTATTAGATCTGTTGATCATTCCATTCAAGATTATGTGTCTATTAGATCTGTTGATCATTCCTTTCAAGATTATGTGTCTATTAGATCTGTTGATCATTCCATTCAAGATTGTGTCTATTAGATCTGTTGATCATTCCATTCAAGATTATGTGTCTATTAGATCTGTTGATCATTCCTTTCAAGATTATGTGTCTATTAGATCTGTTGATCATTCCATTCAAGATTATGTGTCTATTAGATCTGTTGATCATTCTATTCAAGATTATGTGTCTATTAGATCTGTTGATCATTCTATTCAAGATTATGTGTCTATTAAATCTGTTGATCATTCCATTCAAGATTATGTGTCTATTAGATCTGTTGATCATTCCTTTCAAGATTATGTGTCTATTAGATCTGTTGATCATTCCATTCAAAATTATGTGTCTATTAGATCTGTTGATCATTCCTTTCAAGATTATGTGTCTATTAGATCTGTTGATCATTCCATTCAAGATTATGTGTCTATTAGATCTGTTGATCATTCCTTTCAAGATTATGTGTCTATTAGATCTGTTGATCATTCCATTCAAAATTATGTGTCTATTAGATCTGTAGATCATTCCTTTCAAGATTATGTGTCTATTAGATCTGTTGATCATTCCATTCAAGATTATGTGTCTATTAGATCTGTAGATCATTCCTTTCAAGATTATGTGTCTATTAGATCTGTTGATCATTCCATTCAAGATTATGTGTCTATTAGATCTGTTGATCATTCCTTTCAAGATTATGTGTCTATTAGATCTGTTGATCATTCCTTTCAAGATTATGTGTCTATTAGATCTGTTGATCATTCCATTCAAAATTATGTGTCTATTAGATCTGTTGATCATTCCATTCAAGATTATGTGTCTATTAGATCTGTTGATCATTCCATTCAAGATTATGTGTCTATTAGATCTGTTGATCATTCCATTCAAGATTATGTGTCTATTAGATCTGTTGATCATTCCTTTCAAGATTATGTGTCTATTAGATCTGTTGATCATTCCATTCAAGATTATGTGTCTATTAGATCTGTTGATCATTCCATTCAAGATTATGTGTCTATTAGATCTGTTGATCATTCCATTCAAGATTATGTGTCTATTAGATCTGTTGATCATTCCATTCAAGATTATGTGTCTATTAGATCTGTTGATCATTCCTTTCAAGATTATGTGTCTATTAGATCTGTTGATCATTCCATTCAAGATTATGTGTCTATTAGATCTGTTGATCATTCCTTTCAAGATTATGTGTCTATTAGATCTGTTGATCATTCCATTCAAAATTATGTGTCTATTAGATCTGTTGATCATTCCATTCAAGATTATGTGTCTATTAGATCTGTTGATCATTCCATTCAAGATTATGTGTCTATTAGATCTGTTGATCATTCCATTCAAGATTATGTGTCTATTAGATCTGTTGATCATTCCTTTCAAGATTATGTGTCTATTAGATCTGTTGATCATTCCATTCAAGATTGTGTCTATTAGATCTGTTGATCATTCCATTCAAGATTATGTGTCTATTAGATCTGTTGATCATTCCTTTCAAGATTATGTGTCTATTAGATCTGTTGATCATTCCATTCAAGATTATGTGTCTATTAGATCTGTTGATCATTCCATTCAAAATTATGTGTCTATTAGATCTGTAGATCATTCCTTTCAAGATTATGTGTCTATTAGATCTGTTGATCATTCCATTCAAAATTATGTGTCTATTAGATCTGTTGATCATTCCTTTCAAGATTATGTGTCTATTAGATCTGTTGATCATTCCATTCAAAATTATGTGTCTATTAGATCTGTAGATCATTCCTTTCAAGATTATGTGTCTATTAGATCTGTTGATCATTCCATTCAAGATTATGTGTCTATTAGATCTGTAGATCATTCCTTTCAAGATTATGTGTCTATTAGATCTGTTGATCATTCCATTCAAGATTATGTGTCTATTAGATCTGTTGATCATTCCTTTCAAGATTATGTGTCTATTAGATCTGTTGATCATTCCTTTCAAGATTATGTGTCTATTAGATCTGTTGATCATTCCATTCAAAATTATGTGTCTATTAGATCTGTTGATCATTCCATTCAAGATTATGTGTCTATTAGATCTGTTGATCATTCCATTCAAGATTATGTGTCTATTAGATCTGTTGATCATTCCATTCAAGATTATGTGTCTATTAGATCTGTTGATCATTCCTTTCAAGATTATGTGTCTATTAGATCTGTTGATCATTCCATTCAAGATTATGTGTCTATTAGATCTGTTGATCATTCCATTCAAGATTATGTGTCTATTAGATCTGTTGATCATTCCATTCAAGATTATGTGTCTATTAGATCTGTTGATCATTCCATTCAAGATTATGTGTCTATTAGATCTGTTGATCATTCCTTTCAAGATTATGTGTCTATTAGATCTGTTGATCATTCCATTCAAGATTATGTGTCTATTAGATCTGTTGATCATTCCTTTCAAGATTATGTGTCTATTAGATCTGTTGATCATTCCATTCAAAATTATGTGTCTATTAGATCTGTTGATCATTCCATTCAAGATTATGTGTCTATTAGATCTGTTGATCATTCCATTCAAGATTATGTGTCTATTAGATCTGTTGATCATTCCATTCAAGATTATGTGTCTATTAGATCTGTTGATCATTCCTTTCAAGATTATGTGTCTATTAGATCTGTTGATCATTCCATTCAAGATTGTGTCTATTAGATCTGTTGATCATTCCATTCAAGATTATGTGTCTATTAGATCTGTTGATCATTCCTTTCAAGATTATGTGTCTATTAGATCTGTTGATCATTCCATTCAAGATTATGTGTCTATTAGATCTGTTGATCATTCTATTCAAGATTATGTGTCTATTAGATCTGTTGATCATTCTATTCAAGATTATGTGTCTATTAAATCTGTTGATCATTCCATTCAAGATTATGTGTCTATTAGATCTGTTGATCATTCCTTTCAAGATGATGTGTCTATTAGATCTGTTGATCATTCCATTCAAAATTATGTGTCTATTAGATCTGTTGATCATTCCTTTCAAGATTATGTGTCTATTAGATCTGTTGATCATTCCATTCAAGATTATGTGTCTATTAGATCTGTTGATCATTCCTTTCAAGATTATGTGTCTATTAGATCTGTTGATCATTCCATTCAAAATTATGTGTCTATTAGATCTGTAGATCATTCCTTTCAAGATTATGTGTCTATTAGATCTGTTGATCATTCCATTCAAAATTATGTGTCTATTAGATCTGTAGATCATTCCTTTCAAGATTATGTGTCTATTAGATCTGTTGATCATTCCATTCAAAATTATGTGTCTATTAGATCTGTAGATCATTCCTTTCAAGATTATGTGTCTATTAGATCTGTTGATCATTCCATTCAAGATTATGTGTCTATTAGATCTGTTGATCATTCCTTTCAAGATTATGTGTCTATTAGATCTGTTGATCATTCCTTTCAAGATTATGTGTCTATTTGATCTGTTGATCATTCCATTCAAAATTATGTGTCTATTAGATCTGTTGATCATTCCATTCAAGATTATGTGTCTATTAGATCTGTTGATCATTCCATTCAAGATTATGTGTCTATTAGATCTGTTGATCATTCCATTCAAGATTATGTGTCTATTAGATCTGTTGATCATTCCTTTCAAGATTATGTGTCTATTAGATCTGTTGATCATTCCATTCAAGATTATGTGTCTATTAGATCTGTTGATCATTCCATTCAAGATTATGTGTCTATTAGATCTGTTGATCATTCCATTCAAGATTATGTGTCTATTAGATCTGTTGATCATTCCATTCAAGATTATGTGTCTATTAGATCTGTTGAACATTCCTTTCAAGATTATGTGTCTATTAGATCTGTTGATCATTCCATTCAAGATTATGTGTCTATTAGATCTGTTGATCATTCCTTTCAAGATTATGTGTCTATTAGATCTGTTGATCATTCCATTCAAGATTATGTGTCTATTAGATCTGTTGATCATTCCATTCAAGATTATGTGTCTATTAGATCTGTTGATCATTCCATTCAAGATTATGTGTCTATTAGATCTGTTGATCATTCCATTCAAGATTATGTGTCTATTAGATCTGTTGATCATTCCTTTCAAGATTATTTGTCTATTAGATCTGTTGATCATTCCATTCAAGATTGTGTCTATTAGATCTGTTGATCATTCCATTCAAGATTATGTGTCTATTAGATCTGTTGATCATTCCTTTCAAGATTATGTGTCTATTAGATCTGTTGATCATTCCATTCAAGATTATGTGTCTATTAGATCTGTTGATCATTCTATTCAAGATTATGTGTCTATTAGATCTGTTGATCATTCTATCTAAGATTATGTGTCTATTAAATCTGTTGATCATTCCATTCAAGATTATGTGTCTATTAGATCTGTTGATCATTCCTTTCAAGATTATGTGTCTATTAGATCTGTTGATCATTCCATTCAAGATTATGTGTCTATTAGATCTGTTGATCATTCCTTTCAAGATTATGTGTCTATTAGATCTGTTGATCATTCCTTTCAAGATTATGTGTCTATTAGATCTGTTGATCATTCCATTCAAAATTATGTGTCTATTAGATCTGTTGATCATTCCATTCAAGATTATGTGTCTATTAGATCTGTTGATCATTCCATTCAAGATTATGTGTCTATTAGATCTGTTGATCATTCCATTCAAGATTATGTGTCTATTAGATCTGTTGATCATTCCTTTCAAGATTATGTGTCTATTAGATCTGTTGATCATTCCATTCAAGATTATGTGTCTATTAGATCTGTTGATCATTCCATTCAAGATTATGTGTCTATTAGATCTGTTGATCATTCCATTCAAGATTATGTGTCTATTAGATCTGTTGATCATTCCATTCAAGATTATGTGTCTATTAGATCTGTTGAACATTCCTTTCAAGATTATGTGTCTATTAGATCTGTTGATCATTCCATTCAAGATTATGTGTCTATTAGATCTGTTGATCATTCCTTTCAAGATTATGTGTCTATTAGATCTGTTGATCATTCCATTCAAAATTATGTGTCTATTAGATCTGTTGATCATTCCATTCAAGATTATGTGTCTATTAGATCTGTTGATCATTCCATTCAAGATTATGTGTCTATTAGATCTGTTGATCATTCCATTCAAGATTATGTGTCTATTAGATCTGTTGATCATTCCTTTCAAGATTATTTGTCTATTAGATCTGTTGATCATTCCATTCAAGATTGTGTCTATTAGATCTGTTGATCATTCCATTCAAGATTATGTGTCTATTAGATCTGTTGATCATTCCTTTCAAGATTATGTGTCTATTAGATCTGTTGATCATTCCATTCAAGATTATGTGTCTATTAGATCTGTTGATCATTCTATTCAAGATTATGGGTCTATTAGATCTGTTGATCATTCTATTCAAGATTATGTGTCTATTAAATCTGTTGATCATTCCATTCAAGATTATGTGTCTATTAGATCTGTTGATCATTCTTTTCAAGATTATGTGTCTATTAGATCTGTTGATCATTCCATTCAAAATTATGTGTCTATTAGATCTGTTGATCATTCCTTTCAAGATTATGTGTCTATTAGATCTGTTGATCATTCCATTCAAGATTATGTGTCTATTAGATCTGTTGATCATTCCATTCAAGATTATGTGTCTATTAGATCTGTTGATCATTCCATTCAAGATTATGTGTCTATTAGATCTGTAGATCATTCCTTTCAAGATTATGTGTCTATTAGATCTGTTGATCATTCCATTCAAGATTATGTGTCTATTAGATCTGTTGATCATTCCATTCAAGATTATGTGTCTATTAGATCTGTTGATCATTCTTTTCAAGATTATGTGTCTATTAGATCTGTTGATCATTCCATTCAAGATTATGTGTCTATTAGATCTGTTGATCATTCCATTCAAGATTATGTGTCTATTAGATCTGTAGATCATTCCATTCAAGATTATGTGTCTATTAGATCTGTTGATCATTCCATTCAAGATTATGTGTCTATTAGATCTGTTGATCATTCTATTCAAGATTATGTGTCTATTAGATCTGTTGATCATTCCATTCAAGATTATGTGTCTATTAGATCTGTTGATCATTCCATTCAAGATTATGTGTCTATTAGATCTGTTGATCATTCCATTCAAAATTATGTGTCTATTAGATCTGTTGATCATTCCATTCAAGATTATGTGTCTATTAGATCTGTTGATCATTCCATTCAAGATTATGTGTCTATTAGATCTGTTGATCATTCCATTCAAGATTATGTGTCTATTAGATCTGTTGATCATTCCATTCAAGATTATGTGTCTATTAGATCTGTTGATCATTCCTTTCAAGATTATGTGTCTATTAGATCTGTTGATCATTCCATTCAAGATTATGTGTCCATTAGATCTGTTGATCATTCCATTCAAGATTATGTGTCTATTAGATCTGTTGATTATTCCATTCAAGATTATGTGTCTATTAGATCTGTTCATCATTCCATTCAAGATTATGTGTCTATTAGATCTGTTGATCATTCCTTTCAAGATTATGTGTCTATTAGATCTGTTGATCATTCCTTTCAAGATTATGTGTCTATTAGATCTGTTGATCATTCCTTTCAAGATTATGTGTCTATTAGATCTGTTGATCATTCCATTCAAAATTATGTGTCTATTAGATCTGTTGATCATTCCATTCAAGATTATGTGTCTATTAGATCTGTTGATCATTCCATTCAAGATTATGTGTCTATTAGATCTGTTGATCATTCCATTCAAGATTATGTGTCTATTAGATCTGTTGATCATTCCTTTCAAGATTATGTGTCTATTAGATCTGTTGATCATTCCATTCAAGATTATGTGTCTATTAGATCTGTTGATCATTCCATTCAAGATTATGTGTCTATTAGATCTGTTGATCATTCCTTTCAAGATTATGTGTCTATTAGATCTGTTGATCATTCCATTCAAGATTATGTGTCTATTAGATCTGTTGATCATTCCATTCAAGATTATGTGTCTATTAGATCTGTTGATCATTCCATTCAAGATTATGTGTCTATTAGATCTGTTGATCATTCCTTTCAAGATTATGTGTCTATTAGATCTGTTGATCATTCCATTCAAAATTATGTGTCTATTAGATCTGTTGATCATTCCTTTCAAGATTATGTGTCTATTAGATCTGTTGATCATTCCATTCAAGATTATGTGTCTATTAGATCTGTTGATCATTCCTTTCAAGATTATGTGTCTATTAGATCTGTTGATCATTCCATTCAAAATTATGTGTCTATTAGATCTGTAGATCATTCCTTTCAAGATTATGTGTCTATTAGATCTGTTGATCATTCCATTCAAAATTATGTGTCTATTAGATCTGTAGATCATTCCTTTCAAGATTATGTGTCTATTAGATCTGTTGATCATTCCATTCAAAATTATGTGTTTATTAGATCTGTTGATCATTCCTTTCAAGATTATGTGTCTATTAGATCTGTTGATCATTCCATTCAAAATTATGTGTCTATTAGATCTGTAGATCATTCCTTTCAAGATTATGTGTCTATTAGATCTGTTGAACATTCTTTTCAAGATTATGTGTCTATTAGATCTGTTCATCATTCCATTCAAGATTATGTGTCTATTAGATCTGTTCATCATTCCATTCAAGATTATGTGTCTGTGTCTATTAGATCTGTAGATCATTCCTTTCAAGATTATGTGTCTATTAGATCTGTTGATCATTCCATTCCATCTCATTTATCAAAATGTGTCTTCAATAAATGCCATCGAATTTTTATATTTGCAAGCACAAAAGTAGGAAGAAAAACAAATATTTTTTTTGATTAAATTGTTTGAATAAACTTTTTTTTTCTCTCTTCTTTAATAAACATAGTTTGAAATTCATGCTAGACGACTTTCTCTTACCCCGATGTCTGACCCGAATTACAACCTAAACATTGGATGGATTCCAACTTGAACACCCGAAATAAAACTTTTCTTTTTTTCGTAATTCAAATCAGATTCAGGAATAATACATATGGAAACTAAGACCATCTGTAAAACTAAGACCATCTGTAAAACTAAGACCATCTGTAAAACTAAGACCACCTGTAAAACTAAGACTACCTGTAAAACTAAGACCATCTGTAAAACTAAGATGTTAGATAATATTTTTGAGGTCATATTTAAATTGCACTTATATACTAGGAGAATACCTGTCCAAGGACGGGTAAAATGAATTCCCTGAACAGTTTTGTAGCACATTATAAAGATTAAAATTCTTCTTTTTTTTATGGAAACTGCTTCAGACAAGGCATGAAGCCACTTGATGTAAGAAGCTTACAAGAACAGATATGATTATTGCAAAAACAGGAGATGCCTATTAAACTTAGTCTTGAAAAGACCAAGATTATAGGTAGGAGGAAAACAGTCAGCAGGAAGAGAGTTCCACAAGCCTGCGGTTCTTGGAAAGAAGCTACTAGAATAGGAAGCTGTATTACATTTTGGAAAATGAGAAAAGAGACATTCACACTCACACATTCAATATACATATAGAGAAAGCAACAACATATCTAATACATATTTTGAGAGAGGGGGAAATGAGTTATGAGTTATATGTATATTGAATTGGTGAGTGTGAATTTCTCTTTTTTCATTTTCAAAAATGTAATCACCTCACTTGGATGCTTGACAATGCCGGAAGGTCGAAATAAATTATTGCACCGGTGATTATGTGATTCTGTGTCACCCACACAAACCATGAAAGCCACAGATCGCAATCCTCGATTCAAGGGTCGTCCTCCTTAAAGCTCACCAGTTAGAAAGTGGACCTTGGGTTTACTTTCAGCAGCCGCGTCACTCTCGCTTCCCTTATTTTGTCTTTTAGTTCTCACATTCTCTGAGCGATGTTTCTGACAAAGGGGGAAGAATTGCTGTTATCTGGGTCGGAATCTATCCATATAAGAAAGGAGAGTAGAAATTGGGCCTTGGGTTTACTTTCGGCAGCCTTGTAATTCTCGCTTCCCTTATTTTGTCCTTTAGTCCTCACATTCCATGAGCGATGTTTCTGACAAAGGGGGAAGAATTGCTGTTATCTGGGTCGGAATCTATCCATATAACAAAGGAGAGTAGAAATTGGGCCTTGAGTTTACTTTCGGCAGCCGCGTCACTCTCGCTTCCCTTATTTTGTCTTTTAGTCCTCACATTCCATGAGCGATGTTTCTGACAAAGGGGGAAGAATTGCTGTTTTCTGGGTCGGAATTTATCCATATAACAAAGGAGAGTAGAAAATAGGCCTTAGGTTTACTTTCGGCAGCCTTGTAACTCTCGCTTCCCTTATTTTGTCCTTTAGTCCTCACATTCCATGAGCGATGTCTCTGACAAAGAGGGAAGAATTGCTGTCTTCTGGGTCGGAATTTATCCATATAACAAAGGAGAGTAGAAAATGGGCCTTGGGTTTACTTTCGGCAGCCTTGTAACTCTCGATTCCCTTATTTTGTCTTTTAGTCCTCACATTCTCTGAGCGATGTCTCTGACAAAGGGGGAAGAATTGCTGTTATCTGGGTCGGAATCTATCCATATAACGAAGGAGAGTAGAAAGTGGACCTTGGGTTTACTTTCAGCAGCCTTGTAACTCTCGCTTCCCTTATTTTGTCCTTTAGTCCTCACATTCCATGAGCGATGTTTCTGACAAAGGGGGAAGAATTGCTGTTTTCTGGGACGGAATCTATCTATATAACAAAGGAGAGTAGAAAATAGGCGTTGGGTTTACTTTCGGCAGCCTTGTAACTCTCGCCTCCCTTATTTTGTCCTTTAGTCCTCACATTCTCTGAGCAATGTTTCTGGCAAAGGGGGAAGAATTGCTGTTTTCTGGGTCGGAATCTATCCATATAACAAAGGAGAGTGGGAAATGGGCCTTGGGTTTACTTTCGGCAGCCTTATAATCTCGTTTCCCTTATTTTGTCCTTTAGTCCTCACATTCCATGAGTGATGATATATATATATATATATATATATATATATATATATATATATATATATATATATATATATATATACTAGCTGACCCGTGTCCTGGTGTTGCCCGGGAAGGTAGATTAACTCAAGAAATTCCATGCCCAATCTTAATTATGAATTACAGCTAATTAGATTAATTAAAACAGATTTTTTTTCAAACATAACTCAATCCCAGAACCGAGGATATGATATTAAAATATATAGGAAAAAAGAGTTAGGGAAACAAATGTTGATTAACTCGCAATTGGTATAATGATAGTTTTGGGGGCCTACCATAACTATATAAACTTAATTTTCATTAATAAATACTTGTGGGTTAGCCATCTTGTCATCTCTGCACCCACCATCCTACTGTGCTACTCGGCTCGACTTATGTTATTTTGACTTGAAATTCTTTGACTTTAATTAAATGCTAGCTGTTGCCTATTATTAAGGAGCATATGGGGAAAAGAGCCACACCCATACAGCCGTAATTAGATTAGGAATTATAGAGTGGAAGCATGAAAAGAAGATGGCTGTCGGGTGGAGGAGGGGTGTAGTCTGGGTAAAACCTAAAGATCCACCAAGAAATCTCCATAAATTGAGTGGATTGGGATCGTTACTTCCGTTACTCATCTAAAAAAAATTCTTTAGATGTTTTTATTTTTTAAATTTATTTTATTTATTTTTTTTAGATTTATTTATTTATTTATTTATTTATTATTTATTTTTGTTAAAGATTTTTTTAGATTTTTATTATTAATTTTAAAGATTTTCTTTAGATGTTTTTATTTGTTAGATTTATTTAATTTATTTTGTTTTAGATTTATTTATTTATTTATTTATTTATTTATATTTTATTATTTATTTTTGTTAAGGATTTTTTTAGATTTTTATTAATTTCAAAGATTTTCTTTAGATGTTTCTATTTGTTAGATTTATTTAATTAATTTATTTATTTTTTTTAGATTTATTTATTTATTTATTTATTTTTTTATTATTTATTTTTGTTAAAGATTTTTTTAGATTTTTATTATTAATTTTAAAGATTTTCTTTAGATGTTTTTATTTGTTAGATTTATTTTATTATTTTTTTTATTTTGTTTTAGATTTATTTATTTATTTTATTTTATTTTTTTTATTATTTATTTTTGTTAAATATTTTTTTAAATATTTTTTTAGATTTTTATTATTAATTTTAAAGATTTTCTTTAGATGTTTTTATTTGTTAGATTTATTTAATTTATTTTTTTATTTTGTTTTAGATTTATTTATTTATTTATTTATTTTTATTATTTATTTTTGTAAATATTTTTTTAAAGATTTTTTTAGATTTTCATTATTAATTTTAAAGATTTTCTTTAGATGTTTTTATTTGTTAGATTTATCTAATTTATTTTTTTATTTTGTTTTAGATTTATTTATTTATTTATTTTATTAATTATTTATTTTTGTTAAAGAATTTTTTTAAAGATTTTATTATCAATTTTAAAGATTTTCTTTAGATGTTTTTATTTGTTAGATTTTTTAATTTATTTTAAATTTTTTTTAGATTCATTTTATTTATTTTCATTATTTATTTTTTAAATATTTTTTTAGATTTTTTTTTAGATTTTTATTTTTGATTTAAAATTTTTTTTAAATTTAAATATTTTAAAAAATTTAAAATTTATTTATGTTTTTTTAAAGATTTTTTTAGAAATTCAGTCGAAATGAGGACTAGAAAAATTTTACGAAATAAGATCTTTACAAAATAAGAGCGGATATTTGTAAGAACATGTTCATTCAATATGCGCGTTTAGTGCTGAAAATCTTTTTCTTACTAATGAATCATCACTTATCAAGGCCAAAAGCCACTCGAGGATAAGGGTTAATGAGATGGCTGGATTTTCAGTTGAATGATGAAGAATATTATGAGAGGATTGAAAATGATGAATGCAATGAACAACATTTGATTACTCATGAGGACAATATATGACACATATTTATAGACTACTCGATTGCTATTTCAAACTAAAGTGTGACAAACCAACGAAAATGATATTTCAAACTAGAGTGCGACAGACCAATAAAAGATATACTTCAAATTGAAACTTGACAGACCAACAAAAATGCTATTTCAAACTAGAGTGCGACAGACCAATAAAAGATATACTTCAAATTGAAACTTGACAGACCAACAAAAATGCTATTTCAAACTAGAGTGCGACAGACCAATAAAAGATATACTTCAAATTGAAACTTGACAGACCAACAAAAATGCTATTTCAAACTAGAGTGCGACAGACCAATAAAAGATATACTTCAAATTGAAACTTGACAGACCAACAAAAATGCTATTTCAAACTAGAGTGCGACAGACCAATAAAAGATATACTTCAAATTGAAACTTGACAGACCAACAAAAATGCTATTTCAAACTAGAGTGCGACAGACCAATAAAAGATATACTTCAAATTGAAACTTGACAGACCAACAAAAATGCTATTTCAAACTAGAGTGCGACAGACCAATAAAAGATATACTTCAAATTGAAACTTGACAGACCAACAAAAATGCTATTTCAAACTAGAGTGCGACAGACCAATAAAAGATATACTTCAAATTGAAACTTGACAGACCAACAAAAATGCTATTTCAAACTAGAGTGCGACAGACCAATAAAAGATATACTTCAAATTGAAACTTGACAGACCAACAAAAATGCTATTTCAAACTAGAGTGCGACAGACCAATAAAAGATATACTTCAAATTGAAACTTGACAGACCAACGAAAATGCTATTTCAAACTAGAGTGCGACAGACCAATAAAAGATATACTTCAAATTGAAACTTGACAGACCAACAAAAATGCTATTTCAAACTAGAGTGCGACAGACCAATAAAAGATATACTTCAAATTGAAACTTGACAGACCAACAAAAATGCTATTTCAAACTAGAGTGCGACAGACCAATAAAAGATATACTTCAAATTGAAACTTGACAGACCAACAAAAATGCTATTTCAAACTAGAGTGCGACAGACCAATAAAAGATATACTTCAAATTGAAACTTGACAGACCAACGAAAATGATATTTCAAACTAGAGTGCGACAGACCAATAAAAGATATACTTCAAATTGAAACTTGACAGACCAACAAAAATGCTATTTCAAACTTAATCATGACAGACCACTGAACAAGGCTAAGTTTGAAGTATAATATATATAAAAATATTGCTATTTCAGTTTGAAATAAGCATGACAGACAAACGAAAATGCTATCGAAAAATCGAGTGTGACAGACCAACGTAAATACTTTTTTTTAAATTGCAGTGTGACAGACCAACGAGAATGCTATTTCAAACTGAATTGCGACATATTGACGGACAGAGCCTCTAATAAAGATGCTTAGATTCCATGAGCAATGTTTCTGGCAAAGGGGGAAGAATTGCTGCTTTTATCCATCTAACATTTATCGTTGGCTAGTTTTTTTGATCTTGAAGTAGTTTTTTTTTTTTTTTAGCTCTTTACATCAAATGGCTTCATGCCTTGTCCGGAGCGATGTCAATGACAAAAAAAAAAAAAGAAAAGAAGGCAAATGTGGAACTCGGAGTAATATGTTGCCGAGCAGGAACTGTCAAGAAAGAAAGTCGAAGTTGTGTGGGTGGAAAAGGATGGAAGTGTTTTAACGAGATTCCAGTCTGTTAAAACGTCATCGCACATTTGTGTCATTTAGTAACATACGCCTGTGTTGCACATTTTTCGACACGGTTCCGTCGGTGCAAATTAGAAAAATGCGTAGTTTGGCATTTTTTTCCTTTCTTTTTAACACATTTAAGACTGAATCCACAAAAAAAAAAAAAAAAAAAAAATCAACTTTTATTCCGAAACAGAGACATCTCCGTACTTCAATTAGAAATTCTTAGAAGAATGAATAATTTTTTTCTAAATTTTAAATATTATTTACCGGGGCAACGCTGATCAAGAAAATACAAACTTTGTGGGTGTTTAGTTTGTATTTTTAAAAACTTTTAGCCACACACACACACACACACACACACACACACACACACACACACACACACACACACACACACACAACTGCCCTTTATATTATAAATTAAGTGAATTTGAGAATAATGTCCGGATTTTATATTCCTCTAAGGAGACGCATGCAGAAAAGGAGATCTCGTTGGTTTGGTCACATTAAATGAATATATGAGAGTTCTTGGGTGAGTAGATGTAGAACAGTTGAAGTATCAAGGTCTTTTTGTAGCTGCAGTACACATTAAACGAATACATGAGAATTCTTGGGTTAGTAGATGTAGAACAGTTGAGGTAGCAAGATCATTTTGGTTCTGCTTTATTCCCAGTCAAAGATAGGTGTTCATGTTAGTTATGCATTTATAAACCCTAACCCTAACCCTATACTAACATTGCAATCTCCATCTCACAAATCTACTTTGTTATGAGATCTACATCTCATATTGCAATCAACGCGGTACAAGAGCAAGGAAAACACTTCTGCTAATTAGTTTCGAAAGAATGCGTGGTGAGAGAGCCTTGAACCTTAACCCTAACACTAACACTAACCTAACCTCTAAACCTAACACTAACCCTAACCTCTAAACCTAACACTAACCCTAATCTCTAAACCTAACAATAACCCTAACACTAACCTCTAAACCTAACACTAACCTCTAAACCTAACACTAACCCTAACCTCTAAACCTAACACTAACCTTAACCTCTAAACCTAACACTAACCCTAACCTCTAAACCTAACACTAACCTCTAAACCTAACCCTAACCTCTAAACCTAACACTAACACCTAAACCTAACACTAACCCTAACCTCTAAACCTAACACTAACCTCTAAACCTAACCCTAACCCTAACCTAACACTAACCTCTAAACCTAACACTAACCCTAACCTCTAAACCTAACACTAACCTCTAAACCTAACCCTAACCCTAACCTCTAAACCTAACACTAACCTCTAAACCTAACACTAACCCTAACCTCTAAACCTAACACTAACCCTAACCTCTAAACCTAACACTAACCTTAACCTCTAAACCTAACACTAACCCTAACCTCTAAACCTAACACTAACCTCTAAACCTAACCCTAACCTCTAAACCTAACACTAACCTCTAAACCTAACACTAACCCTAACCTCTAAACCTAACACTAACCTCTAAACCTAACCCTAACCTCTAAACCTAACACTAACCTCTAAACCTAACACTAACCTTAACCTCTAAACCTAACCCTAACCTCTAAACCTAACACTAACCTCTAAACCTAACCCTAACCTCTAAACCTAACACTAACCTCTAAACCTAACCCTAACCCTAACCTCTAAACCTAACACTAACCTCTAAACCTAACACTAACCCTAACCTCTAAACCTAACACTAACCCTAACCTCTAAACCTAACACTAACCTTAACCTCTAAACCTAACACTAACCCTAACCTCTAAACCTAACACTAACCTCTAAACCTAACCCTAACCTCTAAACCTAACACTAACCTCTAAACCTAACACTAACCCTAACCTCTAAACCTAACACTAACCTCTAAACCTAACACTAACCCTAACCTCTAAACCTAACACTAACCTCTAAACCTAACACTAACCCTAACCTCTAAACCTAACACTAACCTCTAAACCTAACACTAACCTTAACCTCTAAACCTAACCCTAACCTCTAAACCTAACACTAACCTCTAAACCTAACCCTAACCTCTAAACCTAACCCTAACCTCTGAACCTAACCCTAACCTCTACACCTAACACTAACCTCTAAACCTAACCCTAACCTCTAAACCTAACACTAACCTCTAAACCTAACCCTAACCTCTAAACCTAACACTAACCTCTAAACCTAACACTAACCTCTAAACCTAACACTAACCCTAACCTCTAAACCTAACCCTAACCTCTCAACCTAACCCTAACCTCTACACCTAACACTAACCTCTAAACCTAACCCTAACCTCTAAACCTA
>OY744552.1:12092706-12095206 GCA_963556195.1 Sepiola atlantica
GATTGCTTTGGGCCATTAATGTATGCTCTCGTCGAGTACTTATGTCTTTGGTTTTCACCAATTTATGTATCATGTTTCGTACATCCCTTTTTACGTTCGCCATCGACAAACCGTCTACGTGAAAGAATAAATGTGAATATATGTAAATCCAACTGTCTCGCAATTATTGTCCTTTTTCCCTCGTTCATTCCGAACCCTCGTGCGTATACGCATTATCACGCAACACACAAAATGT
Source organism: Sepiola atlantica (assembly GCA_963556195.1). Taxonomy (NCBI): domain Eukaryota; kingdom Metazoa; phylum Mollusca; class Cephalopoda; order Sepiida; family Sepiolidae; genus Sepiola; species Sepiola atlantica. The sequence continues at coordinate 12,092,942 of OY744552.1, forward strand.
CTGGAAAAGGTTTTTGTTTTACTTTTGTTAACCCCTAACAAGTCATATTGCCACTGAGACGTAAGCGGCTCTGCTTGGCCTTTTGGCCAAGATCAAAGTGTAGTATCTGTTCCGATGGATACTACACCCCATAGACTTGTATTGTCTTGGCCTTCGGGGCTTGATTTACGCCGGTCTATGGGTCTGTTCTGTGCAGTTCTAGGAGGTCCACCCTCCCAGGCTTCGCCTCCCCTCTTTGGGGAGGAGTAAGTTTATTGCTTACTGCCTGAGGCGCCCTACCGGGTAATGCCGACAGGGCTGGCCAGGCAATTTTTAATGGCCAAAGTGCTCACCTCTCGGGCGCTGGCTTTTTAAACCCCACTTTCCCGACCTTGGGTCACCTCTTACTTTTGGAAGTAAGATAAAACTGGCCTTGTGCCTAACTCCTGGAGAGGAGTAAATAAATACTCTGATAGGGGACAGATTTAGGAGTTAGACAGCAAGATGTTTGTTCACATTACATTTTAAATTTCTGCATGTTTTATGGTTGGGGAAACAGGGAGAGCAGGGAAGGAATTCCAAAGGCGAGTGATCCGAGGAAAGAAGCTATTAAAATAGAAAGTTTTCCGGCATCTAGGTACCTCTACAGTGAAGGGGTGGGATTTTGCTGTTTGTTGGGTGGGTCAGAAGTATTTTCGTTGAAGGGGTACAAGTTCAGTAAATTCAATCAGAGCACATTCCATGGAAGTATTTGTAAAGCTAAACAGTGAAGGGGTGGGATTTTGCTGTTTGTTGGGTGGGTCAGAAGTATTTTCGTTGAAGGGGTACAAGTTCAGTAAATTCAATCAGAGCACATTCCATGGAAGTATTTGTAAAGCTAGCATAGGGAGGCAACACTGTGGTGATGTGACAGGGACTGGATCTTGGCAAACAGTGCGAGACCTATTAGGTTAGAGACTCTTTTTCTACCATATTTGTCCCGTATAAAGGTAGAGGATTGCATCAGGAATGAGATACTTTCTGGAGCGGTGGAATGATCCAACCATTTTTCAAGTGACCTTAGCAACAGAGGTGTGAAAGTCAATCCTAGAAGCTTATCAAATGAGGAGAGAGCCATTTATTTCGACTAGGGAGAAGTTAGGGTCCGAGCGTTGGTGCTGAAAAGAGAGAAGCTTGGTTTTTAGAGGCGTTAAAAGTAACAAGCGACTTCTTCCCCCATTGCACCACATGTGGCAAGTCGGAGGAGAGAGAGAGAAAGAGAGAGAGAGAGAGAGAGAGAGAGAGAAAGAAAGATGGATAGAGAGAAAGAGAGAGAGAGAAAGAGAGAGAAAGAGAGAGAGAGAAAGAGAAATATATATATAGAGAAAGATAGAGAGTGAGAGAAAGAGAGAGAAAGAGAGAAAGATAGAGAGAGAGAAAGAGAGAGAGAGAGAAAGAGAGAAAGAGAGAGAGTAGGAGAAAGAGAGAGAAAGAGAGATAAAGATAGATAGAGAGAAAGAGAGAGAGAGAAAGAGAGAGAAAGAAAGAGAGAGATAGAAAGAGAGAGAGAAAGAGAGAAAAAGAGAGAGAGAGAAAGAGAAATATATATAGAGAGAAAGATAGAGAGTGAGAGAAAGATAGAGAGTGAGAGAAAGAGAGAGAGAGAGAAAGAGAAAAAGATAGAGAGAGAGAAAGAGAGAGAGTAGGAGAAAGAGAGAGAAAGAGAGAGAGAAAGAGAGAAAGAGAGAGAGTAGGAGAAAGAGAGAGAAAGAGAGATAAAGATAGATAGAGAGAAAGAGAGAGAGAGAAAGAGAGAGAAAGAAAGAGAGAGATAGAAAGAGAGAGAGAAAGAGAGAAAAAGAGAGAGAGAGAAAGAGAAATATATATATAGAGAAAGATAGAGAGTGAGAGAAAGAGAGAGAAAGAGAGAGAAAGATAGAGAGAGAGAAAGAGAGAGAGAGAGATTCAGAAAGATCTTGATCATCAATGCTCTTCGTAGTGTTGCCATAGATAGTTGTGTCGGCTGCATAGATGGCAACAAATGGTCTCCTCAGAATATGATTTGGAAAATCTTTTATGAAGATCAGGAAGAGAGTTGAGGCATGCCGGCGTTGGTGCGCTGTGCTTTGAACTTTTGCCCGTCAATAACTACTTTTATAGACCTGTCGGAGTGAAAGGGTTCAGGTCCTTGGACTATCAGGTGGATAACGTCAGCTCAGATAAAACGTTTACTTCCAGCATCTTTATTAGTGAAATGCCAACAAAAATAGAAAGAGAGAATTACTCAAGTCAGCTCCAAATATCGCT
>OY744552.1:12100206-12117706 GCA_963556195.1 Sepiola atlantica
TATTTTTTGGTCTGTCATGCACAAGTTTCAAATAGCATTTTTTTGTTAGACTGTCACACTTGAGTTTGAAATAGTATTTTTTGGTCTGTCATGCACAAGTTTCAAATAGCATTTTTTTGTTAGACTGTCACACTTGAGTTTGAAATAGTATTTTTTGGTCTGTCATGCACAAGTTTCAAATAGCATTTTTTTGTTAGACTGTCACACTTGAGTTTGAAATAGTATTTTTTAGTCTGTCACGCACAAGTTTCAAATAGCATTTTTTTTTTGTTAGACTGTCACGCTTTAGTTTGAAATAGCATTTTCGTTCGTCTGTCATACACACTTTTCGTTTGTTTGCACGCAAAAAATTGAAATAGCATTTTTTGTTGGTCTGTTACGCTTTAGTTTGAAATAGCATTTTTGTTTGTCTGTCACGCAAAAAATGTGAAATAGCATTTTTTGCTGGTCCGTTACGCTTCAGGTTGAAATATCATTTTCGTTTTTCTGTCACACAAAAGTTGAAATGGCATTTTTGTTGGTCTGTTACGCTTCACGTTGAAATAGCATTTTCGTCGTTTGTCTGTCATGCAAAAAGTTGAAAAAGCATTTTTCGTTAGTCTGTCACACAGATTTTTCGTTGGGCTGTCACGTATAAGTTTAAAACGGTATTTTGCGTTGGTCGGTCACCCATAAGTTTAGATAGCATGTCACACAAAAGTTTAAACTAGCATTTTTCATTAGTCTGTCATGTAAAAGATTAAACTAGCATTTTCCGTTTATCTGTCATGCTTGCTAGAAATAGCATATCTGTTTGTCTGTAATGCATAAGTTTGCAACTAGAAGTTTTCGTTGGTCTGTGATGCTTGCTAGAAATAGGATATTCGTTGGTCTGTCACGCTTATGTTTGAAATAACATTTTCATTACTGTTTGAATGGGCGCATCTAACTAAAATGAAATTAAAATATAAAAAAAAAACGGATATTCTTAAATGAAACGGTAAATTATTTTAGTACCGAAAAAAATTCTACCAGAAAGTGATGCATGCATTTATATCGCTTCATCTTGTTGCTGTCATCGTCAAGCGACCCCCCCACCCCCACCCCCGGAACATATTTCGAGGAGGAGAATAAACAATTTGATCGCTCACCCCAGTAATCAGGATTTTAAAAATTTATTTTACTAAGACGGTAATTAATTACTGGAATAATTTGCCAGTCACGTGACTGGTGTAAATATTTTGTTGTTTTTTAAACGATATTGATCGGTTTTGGGTTTGTGGTACAAAGAATCGATCGCATAGACATTATTGGGATTTTGTTTCTTTCTCTCTCTCTCTCTTTCTCCCTCTCTCTCTCTCTCTCTCTCTCTCTATCTCTCTCTCCCTCTCTCTGTCAGCTCTCTATCTCTCTCTTTTTTTCTCTTTCTCTCTTTTTGTTTCTCTCTCTCTCTCTTTCTCTCTTTCGCTCACTCTATCAGCTATATCTTTTTTCCTATCTTTCTCTCTCTCTCACTCTCTCTAGCTCTTATAGCATCGCCACCTCTCTCTTTCTATCTCTTTCTCTCACTGTCAGCTCTCTCTCTCTCTCTCTCTCTCTCTCGGTTTATCTTTCTCTGTTTCTCTCTCTCTCTTTTTCTCTATCAGCTCGTTCTCTCTCTGTTTCTCTGTTTCTCTTTCTCTCTTTCTCTCTCTCTCTCTCTCTCTCAAAAGTCAAAGGTAATAAATAAAGGAAAAGATGAAAAGATTGGAATAATCCATTACAAATAAAAGAGAAAATATCACCACAGGCATTAATACTATTCAATCCGTAGTTGGGAAGAAAATGAGACAGGGGGAGAGAGAGAGGAGATATAGCGAGCAAAAAGACTAATTTTAGATTAGTTTTTGTATTCTAGTATATATATATATATATATATATATATATATATATATATATATATATATAAAACTAAAAGTATACTTTTAGAGAAATAATTAAAGCTCAATATACGGGATAGAGCAATTACGTAGATAAATATATATATATATATATATATATATATTTTTTATCTCTCTTTCTTCATTTATCTACGTAATTTCTCTATCCCGTTTAATCATTTCTCTAAAAGTATACTTTTAGTTTTATATATATATATATATATATATATATATATATATATATATATATATAACTTAAAGAAAGAGGCAAAATACCTTCATAAAAACCATGTGTTAGATGCAGATATTTTTATTAAAATAAAAATAAAAAATAAAAACAATATTTTTTTTTTCATCTTGACTTTTTTTTAAATCTAATATTTCGCTTGATATAACAAGCCTCGTCAGAGCTTTAGACAAATAAAAGGTATTAACCTGATTTTTGTTTCGTAACAATCCTTCCATGTCTTGTAGAAGTGACATCCGATGTTGTGTGGGCTAACGGTGTAAATGTCTCTTTTAAATTGAACTTAAATCGCGCATGGTCGCTGGTAGGTATAAATTTGGGAAAGTTCATTTATTTTAAGCATCTTTAGAATTTTAAACTTAAAGAAAGAGGCAAAATGCCTTAAAAAAACATGTGTTAGATGCAGATATTTTTTATTAAAATCAAAATAAAAAATCAAAACAATATTTTTTTCTTCTTCATCTTGACTTGATTATATATATATATATATATATATATATATATATATATATATATATATATATATATATATATATATATATATTTATATATATATATATATAGTGAGTGCTTTTATTCAAACATGTACAAGGTCTGCTACACTGGCATGTCGATGTTATCGATCTACAGCTCTCAAGAGCTGAGGTCTCATCAGGCAGAAAATTATTTTTTGATCTAACCTGGTTGCTGAATTCCAGGGAGAATGAAGTCAAGCAAAAAAAGAAGAGGAGAAAGAAATAAAAGTCATGTGACCGATTTTAAAATATGATTGCCGTTAGAAATTACTATTTTCATTTTTTTATTTTTATCTTTTATATATTTTATATATCCAACGATGAGCTGGGGTAGAAAGGGGGGGGGCGAGGAAAAGAAAAAGAGAAGAGAAGGGAAAGGAAGAAAGATACAATTGCTGTTAGAAAAGTTTAATTTACAGCTATTTATATTTTTATTTTTTATTTTTATCCAACGCTTAGTTAGGGTAGGGGGGTTGGAAGAAAAAGAAAGAGAAAGGGGTGGAGGGGTGTTAGGGGTGGATGTCTATAGCCATTTAGGATTTGTTGCGGGAATGGTTAATGTAAGATTCGAGTTAAATTCATATTTATTTTTATTCATCGCTGGGCTGGATAAAGAGGGGGGTCGGGGGGAGATGAAACAAGAGCGAAAGAGAAGATAAAGAAAGAGGGGGAGGGGAGGTTTCAAATTTGTTGTGTCTGCTTCCTGTCAATGCAGACATATAACAATTACATGACACCCATCTTACGGGGATATTTTAGTTTAACTCATTGATGGATTTATGGCCTTAATATTAATAAATTATGTTGTTATATTTTGATCAATTGGCATTTAATTTTGATTATTTTGATGGATAGTTAAATGTATTTTAAATAGTATTTATCAGTTAATTAATAAAACATAATGGTAATTGTCTTTATTTTTAGTAAGATTCATATATGGATTAGTAGCAGTAATATTAGTAGATTTAGTTCTAGGTACTAATGAGTTAAAATATATTGGGAATTATTCTTGGTAAGGATCGTATATAAGTTTATGACATTGATATTGATGGATTATACTATTATATTTAGTTTTAATTATTTTGGAGTATAAATAAATGTATTTCGATTATAAATAATAGTTAGTGATGGATTAATAAAACATACTGGTAATTGCTTTTATTTTTAATGGAATTTATATATCGATTAATTTCAGTGGTATAGATAAATAAATTTTATTATTCGTTGTAATCCTATTATTAATGGTGGGGTTAACACCTGTTATAATATTAGTGGTAAGGTGTTCTAGTTAAAGTTGTTAACGCAAGTTATGGTCTATGAAGGGGGGGATTAGAAATATATATATATATATATATATATATATATATATATATATATATATATATATATATATATATATATATATATATATATGGGTCTGATCAATCTGCTGGGAAGCCATGAAATTAAATACCGTCTTGTTTTTAAATTCCCGAAACAGTTTTTCATGGTAAACAACTGATGATCCTTTAAATAATGTTAGAAGCAAACTAATATAATAACTGAAAAAGTTAAATTGACTGACATGAGTGATTTTCCACTGAACGATTTGGGACTTAAGTTTTTGTTTTTTGTTTTTTGTTTTTTTAATATAGTTTTGAAGTAAGGAAAGATGAGAATAATCCGACGTAATGGGAAATGAAAAAGGAAAAAACCAAGAGATATGTTTTTTTTATATATTCATCAACGTTTCATCTTTATTGTAAGACTTCCTCAGAATGATAATTTTAAGAAAAATGTCATGCAAGTACATCGAAATATTGGGTTGACATGATGGGTTGATGAGAAAAAGTAGTAGCCGTGGTTGCTGAGAGCGCTGGACCAAAGTCTGGGCTGAGAGATGTCAATCGGGGTCAGCTTAGTGTAATTGGATGTCAGTTCGACCTCCTGTATGCTAGAAACAGATGTGACGTCACATGACCTACCATCTGTAATATAAAAACCGTCGCACAGAAAATGCAGCCTCTTTTTCATCCAGACTGGCTGCTAATAATATCTCACCTAATTCCCTCTCTCTCCTTCGTCTGGCCGCTGATAAAGACACTAACCCACACTTTACGGTATATAAGACATTCCTCTTAACTTATACATACAGACACACACGCACACATCATTTGCAGACTTTTTTGTATACATTCTCATGGACATAATTTCAAAGTGAGCCCTGTCAGGTTCATGAAGAATAATTTTTTTTTTTTTTGCCTACTTCATTGTTTCCGAATTGTTACTTTGTTTCCATTGGTAAATGCTTGTCTTTGAATATATGTATACAGGGCCGGCGGGACAGTTATAAAAGTGGGGGGAGGGCTCTTCTAAAAAGTGGGGAGGCCCGGCCCACATTGTGCCCAGAATGTCAAATATGGAAATAAATTCAATATCTTGACTAAAAATGATCGTTCGATAGTGGGTGAGAGCTCGTTAGAAGCGGAATGGAATTCTCTTGGTGATAGAAAAAGAAAAATTCAAAATATTTCAATTTCTTGGTGTCTGGGCTCAAAATGACCGTATTTGGGCGTATTGGGGAAAATCACTGTTTGAGGCATATTTTGGTTTAAAATGATCGTCTGGTAGTTGTTGATGGCTCGTTAGAAGCGGAATGGAATACTCTTGGTGATAGATAAAGAAATATTACCAAAAATCTAATTTTTCGGCGTCTGGGCCCAAACTACCATATTAGGGCATTTTGGACCAAAAATACCTTTTTTGACATAATTTAGACATGAAATGATCTTCTGATAGTGATTGAGGTCTTGTTTGAAGCATATTAGCAAGTCGCTTCTGGTGTAAAAAGAACAAACAGAAATTTCAATTTTGGGGGGCCTGGGCCCAAATGACCATATTTGGTCATTTTGGGCCAAATACACCTTTTTGGACTTAATCTAGACATAAAATGATTCTCTGACACTGCTTGATGGCTCATTTGAAACATATCAGCAAGTCGCTTCTAGTAAAAATAATATTGATTGTTGGTCTTATATTGTAATTATGACAATATAAGACCAACAATCAATTAATAGATAAGCTATATTTAATAAAATTAAACACATGCATATCAACTTAATTATTGATGACCGTAAAGTGGGGGGGGGGGCAAGTAAAAAAGTGAGGGGGCTTGAGACCCCGGTGCCGCCGTCCATGGTATATACGGGATCCCCTCAAATATATTTTAATCCTATACAAATGAACCTTCTTTTGTGTTAGAAAAGGGTTCGAGTTTACTCTAAGTGAAACACAAAGGCTGCAAGTGTTTAAATATATAAATGTTACGCTTTTTCGATGTCAGTTTAAAATAAAATAATCAAATAATTTAGTTCACGTGAATAAAATACCAAATTTAAAACGGTGATTCGTTTTATTTCACAAGAAAGTTGTTCTCAAATTGAGGTATTTATAAATCCAAAATGGCCGATGTTAATGTCTGTTTGATATATATTAATGATGAAGGAGACCCCCCCCCCTCCGCCGCATCCATTTTGTTTTGTTGTTTATTGTTTTTTGTTTTTTTTAAGAGCAAATCAAGTTTATAAATACGTGTTTGAAAAGGTAAAAAGAAACTCTTACAAAGAAGTTGTACTTTCTTGCACTTAATTGCCCGCCCAAGAAAGATATAAACAAGTTATTTTTGTCAATCGCAAACAAACATTTATTTAAAGATTTGAACTTTAATGCATTGGTTTCATCTATTATTAAACTAAATGTGCGCTAATAAAATTTCGTTTCCCTAAGGCTTTTACATGCTAAAATAGACCTGGGATTCAGTTATATTAAAAAAAAAAATTAAAAAAAGGTTTTAATTAGCCATAATTTGCATATAACTCATCCAGTGGCACTCCAGAAAAACATTCGACTGTTTATATAGTTGTATATACAGGATTCACTCCTAAACTAATAAGTCGATTATTCTGTATTTTGGACCACGACTGCTATGTGTAAGAGTGGGTAATGTGTGCTTATTATTTTTTATTTTATAATTTTATATAACGCGTTTCAAGCGGTGGTCCGCTCTCATAATATATGTAAATCCATTTGAAGAAATGTCTTTCGATTTGAAAGAGTGTTGTTTTATTTGAGGAAATGTGTTATTGTTTTGCGTTTTTGCGCATGTGTGGGTTTGTGGGTGTGAGTGTATGTGTTTTGATATTTTTATATTTTTTAAATTTTTCTTCTTCTGCTTCTCTTGGTCAAAGTCGTGTGTGTTTATTAAGTACGTGTGATTTTGACCTTTATTTTATCGGTCATCTCCGTTTCTTGGAGTGATTGGATTTTCTTTTGAAATTGATTATTTTTTATTGCCCTGTCACCGAATTGGCTGTTGTGCCCGTGTGTGTGTGCGTGCGTGCGGTTAGTTCTGAATCTTGTACATAGGTGAGCGACATACATACACCCCCACACGCACACACATATATATGCGTACACACAAGCGTATGGTTAGATAGATGGATATAGAGAGAGAGGTAGAGAAAGGTTGATAGAAGTGCGGTCCATATGGTGTGTAGTTTGAGTTACGATCTGTTCAAGGCTGGATTGAATTTAAATATAAAGATTTTTCTTGGATTTGAAAAATTGGCATTATTTTAAATGTTCCTCCGCTGCATGAATGCACATGTTGGGAGACGAATAATTTACGGTCTTCTTTGATTTCAATGTTGCTTTTATGTAAAGATACTCTATTATTAAATGTTTTGTTGGCGCCTATGTAAGATTCGTTGCATATGGTACATTCTAAGCACATAGATAACGTTCTTAGAGATGCAGTTAAGGTATTTTTTATTGTGAATGTTTGTGTTGGGTTTTTAAATGTGTATGAGTTTCCCTCTATTATTATGTCACAGACCCCACATCTTTCCTTGTTGCATTTTGTGACTCCTTGTATTGTGTGTTGGTTGAGTTTTGATGAGGTTGAAATTTGATGAGATTACTAACGATAGAACACCGGGTCTTTATCGCAAGTAAAAATAATACCAAAACAAAAAATCTACGTAACATAGACGATAAAAAGTCGTGCACTAAAATGTGGCGGGTTATTCTGGTCTTGTTGTAAAACACTAGACTACGGATATTTACATCAAGGGTTCGATCTCTGCCCGGGTAGTCATGCTGATATTTATATATAAAAGCAAAATAATTAAATATCTGTCTGTCTCTCTCTATATATATATTTTCTCTCTCTCTCTCTCTCTCTCTCTCTGTTTATCCTTCTATCTCTATCTCTCTGTGTCTATCTCTTTGTCGCTATGTCTATCTCTGTCTTTCTTTCTCTGTCTACCTGTCTATGTCTATCTCTTTGTATATATATATATATCTATCTCTCTTTAATTTCTTTGAAGATCCCCGAACCAATGTCGTCTTTCGGAAAAAATTCTGGAAAAAAAATGAATGTTTGGAATTTTTGCCATTCGCAAGAAGAGAAGTAAAGAGATCAATAAAAAGCAATTAGTGGAATCGGTTGGAATGTTTTCTGGAAGTCTTGAAGGTATGTAAATGGTGGTACCAAGTTGCTGCTCTCATGCATGCCATTTACATTTACAGAAGAAGAAGAAGAAGAAGAAAGAAAGGAAAGGCAAGAGAGAGAAAAAGATTATATATATATATATATATATATATATATATATATATATGAGAGAGAGAGAGAGAGAGAGAAAGATAAAGAGAGGGAGGGGGATATGAGATGGAAAGAAAGAGAGAGAGAGAGAAGTTGTTGAAGAAGTGTTGGAGGTATGTAAGTTATGATACCACGTTATTGCTTGCATACTTGGCATCTACCAAGGGAGGGAGAGATGAGGAGTTCAGGGAGGGGAGAGACAAGAGTTGCTGAAGAAAAAGATTTAAAAAGAAAAATAAGAGAAGGGGGGGTGCCATTTGCGAAAACAAGGGAGAGAAAGAGACGTCGAAAAAAGACTTAGTGGAAAAGGAAAAAAATCGTGGTGGGAGGGGGTGGTTGGGTTCATTAGTTGCATCTACAAGAAGAGAGAGAGAGAGGGAGGAGAGAGAGGAAGGGAGAGGGAGGAGAGAGATTGAGGGGGAGAGAGAATAAAAAGATGCCAGTAAAATGTGATGGGGAAAGAGAGAAACGGAGAAAGAGGGAGGCAGAAAGAGAAAATGAAAGAAAAAGAATGTGTAAGAGAGAGAGAGAGAGAGAGAGAGAGAGAGAGAGAGAGAGAGAGAGAGAGAGAGAGAGAGAGTAGGAGAGATAAATAAAGAGAAGGAGAAAGAAGAAGAGAAAATGAGAGGAATAGATAGAAAGAAGGAGAGAGAGAGGGAGAAGAATAGAGAGAAGGAAGGAATTGGAGAGAGAATAGGAGATAGAGAAATAGAGGCGAGGGAGAAAGAGAGAGAGAGAAGAAATAGAAAGGAAAAAGAAAGATAGAGATAGTGAGAGAAAGAGGGAGAGGAAGAAAGAGGGAGAAAGAGAGAAGAAATAGAAAGGAAAAAGAAAGATAGAGATAGTGAGAGACAGAGAAAGAGGGAGAGAGAGAAAGAGAGAGAGAGAAGAAATAGAAAGGAAAAAGAAAGATAGAGATAGTGAGAGAGAGAAAGAGGGAGAGGAAGAAAGAGGGAGAGAGAGAGAAGAAATAGAAAGGAAAAAGAAAGATATAGAGATAGAGAGACAGAGAAAGAGGGAGAGGAAGAAAGAGGGAGAAGGAGCTTGAAGGAGAGAACGGACGTGAAAGAAAGAGACGTGTTTTAGAAAAAGGGGGAATATTTCATTTTCCTCTGTGCAAAATATAAGATCGTTACAAAAATAATGGCCGCCTGGAGCGCTGGGTTTTCAAAAGTCATTTTAACACAAAATCCATAGTTTTTAAAAAAAATTTATTTACCTTCTCTCCAGGAGATTAGGCACAAGGTCATGTATGGGTTTTGATGAAAGTGTTTTGTGAAACGACATGGATTCGAACCCGGCACACCCAGGTCCTCAGCCTGCGTCGTTAACCACTTAGTCATCGTTTATAACTGGTAAAGTTTAACATATTTAATAACTAATGTGTTCTCAATAATATTTGTAACTTTTTTTTCAGATAAAATTTTTGAAGCATAGAAGACCCTCAATGATGAACATGCCAAAACATGACCTTCGCCTTCTTATGTTGTATGAGTTCAAACTTGGGCACAATGCCTCCAAAACCTCTGCCAATGTCAATAGAGTATGGGGAGATGGATTCACAAGCGATGGACAGTACGAAGGTGGTTCTAGAAATTCCGTAGTGGAGATGAGAGTCTTGAAGATAAAGAAGGTAGAGGACGGCCGTGTAATCTTGACAATGAACAATCGCAAGAACTTGTTCATCAAAACCCACGTCAAAGTGTCAAAAGAATGTCTCAGAGACTTGCTGTTAGCACTGCAAGAGTTTCACCTCATTTACAGAGGATCGGAAAAGTGAAAAAAATATTCACGAGTAAATGTGTGTTTCTGAAATCGGCTAGAAAAGAAGAAAGAAAAGAAGAAGAAGAAAGAAAAGAAGAAAGAAAAGAAGAAGAAGAAGAAGAAAAAGAAGAAAAAAAAGAAGAAAGAGAAGAAGAAAAAAAGAAGAAGAAGAAGAAAAAAAAGAAGAAAGAGAAGAAGAAGAAAAAAACCAAGACAAAAAATGAACTGGAAACAAACAACCAAGAGAGATTTGATCGCAACGGCAAGAAGCTGGAGGGATGCTGTGGATCTGGCTTCAGAGCGAAAACAATGGTTTACTTTGACTTCCTCATCCGTTGCAGGACGCGGGAATTCCTAATTCTAAATAAGAAATGGATTTAACGGATTTTTTTAAACAACTCGACCGAGGGGGGGGGGGGGATATTAACGTCGTTTTTTAGTAGATTGTTTACATTTACTTTTTTTAAACTTTTTTTTTCTTTAATCTACGTGAATTCACGCAAATTAGGGACCCCTTTGTATAAAGTTAGGGTTATGTGTATACGTTTATATATCTGTGTGTACAGTATTCACTGCTAAACTAATTAACCGATCATTACGAATTTTGGAACACGGCTACGTAAGGGGGCGTAATGTAGGCTACATTTAGTTTGATTTAGTTTTTATGCAAAGGGGGTAAAAAGGGGGTTAAAGTTTTTCGTGAAAATTCAAATACCTCCAATTTTTGTGAAATTTTATCAATAGATATTAGACATCAATTAATAAATATTCCCCAAATTTCAGTTTCTTCGGAGTATTTTAAAGGAGCTTTTAGTCGCATAAAATGGGCACAACCTCCCATTTGAAAATTCAAAAATATAAGATTTTCATTGAATTTGATTCATAGTCGTTAGACACCAATGAATAAAGATTGCGTGAATTTCAATTTATTTTAAAGACCCCCTAACTTAAGCCTAAAATCTTAGACATTTTCGAGAATCAAAATCATGAATGGATTTTGATCAAAATCGGAATAAGAATTCTAGACATAAGGTTCAATATGATTATGTCTTGATTTTAATCTTTGTAAGGGGGCATAAAAGTAATACAAAACTTCTATTCGGGGTATTAATTTTACCCATCCTGGGACGGGTATTCTTCTAGCATATATATATATATATATATATATATATATATATATATATATATATATATATATATGCATTGAACAATTGAAATAAATTTGGACAATCGTCTCATATTTATCACTCTTTTTTCTTCTCTCTCTCTCTCTCTCTCTCTCTCTCTCTCTCTCTATATATATATATATATATATATATATATATATATATATATATACCTGCAAATGGAAGCAAATTAATATCTTCAGTTGTTCAGAACAACGAGCATTTATTGAATAAAAATATTTATTTTTCTTTCATTCCTTAAGCCAGGCTTTTCAAAGATTAAAATTTTATCATCAGAGTTGGATAATGCTTGATAAGTTGACATGTGAGGACAGTCAATATTCGAAATTTGAAAAAAAATTTTAAAAATTTAATTTTAAAGTTCAAACGGATATGTTCCAATGTAAATGAAAATCACCAAAAAACGGAAATCCAAGTAGTATGGGGTTCAGATATATTGGTAAATCTAGAAAAATCTGTGTAGAAATCCAACGACGACGATTCCACCCAAGTCCGTAGTCCTTTATATATATATATATATATATATATATATATATATATATATATATATATATATATATATAATGTTCTAAATTCCTAAGAATCTTAGAGACAGATTCCATTAGGCAATTATTTTTGGTCTAAATATTTCCAAAGTCTTAATTTGCATCCATTTCTTAGGAAAATTGATTGAAGAATCTTGTGACATTTAATAATAAGACGGCCGTTCTGGGAGAAATTACCATTTTTATCTTGAAGGTCAGCAGAAGAACGGTAGCAATAAACGTGACAGGCTTTCTTTATTTATCCATTAAAGAATGAGAAAATGTGGCTTTTCTAGGGGACGAACCAGTAATTGCTAGCCTTAATAGGGTCCGCAGCCATTTATAGGAACTTGTACCACAACTGGCATTTTATGACATCAATATGGAGTCAACGTTCTTTCTTATGTCTATCATGTAAATGGCACATCTCTCTCTTCCTCTCTCTCTCTCTCTCTCTCTCTCTCAGTATTAAAGATAGAGAGAAAGAGAGAGAGAGAAAGAGAGAGAGAGAGGGGGAAAAGAGAGAGAGAGAGAGGGGGATAGAGCGGGGGGAGAGATGGAGAGAAAGGGAAAGCGATAGAGAGGAAAAGTAACGGGAAAGATAGAAGGAGTGGGTGGAAAGAAAGAGGAAGAATGGGGGAAAGATGGAAAGGGAGAGAGGGAGGAAGAGAAGGAAGGAAAGAGAGAGAGAGAGAGCAAGAATGAAAGAGGGAGGAAAAGAAAGAAAGAGCGGAAAGGAAAGAGAGAGAGAATGAAAGAAAGAGAGGGAAGGAAAGAGAGAGAATGAAAGAAAGAGAGAAAAAGAGAAAGAGAAATAAAGATATATATATAGAGAGAAATAAGGATTTTAAAGATTAAGCCGCCCCTTTTTTGCTCATAAAACTTAAATTTGCATACGCGATTATTGAAGCAAGCCAGACACATGTACGTTCACGTTTATTATAATTTTGTAACATCATCCCCAACTCCCTCATCGCCGCCATCATCATCATCATCATCATCAGCAGCAGCAGCAGCAGCAGCAGCATTCGTTTAACGTCTATTTCATATGCTGTCATAAGTTGAAGGCTTTTAGAAATTGACAAACTAACCTATCTCTGACCAGGTCTTTATTTATCCCATTTATCCCTCAAATCCATCCTTATCTCTTCCTCCCATGTTTTCCTTGACCTTCTCCTGCCAACTGGCCATACTACCTCAACTTGTCTACACCTACTAACCCAAGCGCTCTCATCTATTCATCCATTCTTTCAATATGACCAAACCAACAAAGTCTCCTGTTCTGCACATATCTCTCTGTACTGTCCAGGTTTAATCTTCCACTGAGGTCATCAGATCTAAGCTTGTCTTTAACACTCGCATTACACATCCATCGTATCAGTCTCATATCATTTCTCTCCATGTACCGCATACCTTCACCCTTCGCGGGTCACGTGTGCAGTGTGATGATGTATTGAAGTGAATTCAATGCATCATCACACTGCACACGTATGACTGTTAGACTATTTCCTTTTATCGACAGTTGTAAAGCTCGGCTGTTTAGTAATAGAAAAAGGTCCCTGCTACCTCAACTGTTCTACATCTACTACCCCAAGCACTTTTTTCAATGTAAAACCACAAACGGGGTCTCCAGTTCTGCATACATTTCCCTATTATGTCCGGATTTAATCTTACTCCGAGGTCATCAGATCAAAGCTAGTCTTTAAGATTCACATTTCACAGCCATCGTATCATGGGGGGGGGGGGGATTCTTTCTTTTTTTCTACACAAATAGAAAATTGATTATTCTTCTATGAATCTTGACAGTGCTCTGGAGGGACTGTCACAGAAAAAAAAACTTGAAGGGAAAGAAAAAGAATTAAAAAAAAAATAAAAATGGTGCATGTTTTTCTAAAAGCATCGGTTTTTAAATTGGTTGGCAGCGCCGTAGCAAAGTTGGCAGACATTTTGAATGTCGTCTTTGTGAAGCTGATGCAACCTGGCAGATAACAACAATGGCCAATTAGTAAATGGAGAATTTATCAGCCTCGTTTTGTTTGTTTTCCAATGATATTAAGATGCCATTAAAAGCTGTCACCATTCCAGGATTATCTTTTTCTTTTCAGGATTTTCAAATCAAGATTCTCCTCTTTTATATTGATTACTAGTTGAAATACCGGTACTGGTAAACGGCTGGTGCGATAACTCAAAATGATTTGAATTTAGGTACCTCTTACAGCTTTTGAACCAGAAAAAAACCGACTTTTTGTCCGGCATCTTCCGGTAGCTTACATAAACAGCCGAGAGATACCGAAGCGTTTAGCCAATCAGAATGCTCAAGAAGCAGACGGCAATTCTGTTTTTTTGGAGAATATGACCGAGCAGAGAAGGAGGGATTCCTGGTGGCAGTACCCAACAGGAACGCCGAAACCATCCTTCTCACGTATTACCTAACTCCAAAAGAAAATCTTAAAAATTTCCGATCGCAAAAAAAAAAAATTGTAGAGCTTTTGAACCAGACAAAAACCGAACTGCCTTTTTATTAAAACCCTAACCTAACACTAAACTAACCCTAAATTAACAAAAACTTTGAACTAACCCTAATCTTACCCTAAATTAGCCCTACCCTAGTCGTTTTTTGTCTTGTTAAAAAGCTATAACAGTAAAAAAACCAAAAAAAAAAACAAAAAAAAAACAAAAAAAAAACCTGTTAACATTGTTGTTTGATTATCGTCTTTATAAAGTACTACTCCAGATGAAGCGCCTAATTTCCGTGACAGCTCGGCGGCAACGATCGGGCAGGTCGCGGAAGCGCCCGAGAGCTGCCGAGACGAAAACGAGGCTATAGCAGAGCTGACCGATCAGGTTGCTGCCAATCATCTGCGCTCAGCACAACAAAACAAGCGGTAGGAAGACCTTTCGAACCGGTCGCAAACGTATCCGTAAACCCTGACCCTTGACGAGAAAATATATGAACCCCCCCCCCCCCCCAAAAAAAAAAGTATACAAAAAAAAACTTGCCTAAATATCCTAAGAAAAATAACATACTTCTTTGTTTTATGTAAAAAAAAAAAGGTTAAAAAAAAAAAGTTGCCTAAATATCGTAAAAGAAATAGCATTTACTTCTTTGATTTATGTAAAAAAAGACACCAAAAAAATTTAAATGGTTCTTTGACCCACGGAAAAAAAAAAAAAAAGTTTATTTATAGTTCTTCAGCTATGGTTTGTTCATTTTTTTAAAAAATTTTTAATACATGTATTTTTTTCGTTTGTATTCTTCGTCTTATATTGTCGTCTGCCACTCTTCCATTTTTACGACTTTCAGTTTTGCTTTAGCCACGTTTTCGTCTCGGCAGCTCTTGGGCGCTTCCGCGACCTGCCCGATCGTTGCCGCCGAATAGTCACGGAAATTAGGCGCTTCATCTGGAGTAGTACTCTTTATAATTATTTTATTAAAAAAACGCACATAATTTATCGAAAAAAAATTTTTTAACTTAAATTTCTCGTAAAAAAATCTACTTCATTGATTTTCTTCATCAAAAAGTAAACATAAATTGTCATAAAATTCGGTCAGTCTTTTTCTTTCATTATTTTTTTCTGTTGGAACGCTATTTTGATTTTGACGCCGGTTCATTTTGATTCGGCTTTTTCCGGATGTTTACGTATTTTTGTGTCGGCAAAAGTCAGTTTTGTCTGGTTCAAAAGATGTACCAGCACCGAAATAACTGTAATTGACAGGTTTATCAATTCGTAGAATTTATATATTCACAAAAATCGTGTTTCCTTTGTTTCAGTAAACCTTCAGTTATATGCATGTAGATAAAATAAAGTATATCAGTACATACGTATATATTGCAGTCTTATTACAGTTTTATTCCAAACTAGCTGGCTTCGCAATGTAATTCATATTTGCTACTTGAAATTATTGAAACGAAACTAATTGATAAGAAAACAAAACCAATTGATAAGAAAACGAAACTAATCGATAAGAAAAAGAAGACAACACTAATCGATAAGAAAACAAAACCAATCGATAATAAGAGAAGACAAAACTAATCGATGAGACAAGTCTAATCAATAAACAAAAGAAAAGAAAGCTAATCGATAAGAAAAAATTAATTAATTTATAGGAGGGCAAAACTAATCGATGAGAAGACAAAACTAATCGATAAAGAAAATAAACCCAATCGATAAGAAAACGAAACTAATCGATAAAAAGAAGACAAAACTAATCGATAAGAAAACAAAACCAATCGATAATAAAAGAAGGCAAATAAAATCGATAAGGAAAAACACTATTTGATAAGAGAAAGAAGACGAAACTAGTCGATAAGGTAACAAAACTAATCGATAGACAAAAGAAGAGAAGACGACAAGAAAAAAGACAAAACTAATCGATAAACAAAAGAAGAGAAAGCTAATCGATAAGAAAAAGATAAACTAATTTATAGGAGGGCAAAACTAATAGATTAGAAAACAAATCTAATCGATCAGAAAAAGAAGACAATACTAATCGATAAGAAGACAAAACTAATCGATAAGAAGACAAAACAGATGTGTAAGGTTAGTATTAAACAAAATAAAAAAATTAACAAAAACTTACAAATAAAAACTAGACAATTGAAACCAGTGGCAACATTTTAAATGTATGAAGAAACACCGTCGAAAGTTACTCGCAAGCTTCGATCAGAAATAAAAGACCTAATAATGTGAAGAACCTCACCACCAATACTATAACCCTGAAGTTTGTATAAAAGACCAAAATGCCTTCGAAATATCAAGCATAATGACGCTACCCTCCTTTGAATTATCCAAAAACCGACAGATCCGCTCGGTTACAGCAGTTAAAAGATCAGCAGTTGAACGAAAACCACGAAAGCCATGCTGAACATCCCTAAAGTGGCCCAGACTTTTCAGAAAATGAACAAACCTGCCGTTGACTACACTACATGAGTCTGCTTCCCAACCGACTACAGCGTGGTCGTCTTCAAGTCTAATGTGAACAAAACACTTGTTGAGCCGTCCCCTTGGATAATCAATTCACCTTAAATAATCGCCTGCCCATCCTACGCCTTGTTTCTGGTCGTCTCGTGGTGGCGATCAACTCCAACTGACAATCTCTTTAACATGTATCCTCGAGTTGCCCCGTGCCTTCATAAGTGGTGACCCATTAGTTAAAAAAAAAAAAAAGGTACTGATATCGATCCTGAACCAGTTTTCGTGAGGTTCGACTCGGAAGCGTTCGGCTGTCCTACGCAAACGCCCGAGAGTTGACGAGCCGATTTGTACCAGACGACAATTTTGATACGGTGCTGCGTCCCATGATAATAATGTTTTGCTTGTTTTGTTTTTTGTTGTTGTTAGGATTAGGGTTAGGGTTTAGGGTTTAGGGTTAAAAATATTTATTTGATAACAGTAATTTCGCTCTGTTTTATTTGTTTTGTTGTTTAAAAAAATTTCTTGCAACTATAACTAAAAATTATAGGACGCAGCAACGTATCAAAATAAAAATAAAATATTTATTTGATAACAGTAACTTCGCTATGTTTTGCTTGTTTTGTTTGTTTTTTGTTTTTTTTTTGTTTCTTTTAGAAAATTTCTTGAAAATATAACTTACAATAAAACTGATAGATTAGAAAACAAATCTAATCGATCAGAAAAAGAAGACAAAACTAATCGATAAGAAGACAAAACTAATCGATGAGAAGACAAAACTAATCGATAAGAAGACAAAACTAATCTCAC
>OY744552.1:12122706-12132706 GCA_963556195.1 Sepiola atlantica
TTGAATTCTGTCAGCAACGGTCACTTCT
Organism: Sepiola atlantica; assembly: GCA_963556195.1. Lineage (NCBI taxonomy): Eukaryota > Metazoa > Mollusca > Cephalopoda > Sepiida > Sepiolidae > Sepiola > Sepiola atlantica. The sequence goes on from OY744552.1 coordinate 12,122,735, forward strand.
AGCGAAAGACTAATCCTAAGGCTAAACCCTAAACCAGAGAATGTTAAAAAGAAGAAAAATAACATTGAAAAACAAAAACAAATGAAAAACAAAAAACATGAAATTGGTTAAAAACGGTGGTTTCGTTGTTTGTTATATAAAAAAAAAATCATCGTTTGAAACTTTTCGATGCACAAAAAAACATTTTATTAAAAAATATTTGATTGACAATAGTTCCTTTAACAAAAAACAAAACAAAACAAAGACACATCTAATTAATAACTGTTGTTTAGCTATGGTTTGTTCGTTCTTTATTTTTATATATGTATTTTACTTTGATTTTCCTCGTTTAAATTTATCGTCTGCAAGTCTTCAATTTATCGTTTGGCAGTTTTCGCCTCATCAATTCTCGGGCGCTTCCGAGACCAGCCCGAACGTTGACGACGCGAAGTCACGGAAACGCGGTGCGTTCTCTATAAGAGTACCATATTTTACTCACTATGGGATGGGTATTCTTCTAGTATATATATATATATATATATATATATATATATATATATATATATATATATAGAGAGAGAGAGAGAGAGAGAGAGAGAGAAACAAATAGAAAATGACTGAGAGTGTCGTCAACTATTGGCAGATTGAACTGTTAAATGATATTTGTTCGTATAGCTGTTTCTTGAAGTAAATGCTTAATTTCACTCTTGCGTATCTCTCAATAATCTTTGAAGCAGACGACACAAGTAAAAAAATGGCGATGCTAGGAAAAAAGAACGTAGCACTACAGTTGATATAACAACAAAAAAAACGTCGATTTAAAAATGGTTGTCATGGCTGCCAAAGAATTTGTCAAACATTTTGAAGATCTCTTTGGAATGTAAAAAAAAACCTGGAAGTTGATAACAATAGAAAATAAAGAATTAATTGGCCTACGAATTCTTGCAAATGAATAGACTTCCTAATTAAGTCGTTGAGCATGACTGGAATTTATTTAGAGCAGAACAAGACAGGAAGTAGGGTTAGGGTTTGGGTTAGTAGACAAAATATTATCCTTCGTGTCAAACAAACATTTTTCTGTCAATTTATGTTTCGGGATTTTTTTAGATAAGGATTGATAATTTGTATTTTTAGGATTATTATTTGAACTACTGTTCTCATCTTCGATGTTATTCTCACAACGTTTCGGTCGATGTAACCTCCAACCTTCTTTAAGTCTGCGTCTAGTTAGACTCGGGAATCTTTATGTTGAACTCGGGAATCTGTATGGAATTTTGAACGGAACCCTTTATGTAATCCACAGGAAAAGGAGGACAGACTGTTCTCGTTTCGTCAGGTAAAAGTCCTAAGTAGTTCTTAATTGTATTCTTAGTATCGCCTGTACTGAGGATTGAACCTTCAACCTCCAGAAGACTGAGATTTAGAACTTAGCGCCATTGTGGACAATTCTAGTATGCATTTTAGGAGCCTTAAACCCATTCTTGTTTTTATATATGTAGTGTTACTACTTATTACTATATATATATATTTTTTTGTCAGTCTGTCTGTCACAAAAGTGGCGACAATAGCCTCCTAAGTAGACCTAGTATAGAATTGAATACAATATGGGAACCATTAATTATAAATAATATATTTAGTAATAAGTAATAATATATAGTGATAAGTAGTACTGGCTACTCTGGTGCCCCCTTCTTGGCCTTTTGGCTAAGATCAAAGTGTAGTATCTGTTCCGATAGATACTGCACCCCATAGACTGGTATTGTCTTGGCCTTCGGGGCTTGATTTACGCCGGTCTATGGGTCTGTCCTGTGCAGTTCTACGAGGTCCACCCTCCCAGGCTTCGCCTCTCCTCTTTGGGGAGGAGTAAGTTTATTGCTTACTGTCTGAGGCGCCCCTACCAGGGAATTCCGACGGGGCTGCCCAGGCAATTTTTAAACCCCACTTTCCCGACCCGACCTTGGGTCACATCTTACTTGTGGGAGTAAGATAAAAACTGGCCTTGTGCCTAACTCCTGGAGAGGAGTAAATCAATACTCTGGTGCCCCCTTGGACAAGACTGCACAGAGTAGAATTTGGAGACTGCTGACCTGCTGAACCGTGAGAAGTGGAGAGTGAGCTTGCGTAACATCAGCAAACGTCTGACCCCTGACCCCAAGGGTAAAGTGACGTTAAATGAATAGAAGAAAGAAGAAGAAGAAGAAAAAGTAAAACCAAATAAAAAGACTGAGATTTTAAAATGTTTTAATCGATTTTCTGCCGACATCTAACTCCATTAAAATAAATTATCTTTAAGTAAAGATAGTTTTTTTTTTCTCCCTTCGTTGTTTGTAGTTGAGTAGTCGACCTAGACGTGAAGACATTTTTGTTTTATCGTTTTTTTCCCCTCCTAAATTCGCCAATGTTCTTTTCGTAATAAAATCTACAATTGAATCTACAGGAAGGAAAATGTTGCCCAGCGTCTTTCTTATTCAGAAAATGAATTTATTCCATTTCCAACTAAGAAAAGAAGAAAGAGAAATAAAAAAAATGAAGATGGCGGCCATGTTGAATTTTCAGATGGCGGCCATGTTGAATTTGCAGATGGCGGCCATGTTGAATTTGCAGATGATTCAGATCGACGATTCGTTAGATACGTCCTTGTGCCTCTATAAGAGGCTTTGTTCGTTGGTCGGTCACACCTCATTTCCAACACTAAACGCGTAGTTTGAATGGACTCATTTTATTTTAGATTAGCTGTGCCCTCCAGGCGTTCCTCTGGATCAGTGATGTGCTTTAGACGAGGTGGTGGCTTGTGTATCCAAATTGTATCCAATCAGAGAGAGAGAAAGGAATAAGATAGTGATTTTGACATTTCAGTCGTAATAAATATCTTCTTATGTTTCGGAAATTTTTAGATGAGGGTTGATAATTCATAGAATTTGGTATATTTGGACTACTGTTCTCATCTTGGGTGTTTTTATCACAACGTTTCGGCCGATGTAACCTCCCACTTTCTTCAGGTGTACCTTGTCGAACTCGGGAATCTTTCTGTCGAACTCGAGAATCTGGACGGAATTTCGAACGGAACCCTTTATTAAATCCACGGGGGTAGCATGCTCTCGTTCCATCTGCTATGACTGGGAAGAAGTCTTCAGTAATTCGCAATTCTTCGTATTATCCACACTGAGGATTGAACCTTCAACCTTCAGATGACTCTCACTTAGAACTGAATTTTTATTTAGTACTATATCCACTGCGCGAGTTCACAAGGTACACCTGAAGAAGGTCGGAGGTTACATCGGCCGAAATGTTGTGATAAAAACACCCAAGATGAGAACAGTAGTCCGAATATACCAAATTCTATAAATATCTTATTTCTTCTTTTTCTTTTTCTATTCATTTATCGTCACTTTCCCCTTGTTCAGGGTCGGACATTTTCTGATATTACGCAAGCTCACTCTCCGCACTCACGGTTCAGCAGGTCAGCAGTCTCCAAATTCCACTCAATGCGGTCTTGTCCAATCACTTGCTTCCAAGTTTTCCTTGACCGGCCAACCTTCCTGCGACTTATGACATTCATGCACCGAAGAAGTGAGTCAATATGCGAAAGTAGGAGACATTAAGACAAAAAGAATGAATTGATATATAAGACAAATATCTAAACAAATGATAATCTGTTGATCAAATGTGCATAAAACATAACCTCCCTATTTAGTTTTTATATACCTGAGGTCCCTTGGTCTCCTGAAGGTTTGATTGTTGACAAAAAACAACTGTAGTGTTGTTGACACGTTGTAGTTAACCGGCTCAATGGGTAATAACGTCCCTCACTTTCTCTTCTTTCCATAGTTGTTAAACCGTCAATAGCGTTGTGTAGTTCTTTATTTTATCAGCTAATGCCTTATTGGTTACTGGTGTTGGTATTTCGTCAACAACTTGGCATTGGCTAAGATCAAAGTGTAGTATCTGTTCCGTTAAAAATTGCCTGAGCAGCCCCGTCGGTATTCCCCGGTAGGGGCGCCTCAGGCAGTAAGCAATAAACTTACTCCTCCCCAAAGAGGGGAGGCGAAGCCTGGGAGGGTGGACCTCCTAGAACTGCACAGGACCGACCCATAGACCGGCGTAAATCAAGCCCCAAAGGCCAAGACAATACAAGTCTATGGGGTGCAGTATCCATCGGAACAGATACTACACTTTGATCTTGGCCAAAAGGCCGAGAAAATATATATATATATATATATATATATATATATATATATGGGAAGAGAAGGATGGAAGTAATCCGACGTGATGGGAAGATGAAAAAGGAAAACCAAAAAATGGATGTTTTTTATGTGAACATCAACGTTTCGTCTTGATTTATAAGACTTCATCAGGATGATAAAATAGAGAAAAAATGTCATGCAAGTACAGATACATGTGGGGTGGACATATTGGGAAAAATAGAATGAAATAGTGGCCAACTGCTGGGTGGACGTCCGTATTTGTTGGAGAAATAGAAATGAATGTAGAAAAGAATGAGTGGGGAAAAAATGGAGGGATGGAGTGAGCCAGGACTACTGTGGCTGGTGGTAAGAGAAAGAGGTGGGGGATGAGCGGGGGTAAAGTGGATGGCAGAGAGGGAGGGGGGGGGAGGGAGGTGTTTGACCAGATGGCTGCTGTTCAAGATTGAAGGGGAAAAGTAGGTTGGAATGTTTGTGTATGGGGGGTGTATGCTGGGAAGGAGGATCCACCAAAATCACAGCCCCCCCCTTCCTCTCTACCCATCCTCCTTCCCAGCATACACCCCCCCATACACAAACATTCCAACCTACTTTTCCCCTTCAATCTTGAACAGCAGCCATCTGGTCAAACACCTCCCTCCCCCCTCTTCCTCACCTCCCTCCCTCTCTGCCATCCACTTTACCCCCGCTCATCCCCCACCTCTTTCTCTTACCACCAGCCACAGTAGTCCTGGCTCACTCCATCCCTCCATTTTTTTCCCCACTCATTCTTTTCTACATTCATTTCTATTTCTCCAACAAATACGGACGTCCACCCAGCAGTTGGCCACTATTTCATTCTATTTTCCCCAATATGTCCACCCTACATGTATCTGTACTTGCATGACATTTTTTCTCTATTTTATCATCCTGATGAAGTCTTATAAATAAGACGAAACGTTGATGTTCACATAAAAAACATCCATTTTTTGGTTTTCCTTTTTCATCTTCCCATATATATATATATATATATATTTAAAACCTCGGGCTCCGAGTATATTACAACTCAATTGCCGACATCTAGACTCCCCCTGCTGAATAGCTAAATAAACAGTGATAATTTTAACACTTATTCGGCGACTTGACGTCAAGAGAGCATTCAACTTAATGAAAGGAATGATGCATATATAGCTAGCGGCGTCATGCTGTGTTAATACCTCACTTACAGTGCCCATCTAGGGGTTTTTCTAGGGGCTACAAATAATATATATATATATATATATATGTATGTATTCAAGCAAACATTATTAAATAGAACAGAGTATTTTTTGCTTGATAAAACTTTTTTTTTTTTTCAATTTTCCGAATGGTTCATTTAATGTTTCAGTCAAATTGGTGTATGTAAATTCCGTGGGTTTCTTGTTCCATTTTCTTTCCTTTTTGTGAGTACTTTCGATTTGATTCGTCAAATCATCTTCAGGCGGTGTTAGTCTTGGTGTTTTTACACATATGTCTTTACTGTTGAGGTTTTTTTTATATTATTATAACGGCCAGTAATTTACAGCTTAAAAGAGAGCGTCTATAATATTGAGATGTTACACGAGAGCGTGATTTCGTTCTAAGAGCGTGCAAGATTCAAAAGTTTGATTGCTTAACTAGATGAAAATAACACCCTTAAATTTGGCAGCTATTTTTTAAAGCTAACCGCTTCAATATAATCTTCAACCATTAGCGTGACAGAATAACGAGGAAATCAAAAATAAAAATTGTTTTTGAAAATATTACAACGGAGAATTAAAAGAAAGAGGGGGGAAAATATTTCGTAAAGTTCTTAGATGGAAGAACAGATTTTTGGTAAAAATGTCTTGGAGAAGTTATGGGAAAATGTCGAGATGATATTCCTTCTAATGTCAGAGCACATTTATTGACATATTTTCTCCAAGATATTTCATTAAAATATATTATTGGCTTTATGTCACTTATATATCATTTCTTCCCACACAAGTTGCAATTGTGTGCACATGCACACACACACATACACACACTCACACACAGACATTGAGTTTTACATATATAGATATATAATTTTTATTTATACAGAAATGTACAAAAAGACGCTACACTGGCATGTCGATGTTATCGATCAGTAGTTATTAGAAACTAAGATCTCATCAAGCGGAAAAGTCTGATCTTTCACTTAGATGTTGATATCATGAAATATAAATAGCTCTATTTATTATTGAGCACTATTATATAAGTTGAAATTCTTAAGATTTTTATCCTGTGGATGTTAACTTTACCTGGATTACTAATATATATATATATATATATATATATATATATATATGAAAGTCGAGCACTCTCGGAAAGATTAAAAATAATCATTCACCTAAAAGCATCAGTACAATGCTCCGACTCTGTCGTTGAGTACTATAGAATGTTTTTCAGCGTAAATATCACTTAATTCCTCCGTTATCACGTGACAATCTCTCGTGGCCTAATGGGACTAGGTGAACGGTTACAGATTCAAGGTGTCTCTGTGAACCGGGTTCGTGCCCTATGACCGTCTGAGGTTGTTATTTCCTTGTGCTCTGCTCGAAACGACGTCGTACGTAGGTAAAATATTAAAAATAATTTAATATCATATATATATATATATATATTGGTACAGAAAAATTAGTGTAACATTCGTACCGTCGGTTTCAAGCACAGAAGCACAGTTGTCCGGCAACAGAAGCTGAAGAGAGCTGGATGGCTAAGTCCTTCTGTGCTTGAAACCGACGGTACGAATGTTACACTAATTTTTCTGTACCAATATATATAAATATTACGCTCTTAACTTTTAATTTTTAATCTTAATTCTCAATTAATCTAGCACTCTGCTGGGATTTTTCCTGATATATATATATATATATATATATATATATATATATATATATATGAAGTGAGAAAATAAAGATAAAGATTATATTTCTAAATTATATCCTATCTTGAATAGAGCAATAATATAAGTAGATAAGTGATGAGAATAAAAATTGGATAAAATGCAATATTTATTAAATCAACAATTGTTTAAACAAGGGTTATATATTTAAAAAAAAATAATTTCCTTAATCCATGGATTAAGGGAAAAAAAAGTTTTTTGATACAACCTTTGTTTGCAATATTGTTTTTAATATAACCTAAAAGCCTCGGGTACTTTTTATTTTTGTCCCAATCCAGAGTTCCTTCTTTTGGGGAACTGGATTTTCCCCACATTAAAAACCGACCTTGTGTCTAACCTTGCCCTCGGCGGAGGCAAGTAAATAGAGACTTTCTTCTACATTCTCGCTTGACGGAATAAGAGATTAGCAGATTTTCCTAATTGTTCATTAACAGTCACTTCCATTATTCTTACTTTTTAATTTTTATTGATTTATTCATACATTTACATTTACAGTTTTCAAAACATAGGATTTACATTAAAATAAAAAAATATTCCCGGGCCACGCCGGATACATTCAGCTATTTATTTGCTTGTTTTTGGAAAATAGGTTTTTTTTCGTTCGTTTTCATTAATTTTTACATTTTATTCTGCTCGACATCTAAGATGGTCATCCATACAGAAAGTTGGAGGAATTTTCACTCTCATGCTCAGATCTACTACTACTGCCGGGTATATTTAGCTACTTATTTAACTTTCTTTTTTTTCCTCTTACAGTACCGATTTTCAGAGGCTTACTAGGTGAAACGTACAACTTTATTTGATTCCAAAGGCATAGATTTTTCATTCTTCGAATAGCAGAATCGCATTTTTATCAAACACTAAGCAGCCATTGAAGTCAGTTTATGGTTAGGTTTAGGTTTAGGGTTAGTTGCTTACATTTGTTCACGTTGGCTTACATTTTACAGATGTATTCATAAATTTCGCACGATGTAAACAAAAACAAATTTCCTCCTTGACCTTTTGGCTAAGATCAAAGTGTAGTATCTGTTCCAATTTTCATAAATTTTACACAATATAAATAAACTTTTGACTCCAGGCCAATACACATTACATTGTACTTGTTTCGGTTTCATAATGTATCGATTCTCAGGAACTCTGGATTGAGACAAAAATAAAAAGTACCCGAGGCTTTTAGGTTATATTAAAAACAATATTGCTGTTTTCTGGGTCGGAATCTATCCATCTAACAGTTATCGTTGGCCAGTTTTTGACCTTGAAGTAGTATTTTTTAGTTCCTTACATGAAGTGGCTTCATGCTTTGTCTGGAGCGATTTCCATAAAAAAAGTAGTAAGACTACACATCAAAAACAGGAGTAGTAATTTGTAATTGTATTCTTAGTATCGCCCATACTGGGGATTGAACCTTCAACCTCCAGAAGACTGTCACCTAGAACTGATTATCACTTAGCACTTTTATCCGAATAATACATTTTCAGCATAACCTGTTGCTGCGTTTTTCCTAGTTCATGTTGTTCGCGCCAGACATAAGCAGTTAGACCGGTTGTTATGGTTACAATAAATGTTGTAGCTGATGATTTTTTGTCTTTTAACGGTCCATTAGACTTGAAATTAACTTTTAACAATTCTGCCGCAAAGCCTCTCATCGAATGTCCTACTATTATACTCGACGTCTGCACACATAGCAAAGTGTGGGTGTCATTACTGCTGACTATTTATGAAGTTTAGCTTCATTTGGCCCGGCACCAAAGATATTGGGTTCTCATTAGATCATAAATAAAACGCCCTCTGTGAACTGAACTGTGAAACAAACTTGCTAACCCATTGCTCTCATTTGTTGTTGAATCCGTGACATCCGGATTCAAGTACGTTTCCCCTTTCTTCTTCTTCTTCTTCTTCTTCTTCTTCTTCTTCTTATTATTATTATTATTATTATTATTATTATTATTATTATTATTATTATTATTATGTTTACTCACTAGGAGTTTTCACACAGGCCGTCATCAGTGATTGCTTACTGATAATCACCAGTGGTGTTCCCTGGAGTCTGAGTGACAACAAGTCCCCCCAGATTTCCAGTGCTCTCCACCTCTTTCGATTACTACTGCAAATGAATTTGCATTATCACAACAGACGCTTACCATCGATTTCTTGTTGGCAACGACCATTAGCCTTCCCTGGGATTTGGATGGCAATAAGCCTCCCCAATGTACAAGTGCTCTCTGCACTCTTCCAGCGCAGGTCTGGGTAGTGCTATCCCTCCTCGGTCTTTCCATTCTCCTTGACCCTTCACAACTGTTTATGAAATTTCTTGCAGTTTCTGTACCTTGTGGTGCTCTTTATGTGATTTCGTTTTCTTCCTATTGCACCTGGCATGTGATTGGTTAGTCTTCGTAGCTTATTTGGAAAGGTTTCCGCATTCAAGGATTTTCCTTAAGATTTATTATTATTATTATTATTATTATTATTATTATTATTATTATTATTATTATTGTGATTAGCATAATAATAAGAAGAAGAAAAATAAATAAAGTCTGTTTTTGAAATCTGGTCTATTTTGTAAGCAAGGCAAGAACAGTGTACTTACTTCACGGTTCCTGGTTCTGAATCAAAGAGATATGAAACCCTTTTTTTCTGTCAAAAGTCAAAGAAGCCACAAGTAACGTTTCCGGTAAAATGATAGTGGCATCTGAGAGAGAGAGAGATAGAAATAGAGAGAGAGAGAGATAGAAATAGAGAGAGGGAGAGAAAGAGAGAGAGAGAGAGAGAAAGAGAGAGAGAGAAAGAGAGAGAGAGGGAGAGAAAGAGAGAGAGAGAGAAAAAGAGAGAGACAGAGAGAGACAGAGACAGAGAGGGGAAACTTGCAGG
>OY744552.1:12137706-12297706 GCA_963556195.1 Sepiola atlantica
TATTTATATATGTATATATATGTATATTTATATATGTATATATATGTATATTTATATATGTATATATATGTATATTTATATATGTATATATATGTATATTTATATATGTATATATATGTATATTTATATATGTATATATATGTATATTTATATATGTATATATATGTATATTTATATATGTATATATATGTATATTTATATATGTATATTTATATATGTATATATATGTATATTTATATATGTATATATATGTATATTTATATATGTATATATATGTATATTTATATATGTATATATATGTATATTTGTATATGTATATATATGTATATTTATGTGTATATATATGTATATTTATATGTGTATATATATGTATATATATGTATATTTATATGTGTATATTTATATGTATATATATGTGTATATTTATATGTATATATATGTGTATATATATGTATATTTATATGTGTATATATATGTATATATATGTGTATATATATGTATATTTATATGTGTATATATATGTATATATATGTATATATGTATATTTATATGTATATATATGTATATATGTATATTTATATGTATATGTATATATGTATATTTATATATATATATATGTGTATATTTATATATGTATATTTATATGAGTATATATATGTATATATATGTGTGTATATATATATGTGTGTATATATATATATGTATATTAATGTGTGTATATATGTATATTTATATATATGTATATATATATATGTGTATATATGTATATATATATATATGATAATTTTATTTACACAGACATGTACAAAATCTGCGACACTGGCATGTCGATGTTATCGATCAACAGTTACTATAAACTGAGATCTCATCAGGCAGAGTTAGAATTTGATCTTAACCTCAGATCATAAATGGTTCTCTCCAAATATGATCTTGGGTTAAGATCGGATTCTAACTCTGCCTGATGAGATCTCAGTTTATAGTAACTGTTGATCGATAACATCGACATGCCAGTGTCGCAGATTTTGTACATGTCCGTGTAAATAAAATTATCATACATAAAGCTCTATTTTGATATTGAGCACTTTTTATAAACCCGGTTTACCACCCTGTTGATATTTTTTACCTGAATTATTACCATTATATATATATATATATATATATATATATATATATATATATATATATATATATATATATAACAGAAACATCCCGTTGTGCGTTCTTCTTTTTTTCTTTTTCCTGTTTTGCCGTTCTTCAATAAATTTTAAAATCTTCACTTTTTCTGAAGACGTTTGTTTTTTCGAACGAAACCGGTAAAATCTCTTGTTTTTGATGATTTTTCCCTGTATTTAATTTGTTTTTCATCTATTTCACACATCCAGTCGGCACGGCATTTCATTTCATGATATCCTGCATTTTATCTTCACACACACACACACACACACACACACACACACACACACACACACACACACACACACACACACACACATATATATATGTATATATATATATATAATTTTATTTATAGACATGTACACAAAGCCGCTACACTGGCATGTCTATGTTATCGATCAATAATCATTAGAAACTAAGATCTCATAAGGAGAAAAAAGTCTCAATTTTCTGTCCGTCATTTGTGAAGGAAGGTGTTCACTCGTAATGGGTAATAGACGGGCAACGCCGAATAACCCTGCTAGTTTTTTCTTTTTTTTTTTTTTTTTTTTTTAGTCAAAGAAGAAGCAGCGAGTAACATCTTTCGTAAAACAAGTTATAGATGCGTGCAAAAAATGGCGGCGTCTTTGAAAGAGAGAGAGAGCGAGAGGGGGAAGGGGAGGAGAGAGAATGAAGACTTGCAGGTAAGTACCGATTTGGTACCATGATGGCATCGTCTTCATTTTGAAGAAAATGATGAAAGCAAGGGGACTGGATGGAGGAATGTTTAACTTGTTTCGTTTGATGTCTACTGAGTGGCTGATAAGCGATAACTTTTTTTCGGGATGGCAGACATCTTGATTATTAATTTGGTTTGAATTCTTCATAAGAATAAAAAAAAAAGCCAAATTATATTTTTATTTAATGGACAAGATGTTAACCGGTAACGTTGCTTGCCTCAGAAGGTGTAAAGTTATTCACCCTCCACTTCTACAATAAAGAGCCGTGTGTATTTATTTGTAAATATATATCCGTCCCGTTACATAGAAGTCTGCCCGACGAATAAGTGAAAGGAGAACGCAAATCTACTTCTCAAAGAGTTAGGTTATTGGTAATCACCTGAGGCGCCCCTACCGGGGAATGCCGACGGGGCTGCTCAGGCATTTTTGACAGCCAGAGAGCACATACCTCTTGTGCGCTGGTTTTTTAATCTCCACCTTCCGACCTTACGACATATCTTCCCGCACTGAGAGGAAAGTAAATACCTGAAATCCTCTCAGGGATTACATATCCCCTTTTTTAGGGAGTAGTGTAGTATCTGTTCTGTTGTCATGAGACCATCCCATCACACATTACCCTCTCCTATTATGGGGGGAGGCAATGTAGTATGTGTTCGTTTGTCATATATATATATATATATATATATATATATATATATATATATATATATATATATATATTAATTATTTTAATACCTGCTAACGCAATCTTCAGTGCAGGAAGCTAATTCTCAACAGTCGGCGGGCGCGAACCCTGATCACAAATCGCCACTGATTCGTAGTCAAGTCTTAACCCCTATATATATATATATATATATATATATATATATATATATATATACTAGCAAAATATGCATTCTTCGTTTTCTGTCGCCACAATATCAGCTTAGAATGAAATCTGATTAGATTGTTTACCTTCTTTTTTTAAAGAGTTCCAATTCTTTTCAAAAAAGAAAGAAAGGAAAAATAAGAGAAAAAAAGAAAAAAGAAAAGTAAAAAAATGGAAAAAGAAAGAAATAGAAAAAAAGAAGAAGAAATACATAAAAAAGAAATGAAAAAGAAAGAAATGGAAAAGAAAGAAAGGAAAAATAAGAGAAAAAAGAAAAGAAAAAAAATGGAAAAAGAAAGAAATAGAAAAAAGAAACGAAAAATAAATAAATAAAAAAGAAATGAAAAGGAAAGAAATGGAAAAGAAAGAAAGGAAAAATAAGAGAAAAAAAGAAAAGTAAAAAAATGGAGAAAAAAAAGAAATAGAAAAAAGAAACGAAAAATAAATAAATAAAAAAGAAATGAAAAGAAAAGAAATGGAAAAGAAAGAAAGGAAAAATAAGAGAAAAAAAGAAAAGTAAAAAAATGGAGAAAAAAAAGAAATAGAAAAAAGAAACGAAAAATAAATAAATAAAAAAGAATTTAAAAGGAAAGAAATGGAAAAGAAAGAAAGGAAAAATAAGAGAAAAAAAGAAAATTAAAAAAAATGGAGAAAAAAAAAAATAGAAAAAAGAAACGAAAAATAAATAAATAAAAAAGAAATGAAAAAGAAAGAAATGGAAAAGAAAGAAAGGAAAAATAAGAGAAAAAAAGAAAATTAAAAAAAATGGAGAAAAAAAAGAAATAGAAAAAATAAAAGAAAAAAAAATAAATAAAAAAGAATTTAAAAGGAAAGAAATGGAAAAGAAAGAAAGGAAAAATAAGAGAAAAAAAGAAAAAGGAAAAGAAAAAAATGAAAAGAAAAAGAAATAGAAAAAAGAAACGAAAAAGAAATAAATAAAAAAGAAATGCAAAAGAAAGAAATTGAAAAGAAAGAAAGGAAAAAGAAAATAGAAATATATTGTTTAGAAAATTTTGCGATAATCATCTTTCGTTCTTGTTAGCTCCTTACATCAAGTAGCTTCATGCCTTGTCTGGAGCGATTTCCATAAAAAAAAGAAAAGAAACAAGTGTTAGTGTATCATGTAGGACTGCCGGCAGATTTTCTTAGGCACAGCGCTTCTCGACAGATTTGTTCCAACCGATCGCCATAGAGACGAGTGGAGCGATAGGCCCCGCCACATGCAACTACTTCAACAGCCTTCGTCTGTTAATTACGCACCACACCAGGGACTATCGTGAATAAACTTTGCTTTACGGGCACCTCTCCATCACCACTATTCGTGGAAACGCCTTGAGCCTGCTCTCGGCCTGCCAAGCCAGCAGGACATCCAATGAAACTTCTTGATATTTGCATGTTGGTTTCGAAAATGAGATTTAATTAATTAATTATTATTCGCCCTCATTAAAATTTATTACAATTTGTTTTGTTTTTTTCGAAACGAGATTTGTTTTTAATTCATTTTCAATCTGTTTTATTATTATTATTATTATTATCATTATTATTATTATTATTATTATTATTATTATTATTTAAAATAAACATTATGTATATTAAAAATAAATATATATTTTTAAATAAAAGTATATCAAAGGGAAAAGAAGAAAAAAAAAGAATCGATATTCTTAACATATGTCCATATTTAATTTATTATTTATTATATTTTTTACATTTTTTAATTTATATTTTTATATTTTGTTATTTTACATTTTCATATTTTCCTCTCGGGTTTCTATTTCTAATTTGAAATACGCCGCAGTTATTTGACCGAATAAAAATAGAAACGATGAAACGATTGGAATTTCATTTTTTTATAACAGCTAACACAGAATTATAATTGTCAAACATGACTGGCTAGTCAGAATCAAGCATCGATTTTGGCCGATGCATTGCTATTTAGGTCTGACTTTAAAAATTCGGCAAGATAAATTTATATGGTTTCTATTTCTAATTTGAAATACGCCTACGTTATTTGACCGGATAAAAATAGAAACGATGAAACGATTGGAATTTCATTTTTTTATAACAGCTAACACAGAATTATAATTGTCAAACATGACTGGCTAGTCAGAATCAAGCATCGATTTTTGCCGATGCATTGCTATTTAGGTCTGACTTTGAAAATTCGACAAGATAACTTTATATGGTTTCTCTTTCTAATTTGAAATACGCCTCAGTTATTTGACCGGATAAAAATAGAAACGATGAAACGATTGGAATTTCATTTTTTTATAACAGCTAACACAGAATTATAATTGTCAAACATGACTGGCTAGTCAGAATCAAGCATCGATTTTGTCGATGCCTTACTATTTAAGTCTGACTTTGAAAATTCGGCAAGATAACTTTATATGGTTTCTCTTTCTAATTTGAAATACGCCTCAGTTATTTGACCGGATAAAAATATAAACGATGAAACGATTGGAATTTCATTTTTTTTATAACAGCTAACACATAATTATAATTGTCAAACATGACTGGCTAGTCAGAATCAAGCATCGATTTTGGCCGATGCATTGCTATTTAGATCTGACTTTGAAGATTCGGCAAGATAATTTTATATGGTTTCTCTTTCTAATTTGAAATACGCCTCAGTTATTTGACCGGATAAAAATAGAAACGATGAAACGATTGGAATTTCATTTTTTTATAACAGCTAACACAGAATTATAATTGTCAAACATGACTGGCTAGTCAGAATCAAGCATCGATTTTGGCCGATGCATTGCTATTTAAGTCTGACTTTGAAGATTCGGCAAGATAACTTTATATGGTTTCTCTTTCTAATTTGAAATACGCCTCAGTTATTTGACCGGATAAAATATATAAACGATGAAACGATTGGAATTTCATTTTTTTTATAAAAGCTAACACAGAATTATTATTGTCAAACATGACTGGCTAGTCAGAATCAAACATCGATTTTGGCCGATGCATTGCTATTTAGATCTGACTTTGAAGATTCGACAAGATAACTTTATATGGTTTCTCTTTCTAATTTGAAATACTCCAGAGCCGGCCACCCGGTTCGTGTCTCCGTATTGTTAAGCACGTCGGTTGTCCAAGATGACGTGATTAACTTCCATTGAAACACGCAAGAGAAAGAATTGGAATGTTTTCGAAAGAATCGCGGTGCGTGAGCAGGAGAGAAGGGAAACAGGAAAAAGAACAGACCCATTCCTGAGATACGTCCATTTTAATCTGCGCGGTTAGCAATGGAAATGTTGTTTAGAAGTGAAGTTTGACAGATTGACAGACATAGACTCTTATAGAGAAGCATAGATGCATGTAAAAATGCAATTTCAAATCTTAAGTGTGACAGACCAATATAAATGCTATTTTAAACTTAACAATGACAGACTAAAGGAAATGCAATTTAAAACTGAAGCATGACAGACGAAAAAATGTTATTTCAAACTTAAGCATGACAGACCAACAGAAATGCAATTTCAAAATTAAGCGTGACAGACCAATGAAAATGATATTTCAAACTTAAGCGTGACAGACCAACGAAAATACTATTTCAAACTTAAGCGTGACAGACCAACGAAAATACTATTTCAAACTTAAGCGTGACAGACCAACGAAAATACTATTTCAAACTTAAGCGTGACAGACCAACGAAAATACTATTTCAAACTTAAGCGTGACAGACCAACGAAAATACTATTTCAAACTTAAGCGTGACAGACCAACGAAAATACTATTTCAAACTTAAGCGTGACAGACCAACGAAAATGCTATTTCAAACTTAAGAGTGACAGACCAATGAAAATACTATTTCAAACTTAAGCGTGACAGACCAACGAAAATACTATTTCAAACTTAAGCGTGACAGACCAACGAAAATACTATTTCAAACTTAAGCGTGACAGACCAACGAAAATGCTATTTCAAACTTAAGAGTGACAGACCAATGAAAATACTATTTCAAACTTAAGCGTGACAGACCAACGAAAATACTATTTCAAACTTAAGAGTGACAGACCAACGAAAATACTATTTCAAACTTAAGCGTGACAGACCAACGAAAATACTATTTCAAACTTAAGCGTGACAGACCAACGAAAATACTATTTCAAACTTAAGAGTGACAGACCAACGAAAATACTATTTCAAACTTAAGCGTGACAGACCAACGACAATACTATTTCAAACTTAAGCGTGACAGACCAACGACAATACTATTTCAAACTTAAGCGTGACAGACCAACGACAATACTATTTCAAACTTAAGAGTGACCAGCTAAAAAACATATTTTTAAAAAAGCATGACAGACCAACGGAAATGCTATTTCAAACTTAAGAGTGACAGACCAATGAAAATACTATTTCATGCTGAAACGTGACAGACTAACGGAGTCCCCCGTGTTATTATTTTATTCTTAGTTATTATCGCCTGCAGTAAGGATTGAACCTTCAACCTCCAGAAGACTGTCACTTAGAACTGATTGTTAATTAAATGCCTTTGTCGCATTACCTGCCCTTTTCTACACTCATTTAAACATATATTCACCAGAGGGCGTTTCAGATCCAATTATCTCCCTTTTCGCGATCGTTGAACTCTTTTACTTTTAACGTTGTGGAAATAACAACCAACATGAGAATAGTAATCCAAATCTTCTGACATAAATACAGATTTTGTCCGTCCGTACGTCACAATATTGTCCGTCCGTCTGTCCGTCACAATTTTGTCCGTCCGTCTGTCCGTCACAATTTTGTCCGTCCGTCCGTCACAATTTTTGTCCGTCCGTCCGTCACAATTTTGTCCGTCCGTCACAAATTTTTTCCGTCCGTCACAATTTTTAAACGTAATAAATACACTGCGGAATTTGCTTAATTTCAGAAATATCAGAGTTCTAAACTACTTTTGTTGACGTTATAGATTTATGAATTACGTCATGTTTCAAAGCATGAATTCCAACTGAAGCGACAATAGAAATATAAATAAATGAATGTTAATTAAAAAAAAGAAAATTGTATTTCTAATAACATACCGAATCTCTGTTCATCGCCCTTTCTTCCTTCAGATCCTCACCCGGAACGAGTTCGGCATTTTCATCAATTATTTGAACTAGCAATAAGATGCGACCGAAGGAAGTCTATTTTTGCCAGTAATTTACAAGACAAAGAATAATAAGAAATGATTAGAAATGGAAAATATTGCATTAATAGTAAATAATAATTTCCCAACAAATAAAGCGGATGCCATGACCGGAAATCGAAATCGAAATCGAAACCGAAACCTTGATCTTCAGTCTGACGTTCTACCAACTGACCTATTCGGACTTTCTTATAAATAGAGCTTAAAACATTACCATAAGAAAATAATTATAGCTTTGGCGTGACGTCATAAATTTATGATTGACGTCATGTTTCAAAACATGAATTCAGACATAAGCGATAATAAAAAATCAATAAATAAATGAATGGGTAAACATTATCAATAGCGTTGGAAATTATTTTAATGGTCCCCAAACAATTTATTTTGCTTTAGCTACGTGTTGTATGCAGTTCTTTCAAAATTGTATAATCCTCCCAGCCTAGCAAAAAATATGCGACCGGAAGGAGGAGGGGGCTTGCTTTTTGCTAGTTATTCAAATTATACAAACTTCTCCTCCTCCTCCTGCTCCTCCTTCCCTCCTCCTCTTTCTACATGCTGATTTCATTGTAAAAATTCTCTATCAAACTGAAACGCGACAGACAGACAGACAGACAGACAGACAGTCTATCATTGGATGCATCTAAAAAAAAGAGAGAGAAGGAATAGGCATGCGATCAAAATGGCTGACTGTGTTCCAGCAAGACTTAAAAGGTTAAGGCTTGCAAAACACGACTGAGAATAGATTACAATTTACAATGAAGACTGGACGAAAGGTCATAGGGTTAAAACGAGACCCGCTCCCCTTACACGTCTCCGTCCCTTCCTTCCCCTCCTTCCCCTGAGGACCTTGCACTCGTCTTAAAGATGAAATTTTCTCATCTCATTAGAATGTATTGATTGACATACAATAATGGGGGGAGGGTGAATCAAAAGTAACCGGGCAGTCAAGAAAAATGTCTGTCGAGTCGTCTCGTGAATTAATCATAGTTCGCAATTGACTTGCATCAATGAGAAACTTTCTCAGCCATGTCGAACCTCTTACAACATCTCAGGAAGAGACCAGATTACAGCTGTGGACCAGACGGCTAGAAGATGGCCTCCCTCATAACGACATGGGTATCCCTGCTTCTGGAGAACTCCCTTCCGGTTCAGATGTACCCTGGCCCCAGTGGAAAAAAGAAGTTCGCAATTCTTTTCATAGTACTGTTCCAGAATACCATGTCACCAGAGAAAAGTATACCATGTAACGAAGGTCCAGCGGCACGCATGTTACTTCCATCAACAGAGACCATCTTTCCATCTTTTCTGTTTTGTTTTTGTCTTTTTTTTCTTCAGATGTCCAAAAGCTCAACGTATGCCAGAATCTTATCAGTAAGTTGCCAGCCGAGTAGAGATCACAAAGGCTACCAGTAATGAACGCCATATCCTTCATGGATGTGAACCAACTGTCCAACGACTGAAGTCAGGGAGAAGCTTCTTCCGCCATGTCGAACCCCTAACAACATCTCAGGAAGAGACCAGACTACAGCTGTGGACCAGACGGCTAGAAGATGGCCCCTCCCTCATAACGACATGGGAATCCCTGGCTCCAGTGGAAAACACTAAACCACCTGAGAACAGGAATGGGGTGATCAAAAGTTGCTAGGGTGACAAAACTGACCCAACGATCTGTGAATGTGGAGAGGACGACCATACGATGCAACACTGCATTGTCTGCTTTCTAGTGCGACATCGGTGCAGTTTGAAAGACCTTGCAGAGTGCAACACTATTGCAAAGGACTGAGTAAAAATGTGGGGAAACTGTCATATGACACGCAAAGAAGAAGTTCGCAATTCATCATCTAACAGTGGTTAAGTGGATATCGACACGGACTGAAGACCTGGGTGTTCCAAGTTCGAATCCAGTCGGTTCCACAGTACCGATTTCACCTTGTTATTAAGATTTAATGAGGGAGGTGACGGTGGTGGACTTAAGACCTGGGTGTTCCAAGTTCGAATCCAGTCGGTTCCACAGTACTTAGGGGACGTTGGCAACCTTTTTGTGGTCCTTCCCGTAAGTACCCGATGTCTTTCCAGAAAGTTTTCTATCTAGAAAAAACATCGGGGGAAACTAATGCCAACACCAGAATCATCTGATTCACACAAAAGACGAAGTAAAAATTATATTATGATTAGCACAGATTTGAAAACATAAAAAATATATAAAAATATTAAAATACAAAAACATACATATATATATATATATATATATATATATATATATATAATTTCTCTATCTCTCTATATCTCCCTCTCTCTCTACCTCTCCTCCTCTCTCTATCACATTCTCTCTCTATCACACTCTCTCTCTCTACTTCTCCCCCTCTCTTTCTATCACTCTTTCTCCCTCCCCTTCTCTACCTCTCTCTCTCTCCCCCTTCTCTCTATTACTCTCTCTCTCTCCCGTTTTGCCACTGACGGTAACGAATTTGACCTAAATAAAATGTTCTGTTTAGAACGTTTATTGAAAATGTAGGGTTTTTTTCTTGTATTCAAAATGTCTGCCCCCCCCCTCTACATAAACACTCGGTGTGTGAATATTAAAGTAGTTTATTGATATAACCTTCTCGGGTCCGCACCGCATCCGATTATGTAAGCTTTTGCAATTGTATCTTGTGTAGTTTCTGACATCCTGCCGGACACACACACACACACACATACACAGACAGAAAATCCTACTTTCCTTTATATAAGAAATAGACCACGAGAAATGTGATGGAAAATTTTTCTTTTCAATTCGTTGCACCAACCCCCGGGAGACGTACCTTCATCCACACCCCTGAGAATCTGCACGCATCGTTCGTCATTTTCAAAGTGAGAATGCTTCGCTAATGTCTCCGGGGAATTGTTTACCGAATCTCCGGAATCATCGGAATAAAAAAAAGCACGGAACATTTGTCATTCTAAAAATAATGCCAACTTTTTCTCCGATCGATTTAAAAAAAAACAAAAACAATATTCTGTCAGAAAATAAGGAGAGGGAAAGATTCGAGAGAGAAAGAGATGAAGATGGAAGGAGATAAGGGAGGGGGAGAGAAAGATAAGAGAGAGAGGAGAGAGAGATAAATGAAAGATAATAATGATAGAGTGAGAGAGAAAGAGAGAGAGAAAGACATAAGAAAGAGAGAAGGCGAGAGAAAGAGAAAGAGAGAGAAAAGCAAAAGAGACAGAAAGACAGAAAGAGAGAGAGAGAGAGACGGAGACAGAGACATACAGAGAAAGAGAGAGAGAGAGAGAAAGAGAGAAAAAGGAAAAGAGAAAGAGAGATGAGAGAGAGGGGCAGAGGGAGACAGACAGAAAGAGAGAAAGAGAGAGAGAGAGAAAGGGGCAGAGAGAGAGGAAGAGCCAGAAAGACACAGAAAGAGAGAAAGAGAGAGAAAGAGAGAGAAAGAGGGAAACAGAAAGAGAAAGAGACAGAGAAAGAGACATACAGAGAGAAAGAGAAAGAACTTTTGAAACATTCCAAGGAAATTAACGTCAAATTTTCCAAAATATTTGAAAGGAAAAAACAATTTTGTTAATAACGTGACAAAGAAAATGTCTTACCTTGAAAAAATGTTTTTTTTGTGTTTTTTGTTTTTTGTATTTTGTGTTTTTGTGTTTTTTGTCTCCCGAAAAAAAAATAGATACGTTAAAAAAAAAAAACTATTTATTTATTTCACTTTTTCGCAGTGTTTACTGGAAATAATTAGCCGGATGTGCATTCCAGCGGACGTACACCGGTTCCGCACGTCGGTCTGATGTGCCACACTCAGTGAACGGAATGATCATCACAAATTGTTATGGTCAGAAGAGAACGTCACTCTCTATTTAAGCGCGTGAAGACGTTTTTAAACTATTGCGCCATTTTTTATCAAGGCCAATGGCCACTCGAGGATAATGGGATGGAACGGTTGTCAGTCGAAAGATGAGGAATAATCAGTGGAATGAACTACGTCTGATTACTTATGGAGTGGTTTACAACAAGTATTTGTTGAAGTTAGATTTAAAGACGACCATGTTGTAGTCGTAAGGGAAGCAATTGCGCGATATTGTGTTTTAAAGATGAGAAGCCGTTGCCAAAAAAACAAACTTTGTTCATGGAAATTCTACCTACTTCTACTCTATCGTTATTTTCATGGTAGGTGCTCGACTGAGCTCCAATCTCTGGTTCCCACCTAAGATCAAAGTGTAGTATCTGTTCCGATGGATACTGCACGCCTGTCCTGTGCAGTTCTAGGAGGTCCACCCTCCCAGGCTTCGCCTCCCCTCTTTCGGGAGGAGTAAGTTTATTGCTTACTGTCTGAGGCGCCCCTACCGGGGAATGCCGACGGGGCTGCCCAGGCAATTTTTAAATGGCCAGAGTGCTCACCTCTCGAGCGCTGGCTTTTAACCCCACTTGCTCGACCCGATCTTGGGTCACATCTTACTTGTGGGAGTAAGATAAAACTGGCCTTGTGCCTAACTCCTAGCGAAGGAGTAAATAAATATCTGACGAACAGTGGACTCGTCCATTCCTAATAAAAGACTGGAAGCATTTAGGCTTCTCGTAATTGGATTCAACTCCAGTCTACCCTGGCAGTCAGGACTGATATACCACTTCTCTTGTTCTCTGTACATATCTCTTTCTCTCTCTCTTTCTCTCTCTCTTTCTCTCTCTTTCTCTCTCTTTCACTCTCTCTCTCTCTTTCTTTCTCTCTCTTTCTTTCTCTCTCTCTCTCTCTTTCTTTCTCTCTCTCTCTCTTTCTCTCTCTCTCTCTCTTTCCGTCTCTCTCTCTTTCTCTTATCTCCTTCTCTTTTTCTTATCTCCTTCTCTTTTTCTTATCTCTTTTTCTTCAATATATATTGTTCACCCAACCCCGTGGTCCGTGTCTTCATTTCGGCCCCTAAACAGGGTCACAGCAAAAATATTCATATGAAAGAAAGAAAGAAAAGTCTTTTAGTTGTGGTAGGAAGACGAGTTCTTGCTACGAATGTCTTACAAGGAGAAACCAAAGATTGGAGCTCGATCGAGCACCTTCCATGGAAATAACGGCAGAGCAGAGAGAGACTAGCAACATCTTTTATGTGAGAAAGTGCCGATGACTTTCCATGGAAATAATGATAGAGTAGAGAGAGACTAGCAATGTCTCTTCTGTAAGGAACAGAGGTCATCCCCCCCCCCCACTAGATCTCGGAGTCGATTTTGAACTCTGTCAAGGCAGGAAAAAGTGCTCTTAGCGGCACCTCCCCAGATGTGGCAACAGTACTCCATCTTAAGACGTATCTGACTCTTATATTGGTAGGGCATTGTATCAGGAGGCAGGTACTGAGCTCCAATCCCCTGGTCACCCTTCCCCATGTAAAATATTCTCAGCAAGAACTCGTCTAGCTATAACAATAACAAAGAACTTTCCTCTCTCCCCCCCCCTCTCTCTCTCTCTCTCCAAAAATCAAACTTATATGAACAAAGTTTCTTTCCAAGAACCTCCCATCTGTACAACAAAAGTACCACGAGGCTGCTTTCCAGACGGCTTCCTGCAACAATTCGAAAAACGTTCTCTGCGCGTTTCTCCGATGTCTTTCTAAACATTCCCTTCTTTCTCCAGCTTGTTTTGTTCATTTGCTTTTGACATTTGAGGATGATTCGACGAAGAATCGAAAACGTTCGTGAAACCTATGGAACATTTATTAATTCTTTTGATTTTAATACAAAAAAGACGATCATAAAAATTGTGAAAAATAAAAAAGGTACAATTAAACAGATGAATTCTGTTATTTTTAACTAATATATATATATATATATATATATATATTGGTACAGAAAAATGAGTGTAACATTCGTACCGACGGTTTCAAGCACAGAAGGACTTAGCCATCCGGCTCTCTTCAGCTTCTGTTGTCATGATGACAACAGAAGCTGGAGAGAGCCGGATGGCTAAGTCCTTCTGTGCTTGAAACCGTCGGTACGAATGTTACACTCATTTTTCTGTACCAATATAAATAAATATTACGCTCTTAATTTTTAATTTTTAATTTTTAATTCTCAATTAATCGAGCACTCTGCTGGGATTTTTCTTGCTATAATACAAAGAAGTATATATATATATATATATATATATATATATATATATATATATATATATATATATATATATGTAGAAGGATGAAAAGGAATTAGAAAAGCAAAAGTCAAATCTTTTTTCAATTCAGTTGCTCATAGCAAGGTATATTCCGCAAAAAGGCAATTTATTCAAGTTAAATTTTTCCTTTTGCTTTTCTAATTCCTTTTCATCCTTCTACATATCTATCTGCTCTATCCTGGATATTGAGCTGTATGCTTTTCACAATAGGTCTTACCTTTCCTAAAAGTTCGCTTTTAGTTCACCACTTAATATATATATATATATATATATATATATATATATATATATATATATATATTAGTAAGCTATGAAAATATATTTATGGCAATTAAGCTACACAGAGGCTCCCGCGTTTCATCCCCGGGGTGGGGGAATGTTCAGGCTAAAATGCTAAAATTTTAGCTTGAAGATCCCCCGCGGGGATGAAACGCGGGAGCCTCTGTGTAGCTTAATTGCCATAAATATATTTTCATAGCTTATTACCTAGCTCTACTTGCGTATCGAGCACTGTTGAAGTAAATACTGAAAATTGATACATAAAAAATTATATCTCCTTATAAAATGTTATGTGGATAAATGAAATACTAATATATATATATATATATATATATATATAGAGAGAGAGAGAGAGAGAAAGAAAGAAAGAGATGTATGTACCTACGAAGCCATAAAATGATTTAGAAATCTTTGGATATTTGCCTGTTCAGATCGACTACATGTGTTTTATTTGATGAGTGCAGAGTTAATGATTTCCAGCAACTAATGGCCGTCCAATAAATAGAGCAGAATCAGATGGCTTTTACCTTAGGTAAATATTGATAATGTCCTATAAATAAAATATCTATCGAAGCATTCGGAAAACATATTGATTATCCTCGGAGATTCCTTTCTTTAATCCAAATCTATTGGTGAACCGATGGATAATTGGATATATTTAATGAGATGCACGATTTTAATCGAGACATTTCGAACAATGTTGAAATATTGAGTTTGACGAAAAAAACGAAAAATTCCTGGAAACCTATCTCTGTATTGATGCTCGCGTGTCTTTCGTTAGTTACACCTCAATTAGTTTCTATAGCAACACCAGCATCAATACGAGATCAGCCTCCGTGTAACGACTTGGAGGAGAGGGAGGCGGAGGGGGTACCCGGTAAATTTTATTTCAAAACTAGCAGGCTTTGCAGGCTCGCTATCACTTCACCAATGTTCGCTACTTGAAATACTTGAACCACTAAAATAATAAACATCTCATTCATAAGTTTGTTGTAAACACGAAACGAAATCTTTCTCATTTATTCATGTAGATACCTGAATAAATGAGGAAGATTTCGTTTCGTGTATCTACATGAATGAATGAGAAAGATTTCGTTTCGTGTATCTACATGAATAAATGAGAAAGATTTCGTTTCGTGTATCTACATGAATAAATGAGAAAGATTTCGTTTCGTGTATCTACATGAATAAATGAGAAAGATTTCGTTTCGTGTATCTACATGAATAAATGAGAAAGATTTCGTTTCGTGTATCTACATGAATGAATGAGAAAGATTTCGTTTCGTGTATCTACATGAATGAATGAGAAAGATTTCGTTTCGTGTATCTACATGAATAAATGAGAAAGATTTCGTTTCGTGTATCTACATGAATGAATGAGAAAGATTTCGTTTCGTGTATCTACATGAATAAATGAGAAAGATTTCGTTTCGTGTATCTACATGAATGAATGAGAAAGATTTCGTTTCGTGTATCTACATGAATAAATGAGAAAGATTTCGTTTCGTGTATCTACATGAATAAATGAGAAAGATTTCGTTTCGTGTATCTACATGAATGAAGGAGAAAGATTTCGTTTCGTGTATCTACATGAATGAATGAGAAAGATTTCGTTTCATGTATCTACATGAATGCATGAGAAAGATTTCGTTTCGTGTATCTACATCAATGAATGAGAAAGATTTCGTTTCGTGTATCTACATGAATAAATGAGAAAGATTTCGTTTCGTGTATCTACATGAATGAATGAGAAAGATTTCGTTTCGTGTATCTACATGAATAAATGAGAAAGATTTCGTTTCGTGTATCTACATGAATGGATGAGAAAGATTTCGTTCCGTGTATATACATGAATGAATGAGAAAGATTTCGTTTCGTGTATCTACATGAATAAATGAGAAATATTTCGTTTCGTGTATCTACATGAATGAATAAGAAAGATTTCGTTTCGTGTATCTACATGAATGAATGAGAAAGATTTCGTTTCGTGTATCTACATGAATGAATGAGAAAGATTTCGTTTCGTGTATCTACATGAATAAATGAGAAATATTTCGTTTCGTGTATCTACATGAATAAATGAGAAAGATTTCGTTTCGTGTATCTACATGAATGAATGAGAAAGATTTCGTTTCGTGTATCTACATGAATGAATGAGAAAGATTTCGTTTCGTGTATCTACATGAATGAATGAGAAAGATTTCGTTTCGTGTATCTACATGAATGAATGAGAAAGATTTCGTTTCGTGTATCTACATGAATAAATGAGTAAGATTTCGTTTCGTGTATCTACATGAATGAATGAGAAAGATTTCGTTTCGTGTATCTACATGAATGAATAAGAAAGATTTCGTTTCGTGTATCTACATGAATAAATGAGAAAGATTTCGTTTCGTGTATCTACATGAATAAATGAGAAATATTTCGTTTCGTGTATCTACATGAATAAATGAGAAAGATTTCGCTTCGTGTATCTACATGAATGAATAAGAAAGATTTCGTTTCGTGTATCTACATGAATGAATGAGAAAGATTTCGTTTCGTGTATCTACATGAATAAATGAGAAAGATTTCGTTTCGTGTATCTACATGAATGAATGAGAAAGATTTCGTTTCGTGTATCTACATGAATAAATGAGAAAGATTTCGTTTCGTGTATCTACATGAATGAATGAGAAAGATTTCGCTTCGTGTATCTACATGAATAAATGAGAAAGATTTCGCTTCGTGTATCTACATTAATGAATAAGAAAGATTTCGTTTCGTGTATCTACATGAATGAATGAGAAAGATTTCGTTTCGTGTATCTACATGAATAAATAAGAAAGATTTCGTTTCGTGTATCTACATGAATGAATGAGAAAGATTTCGTTTCGTGTATCTACATGAATAAATGAGAAAGATTTCGTTTCGTGTATCTACATAAATAAATGAGAAAGATTTCGTTTCGTGTATCTACATGAATGAATGAGAAAGATTTCGCTTCGTGTATCTACATGAATAAATGAGAAAGATTTCGCTTCGTGTATCTACATGAATGAATAAGAAAGATTTCGTTTCGTGTATCTACATGAATGAATGAGAAAGATTTCGTTTCGTGTATCTACATGAATGAATGAGAAAGATTTCGTTTCGTGTATCTACATGAATGAATGAGAAAGATTTCGTTTTGTGTATCTACATGAATGAATGAGAAAGATTTCGTTTCGTGTATCTACATGAATAAATGAGAAAGATTTCGTTTCGTGTATCTACATGAATGAATGAGAAAGATTTCGTTTCGTGTATCTACATGAATAAATGAGAAAGATTTCGTTTCGTGTATCTACATGAATGAATGAGAAAGATTTCGTTTCGTGTATCTACATGAATAAATGAGAAAGATTTCGTTTCGTGTATCTACATGAATGAATGAGAAAGATTTCGTTTCGTGTATCTACATGAATGAATGAAAAAGATTTCGTTTCGTGTATCTACATGAATAAATGAGAAAGATTTCGTTTCGTGTATCTACATGAATAAATGAGAATGATTTCGTTTCGTGTATCTACATGAATGAATGAGAAAGATTTCGTTTCGTGTATCTACATGAATAAATGAGAAAGATTTCGTTTCGTGTATCTACATGAATAAATGAGAATGATTTCGTTTCGTGTATCTACATGAATGAATGAGAAAGATTTCGTTTCGTGTATCTACATGAATAAATGAGAAAGATTTCGTTTCGTGTATCTACATGAATAAATGAGAATGATTTCGTTTCGTGTATCTACATGAATGAATGAGAAAGATTTCGTTTCGTGTATCTACATGAATAAATGAGAAAGATTTCGTTTCGTGTATCTACATGAATAAATGAGAAAGATTTCGTTTCGTGTATCTACATGAATGAATGAGAAAGATTTCGTTTCGTGTATCTACATGAATAAAGGAGAAAGATTTCGTTTCGTGTATCTACATGAATGAATGAGAAAGATTTCGTTTCGTGTATCTACATGAATGAATGAGAAAGATTTCGTTTCGTGTATCTACATTAATGAATGAGAAAGATTTCGTTTCGTGTATCTACATAAATGAATGAGAAAGATTTCGTTTCGTGTATCTACATGAATGAATGAGAAAGATTTCGGTTCGTGTATCTACATGAATGAATGAGAAAGATTTCGTTTCGTGTATCTACATGAATGAATGAGAAAGATTTCGTTTCGTGTATCTACATGAATGAATGAGAAAGATTTCGTTTCGTGTATCTACATGAATGAATGAGAAAGATTTCGTTTCGTGTATCCACATGAATGAATGAGAAAGATTTCGTTTCGTGTATCTACATGAATGAATGAGAAAGATTTCGTTTCGTGTATCTACATGAATGAATGAGAAATATTTCGTTTCGTGTATCTACATGAATAAATGAGAAAGATTTCGTTTCGTGTATCTACATGAATGAATGAGAAAGATTTCGTTTCGTGTATCTACATGAATGAATGAGAAAGATTTCGTTTCGTGTATCTACATGAATGAATGAGAAATATTTCGTTTCGTGTATCTACATGAATAAATGAGAAAGATTTCGTTTCGTGTATCTACATGAATGAATGAGAAAGATTTCGTTTCGTGTATCTACATGAATAAATGAGAAAGATTTCGTTTCGTGTATCTACATGAATGAATGAGAAAGCTTTCGTTTCGTGTATCTACATGAATAAATGAGAAAGATTTCGTTTCGTGTATCTACATGAATGAATGAGAAAGATTTCGTTTCGTGTATCTACATGAATGAATGAGAAAGATTTCGCTTCGTGTATCTACATGAATAAATGAGAAATATTTCGTTTCGTGTATCTACATGAATGAATGAGAAAGCTTTCGTTTCGTGTATCTACATGAATAAATGAGAAAGATTTCGTTTCGTGTATCTACATGAATAAATGAGAAAGATTTCGCTTCGTGTATCTACATGAATGAATGAGAAAGATTTCGTTTCGTGTATCCACATGAATGAATGAGAAAGATTTCGTTTCGTGTATCTACATGAATGAATGAGAAAGATTTCGTTTCGTGTATCTACATGAATGAATGAGAAAGATTTCGTTTCGTGTATCTACATAAATGAATGAGAAAGATTTCGTTTCGTGTATCTACATGAATGAATGAGAAAGATTTCGGTTCGTGTATCTACATGAATGAATGAGAAAGATTTCGTTTCGTGTATCTACATGAATGAATGAGAAAGATTTCGTTTCGTGTATCTACATGAATGAATGAGAAAGATTTCGTTTCGTGTATCTACATGAATGAATGAGAAAGATTTCGTTTCGTGTATCTACATGAATGAATGAGAAATATTTCGTTTCGTGTATCTACATGAATAAATGAGAAAGATTTCGTTTCGTGTATCTACATGAATGAATGAGAAAGATTTCGTTTCGTGTATCTACATGAATGAATGAGAAAGATTTCGTTTCGTGTATCTACATGAATGAATGAGAAAGATTTCGTTTCGTGTATCTACATGAATAAAGGAGAAAGATTTCGTTTCGTGTATCTACATGAATGAATGAGAAAGATTTCGTTTCGTGTATCTACATGAATGAATGAGAAAGATTTCGTTTCGTGTATCTACATGAATAAATGAGAAAGATTTCGTTTCGTGTATCTACATGAATAAATGAGAAAGATTTCGTTTCGTATATCTACATGAATGAATGAGAAAGATTTCGTTTCGTGTATCTACATGAATGAATGAGAAAGATTTCGTTTCGTGTATCTACATGAATAAATGAGAAAGATTTTGTTTCGTGTATCTACATGAATAAATGAGAAAGATTTCGTTTCGTGTATCTACATGAATAAATGAGAAAGATTTCGTTTCGTGTATCTACATGAATAAATGAGAAAGATTTCGTTTCGTGTATCTACATGAATAAATGAGAAAGATTTCGTTTCGTGTATCTACATGAATAAATGAGAAAGATTTCGTTTCGTGTATCTACATGAATGAATGAGAAAGATTTCGTTTCGTGTATCTACATGAATGAATGAGAAAGATTTCGTTTCGTGTATCTACATGAATGAATGAGAAAGATTTCGTTTCGTGTATCTACACGAATGAATGAGAAAGATTTCGTTTCGTGTATCTACATGAATGAATGAGAAAGATTTCGTTTCGTGTATCTACATGAATAAATGAGAAAGATTTTGTTTCGTGTATCTACATGAATAAATGAGAAAGATTTCGTTTCGTGTATCTACATGAATAAATGAGAAAGATTTCGTTTCGTGTATCTACATGAATGAATGTGAAAGATTTCGTTTCGTGTATCTACATGAATAAATGAGAAAGATTTCGTTTCGTGTATCTACATGAATGAATGAGAAAGATTTCGTTTCGTGTATCTACATGAATAAATGAGAAAGATTTCGTTTCGTGTATCTACATGAATGAATGAGAAAGATTTCGTTTCGTGTATCTACATGAATGAATGAGAAAGATTTCGTTTCGTGTTTACAAGAAAGTTATGGATGAAATGTTTATTAAACATTAACATTTTTGGTAATTTCGGTGCCAAATTTATTCATCTTTTAAATGTGACCGTAAAGAAAGGAAAAGAAAGAAGAAATAAATTTGCCTTTTCACTTGCAATTTAGAAATAGATCGTACCTCTAAAGAAAGGAATATTTGAACACAAATGTTAAATATTTGTCGAGGAAATAAAACAATATTGTGAAACAGAACTATTTGTTTTATTAAAATTAAAAAAAAAAAAATCCTTGAATTAAAAAAACACTAACGATGCTTATCTAGAATTACAGAGACATGGGGGAAAAAAATAAGACAAACTGAGAAATATCTGTACGATCTACGTACCCGTGACGGAATGAATATATCGTATACCAAAAATCGCGTAAATTAATCAAGTAGTTTTTATTTTATAAAAGAAAATTAAATTTTACCGATAAACGGGTAATGTTGATATATCAGCGGCATTTTTGGTTATATTCAAGGTAGCTAAGGGAGATAACACACAAAATTCAAGACTTTATTTCTCTATTTCGCGAAAGTTTGCATTATCTCCCTTGAATATGACCAATATGGTGCGGATATTTCAACCTTATTCATTTATCGATAAAATTTGATTTTCTTTGATTAAAAAAATATTACTTGATTAATTTACGTGATTTTTGGTATACGATATATTCATTCCGTCACGGGTACGTAAATCATATTTCTCAGTTTGTCTTATTTTTGTTCCCCCATGTTTCTGTGATTATGGATTAGCACCACGTTAACCAATAATAGTTAATTAATGAAATTTACTTTTTAAAAAACAATTTTTTTTTTTTTAAATTTTTTATCATAGTTCACCCCAAACAAGGCAGGCCGCCACTGTAGACGTAAGGGGCTACTGAGAAAAAAGGGTGACGGTTTGAGGGGGGGGGGGTTCAACCTAAATTAGGAGCTGTGCAGCGAGATGTCTGTTTACATTAGTTCTAAATTTCTGCATGTCAGTAACGTCAGGAAAGCAGGGAGCAGGGAGGGAGTTCCAGAGTCCAGCAGCACGAGGAAAATAAGCTTTTGGAGTAGAAAGCTCTTCGACATCCGGGGACCTCCACAGTGAATGGATGCAAAGTAGTTAACCTTGCGACTGATTTCGTATATACATAAGCAGTATACAAAAAAAAAGATGGCGAGTCTATTGTGTCAAGCTGAATTAACTTGAACTGGGGCGTTTTTACTTCACAGTTCGTGCGAGAAATAGACATTTGCATTTATTCATTTAGAAGAAAAAAGTACGTCAAAAAACATGCACAGAGTTTATTTGTCTCCTCTCCAGGAGGTTGGACACAAGGTCAGGAGAAGTGCACTCACTCTGGCCCACAAAACGTGTCTGAGCAGCCCCATCGGTATTCCCCGGTAGGGGCGCCTCAGGCAATTAGCAATTAACTAACCCCTTCTTAAAGTGAAGGTAAAGCCTGGGAAGTACTCTTAGAATAAGAGAAGTAGTAGGGGGCAGGCGAATGACGTAAATAGTCAAAAGAGGGAGAGAGGGAAGAAGAGAGAGAGGAAGGAATATAAAGAAGGGAGGGAGGGGAAAAGAGAGAGAGAGGAAGGGAGGGGGGAGATAGGGGAGGGGAAAAGAGAGAGAGGGAGGGGAAAAGAGAGAGAGGAGAGAGAGAGGAAGGAATGTGAGGGAGAGAGGGAAGAAGAGAGAGAGGAAGGAATGTAAAGAAGGGAGGGAGGGGAAAAGAGAGAGAGAGAGGAAGGAATGTAAAGAAGAGAGGGAGGGGAAAAGAGAGAGAGAGGAAGGGAGTGGGGGTGAGAGGGGGGAGGGGAAAAGAGAGAGGGGGAGGGGAGAGAGAGAGAGGAAGAAATGTGAGGGAGAGAGGGAAGAAGAGAGAGAGGAAGGAATGTAAAGAAGGGAGGGAGGGGAAAAGAGAGAGAGAGGAAGGGAGGGGGGGGGAAGAGAGAGAGAGGGGGAGGGGAAAAGAGAGAGAGAGGGGGGGAGGGGGAAAGAGAGAGAGAGGGGGAGGGGAAAAGAGAGAGAGAGAGAGAAAGGAATGTAAGGAAGAGAGGGAGGGGAAGAGAGAGAGAGAGAGGAAGGGGGAAAGAAAGATGGGAGGTGCACTCTAGCCTATAAAAATGCCTGAGCATCCCCCGGCGGTATTCACCGGTAGGGGCGCCTCAAGCGATTAGCAATAAACTAATTTCTTCTGAGAGAGATGGTTAAGCCTGGGAGGGTTGACCTAGGCAAGTAGAGTATAGGAGGATAGTATTAAGTTGTATCTGTGACACTGGCTGGATGTTAAACCGATGATGATGATGATGATGATGATGATGAAAGAGGTTAGACACAAGGTCGAGTGAGGCTTTGAAAAGTCAACGCACTAGGAGAAGTGCACTCTGGCCTGCAAAAAATGCCTGAGCAGCCCCGTCGACATTCAAGGGTATGGGGCGATTAGCAATAAGCTAACCCCTTCTCAAAGGGAGATGGTAAAGCCTGGGACGGTGGAGCTGCTAGGACTGAACTGAACCATACGTGAGTCGGACAGAAGCCAGACCGCTGTCCGACTGATCGTCAAGAACAGGTAGAGATACAGATGAGAAAGGGAGACTATGAAGAGAAGTGATGGAGATGAGTATAGTGATGAAGAAAAGGAAACGAGGATGAGGTAGATCAGTTGAAATGGAAGGACAGTGTTGTTATTTGGATTGTTTGGATTGTTCGGACAATTGTTGATGAGAACAATAGTCCGAACAATCCAAATGATGCATATTATCAATCCTCATCTAAAAAATTCAAAAAAACAAGTAATCTTGTGTTTCCATAAAGCATCAGCGACAGAGCCTCTTTCCTTTTATGCAAATCGCTCCAGACAAGGCATGAAGCCACTTGATGTAAGGAGCGAACAAGAACGAAATGCAATATTCGTGAAAACAGATCATGCCTATTAGCCTTAGTTTTGAAAAGACCAAGGCTATATATGAGAGGAAAACAGTTCTTGGAAGAAGCTACTGGGATAGAAAGCAGTTTTACAATGAGGTGTCGAAACAGCGAATTGATGGAGACCACTAGACCAACCAGACAAGGCATGAAGCCACTTGATGTAAGGAGCTAAAAAAAAAAAAAATTACCACTTCAAGATCAAAAACTAGACAACGATAAGTGTTAGATGGATAGATTTCGACCCAGAAAACAGCAATTATTCCCCCTTTGTCAGAAACATCGCTCATGGAATGTGAGAACTGAAGTTTTGGGATTAGATGTAGAATAGTTGAGGTAACAGGGTCAGTTGGCAGATGAAGTACAAAGGAAAACATGGGATGAACTGATAAAAATGGATTTGAGAGGAAGAGGGATAAATAAAGACCTGGTCAGAGATAGGTTAGTTTGGAAGTCCATTTCTAAAAGCTGTCCAACACATGCCAGCATGTGAAACAGATGTAAAACCGAATATGATGATGAAAGAATGGATGAGAGTGCTCAGGTTAGTAGATGTAGAACAGTTGGGGTAACAGGGTCAGTTGGCAAGGGATGTCCAAGGAAAAGATGGGAGGCAGGGATAAGGATGGATTTGAGAGGAAGAGAGATAACTAAAAACCTGAGCAGAGATAGGTTAGTTTTGAAATCAATTTATAAAAGTTGTCCAACACATGTCAACATGTTTAACGTTTGTTTTCACAAACGTGCACAAATGCAATTTATGCTAATGTATGCATATGCCGTCTGTATGCATGTATGCATATTTGTGAATGTCAAGGCAGATTTTCAAGTGCCTCAGGGTCAATCTTGTATTACTCAATTTGATTGGCTAAAAAAAAAACAAAAAAAATGGAAAACGCGATAAACGCGAAAACTACCTTTTAATGCAATGTAGCCAGAAGATGTGTCATAATAAAGATGGGGGGAAAAAAATGAATACGCAAAGAAACCGCCTTCCCCTTCCCGGTATCCATGTTAAATGCAATGAGCCGCGGAAAAAACACAAACTCAAGGCAATCCATCTGCTGCGTGATTTTTAAAAGCAGCCAAAGCCAAAACATCGGGAAATATAAAAAAGAAAACGCACAGAACGGAAAGAAGAACCAAAAAAAATTAATTCTTTTACAAACTGAAGACATCAGGATAGCCCGTGGCAGTTATCTACCTTGACTCACTCTTCAGGAATAAAGGAGAGAATAGTGTAGCTAAACAAAACCAATTCAAAAATCTTTTACTGTTGTTTCCTTTTCTTTTTTTTTTTTTTTTAGATACGTCTTTGCATGTTTGTTGGTTGGTCTGTCAAGATTCAGTTTGAAATAGCATTTTCTTTGGTCTGTCATGATTCAGTTTGAAATAGCATTTTCTTTGGTCTGCCATGATTCAGTTTGAAATAGCATTTCCTTTGGTCTGTCATGATTCAGTTTGAAATAGCATTTCCTTTGGTCTGTCATGATTCAGTTTGAAATAGCATTTCCTTTGGTCTGTCATGATTCAGTTTGAAATAGCATTTTCTTTGGTCTGTCATGTTTATGTTTCTTTGGTCTGTCATGATTCAGTTTGAAATAGCATTTTCTTTGGTCTGTCATGATTCAGTTTGAAATAGCATTTTCTTTGGTCTGTCATGATTCAGTTTGAAATAGCATTTTCTTTGGTCTGTCATGTTTATGTTTCTTTGGTCTGTCATGATTCAGTTTGAATAGCATTTTCTTTGGTCTGTCATGATTCAGTTTGAAATAGCATTTCCTTTGGTCTGTCATGATTCAGTTTGAAATAGCATTTTCTTTGGTCTGTCATGTTTATGTTTCTTTGGTCTGTCATGATTCAGTTTGAATAGCATTTTCTTTGGTCTGTCATGATTCAGTTTGAAATAGCATTTCCTTTGGTCTGTCATGATTCAGTTTGAAATAGCATTTCCTTTGGTCTGTCATGATTCAGTTTGAAATAGCATTTTCTTTGGTCTGTCATGTTTATGTTTCTTTGGTCTGTCATGATTCAGTTTGAAATAGCATTTTCTTTGGTCTGTCATGATTCAGTTTGAAATAGCATTTTCTTTGGTCTGTCATGATTCAGTTTGAAATAGCATTTTCTTTGGTCTGTCATGTTTATGTTTCTTTGGTCTGTCATGATTCAGTTTGAATAGCATTTTCTTTGGTCTGTCATGATTCAGTTTGAAATAGCATTTTCTTTGGTCTGTCATGATTCAGTTTGAAATAGCATTTTCTTTGGTCTGTCATGTTTATGTTTCTTTGGTCTGTCATGATTCAGTTTGAAATAGCATTTTCTTTGGTCTGTCATGATTCAGTTTGAAATAGCATTTCCTTTGGTCTGTCATGATTCAGTTTGAAATAGCATTTCCTTTGGTCTGTCATGATTCAGTTTGAAATAGCATTTTCTTTGGTCTATCATGTTTATTTTTCTTTGGTCTGTCATGATTCAGTTTGAAATAACATTTCTTTTGGTCTGTCATGATTCAGTTTGAAATAGCATTTCCTTTGGTCTGTCATGATTCAGTTTGAAATAGCATTTTCTTTGGTCTATCATGTTTATGTTTCTTTGGTCTGTCATGATTCAGTTTGAAATAACATTTTCTTTGGTCTTTTTTTTTTTTTTTTTTTTTTTTTTTTTTTTGGCTAAGAAAGCATACGCACAAGCCATGTAAGATAGGCAAAAATTTAATCAGTGTACAAAAATAAATCAAGTTTTCTCTTGAAAGCACTGATAGTAGGCGCTTGGATGACCTCAGCGGGAAGCCTGTTCCAGGGGTTAACAGAACGAATTGAGAAGGATGCTTGACGCCTCTGAAGCCGAAATTTACGACAGTAGAGCTTCTGGTCATGACCTCGAAGGCCTCTGTCTGGCGCACGAGTAAAGAATTCGTCAGCGGGGAGATTGATGAGCCCATTCAGGATTTTGTAAACCAGGATGAGGTCCCCTCGCATCCTTCGAATTTCGAGCGTCGGAAGTTGAAGACGGTGGAGTCTTTCTTCATACGAGAGATCGGCAAAGCCAGAAATCATTTTGGTTGCACGCCTCTGGATGCGTTCAACATGAAGTATATCCTTTCGGAGATAGGGACTGCATGCCTCAACACCGTACTCCAGCAAAGGTCGAACAAGCGTCAAATAGAGTGGACGGAACACTTCGGCCGTCAGGTTGATGAAGGAACGTCGAATTTGAAACAAGACGCCCCGGGCTTTGCTGGACATTTCAACGCAGTGACGAGACGGTTTGAAAGAGCTATCCACTCTTACACCAAGATCAGTTGCCTGAGATACTGAGGCCATTTCATGGTTGTTCGGACCGATAGTGAAGAGCTGGGATGGTCGCGCGCCAACTGGAAGATGACTGCATTTGGCTGCGTTGAGTGGAAGGTCCCAGTCTGAGGCCCAGTTTGCAGTACAATCCAGATCGGTTTGCAGGATGGCATGATTGCGTCTTTGCGCTATGAGTTTGACATCATCAGCGAAAAGCAAAACTTTGCCCTGAAGTAAGTCTGGAAGGTCGTTGACGAACAGGAGGAACAAAATCGGGCCAAGCACTGAACCTTGTGGTACTCCGCTGCAAGCATTTGCTTCTGCTGAAGTGCATCCACTCACAGAAACTCGAAAAGTTCGTGCTTGTAGAAACGACCTAATCCAGCTGATGATGGACCGGTGAATCCTGTACCGATCAAGCTTGTGAAGGAGCAGGCGGTGGTTTACGGAGTCAAACGCCTTGGAGAAGTCCAGAAACAGGATATCCGCAGCATCGCCATCATCCAAAATCTTGGTTATCCATTCTTCCGTAAGAAGGAGGTTGGAGAGGCAGGATCGCATTGGGACGAAACCATGCTGGGTCTGAGTCAAAGATTTGGTTCGTTCAAGGTGGTTCATCAATGCATTTTTCAGGATTTTCTCCATAACTTTGCAGATGATTGAAGTCAGGCTCACGGGGCGGTAGTTAAGAGGGTCGGTTTTAGCGCCTTTCTTGAAAATGGGGCATACTGTAGCCACTCTCCAGTCCTCTGGTACGACACCGTCTGAAAGTGAGTGATTAAACAGGTCCGCTAGTGGAGTTGCCAGAACTTGCGCCAAAACACGAAGGACTGCTGGATGGATATGGTCAGGTCCTGGGCTTTTGTTGGTTTGAATGCTGGAAAGGGTCACAAAAACTTCTTGAGGAGTGACTTCAATAGCTTGCATTGGCTGAACATCATAAGTCGGCAGTGGAGGAGGTTGTTGCTCGTTGTCCACCCGGTATATTGAGGAGAACCTGTCGGCAAATAGCTCGCACTGTTTACCAGGGTCGCTAATCGTTCTTCCATCTGGAGTTCTCAACGTTGCTATACGGTTCACAAGTCTCTTGTTCCGCTTAACGTGGGCGTAGAATCTTTTACGGTTTGAGTTCACTTTGGATGCCAGACGTTGCTCATATCGAAATCTTGAAATTCTCAGCATGTACTCTGCCCTGTTTCGCTGTTCACGGTACACTTCATATGATGCATGAGTCCCAAGCCTCAAGTATTCGGCCCATGCAATGCCTCTCAGTCGCCATTCTCTTTTGATTCTGCTAGTTATCCAGGGCTGAAGGCGCCTTCGAGGAACAGTGAATGGAACAGCCAAATCAGTCGCCCAGAGAATAGCCTGTTTGGTGGCTAACCATTTTTCTTCAACTGAGGGGAGATTGGCTATGGCATTCCAGTCGATTGTCGAAGCTGCATCAAGAAGAGTGGTATGATTCAGTGCAGCATAATTGCGTATCGGCAACTGATCTGGTGATTGAGTAACAGGTTCCGTGTGTAGGATGAAATCGATGACAGCGTGATCGCTGCGCGACAAGGGTGGCTGGAATTTTACATCTGACACCGTCATATCGTATTTTGAGAACACCAAATCGAGCGTCGACGCCTGTTGACCACGAAAGCGGGTGTTTGATGCAACATGCTGGACGAGAAACTGCTCTTCAGCTGTTTGGAGAAGTTGGCAGTCAAAGTTCGAAGCGGGGTTGCATACATGGTCGCTCCATTCAATAGAGGGTGCGTTGAAATCACCAACAACCAGACAATCAACAGAGGGACTCGAAAAGTCTTCGATAGCCTTGCATAATCTCTGGTTATCGTCCTCGTTTGCTTGTGGGCTACGGTAAAGGGCGAGAATAGGAAAGGAAGATCTGCGAGTCTCTATTTGACACAGAACTGCATTGAAAAATTTTGTAGGGAGCGCATGAGGAGGCAATTCTAGCTGAAGGGGTTTCAAATGATCTCTGATGTAGACGATAACTCCACCGCCTCGGGCACCTTCGCGGTCGCAGCGAAATGATACAAAACCGGGGATGTCCACCTCGGAGTCCTCGACACAACTCTCGAGCCAGGTTTCAGTTATGACAATGACGTCTGGATTGGATTCTTGAATTCGCAATTGCAACTCGGAAAATTTGCGAAGAAGGGAGCAAGCATTGGTATATAATACTTTTAGGGCAGACTCATGGGTGGGCAGCTCATTTGATTGGCAGATTTTGGGGTGCTGGTGAGTTAGGACTCCACCCGTGTTGGGGATTGGGAGGGGGCTCTGACTATGAGAGGATTGAGCCAAAGGAACCGCTTCATAAGGCGACCGTCCTTGATGAAGAGACCCTTCTCTCCCTTCGCTTGGCGTTCGGTTAACTCGCGTTTTACAGTCCTCCGTTTTATTCTCTCCTCGGGGGAATATTCCTCTCGAAAACCCCACGTTTGGTTGACAGTGCGGATTTTGTCTCCGTTTTTCAGGAATAAGTCAGTTTGTTCACGATCGGCGAAGATGATCTTGATAGGTCTTGGTCGCTGGGACGATGGGTTGTTGTTGAGCGTACCGATTCGCATAACCTTGCGGATGTGCGCAACTTGATCGTCTGACTCGAATGTAGCACCGATGCACTGAGAAACTGCGTTTTTGTCGTGCTCTAAACGCTCTTTGTAGTCGGCCGAGGCCGATTCTTCAACCCCATAGATAACGACTGCACAATTCTCAGGCACTGGGATCTCTAGAGGGACTTTGGTTTGGTTAATATTGTGCTTATGATGACGCCCGTTTGTGGAGGTTTGCCAGGCAGCTAGGTCATTTACATTGGACCTGGCAATGATTCAGTTTGAAATAGCATTTCCTTTGGTCTGTCATGATTCAGTTTGAAATAGCATTTCCTTTGGTCTGTCATGATTCAGTTTGAAATAGCATTTTCTTTGGTCTGTCATGTTTATGTTTCTTTGGTCTGTCATGATTCAGTTTGAAATAGCATTTTCTTTGGTCTGTCATGATTCAGTTTGAAATAGCATTTCCTTTGGTCTGTCATGATTCAGTTTGACATAGCATTTTCTTTGGTCTGTCATGTTTATGTTTCTTTGGTCTGTCATGATTCAGTTTGAAATAGCATTTTCTTTGGTCTGTCATGATTCAGTTTGAAATAGCATTTCCTTTGGTCTGTCATGATTCAGTTTGAAATAGCATTTTCTTTGGTCTGTCATGTTTATGTTTCTTTGGTCTGTCATGATTCAGTTTGAAATAACATTTTCTTTGGTCTGTCATGTTTATGTTTCTTTGGTCTGTCATGATTCAGTTTGAAATAGCATTTTCTTTGGTCTGTCATGATTCAGTTTGAAATAGCATTTTCTTTGGTCTGTCATGTTTATGTTTCTTTGGTCTGTCATGATTCAATTTGAAATAGCATTTCCTTTGGTCTGTCATGTTTATGTTTCTTTGGTCTGTCATGATTCAGTTTGAAATAACATTTTCTTTGGTCTGTCATGTTTATGTTTCTTTGGTCTGTCATGATTCAGTTTTAAATAGCATTTTCTTTGGTCTGTCATGATTCAGTTTGAAATAGCATTTTCTTTGGTCTGTCATGTTTATGTTTCTTTGGTCTGTCATGATTCAGTTTGAAATAACATTTTCTTTGGTCTGTCATGATTCAGTTTGAAATAGCATTTTCTTTGGTCTGTCATGATTCAGTTTGCAATAGCATTTTCTTTGGTCTGTCATGATTCAGTTTGAAATAACATTTTCTTTGGTCTGTCATGATTCAGTTTGCAATAGCATTTCCTTTGGTCTGTCATGATTCAGTTTTAAATAGCATTTTCTTTGGTCTGTCATGTTTATGTTTCTTTGGTCTGTCATGATTCAGTTTGAAATAGCATTTTCTTTGGTCTGCCATGTTTATGTTTCTTTGGTATGTCATGATTCAGTTTGAAATAGCATTTTCTTTGGTCTGTCATGATTCAGTTTGAAATAACATTTCCTTTGGTCTGTCATGATTCAGTTTGAAATAGCATTTTCTTTGGTCTGTCATGTTTATGTTTCTTTGGTCTGTCATGATTCAGTTTGAAATAGCATTTTCTTTGGTCTGTCATGTTTATGTTTCTTTGGTCTGTCATGATTCACTTTGAGATAGCATTTTCTTTTGGTCTGTCATGCTCTTGTTGAAATAGTATTTTCTTTAGTCTGTCATTTTTATGTTTGCAATAGCATTTTCGTTGGTCTGTCATTCATAAGTTTGAAATACTTTTGCATCGGTCTGTCATGCTTCTGCCTGAAATAGTATTTTCTTTGGTCTGTCATGTTTAAGTTTGAAATAGCTTTTTCGTCACTGAAATTTAAATCATATGTATAAAATTTTCTGGGGAACACAATGGAAGTGGTCCAGAATCTGTAAGTGCCCTCCTAACTTAAAGGAGCTACATCAGCAGCATCAGCATGATAATAATGATGATGATCATCATCATCAGCAGCAGCATGATAATAATGATGATGATCATCATCATCATTATCATGCTGATGCTCTGCTGCTGATCATGATCATGATGATGCTGATGAAGTTGCTGATGATCATCATGATCATGATGATACTGATGATGTTGCTGCTGCTGCTGCTGCTGATGATGATGCTGATGATGATCATGATGCTGATGATCATCATCATGCTGCTGATGATGATGATGATGACGCTGCTGATGATCATCATCATGATGATGATGATGATGCTGATGATGATGATGCTGATGATCATCATCATGCTGATGATGATGATGATCATGATGATGATGATGATGATGATCATCATCATGATGATGATGATACTGATGATGATGATGATGCTTTTAGTTGTTTCATTTCAATCAAATTTTGTGCAAAGGATTCTTTTTTAAAGTTCCGCGGTGCTTCTCTCCAATGTCTGATCGCTTCATAGGAGATTTTGTCGAACAAGGGTTAGCGTTTAGTCCGATTATGTTTAGTTTGCCTTTTGGGGGTATGCACTCTGTTGCTATGGATACGAGTGTCTTCGTTGAATATTCAACAAAGGTATCTGTGTTTGAGAATTTTTGAGATGTATTATTTGATGAAAGGAGCTAAATAAAATACCACTTCGACGTCAAAAACAACGATGAGTGTTAGATGGATAAGTTTCGACCCAGAAAACAGCAATTCTCACCCCTTTGTCAGAAACATCGCTCATGGAATGTGAGGACTAAAGGACAAAATAAGGGAAGCAAGGGTTGCAAGGCTGCCGAAAGTAAACCCAAAGTCCACTTTCTACTCTCCTTTGTTAGATGGATAGATTCCGACACAGAAAACAGCAATTCTTCCCCCTTTGTCAGAAACATCGCTCATGGAATGTGAGGACTAAAGGACAAAATAAGGGAAGCAAGAGTTGCGAGGCTGCCGAAAGTAAACCTAAAGTCCACTTTCTACTCTCCTTTGTTAGATGGATAGATTCCGACCCAGAAATTCTTCCCCCTTTGTCAGAACATCACTCATGGAATGTGAGGACTAAAGGACAAAATAAGGGAAGCGAGAGTTACGAGGCTGTCGAAAGTAAACCCAAAGTACACTTTCTACTCTCCTAAAAATATGCACGAATATATACACATGCACATGAACATGCGTATATATATATATGTACATATACATGCACACACATGCACACATATATTGATTGGCATTTGCCGATTCGTAATTGTGAAGGTTTCAATAAAAATGTATGTCAGATCAAAATGATATTTTTGATTCAATTCTATTTTTTTTTAAATTTTGGTTGATTTTTTTTAAAATGCATTTCTTTTAAAATTCCTTGTTTGTTTTTTTTTTCAAAGCCATAAATACTAAAAGATAAATTTCAAAAATTGCAAATTCTTCATTTTCAAAAAGCGTGTTCAAAATTAAGATTGAATCTTACCGCCATTCAATGACTCAACTTCATTTCCTTCCCAAGCACCTGCTCGTCTTAGCTTGATAATAAAAATCCATTTTGTTTTTTGTTGTTTTGTTTATATGGATTATTCGGAAACATAAACAATCGGAAAATGTATGCTTCCACGTAATGGTTATGGACAGAGAGGGGGGAGGCGCATGGTTGGCATACTGGATAACCCTTTCAGCCTATAGAATTAGCTGTGCCAAGTTCAAATTTCATAAGATCTTTTGCGGAAGGTGGTGATAATGAAGTTGTCACCACCAACTACGACTGATGTCTCGGCATGTCGGTTTCAAGTCTTGTTGGATCAACAGCATCACTTTCATTAGTGATGTTGACAACCTTCACGTGGTCAGTTTTGTGAGTACCTGATTCATTGTGAGAACCAATGCCAACAAAACAGAATTATGTAAGTCTAAATAGTGTGTCTTACTGATTCATGTGAATACTCTTGGGAAAGGTATGAACCCTGAATTTTCTTTTAAAATATTTTCTAACCAATGCAAAAAATATCACACGATTTTTACAACCGCAGCTAACACAGAGATTCTCCCTAAATTTCATCAGCAGCAATCAGCCCACCCAGAGATTCTCTATCTACAGCTAGCACAGCAATTCTCACCAACTAAATGCTATCAGTAGCAGCTAGCCTAGTATTTCTACCCAAGTGAATGCCATCAGCAGCAGCTAGCCCAGTAATTCTCCCCAACTGAATGCCATCACAGCAGCTAGCCCAGTAATTCTCCCCAACTGAATGCCATCACAGCAGCTAGCCCAGTAATTCTCCCCAACTGAATGCCATCACAGCAGCTAGCCCAGTAATTCTCCCCAAGTGAATGCTATCAGTAGCAGCTAGCCTAGTATTTATACCCAAGTGAATGCCATCACAGCAGCTAGCCCAGTAATTCTCCCCAAAGTGAATGTCATCAGCAGCAGCTAGCCCAGAAGTGAATACCATCAGCAGCAACTAACCCAGTAATTTTCCC
Source organism: Sepiola atlantica (assembly GCA_963556195.1). Taxonomy (NCBI): domain Eukaryota; kingdom Metazoa; phylum Mollusca; class Cephalopoda; order Sepiida; family Sepiolidae; genus Sepiola; species Sepiola atlantica. The sequence goes on from OY744552.1 coordinate 12,171,698, forward strand.
CAAGTGAATGCCATCAGCAGCAGCTAGCCTAGTATTTATACCCAAGTGAATGCCATCAGCAGCAGCTAGCCCAGTAATTCTCCTCAAAGTGAATGTCATCAGCAGCAGCTAACCCAAAAGTGAACACCATCAGCAGCAACTAACCCAGTAATTTTCCCCAAGTGAATGCCATCACAACAGCTAGCCCAGTAATTCTCCCGAACTGAATGCTATCAGCAGCAGCTAACCCAATATTTTTCACAAGCATCATGCTATCATCAGCAGCTAGTCCATGGATTATTCTCGACCCAATACCAGCAGCAGTCACATCAGTTATCCTCATCTGAGTGCCATAAACATCTGACAGCCAGAGAGTCTCTCAATATCATTTGCTGCAGTGAGTCTAGAGATTCTTTTTTCAACGAATGCCATCAGCAGCAGCCATCGCAGAGATTCTCCTCAATCGAATGCCATCAGCAGCAGCTAGTCAATTATCACCTATCAGCAACCATATAACTATCCTCTCACAAACTACTAAAAGCAACGTATTTCTCATAACTACTACAAATGCACGCTGCATGAATTTTGTTGTTGTGGCTTTTCTATTGGCAGACTACTCCACAATAGACCCCCCTTAATATTTTGAAGACAGCATTGAGTCAAGAAATTCTCTTTAACCGAATGCCATCAGCAGCAGTCATTCACTAATTCTCCTCAACTGAATATCAGCAGCAGTAGTGAGCTTAGAGATTCTCTTTAATTTAATGCTATTAGTAGCAGCAAGTCAAGAAATTCCCTTTTAACTGAATGCCATCAGCAGCAGTCATCCCAGAGATTCTCCTCGGCTGAATGCCATCAACAGCGGTAAACCAAGCTATTCTCTTTGACCGAATGTTATCAGCAGCAGTCATCTCAGAGATTCTGTTCAGCTGAAGTCGATCAGCAGCAGCAAGCCTAGATATTTTTAACCGAATGCTATCAGCAGCAGTCATCCCAGAGATTCTCCTCGGCTGAATGCCATCAACAGCGGTAAACCAAGATATTCTCTTTGACCGAATGTTATCAGCAGCAGTCATCTCAGAGATTCTGTTCAGCTGAAGTCGATCAGCAGCAGCAAGCGTAGATATTTTTAACCGAATGCTATCAGCAGCAGTCATCCCAGAGATTCTCCTCAACTGAATGCGATTAACAGCAGACGAGTTCTATACAGTTTTCTAACAATTTTATTCCACTCTATTATTATTATTATTATTATTAATAATAATAATAAATTATTATTATTATTAATAATAATAAATTATTATTATTAATAATAATAATAAATTATTATTATTATTAATAATAATAAATTATTATTATTAATAATAATAATAAATTATTATTATTAATAATAATAATAAATTATTATTATTATTAATAATAATAAATTATTATTATTATTATTATTAATAATAATAAATTATTATTATTATTAATAATAATAAATTATTATTATTAATAATAATAAATTATTATTATTATTAATAATAATAAATTATTATTATTATTATTATTATTATTATAATTATTATTATTATTATTATAATTATTATTATTATTAATAATAATAAATTATTATTATTATTAATAATAATAAATTATTATTATTATTAATAATAATAAATTATTATTATTATTAATAATAATAATTTATTATTATTATTAATAATAATAATTTATTATTATTATTAATAATAATAAATTATTATTATTATTATTATTATAATTATTATTATTATTAATAATAATTATTATTATTATTATAATAAATAATAGTGGAATAAAATTGTTAGATAGACTTGGGGTGCGTCTGCAGTAAAGGGACCAGGGTTGCTTCTGCATTATACGGACCGCAGCATCATCGTATTTGGTTTAATGTCTCTTTTACATAATGACATATGTTGGACAGCTTTTAGAAATTGACTTCCAAACTAACCCTTTTACGGTCAAGTCTTTATTTATCCCTCTTTCTTTCAAATCAATTGTCATCACTTCCTTCCATCTTTTGCAAACCATAACTGTTCTACATCTACTAACCGAAGAACTCTCATCCATTTTTTTCAATGTGACCAAACCAACAAAGTTCCGCAAACATCTCCCTATACTGTCCAGATTTAATCTTCTTCTGAAGTCATCGGATCCAAACCTGTCTTTAAGACTCACATTACACGTTTGTCGTATCATTGTCATATCATTTCTCTCTATGCAACGCATATCCTCAATTCTCCATTGTCCAGGTTTTATTTCCATACATCATCACATTGTGCATCCATGCCTGATGGACTCTTTCCTTGACTGGTGGTAATGCTCTGCTGGTTAGTAATGGCAGAATTTCCCTGAACTTACTCCATTCACTTCTAACTCTTTTTATCACACTAGCACCTGCTCCATTCTGTGCTCTAATAGTATCACTTCTGAACAACCTCAATAACTTCGCCATTCAAATATACTTTCGCCACATCTGAGTTCTCATCCGTCTCCATTGTCTTTTAAAAAAATTTTTTTTTTATCATAGTTCACCCCAAACAAGGCAGGCCGCCACTGTAGACGTAAGGGACTACTGAGAAAAAAGGGTGAAGGTTTGTTTTTTTGTTTTGGGGGGAGGGGGGGTCAATCTAAATTAGGAGCTGCGCAGTGAGATGTCTGTTTACATAAGTTTTAAATTTCTGCATGTCAGTAACGTCAGGAAAGCAGGGAGCAGGGAGGGAGTTCCAGAGTCCAGCAGACCGAGGAAAGAAGCTTTTGGAGTAGAAAGTTCTTCGGCATCTGGGGACCTCCACAGTGTATGGATGTGATTTGGCAGATTGTCAGGTTAGTCTAGTGAATTTACCTCGCGGGGGTACCAGAGCAGCAAGTTCATCAGAGCACAATCCATTGAAGTACTTGTAAAACAGGCACAAGGATGCAACATTGCGGTGATGGGACAGAGGCTGGAACTTGATGGATAGTGAAGGACCTATCAAGTTGGCAACTCTTTTTTGTGCCTTGTCTGAGAGGGAGAGACTAGCGGAGTATGCACCAGCCCAGATGTGGCAACAATACTCCATGCATGGGCGAATGGTGGCTTTGTAGAGATACAGGATAATGTCAGGTGTGAGAAGTTTACTGGCACGGTAGAGAGAGCCCACCTTCTTTGCAGCAGTCCTGGCAATGTTTTCAATACACAAACTAGTTAACATCTCTTAATCTACCCATAGTTTTACTGCACTTCTTGTGTACCCAATGCTTACAAGTATCATAAAAAAAACCTTTAGTTGCTACCAACTCCTTTTCCACAAACTGAGCAACGGAACTTTTGTCTTTCTGGGTCGTTTTCCAACACTACAACCACTGATCATCATCTTGGTCTTAGTAACATTCACTCTTAGACCTTCATTTTCCATAGCATTCCTCCAAGTCTTTAACTTAACAAGTAGACCTTCCATTCTTGCACAGGAAAGCACTGAATCAGCACTGAATCTTTCGAACAACCTGTATAGAACTCCCTTTACCTCAGTTCTAAGACACAAATAAAAAGAAACAGCCGATATAAGAACTCAATAGTTCATGTATCACAAAGTGGTGTGTTTGTTTCTATGAAACGTACAACCCTCAGACAGCTAGCATAAACTCTTATCGACAATCAAGACTCTGAGGTATGGTGTATTTTAGACACAGGTTTATTGATCATCGACAAAGGTAAAACTGTAAAAAAAGAACAGAAAACATTGTTTCAGAAGCACGTGAATACAAAATGAAAGCAAGGCAGGAACGAGGAGTTTACTAAAACCTAAAGATAGCCGTAAGCCAATAAAATTACAGAATAGAAAATATTTTGAGCATAAACGATAATACAAGAAAGGAAGAAATACAATTATGCTAGGAAATTGGCGAGTTACAAACGACGAGATATAGGCTAACACGTGAGGGGGAAAGGGTAAACAAAGTTCGTTTAGATAAAAAAAAATATATAAAAAGAAAATAATACTAGCACTATTTAAATCTTATTTTTAAAGAGAAGAAAGGCAATAATTCTTAAATGTCTAGATATTTAAAGAGATAGTCATCTGAAGGTTGAAGGTTCAATCCTCGGTTCGGGTGATACGAAGAACTGCGAATTACTGAAGACTTCTCCCAGTCATGGCTGATGGAACAAGAGCATGCTACCCCCGTGGATTAAATAAAGGGTTTCGTTCAGAATTCCGTCCAGATTCCTGAGTTCAACAGAAATATTCCCGGGTTCGAAAAGATACACCTGAAGAAGGCCGGAGGTTGCAGCAGCCGAAACGTTGTGAGAATAAAACTCAAGATGAGAATAGAAGTCCGAATGATCCAAATAATACGTCTTGTGTTTTTGTTTTAAACAACACAAAAAGGGGTCGATATGCATCCAATCTAAAGAAAAGAGATATTCTGATCATTTTCTTCTTCTTTGCGTGTCTTCGAAGTGGTCATACGACAGTTTCCCATTTTTTTATGCACTCCTTTGCATTATTGTTGTACTCTGCAAGATCTTTCAAGCTGCACCGGGTCAGACTAGACAGTGTTGCATAGTATGGTTTCTCTCTCCACATTCACAGATGATTGGGTCAGTTTTGTAGCCCCATATACTCATTGCAACTTTTGATCGCCCCATTCCCGTTCTCAGGCGGATGAGTGTTTTCCACTGGAGCCAGGGTGCCTCTGAACCGTGAGGGAGTGCCTCAGAAAGTGGATTCCCATGTCAGTAGGAGGGGCGAGGCATTCTCTAGTCGTCTGGTCATTGATATGATGTAAAGTAACATGGAGGAAAGAAACATTATATCACTTTTGGTATTCCATAATTTCTTTCAATTCAAGCCGAGATATAACAAACCAGTTGTGTGACACGAAAGCTGGACAAGTTAATGATCTCTGTTGCCTGGTGACTAACGTGGTGTGTCTCAAGACAATATGTGACACACGAGTTATTGTGTCTCGTATCTCTTCTGTCCCGTCTGAAAAGAAGTCAGATTAGATTACAGTTACACACAGACACAAACGAATAAAGAAAAACAATCACTTCTTTGTAATGTCAGGTTTAGTTGGGCTTCTCTATTTCTTTTTCTTTTTTTTCTTTACGGAAATCGCTCCAGACAAGGCATGAAGCCACTTGATGTAAGGAGCTATTTACTTAAAGGTCACCGCTTATCAAGGCCAGTAGGCCACTCGAGGATAAGAGGCGATGAGTTCGTCAGGTTGACAGTGAGACAGCACCGTGATGATTTGTAACGATGATTGAAATTGGGCAGAATTTGATTATTTAATAAGCGGACGGCTCAACATCAATTTGTTTACATTGGACTTGAAAACGACAATGTTGTAGTCAGCTGGGAAGCAGCCCAGTGGTATTGAGTTCCACAGACGAGTAGTTGTAAGAAAGAAACTTTGCTCATGGAAATTTTGTTTAGCTTTAGGCACAGAGAGGGAGAAAGGGACCTTCACAGATGTGAACCAATGGCCCAACGACTGAAGTCAAGGAGAAGCTTCCTCAGCCATGTCGAGCCTCTAACAATAGGGGTGGGACGTAATGGGTGAAAATTAGGGGTGGGACGTAATGGGTGAAAATTAGGGGTGGGACGTAATGGGTGAAAATTTCAGATTCATGCGAGTAGTATTTTTTTGTGTTCATTTATACATAAATAACACTAAACAATCAAACCTTTTATAAAATTTTGCAAAATTCAGAAGGTGCAGGCCAATAGTTTTTGGCTATTTTACATTCATGAAAACCCTTTCACAGCCTGAAAATGGTCCTAAATTAAAGTACTATATCAGATTTAACCATCTATATCAATTCATAGCTTTTGAGGATGTTTTAGGACCTGCAATGTCGCATGAAACCACTTTTTCACCGAAAAATGATGGATTTTGAGTCCCGTGGAACCCTAACGGCTATTTTTGGCCTGCACCTTCTGAATTTTGAAAATTTTTCAAAATGTTTGATTGTTTAATGTTATTTATGTATAAATGAACACAAAAAAATACTACTTGCATGAATCTGAAATTTTCACCCATTACGTCCCACCCCTACTAACAATATCTCAGGAAGAGACCAGGCTGCAACTGTGGACAAGAGGGATAAGAATAGCTCCCTCCTAATGATTAAAATATATAGGAAGAAAAATCCTTAGGGAAACAAACGTTTATTAACTCAGCATTTGTATAATAATAGATGGTCAACATTTAACAATTTTTTCTCACAAAACTTGAAATGTCCCCAGGTTTTAATTTTTAAAATCATGTGACCCTCAGCTAACGGTCATCTATATTCGAACTGAAACTATTTTTTTTTTAACTTAGTTCACCCCGAACAAGACAAGTTGCCACTGTAGACGTAAGGGGCTACTGAGAATTAGGGTGAAAGTTTAGAGGATCATCCTAAATTGAGAGCTGTGCAGTGAGATGCTTGTTCATATTAGTTCTTTTCTTTGTACTGTCATTTTCGTTTTAGATAGAGTATTGATTTACTCCTCTCCAGGAGTTAGGCACAAGGCCAGTTTTATCTTACTCCCACAAGTAAGATGTGACCCAAGGTCGGGTCGGGAAAGTGGGGTTTGAAAAGCCAGCACCCGAGAAGGTAAGCACTCTGGCCATTAAAAATTGCCTGGGCAGCCCCGTCGGCATTCCCCGGTAGGGGCGCCTCAGGCAGTAAGCAATAAACTTACTCCTCCCCAAAGAGGGGAGGCAAAGCCTGGGAGGGTGGACCTCCTAGAACTGCACAGGACAGACCCATAGACCGACGTAAATCAAGCCTCGAAGGTCAAGACAATACCAGTCTATGGGGTGCAGTATCCATCGGAACAGATACTACACTTTGATCTTAGCCAAAAGGCCAAGGACGCGGTTTTAGATAGAGTGGGGAGGGCAAAGTGGATGCTTGTTTGGTGCCAATAAGCTCACACAACCAGACTATTAGTCTAGACTTGACTCATGGGGGTTGTGGCTTCAGGATAGCCCATTAGGGATATCTCTAGGATCCCTTTCCATGTGCGACATAGCACGTACAGTTACCCACGATATTATAACCTGTACCCTCAATCTGTCGGAACTTCCTCCCATGTTTTTCTTGGCTTTCCCCTGTGAACTGACACTGCTGCCTCAACTGTTCTACATCTACTAACCCCAAAACTCTCATCCATTTTTTTCAATGTGGTCTCCAGTTCTACACACATATCTATATACTGTCCAGATTTAATCTTCGTCTGAGGTCATCAGAACTAAGTCTGTCTTTAAGAATCACCTTACACATCCATCATATCATTCTCATTATTTCTCTCCATGCAACGCATATCCTCAACCCTCATTGGACAGATTTCACTTCCATACATCATCACATTGCGTACACATATCTGCTAGACTCTCCCCTTGATCGACAGTTGTAACGCTCTGCTGACTAGTAATTGTAAAAGTTCTTTGAACTTAATCCATCCACTCCTAATTCTATCGATCACATTAGCACCTGCTCCTCCCTGTGCTCCAATGGTGTCACCAAGGTAACAAAACTTCTGGACAACCTCAATAGCTTCGTCATCCAAATATACTTTCTTTGCACCCGAGTTCTCATCAGTGTCTCCATTGTCTTACGCTTCGTGCACACGAATTGGTTCGGCCCTGATCTTCTTCTTTCGTGTGAATCAGATGATTCTGTTGTTGGCATTAGTTAGGTTATACTAATAAACTACTTTAATATTCACACACCGAGTGTTTATGTAGAGGGGGGGGCAGACATTTTGAATACAAGAAAAAAACCTACATTTTCAATAAACGTTCTAAACAGAACATTTTATTTAGGTCAAATTCGTCACCGTCAGTGGCAAAACGGGAGAGAGTAATAGAGAGAAGGGGGGGAGAGAGAGGGAGAGAAGGGGAGGGAGAAAGAGTGATAGAAAGAGAGGGGGAGAAGTAGAGAGAGAGTGTGATAGAGAGAGAATGTGATAGAGAGAGGAGGAGAGGTAGAGAGACAGGGGGAGGGAGATATATATATATATATATATATATATATATATATATATATATATGTATATTTTTGTATTTTAATATTTTTATATATTTTTTATATTTTCAAATCTGTGCTAACCATAATATAATTTTTACTTCTTCTTTCGTGTGAATCAGATGATTCTGGTGTTGGCATTAGTTTCCCCGATGTTTTTCTAGATAGAAATATTTCTGGAAAGACATCGGGTACTTACGGGAAAGGACCACGAGAAGGTTGCCAACATCCCTAAGTGAAAGTAGTACTGTGGAACCGACTGGATTCGAACTTGGAACACCCAAATTCGCAGTCCGTGTCGATATCCACTTAACCACCGTCACCTTCCAATAGTACGGTGTGACGTATACAAATATTTGCTAGTACATGATAAAGACAAAAACATCGACACAGACATTGTATACAAGAGACTTGTTGGACACAGGTGTGTGTGTGTGTGGTAAGGGTCTTGTCGCTAGTGTCTCTATGTCAGATCTAACTTTCTCATCTCTCGCCTTAGGATCTTAACTAAGTTTAACTATGTCGTTTCTTGCTGCCTCAGTCCAACTGCCTCCTTTTTCTTTACTTTACCTCCCCCTCCACCCCTCCCCTCCCCTTCACCCTCCTCCCTCCCCCTCCATCCCTCCCCCTCCTCCCCTCCACCCTCCCCCTCCTCCCCTCCCCTTCTGCTTCCTGTTCCGGTTTCTGCTTACCTTTGTCTTCACTTCCCTATCTTGACCACATAAGCTTCTTCTTCTTTCATGTGAATCAGATGATTCTGGTGTTGGTATTAACCCCAGAGGGGCGAATCCATGCTAGAGAGAAACAATGTACATCGAGGTCTTCTTTTTTTCTTCTTTTTCTTCTTTCATGTGAATCATATGATTCTGGTGTTGGCATTAATTTCCCCGATGTTTTTCTAGTTAGAAATCTTTCTGGAAAGACATCGGGTACTTACGGGAAGGACCACGAGAAGGTTGCCAACATCCCTAAGTGAAAGTAGTACTGTGGAACCGACTAGATTCGAACTTGGAACACCCAGGTCTTCAGTCCGTGTCGATATCCACTTAACTACCGTCACCTCCCGATAAGAAGTGGTGACTCATTAGCAAAAAAAAAAAAAAATCATAAACGCCCTCCTTTTTACTTATCCTTGTGTCAGACAGAGATATGATCTGCATGAGGAATGTACGACTGGCAGAAAATTCCGATCAGATAATCTCAAAAATAAAATGTGAACCAAAAATCGCACGTTGTTTATCGTAAGAAATCAATAATTTTACTCGTTGCAGACAAAAGCGATATTTTCGATCTTTCGATGCGAGGTAATGCTTCCCTGCGTAAATACTTCGATCTTCGATCTTCGACTTAACCTGAAAATATAAATCAAATCTTATTTTGGATGCATCCATGCGCTCGTTTAAAAGGCTCTGGCCGTCAGTCTGTCACACTTCAGTTTGAAATAGCATTAAAAGGGCAGATTGAATGGACGCATCCTCCACATTATCACAAGATTGCTTCCCTTCAGGCTACAACATGGTCATCTTCAAATACAATGTCAAAAAGTATTTGTCATAAAACAATTTGAATATTTATCAATATTCAAATTGTTTTCATTCCATTTATTATTTTCAATCCTCTCATAATATTCATCAGCATTCAAATGACGATCCATCCATCCCATTGACCCCTTATCCTCGAGTAGCTTCTGACCTTGATAAGTGGTGATACATTAGACACAAAAAAAAAATGGCATTGCGTTGTACGTTAACACTTCTTTCATGCTCTGTGCAGGGAATAGACTGATTCCTCATCGCACGACATTCACAGCAAGAACTCTTCTTCTTACCACAGCTGCAAAGAAATTTTTTGCCATGTGTCTGATACAAAACACGTCTTTTCTCGTTCAAGTCTCACCAGCTAAGAGAGCGATAGAGGTTTCACCAAAAAGTCACGTGACCCCCCCCTCCCCCGTCCTCAACTTCTGCCGGAGGTGATCTCCGAACTTTAAGGCCATTCGAAAACGTGGCACCCTGTAACTAACTATTTAGAAATTCAAAAAGAATCGGAATCGGTAATTGTATCGGAGTCGGGAACTTCGAACAGAATCGGTAACTGTATCAGAATCTGGAAAAAATATTGAAATCGTCCCATCAATAGTAAATACATAGAGTGCAGCAAGAGTTAATATATAAAAGGAATTAATATGTCTTCTTATTCTGAATAGCGGGCTCTTGTGTAATTCCTTCAACTGATGCATAGAATACTGTACGTACCTGTAGCTAGACATGGTAATAATATTACAATTAGAAGCCATACAAAGAATAAAGCAGACTCTAATAATATCTCATCTAGAATATTGTACACAATCCTGACCACCTGCAGCTAGACATGAAGATTATGATATCATATTAACAATTGGAAAGTGGACAAAGAAACGTTACGCAACCAGCAAATGAATTAAAGGATCTCAATTATAAGAATAAGTTGGACTCCTTAGGTTTAACTACTTTACTCTCATCATACCTCTTCTAGAATATAGGATATAATATCAAAATTGAAAGGTGTACAAAGCAAAGGGACTAAACTAATAGCAGAATTAAAGGCTCTCAATTATAAGAATAGGTTGGACTCCATAGGTTTAACTACTTTACTCTCATCATACCTCATCTAGAATATAGGATATAATATCAAAATTGAAAGGTGTACAAAGCAAAGGGACTAAACTAATAGCAGAATTAAAGGCTCTCAATTATAAGAATAAGTTGGACTCCTTAGGTTTAACTACTTTACTCTCATCATACCTCATCTAGAATATAGGATATAATATCAAAATTGAAAGGTGTACAAAGCAAAGGGACTAAACTAATAGCAGAATTAAAGGCTCTCAATTATAAGAATAAGTTGGACTCCTTAGGTTTAACTACTTTACTCTCATCATACCTCATCTAGAATATAGGATATAATATCAAAATTGAAAGGTGTACAAAGCAAAGGGACTAAACTAATAGCAGAATTAAAGGCTCTCAATTATAAGAATAGGTTGGACTCCTTAGGTTTAACTACTTTACTCTCATCATACCTCATCTAGAATATAGGATATAATATCAAAATTGAAAGGTGTACAAAGCAAAGGGACTAAACTAATAGCAGAATTAAAGGCTCTCAATTATAAGAATAGGTTGGACTCCTTAGGTTTAACTACTTTACTCTCATCATATCTCATCTAGAATATAGGATATAATATCAAAATTGAAAGGTGTACAAAGCAAAGGGACTAAACTAATAGCAGAATTAAAGGCTCTCAATTATAAGAATAAGTTGGACGCCTTAGGTTTAACTACTTTACTCTCATCATACCTCTTCTAGAATATAGGATATAATATCAAAATTGAAAGGTGTACAAAGCAAAGGGACTAAACTAATAGCAGAATTAAAGGCTCTCAATTATAAGAATAAGTTGGACTCCTTAGGTTTAACTACTTTACTCTCATCATACCTCATCTAGAATATAGGATATAATATCAAAATTGAAAGGTGTACAAAGCAAAGGGACTAAACTAATAGAAGAATTAAAGGCTCTCAATTATAAGAATAGGTTGGACTCCATAGGTTTAACTACTTTACTCTCATCATATCTCATCTAGAATATAGGATATAATATCAAAATTGAAAAGTTGTACAAAGCAAAGGGACTAAACTAATAGAAGAATTAAAGGCTCTCAATTATAAGAATAAGTTGGACTCCTTAGGTTTAACTACTTTACTCTCATCATACCTCATCTAGAATATAGGATATAATATCAAAATTGAAAGGTGTACAAAGCAAAGGGACTAAACTAATAACAGAATTAAAGGCTCTCAATTATAAGAATAGGTTGGACTCCTTAGGTTTAACTACTTTACTCTCATCATACCTCATCTAGAATATAGGATATAATATCAAAATTGAAAGGTGTACAAAGCAAAGGGACTAAACTAATAGCAGAATTAAAGGCTCTCAATTATAAGAATAGGTTGGACTCCTTAGGTTTAACTACTTTACTCTCATCATATCTCATCTAGAATATAGGATATAATATCAAAATTGAAAGGTGTACAAAGCAAAGGGACTAAACTAATAGCAGAATTAAAGGCTCTCAATTATAAGAATAAGTTGGACTCCTTAGGTTTAACTACTTTACTCTCATCATACCTCTTCTAGAATATAGGATATAATATCAAAATTGAAAGGTGTACAAAGCAAAGGGACTAAACTAATAGCAGAATTAAAGGCTCTCAATTATAAGAATAGGTTGGACTCCATAGGTTTAACTACTTTACTCTCATTATATCTCATCTAGAATATAGGATATAATATCAAAATTGAAAGGTGTACAAAGCAAAGGGACTAAACTAATAGCAGAATTAAAGGCTCTCAATTATAAGAATAAGTTGGACTCCTTAGGTTTAACTACTTTACTCTCATCATACCTCATCTAGAATATAGGATATAATATCAAAATTGAAAGGTGTACAAAGCAAAGGGACTAAACTAATAGAAGAATTAAAGGCTCTCAATTATAAGAATAGGTTGGACTCCATAGGTTTAACTACTTTACTCTCATCATATCTCATCTAGAATATAGGATATAATATCAAAATTGAAAGGTGTACAAAGCAAAGGGACTAAACTAATAGCAGAATTAAAGGCTCTCAATTATAAGAATAGGTTGGACTCCATAGGTTTAACTACTCTACTCTCATCATATCTCATCTAGAATATAGGATATAATATTAAAATTGAAAGGTGTACAAAGCAAAGGGACTAAACTAATAGCAGAATTAAAGGCTCTCAATTATAAGAATAGGTTGGACTCCATAGGTTTAACTACTTTACTCTCATCATATCTCATCTAGAATATAGGATATAATATCAAAATTGAAAGGTGTACAAAGCAAAGGGACTAAACTAATAGCAGAATTAAAGGCTCTCAATTATAAGAATCGGTTGGACTCCATAGGTTTAACTACTTTACTCTCATCATACCTCATCTAGAATATAGGATATAATATCAAAATTGAAAGGTGTACAAAGCAAAGGGACTAAACTAATAGCAGAATTAAAGGCTCTCAATTATAAGAATCGGTTGGACTCCATAGGTTTAACTACTTTACTCTCATCATATCTCATCTAGAATATAGGATATAATATCAAAATTGAAAGGTGTACAAAGCAAAGGGACTAAACTAATAGCAGAATTAAAGGTTCTCAATTATAAGAATCGGTTGGACTCCATAGGTTTAACTACTTTACTCTCATCATATCTCATCTAGAATATAGGATATAATATCAAAATTGAAAGGTGTACAAAGCAAAGGGACTAAACTAATAGCAGAATTAAAGGCTCTCAATTATAAGAATCGGTTGGACTCCATAGGTTTAACTACTTTACTCTAACAATACCTCATTTAGAATATTGTGCACAATCACGCACACCTGTGACTAGACATAAGCATTGAGATATCTTACATAAATAGGGATTTTGTCCGTCCGTCCGTCCGTCCGTCTGTCCATCAGTCACAAATTTTTTTAAACGTAATAAATACATTGCGGAATTTGTCTAATTTCGAAATATCAGAGATCTTAAATGGAAAATATTGCATCAATAGTAAATAATAAATTCCCAACAAATAAAGAAGCTTCCGCGTTTCATCCCCGTAAAGAATCGTCAGGCTAAAATGCATTTAGCCTAACGATTCCCTATGGGGATGAAACGCGGAAGCCTCTGTGTAGCTTAATTGCCATAAATATATTTTCATAGCTTACTAGCTATCTCTATTCACGTATTGAGCACTGTTGAAGTAAATACTGAAAATTGATACATAAAAGATGATATCTCCTTATAACATTTTATGTGGATACATGAAATAATAATAATATATATATATATATATACACGGAGGCTGGGCACTTTTCGAGGAGCTTTAATAACAAGCAGTACAAATAGCTATATGCATGGTCCGACGTTTTGTAGATCACTCTTATTTGCTTGGTAAGTAGTCGCCGAATTCCGCTATTTACAGTTAAAGTTCTCTATTTACTAACTAGTTGACAATGGCCTGCGGGTAAGAATCAATGGTGATTTGTGTTCGGGGTTCGCGCCCACCGACCGTTGGGAATTAGTTCCTAGACTGAAGATTACGTTAGCATGAAACATCGATGTCTCTAGGTATTTAAAATATTTAATATTTATATATATATATATGTATATATATATATGTATATATGTATATATATAAATATGTATATATATATATATGTATATATATATATATATATATATATATATATATATATATATATATATATATATATATATATGTATATATATATATATATATATATGTATATATATGCATTTTAGCCTGAAGATTCCCCCCCCCCCGCGGGGATGAAACGCGGGAGCCTCTGTGTAGCTTAATTGCCACAAATATATTTTCATAGCTATATTTTCATATATATATATATATATATATATATTTCAAAGTCAAGGTCATTAGTTTTCTGTAAATATTCTACTGTAAATAGTTCTGACAAAAATCTCTTTGAGTGTCAAATCTTTTGTTTCCGTTTCTTTGTTCAAGTATTCGGCTTTTTTTTCTTTTCTATTTATGATTTCTTTTGTTTTTTCCTTTTCTTTTCTTTTGGTATTTTTTAATTTTATTTTTTATTTTTCTCTTTTCCTTCTTTTTCTTCGTCTGTTTCTTTCTTTCTTCTTTTTTGATTTATTTTTGTTCTTCATCACTTTTTTTACCACTTTTTTTTCTTAATATTTTTGTTGTTTTTCTTCCATTTTGTCTTCTTCGGGTTTTCGTTTTTCTTCTTCATCTTCATCGCTATTTCTTTTCACTTCCTCTTTCGGTTTTTTAATTCTCTCAATTGTCTTCCTCTTCGACCACTTCTTTCTTTCTTTTTCATCTTTTCCCGTTTCTTCCAAATCTTCTTTATTTCTTTCACTCTTTTTCACCTTCTGCTCGTTTTGTCTCTACTTAACCTTTCTCCTTCTTCTTCTTCTTCTTCTTCTTCTTCTTCCTTCTTTCTTCTTCCTTCTTTTTCTTCTTCCTTCTTCTTCTTCTTCTTCTTCTTCCTTCTTCCTTCTTTCTCCTCTTCCTTCTTTCTTCTTTCTCCTCTTCTTCTTCTTCTTCTTCTTCTTCTTCTTCTTTCTTCCTCTTCTTTCTTCTTCCTCTTCTTCTTCTTTATCTTTACTTTTTACATTATTGTTCATATCCTTCTTCATTTTCCCCTACTTTCATATTAGCAATTTCTTTCTTCTTCTTCTTCTTCTTCTTCTTCTTCTTCTTCTTCTTCTTCTTCTTCTTCTTCTTCTTCTTCTTCTTCTTCTCATATCATTCTTATTATTTGTGTCTTTTATGTTTGTTCTTCTTCCATATTTGCCAATTTCCTTCTTTTACTTCTTTTTTTTCAACTTGCTTGACTTTCTTTTTATCTTGTTCTTCTTTTTCCTTCCGTTCTTTACCAATTTTTTCCTTCCTTGTTTCCTTCTACTTCTCCATCATCGTTTTTCTCTCGTTCTCTTCGCCCCCCCCCCCACCACTCCTTCTCTACTTCGTTCGATTCTTTTGTTTCAACTCCAACAAAACAAAAACTAACAATTTATTTATTTCGTAACCAGTTGTAAAACTGGATAATCCGCTCCATTCCTTTTGTTTCCCAACAAATTCGTATTCTCCTCTTTTCCCCCAGACGGATCCTTTCTTCTTCTTCTTCTTCTTCTTCTTCTTCTTCTTCTTCGCTCGCCAAAAACAAACAAAAAACTTTTCTTTTGCTCCTATCATACCTTGGTATTTATATCCTCTCTCCCCCATCCCATAATTTCTCCTTTCCCGTATCTTAATAGCTTCCTCATAAAAGAAGACGATTTTCTTTTTTTTCCTCTTTCTCAATTGTCTTTCCTTTCCTTCTTCCTCCTATTTTCTTCTTTTTCTTCTCTCCTTTCATTGTTCACTTAACTTTTTCGCCTATTCTATTCTCTATCCTCATCCCCATAATTTCTCTATTTCCCTATCTTAACCAGACGATTTCCATTTCTCTGTCTCTCTCGCCTTCTTCTTCTTCTTCTTCTTCTTCTTCTTCTTCTTCTTCTTCTTCTTCTTCTCTGTCGCATTCGTCTTCTTTTTTTCTTTCGGTCTTTTTTCCTTCTCCTCATTCCATATTGCTAATTTCTTTCTTCCTCTACTTCTTTTTCTCCTTCTTATTGCTAGACTTTCTTTTCATTCTTCTTCCCTATTCTTTTTCTTTTTTACTTTAATTCTTTTTCTTCTTCTCCTTATTTCATATTGCCCATTCATTTCTCCCCTTTTCCTTACACTTTCTCCTTCTTCTTCTTCTTCTTCTTCTTCTTTTACTTTCATTCTTTTTCTTTTTCTCATTCTTATACCATATTAATTCCTTCAATTTTCTTTATACTTTCTCCTTCTTTTTCTTTTTTTTGCACTTTCATTTCTTTCTTTTTCCCCATTCTTCTCTATTTTTCATTGTTACCCATTTCGTTCGATTCTTTTGTTTCAACTTTAACAAAACAAAAACTCACAATGTATTTATTTCGTATCCCGTGTTAAAACTGGACAATCCACTCCATTCATTTTGCCCCCCCCCTCCCGAGCAAACTCTTTTTCCACCTCTCCTTCCTTCCTTCCTTCCTTCCTTCCTTCCTTCCTTCCTTCCTTCCTCCCTTCTCTCATCCTTTCAAATTCACGGACATTTCTTTTCAAGCTCCAACCATTCATTCAACAATATTTACGAAATCAACTTGTTTTACTATATATATTATTCCAACGGGGATCCCCATCTTGGTTGTTGTTATTCTAAAAAGTTGTAGCGATTATGCTCTATCTATAGCAGGGTTCCCAACCTTATTTTGTTTGTGGACCTTCTGGGAGCTATTTCATCATTTGTGGACCCCATATATGCATATATATTCTTGGTGCTTGTGCAGTATGGCAACGAACTAAATTTCCTTCCTTATTTCAAGGAGAGTAAATCGAAAGGGGAGATAATTTGATTTTTTTCCGGAAAGGGAGATAATTCAAACTGTCTTAATTATTTTCTAAATTTTCTAGAAAATGGATGTCGATGCGTTAAATCTTCAAGGCATTCTATATCTAACATAAGAGATAAAGCAAAGTTAGTCGATTTTTTAAAATATAAATATGTACTTTATATGTGAAGTATTCTCCCCCAGATAATTGAATTGCAGCCAGTGTAAAACTTTTATTTCAAATATGTACTTTATATTTTATGTGATGTTAAAGTTACTTAAATAAATCTAATTTATTTCCATTTTAATACCGTTTTTTAATGTATTTTATTACAAATATATTGTTTTTTTAATGTATTTTATTACAAATATATTGTTTTTTTAATGTATTTTATTACAAATATATTGTTTTTTTAATGTATTTTATTACAAATATATTGTTTTTTTAATGTATTTTATTACAAATATATTGTTTTTTTAATGTATTTTATTACAAATATATTGTTTTTTTAATGTATTTTATTACAAATATATTGTTTTTTTAATGTATTTTATTACAAATATATTGTTTTTTTAATGTATTTTATTACAAATATATTGTTTTTTTTAATGTATTTTATTACAAATATATTGTTTTTTTAATGTATTTTATTACAAATATATTGTTTTTTTAATGTATTTTATTACAAATATATTGTTTTTTAATGTATTTTATTACAAATATATTGTTTTTTAATGTATTTTATTACAAATATATTGTTTTTTTAATGTATTTTATTACAAATATATTGTTTTTTTAATGTATTTTATTACAAATATATTGTTTTTTTAATGTATTTTATTACAAATATATTGTTTTTTTAATGTATTTTATTACAAATATATTGTTTTTTTAATGTATTTTATTGCAAATATATTGTTTTTTTACGAATTCTCTTGCTTCTCCCTCTGTGTTACGGTTTCCCGTAAGAAAAAAAAAATTGAATATAATCGTTTCGTTATGAGTCCCCGTAAAAAAAACGGAAATTTCGTTTGTTGCCATAAGGCACAAACTCCTATTTTTTTTTAAATCAAATATTTGTTTCCAGGTTAGTAAAAACTGATGATAAATCAATTTCGTTGTATTCATTGCATAAAATACAAACATAAATCCTGAAAATTTCAATAAACACATATATATTAAGGAGAGTAGAAAGTGACTAACTTCGGTTTACTTTCGCCGGCCTCGTAACTCTCGTTTCCCGTATTTTGTCCTTTAGTCCTCATATTCCATTAGCGATGTTTCTGACAAAGGGGGAAGAATTGCTGTTTTCTGGGTCGTAATCTATCCAACTAACACTTATCGTTGGCTGGTTTTTGACTTTGAACTAGTATTTTTTTACCTCTTTACATCAAGTGGCTTCGTGCCTTGTCTGGAGCGATTTCCATAATATATATATATATATATATATATATATATATATATATATATATATTTATATATATATATATATTTATATATATATATATGAGCGATTGTACACGAAACTGTTGTGTATGTTAAATTCTTGGAACGTATGTAAACGAATATGGCGTGAATTTGTTTAACTAGGATCTATAATATATATCAGGACCGGCGGGACAGTTATAAAAGTAGGGGGTGGGCTCTCCGAAAAAGTGGGGGGCCCGGTTAAACACATGCATATATAACTTCATTATTGATGACCGTAAAGTGGGGGGGGACCAAGTAAAAAAGTGGGGGCCTTGAGCCCCCCCCCCTCCTGCCCCCGTCCATGTATATATATATATATATATATATATATATATATATATATATTAAAAAGGAGTGAGGTAAATAAACCACAATCAAAGGATGTTATAGATGCGATATTTATTTTATTTTAAAAGAAAAGAAAAATCGAAACCGATTTAAAAAATTTTTTTATAAACTTTCATTTTTTAGTTTCGCCAATAAAATTGGCCTCATCAGTGTGTTTGAAGATCCGATGTTATTGGAAAGCCAGCCTCCGTTGGTGTGAGCCGGCGAATGAGATGTTGTTTTTTTTTCTCGTATGAAATCACGCATGCACGTGGGACAGTTATAGTTTTAAAAGTTCATACTTTTTTTTTTCAAGCATCCGAATGAAATTTAGTAAAAAGCAGTGAGGTAGATAAACTACCATCAAAGCATGTTATACATGCGATATTTATTTTATTTTAAAAGAAAAAAAAAATCGAAACCAATTAAAAAATTTTTTTTATTTTTTTATAAACTTTCATTTTTTAGTTATACAAATAATTTCGCCAAGTATTGTTTACTATAACAGACAACTTATGTCTTTCGTAGATCCTTTCAATTGTCCGAATCAGAATCTTAGTTTCAGGGGGGGGGGGATTGGCCGATGAATCTGCCATAGTTTTCATTCGTGTCCAAAGTACTTTCATTATATATATATATATATATATATAAAGTTTGACAGTCTGACGAAAATGTTATTTTTAACTTAAGTGTGACAGATCGACTGGCTGACAGAATCGCTTATAGCGATGCCTGAAAACGTCTAAAATAAGTTACGTCTCTTCAGTCCCTATTCACAAGCGTCCGTCGATTTATTGGGACAGACAAAAGAAAGAAAAGCTTTTTGTTTGAACAGGAGACTTCTTTTTTTTTTTTTTTTTTTTTTTGTTGTTTTTTTTGTTTTTTTTTAAGAAAAAAGACAAGACGTGAGACAACAATCGGTAAAGTTCTCATGAAAATGATTCAAAGACTTTTGGTAATTTGTTAAGAAACACCCGAGGAAGAAAGCATTTCGTCTTTATCTTTTTTTCTATTGATGGGAACTCGGCTACCAACTTTCTCTTGAATTATTTCTGTCCTGTTTTAAAATTATTAAAAAAAAAAAAAAAAGAAGAAAACTTGGGCGGATCTAAGATGCGTCCAGTCAATGCATTTGGTGATGAAAATTCTATTCAAAATTTCAGTGTGACAGACCAATATAGCTTTTTATGGAGATGCATCTATAAATGACATTTCTAACTTAAGTGTGACAGACTGACGGATAGACATGAAGATGTGTGGATGCACATAAAGTGTGACAGACTGACATACCTTATTATAGAGATGTGTGGATGCACATAAACAGGGAATTTCTTTTTTTACGTGTGACAGACCAATATACGGACGTGACAGGCCAACAGATAGACAAACTGTCAGACAAACAGACGGACTGACTGACGTGACAGTGCAACGGATGGATAGAATGACATGACAGACCAACAGTAATACAAACTGACCAACGGACGGACTGACGTGACAGACCAACAGACGGACGAACTGACTGACAAGACAGACTAACAGACGGACAGACTGACGTGACAAACTAAAAAGCGGACTGACGTGACAGACCAATAGACGGACGGACTGAGTGATGTGACATACCAACAGACGGATTGAATGATGTGATAGACAAACAGATGGAAAAACAGACAAAGTGACCAACGTGACAGACCAACATATAGACAGACTGACGTGACCAACTGGCATGAATGTGACAGACTAAGAGACTTATTGACGTTACAGACCACCAGACGGACAACGGACGTGACAGACGGATGTAATTGTGCAACAGACAGACGGAATGACGTGACAGCCCAACATGAGGACGGAGTCACCAACGGACAAACTGACGTGACAAATGGACAGACAGACGTGACAAACCAACAGACGGATGTGACAGCTGGATGGGCTGACGTGACAAACCAACGTAAGGACATGACGGAACAACAGACGGACTGACTAATGTGACAGATTAATAGACGGTGTGACAGATGGATGTGATAGAGCAACAAAATAATGTGACAGACCTATAGGACAAAATGACATGACAGACCAATAGACGGACGCACTAAATGACGTGACAGACCAACAGACTGACATGACAAACTAAAAGACAGACCAACGGACATGACAGCCGGACATGATTGTGCAAAAGAGGGACCAACTGACGTGACAGACCAACAGACAGACGTGACAGCTGGACCGACAGGTAACAAGCAACAGACAGACTGATCCGACAGATCAAGAGACAGACGGGCTGACAGATGTACTGTCTTATGTGACAGACCAACAAACAAACATGACAAACTATGAGACAGACAAACGGATGGCATTGTGGAACAGACGGACGGAATGATGTGACAGGCTATCAGATGGACAGACTGACATGACAGGCCAACCGGCTGACATGACAGACTAGCATATAGACTGATCTGACAGACCAAGAGACGGCCGGACTGGCTGACGTGACAGACTAGCAGATAGATGGACTGGCTGACGTGACATACTAACAGACGGACTGATGTGGCAGACGGATGCGACAGACCAATAGACTGACGTAACATACCAAATAGATGGACGGCATTACGTGACAGACCAACAGACGGACATAGTGATTGACATGACAGACCAACATACAGACAAGATGATGTGACAAACAGATGTGACAGTGCAACAGACGGACGGATTGACGTGACAGCCCAACAGACAGAAGGACTGGCGTGACAGACATACAAACTGTTTGACAGACCAACAAAACAGACAGACTAGATGGACGTGACAGCCAGACTTATGTGACGGACCAACAGAAGTATTGACGTGACAGACCAATAGACGAACAGAATGACGTGACAAATCAACAAAGGGACGTGACAGACCAAAAGATGGACACTATGACGTGACAGACAAACTAAATTATGTGAAATACGAAATGACAGACCAACAGATCGACAGACCAACAAACAGATATATAGACTGACATGACAGACTAACAGATGGACTTACATACGTGACAGACCAACAGACGGATATGACAGCCGGGCTGATGAGACAGACCAACAGACAGACGGAGTGCAGCTGTTGTTGAGAGGGTGCGAAAAAAGAGATAATGAATTTTCCACTCAGACGTAAGGGGTTACTGTGATTAGGGGCCAGATTTATAGGAGACATCCTCAGTGGGGAGTTGAGCAACAAGATATTTGGTTCACTTTACATTTACATTACTGCATGTTAGTACAGTCGTGGAAACAGGGAGCAGGGAGAAAATTCCAAAAGGCAAGCGGTACGAGGAAAAGAAGTTATTAGAGTAGAAACTTTTCTGCCATCTGGTAGCTTCTACAGTGAAGGGGTGGGATTTTGCTGATAGTCGGGTTTGTCGGGGTATTCATGTTGAGGGGGGGGGGTTACAAGTGCAGTAAGTTCGTCAGAGCGCATTCTCTAGAAATACTTGTAAAACACGCACAAGGGGATTGGAGCTCGGTAGACAGCACAGAACCTATTAAGCTAGAGACACTGTTTTTTTTTATTGTTTTTTTTTTAACATAGTTCACCCCAAACAAGGCAGGCCGCCACTGTAGACGTAAGGGGCTACTGAAAAGAAAGAAAAAGGGAGAAGGTTGGGGGGGGGGGGTCAACCTAAACTGGGATCTGCGCAGCGAGATGTTTGTTTACATTAATTTTAAATTTCTGCATGTCAGTACTGTCGGGGAAACAGGGGGCCAGGGAGGGAGTTCCAGAGGCCAGCAGCACGAGGAAAGAAGCTATTTGAATAGAAAGCTCTCCGGCATCTGGGGACCGCCACAGTGATTGGATGGGATTTAGTTGATTGTCAAGTTGGTCTAGTGAATTTACGTCGAGGGGGCACCAGAGTAGCCAATTCATCGGACCATAATCCATTGAAGTATTTGTAAAACAAGCACAAGGATGCTACATTGCGGCGATGGGACAGGGACTGGGGCTTGGTTGACAGTGAGGGACCTATTAGGTTGGCGACTCTTTTTTGGACCTTGTCAAGGAGGGAGAGACTAGTAGATGATGCACCAGCCCAGATGTGGATGGGTATGACGAAATCCATAGCGTAAATATCTTAATGAATAAACATAGATACATACAACATTCACTCGTTTTCCAAAGTTAATTAATTTAAAGACACATGCTAATTGAAATTGTTACCTGTTAGAAGCTGCAGCGTCAGTAAATGTTGTTTTTATGTATCAACTTTTGATTGGACAAAAGCTCAAATCAGTAATTTCTTTCAACCAATCACAACACAGGAAATATTCATTCCCTCCCAAATCTTGCGCGTCCTATAAAAACCCAAGCATACAAGCTTCCGTTTTTTTTCTTCCACAGTTGACGCCTGTGAGAATGGCCCTCACAAAATTACCTCGGCATCCTGTACTCATGACATAACGGCAGATGCAATGAGAGACTTTCACGAACAACTAAACAAAACGTCAGCAGATACACACTGCTAACCGAATTCTCTAGCAGACAAGCTAGTGCATACACTCTCTCACTAACAAAACAGGCACACTAATAGACACACATATCTCCATGCCTATCTCATTTACATACATGTGAACGCACAAGGCGAAAGCCAAAATGAATAGATGTATGGTCTAGGGTTGGTTCTTGGGCAATGGGTTAAACCCATGTAGAGTCCCTCGACCAAAGGTTGTGGGAGAGATGCCTTTATAGCAGCATGTCATTCCCACTGTTTGAAGTGGCCAGACCACGTGTGAATTGTTTGAAGTGGTCCGACCACGTGTGGATAAAATTAAAAGAATAAAACAAACAAAGGGAAGAAAGAAAACATTATTATTATATCTGAAATTATATTAGAAAGAAAGCGAAGGAATAATGAAGCTAACACACAAGAATGGTATTTTGTAAAATCAATAATTAAGAGTAAAACATTTATATTAAAAACAAAACAATTTATTTGACTAAAACATTTCGTACAGCTATCAGTTACAGAGTTTATATTTTTATGGAGTGAAAAGTTCCATTTGTAAGTTCATGTTTTTACAAATGTGTAATATGCGAGCATGTTTGATGTAAAGTAATTTTTGTGGCAATTGTAATGGGTATGTGTGCTTGAAGAAAAGTTTGTTATTCGTGGTAGGAATTAAAAGAGATTACCTACTATTTGACTTTTGCCTCCCCCACCTCCTCGGTCGAGCCGGTTGGGGGGTGGGGGGTGGGGGTTATCGACGATCTCCTCTGTGTGCGTTCGGCCGGAAAGCGGAAAAGAAAAGAGAAAGAAAAGAGGGTGCGTGACTTGTTTTATAGGGAGTCAAATCACGTGTGGTCAAGCTGACCTGTTGGTTCCTGATTGGCCGGAATCCTCGGCCGACGTGCTTTCACGAGATCACCCCCTCTGCTCTACCTCAGAGATGAAGAAGGGCTGAGTAAACAAAGAAAGAAAGGAGTCGCAACAAATATCCCCTGGCCGGTTGTGGCATCTGCCACAGATTCACTCAATTTCTTCTCACAGACAAAACAACCCTTCTTTCATCAGAACGCTCCTTGAACTCTTTGAAGTCTCATCCTTTATGAACTGTTTATCTTTCATTGTCTTAACAAGTTTGTTGAGAGATGGGGAGATGTTGCATCACCATTTTGTAGTAGGGTTATTGCCTTGGTATCTATTTTACTTGCCTTGTTTGATACAAAAGAAAGGGTCACCAAGCTTTGGTTAAAAGGACAAACTTCGTTGACAATTTAATTCAATTTTATTCCAATTTGTATCGAAATTACCAAAATGTTAATGTTTATCTATCTATATGAATCAATGAGAAAGTTTTTGTTTCGTGTTTACAACGAAGTTTTGAATGAAATGTTTATTATTTTAAACTAATGTTTCAAGTAACGAACTTTGCGAAGCGATAACGGATCGGCAAGTATCAAAATCATCCATAAATTCTAGATTCCGCAAGAGTGAACGCTAAGTCATATTACGAGTATTCCTAGTCAATTATCGGTTATGGCGCGACATTGATAGATTCACGCCTTAATCTAAACCGATCTATTTCTAAATTGCAAGTGAAAAGGCAAATCGATTTATTTTTCTTCTGTCTTTACGGTCACATTTAAAAGATAAAGAAATTTGTATCGAAATTATCAAAATGTTAATGTTTATCTATCTATATGAATCAATGAGAAAGGTTTTGTTTCGTGTTTACAACAAAGTTTGGAATGAAATGTTTATTATTTTAAATTAATGTTTCAAGTAACGAACTTTGCGAAGCGATAGCGAGTCGGCAAATATCAAAATCATCGTGAGACTAATATATGAAATTTTGATGATGTGAGGAAAGTTTTTGAAACTTAATTTTGATAAAAGCAACACCTAGGATTACCAGCTATTAAAATGTAAACAAAATATCAGCATGTACTCTGACCATCGGCACGGACAGTTAACAGTCTGTAGAGGTGGTGTTCGATCGCCGTTTTGTAGTAGAGTTGCTGCGTTGGTATCCATCCTACTGACCTAGTTTGCTACGAAGAAAAGGGTCACCAAGTTTTGGCTAAAAGGACAAACATCTTCTCGATAATTTAAATCAATTGTATTCAAACAGTTTCATCAACGCAAAGAATGGTCCAGAAAGAATTATGAAAACAGGAATACAAAATATGTTGAGTCCGCCGACGTATATGTACGATAGAAATGAGAAGGAATTTGAATGAGAAAACTTAGTATGGTCAAGAATTAATTATTTATTTACTTTTTACAATTGGAAGGAGAGGATTTACTAATTAATTGACCGTTATAGTGGGAGCTTGAATATGTGAATGTGAGTTACTAAACAAAAATATGAGAAAGAATTTGAATGAGGAAATTTAGTATGGTCAAGAATGAATTATTTACTTATTACAATTGGTAGAGGATTTACTAATTAATTTGAACATTTATCTTGGAGCTTGATACGTCTTTAGAAAATGTATGTCCCTGTCATAATTATTTAATTTAAGATATCCATATGTAGAGTTGTGGAAGAATATCTGGATCGCCATGTTGTAGTACGGGTTGCTGCATAAATATCCATCCTTCTGGCCTTGTTTGCTACGAAGAAAAGGGACACCAAGTTTTGGCTAAAAGGACAAACTTCTTCGACAATTTAAATCAATTTTATTCAAACGGTTTCAACACAAAGAATGGTACGGAAAGAGTTATAAAAACAGGAATACAAAATAGGTTGAGTCTGCCGACGGATATGTACTATAGAAATGAGAAAGAATTTGAATGAGAAAACTTAGTATGGTCAAGAATTAATTATTTATTTACTTTTTACAATTGGAAGAAGAGGATTTACTGATTAATTTGAAGATTTTTGTTGGAGCTTGATACATCTTTAGAAAATGTCTGTCCCTGTTGGAAGCCAAGGGGACGTTACTCTCCAAATCGAATGCAAGGGAAGCAACTCTGACAAGTATATCTCCCTTTTATTTGTCCATTCTGAATGTCTCGTTATATTCTAGCTAGAAATGCCTCTCGCTAACAGTAATGATGCCTGTCTTCTGTTTGTTTTTTCTCTCCACATATTAAGGTAACGTGTTTTTGTGTTTGCATTTTTTTTTTTTTCACACCAACATCTTTGTAGAGTTGCTATTTAGTAGTAGGGTATTCATCCTACTGGTCTTGTTTGCTACGAAGAAAAGGGTCACCAAGTTTTGGTTAAAAGAACAAACTTCTTCTCGACAATTTAAATCAATTTTATTCAAACAGTTTCATCAACACAAAGAATGGTCGAGAAAGAATTATGAAAACAGGAATACAAAATAGGTTGAGTCCGCGCCGACGTATATGTACGATAGGAATGGGATTGAGTCTACGAGTTCGGTGTCGTGTAGCAAAGCCATTGCTAGAAACAAGGAGAAAAAGATTATAGGCTTAGAGACAAGGGTTAGGGTTATTTAGCAGAAAGTGTTAAGACCGACTCTTATAATATTATTTGTAAGTAACGAAAACCGTCGCATGAAATCAGCAACAACAAAAAGGTAATATATTCAGGTTAATTATACTGTTGAGTATAGGTAGGGTTAGGGTTAAGGTTAGGACAGTATCCAAGGGTTAGGGTTAAGGTTAGGACAGTATCCAAGGGTTGGGTTTAGGGTTAGGGTTTAGGACAGTATCCAAGGGTTAGGGTTAGGGTTACGGTTAGGACAGTATCCAAGGGTTAGGGTTAAGGTTAGGACAGTATCCAAGGGTTAGGGTTAGGACAGTATCCAAGGGTTGGGTTTAGGGTTAGGATTTCAGGTTAGGGTTAGAACAGTATCCAAGGGTTAGGGGTAGGACAGTATCCAAGGGTTAGGGTTAAGGTTAGGACAGTATCCAAGGGTTGGGTTTAGGGTTAGGATTTAGGGTTAGGGTTAGAACAGTATCCAAGGGTTAGGGGTAGGACAGTATCCAAGGTTTAGGGTTAGGGTTAGGACAGTATCCAAGGGTTAGGGTTAGGACAGTATCCAAGGGTTAGGGTTACGGTTAGGACAGTATCCAAGGGTTAGGGTTAAGGTTAGGACAGTATCCAAGGGTTAGGGTTAAGGTTAGGACAGTATCCAAGGGTTAGGGTTAGGACAGTATCCAAGGGTTGGGTTTAGGGTTAGAGTTAGAACAGTATCCAAGGGTTAGGGGTAGGACAGTATCCAAGGTTTAGGGTTAGGGTTAGGACAGTATCCAAGGGTAGAAATGAAATACGAAAGTCTGGTGGAGTATCCAGCTTAGTGCTATTACTAGAGGCAACACCACTTGAAGAAAATGCATCGTTCCTCGTATAAGCCGGTGTGGGTAGCCATAACGAGGGGATCTTATTTGAGCAGCTTCGAATTCTATGTTATATTGAATATTTGGCAGGGTTTACTTGTAGGAGGAAGTATCTTCATGCCAGAATGTCCTGACAAACCCCTGTACAGAGAGACCGTAGATACTCAAGGACAGTGTCTAGTAGGCATCCAAGTTCTCTCCTTTTTTATTTTTTTCATTTTTCTTATTTTTCCGTTTTTGCTGGCGATAGGACATTCTACTGGATGCCAGACATTCATTGGCTATTTCAGACACTCCAGCCTACAGATCTTTTTAAGATTCTAACCGTCCCTTTAAGTGCAATTGTTTGTATTTCTCTTGCACTCGGTTCACCGGGTATACTCGCCAGATAGCTTTTGAAATTCTTTTTCCTTAGTCCTGTCGTTCCTATAATTACTGGTATGATGGGGATTTTCCTAAGATTCCAGTTTCTTTTCATGTTGTACATAAGACCTTGGTATTTCGTAATCTTTTCCATTTCTGCTCTGTTTAATCCTGCATCATTAGGGACACTGACTTCAACTAGGGTTGCTACTTTCTCCCTTTTATTCCATATTATGATGTAAGGTTTAACAGTTCTGTTTTCTAGATATGTAGCTGTAGTGATTGCATAGTCATAGTGGATGGTGTATGAATTATTTCCAACTGTTCTTTCTGGTATATGCTCCCAGGACTTGCTGCTACACTGGATATTCAACTTTTTACAAATAGTCCAGTGAAGATATTTACACACTCCGTTGTGTCGCATTGTATAATAGCCATCCCTTAGAACCTTACAACTGGATGTCATGTGGCTCCCACTCTCTACTTTTATTTATCTACCTCCCACAAGGTAAGATGTGACACAAGGTCGGGAAAGTGGGATTAGATAAGCCAGCGCTCGAGAGGTGAGCACTCTGGCCATTTAAAAATTGCCTGGGCAGCCCCGTCGGCATTCCCCGGTAGGGGCACCTCAGACAGTAAGCAATAAACTTACTCCTCCTCAAAGAGGGGAGGCAAAGCCTGGGAGGGTGCACCTCCTAGAACTGCACAGGACCGGCAACCCCCAATAGACCGGCGTAAATCCAGACCCAAAGGCCCGGACGATACCGGTTTATTAGGTGTGGTAATTGGCAGAAGCTGCACTTATCATTGTTGCTGAGACCACTCATCTTTTTAAAGATGTGTGTGTGTGTGTGTGTGTGTGGGGGGGTGTGTGTGCGTGTGTGTGTGTGTGCGTGTGTGTGTGTGTGTTTTTTGTGTGTGTGTGTGTGTGTTTTGTTTTTGGCAACAGTGCTCAGTTATGCATGTAAGAATATATCATAATTTCAAATAACTTTATACATCAGTTCGATCGTCCATCGATACCTACGGTTTCAAGGAAACCCTGGAAATCTACCTCGTAGGCAATATAATATAATATATATATATATAATTGAAATAGGGGAATATCTCCTTTTACTTTATATACTTAGACTAGCAGGGCTACCCAGCATTGCCCGGGGCCATAAAAGAACAAACTAGAAAAGGTTAAAAAGTGTGTGTAACATCTTTGGTTTGGTAGTTTGGTAGTTTTGTTTTACGGCATATCAACCCTTTTTGGGTTATTTAATGCCGAATCTGGTCTTGTTTTCTTCTCTTTTTTGTTTCTTTCCCCTTTTAATATCTGTTTCTATTTAACCCATAGTTGGGACCTTAACAGGTACTACCACTCCGGGTCAGGGTGGACCTGGGAGCAATGGTAATTAAGAGGAGGCTCCACATTCCCCAAAGTCCGTAAGCCGGATCTCACCATCGGATGTAGTTTAAGGTCATATCCAGGACCGGGAGTAGGGTAGGAAAAATAAAAATAAAAAAGGGGAGGGAGAAAGGGAGAGGGGCTGTTGTTTTTGTTTTTGGTTTTGTAGAACATAATTAAGTTTTACAAACAAAAAAACAAAAAAAACAAAAAGCGTCAATGTAGGTGAATTTCGTCTCAGGGAGCCACAGGGCAGCCTGATCTGGTATCACCAGGATAACATCTTTGTATTAAACCTTCTTTCTCTCTCTCTTTCTCCCCCCCCCCCCTCTCTCTCTTTCTCTCCCCCAGTTACCCCCTCCCTCTCTCTACCTTTCTACAAATAACATTAAAGTTTTTAGGGTAGACCTTTTTGTCAGCCAGCCTTGTAACCTCTTCCTTCCCTATTGGGCTCTTGAAGAGCTTAACCTTTTGACTAGCCTGTTTGGAGTCCAGGGGATTGAACGCTGGTGGTGGTGTCTCTTTCAGGCTTGGTTTGTCTGATAACAGACAGTTAATGAAGTATCCTTGGAAGGTAGCGAGGTCATAGTGTTTTTCTAGTCGACACTTTCCTGGGTGATAGTACAGGGGATCGAACCCAGGGGTCGCTTTTTTTCTTTTGTTTTTAACTTAGTTCACCCCACAATTACGCATGTAAGAATATATCATAATTTCAAATGACTTTATACATTAGTTCGATCGTCCATCGATACCTACGGTTTCAAGGAAACTCTGGAAATCTACCCCGTAGGCAATATATATGAAACATTGCGTTTCGTTTAGGGGGACCACACCTGGCTTGAAACCTATGGTATCATGTTTACTTGATCTAATCTTCTTTAACACTATTGATAAATAAATATTATGCTCTTAATAAATAATTGAACACTGTTCGATTTCCTTCTACCAAACCAAAGACCCTAACCCTAACCTCCACTTTGACCGTAACCCTAAACCTCAAAGTTAGCTCGGGTCCTAATGTAACAAAGCACCGAAATATTACATAGGCAAAAAGGGATCACCATTATTCCACAAAATAATAACGGCTCCACAACTAAATAGATATGCAGTCTTATTTGCGGGAACACAGGAACAAAACGAAGGTTGTACAATCGGTTGATTAATGTTGACAAGACGAAATAATGTTATCCTGGAGTTCCTCGACTCGTTTACCGTTTAGAGAGTGCAGGATATACATCTTGTCTATTTGAAATTAAGACTGGGACTAAATCGTTCTGTTCATCGCTGATCATGTAAACTGATACAAAATAGTTCGCTCATGTAACTGCTACAATCCCTTCACTGAAAAAGCTAACCTCTGTCTACGTTTGTTTCTAAGAAAACTTTGTCATTCTTTATTTTGTTATTGCCTCTCTCTCTCTCTACAGATTTTCAAATACAAAAACATGTGTAAAATATTATAGTGCATACAATTTTTTAATTCATTCATGATTTCACAAAGAAATTATGAATGAATGTGCTGAACTAGTTGTGATTTTGCACACTACTTGAATATGATATTTAAAAATGAATAATTATTGGAAAGAAGAAAATTAAAAAAAAAAATGTAAAAGAAGAAGAATTTGTAAAAAAAAATGTAAAAGAAGAAGAATTTGTAAAAAAAAATGTAAAAGAAGAATTTGTAAAAAAAAATGTAAAAGAAGAAGAATTTGTAAAAAAAAATGTAAAAGAAGAAGAATTTGTAAAAAAAAATGTAAAAGAAGAATTTGTAAAAAAAAATGTAAAAGAAGAAGAATTTGTAAAAATAAATGTAAAAGAAGAAGAATTTGTAAAAAAAAATGTAAAAGAAGAAGAATTTGTAAAAAAAAATGTAAAAGAAGAAGAATTTGTAAAAAAAAATGTAAAAGAAGAAGAATTTGTAAAAAAAAATGTAAAAGAAGAAGAATTTGTAAAAAAAAATGTAAAAGAAGAATTTGTAAAAAAAAATGTAAAAGAAGAAGAATTTGTAAAAAAAAATGTAAAAGAAGAAGAATTTGTAAAAAAAAATGTAAAAGAAGAATTTGTAAAAAAAAATGTAAAAGAAGAAGAATTTGTAAAAAAAAATGTAAAAGAAGAATTTGTAAAAAAACTATTTAAAAAGGATTCTGATGAATTTGGGGGGGGGGGGGAGACCTATTACACCTCTTTCCCCACCCCGCCAATCAGGGATTTCAATTTTTTTTTAAGTTGATGGAAAAAAAAAAAAAAAAAAAAAAAAATAATAATTAAATTTAATTTTACATTAAATAAATATCTGCGACATTTTCTAAATTACATAAAAAAAGTAATTCCATTAAAAAAAAAAGAACATCTATTTAAAAAAAAAAGAAAAGATCTTTAAACTTAAATTCGATTTACCGTATTTAAAACGGCTTAAGATCTTAGTAAAAAGAGTTGAGAAAAGAAACAGACAAAAAGATTTTAATATAATTGAAATTAAATGAGAAATTTAGTCACCGTAATTATTTTTTTAAATTTATTTATTTATTTGCGCAAAAAAATCAAATTGAAAATTATATTTAAAAAAGTTTGATCTGAAAAACATTGGTTTTAACAGCAGGCGCGCGCTTGGCTGTTGGAAGAGCTGAGTGCTTCTTTCCCCCCTCGTCAAAACGGCAGTCGGCTTCGTTTTTTCTTATTGTTTTTTTTTATTTCTATCAGCAAGTGGAAGTAATACCATCTTTACCCGACTTTGTTGAGGACATGTACCCCAGGGTAAGTGGATCTTTTTTCTCATCTACCACCGCTAAAAAATACCTGGAGTGATCCGGGGTAGATTAACGGGTATGTTATACTTTTTTCCCTCCTCCCATTAAATTAAAAATTAAAAACCCGTTTCTTATATTAGGAACATAAAAGTCAAAAACGTGTATGGAAAGTCAGCAACAGTTTTTTTCTTGGTAGTGGCCATAAAGTGGGTGATCAGTTTTTAATGTTTTGTTTATTGTAAATTGATCCCTCCTACCTTTTTGGTTGTAAAATGTTATTTGAAAGTTAGTGTTGTAAAGTGGTCCCCCACTTTTTCTGTTTAGTCGTTGGAGATATTTTTTGTGCGATTTAAAAAAATAAATAAATAAACAGGTTTCTCCGTTTTACTTACGTTTTTACCTGAAGGTCCGCTTTTTTTTTTCTTCTTTTCTATGTCGGTTCGGGCACCTTGCTTGTCGTTTTTCTTCTTGTTTTCAGGTAAAATTGATTGTTTTTTTTGTTCTTCTTACCTTTCTGTTTTTGTATTTAAAAACGTATTTAAAAAAACAAAACACACACACACAAACGATTTCGTTTTCTTTTTAATAAAAACTTTTAGATAATTAAAGAAAAAATATATTAAAGATTTGAAGTTGTTTCGTTTTTAAGTATTACGTTAATCAATATTGCTAACTTTATAAAGTTTTTAAAATTTTTTATCAGCTTTTTTGAATTTTCAAAAACTAAGTTTTATTATTTAACTTACCTGACACATGCCCTCGAACTTTATATCGAAGTACCTATGGTTCGGTTTCCGGAAGTCATCCTCCCAGTCATTATCTCCTTCGGGAGGGGGGGGGGCATTGGTTTATTATATACTGTCTGTCGCCTGAGGCGCCCCCACCTGGAAATGACGTTGGGCCGATCACGACAAATTTTGAAATCATCCAGAATGCCCCCCCCCTTTGTATGTGAGGAGGTTGGACCCCCCCCCACCGCCTCCTTACGAGACCTCGTAGCAAGAGAAGAAAGGTAAATAAAATTAACGGTAAATTTGTCGTTTCCCACCTAAAATGGCGGGCAACTCTGACGTCAATGAACCGTCTGATATTTTTCGACCTCACAAATAAGTAAACCCAAATAAATTGTTTTGGACTAATTTCAAATTTTACATGACATTATTTTAAAGGAAATACACTTGGGGAAATTAGTCCCAAACAATTTATTTGGGTTTACTTACTCATTTGTGAAGTCGGAAAATAGCAGACGGTTTATTTAACATCAGAGTTGTCCACCATTATAAGTGAGAAACGACTAATTTACCAAATTAACTTGTAGTCGGAGAAAGAAAAACAAAACTTTGTTTATATTGAAGTTTTTAGCTTTAAGGTGACAGCCATCGAAATATTATCTTAAACAAATTAATTCTCGTTTTATAACAATTTAGTAAAATTAATAATTTAATGACCAAACAATAATTAAATTATAATAGTAATAATTAAATTATATTGTGGTTTTGTTTGGTCATCAAATATTTAGGTGTTTGTACAGAATTTAAACCGAACTAAACCTAAAACTTCGGTTAGAGTTAAAAAAAAAAAAAGAAAAAAAAAAAAGTTCGGTTAAATTCTGTAGAAGTACCAATTATTAATAGAACCTGGACCAAATTGTTATAAAACTAGAACTAATTTGGTTAAAATAACGTTTCAATGGCAACTATCTTAAAGCTGAAATCTTCAATATAACCGAAAACTTTAATTTGTTGTCTTCCAGAAATATTAAATAATATAAACTTAGCATTTCTATAAAACGAACATAGTACCGAACTTTTTTTTCTTTTCAATATATCATTTGACAGTTTTCAAATCATTACAAAAAAAAAAAAAAAATCAATACTTTTAATTTTTATTCGTAAATGATTTACATAATCAACTAAATCGCATTAATTGTTGTCTAAATTAGCAATAAACCCCTTTTTTTATCAACATTTTATTTTCTCAACCTCCAAATCTTTACCTACGTTTCTACGAACTTTTTTTTGTTTTTTTACCTGTCAACTTCTTAAAATGTTTGATGTTCCGTGTATGTTAATTTCTTTCTTCGTTATAAATTTATTTAAATGTTATTTAAAAAAAAAAAAAATAATTTTTATTCGTAAATGATTTGTATAATCAACTAAATCGCATTAATTGTTGTCTAAATTAACAATACCCCCCCTTTTTTTTTAAATCAACATTTTATTTTCTCAAACTCCAAATCTTTACATACATTGTACGTTTCTTACTACGAACTTTTTTTTTTTTACCTGTCAACTTAATGTTTTTTGATGTTCCGTGTATGTTAATTTCTTTCTTCATTATAAATTTATTTAAATGTTTTTATTTTTTAAAATAAATAATTACCGTTAAGAAGTTAAAGACAACATAAAAAGTACACGAAAGGGAAGTGGGGGGGATCGGTTTCTCCGTTTAGCAAAGTGCGCTAGTATAGCCGCACCTGCGCTGAAAAACGAATCACTCCCGGCTGCCCTACAAAAAACGGCTCTATATAATTAGAGTTCCTGTTGCCTTACGAGTTCTTTTAAAATCTAGAAAAAAAAAACACCTCCACATACCTGAGTGAGAGATAGAAAAAAACAGCTTTATCAAATTACAGTAAAACGATATTATATTTCTCCCCCCCCCCCCATCAAATTTGTCGATTGTGATTATTTTATTTGATAATGTACAATACATGTCGAGTTTAAAAAAAAAACAAAAAAAAACGCATACCTGTTGTCTTACTTTTGTGCTTGGACAAAATAGGTATATTTTATTAGTGCTTATATGTGTGGAATGTTTACTCACTATTCTTGCTATTACCTATGTCTACTACTAAAAAAAAAAAAAACATTAAATATTTACTTTAGATTTATAAAACTTTAACTTTTTCTTTCTTTAAGGGCAAATCCTAAAACTTATGCGCGCGCCTTAAAAGTTAATATCTTTAATAGGGTATTTTTATTTTTTTATAGAATCACTCCCGTTTCTAAACCGGTTTATCCTACGTATTTCGGGCCATTAAATTAACGTAAATTATTAGTTTGTGAGATACTTATATTTTTAATTACCCCCCCCCCCCCCCACATACACACACGATTGGAGATTGGACTGATTCTATAAAATTACAATTTAATAATCGACCGTTTTGTATAGTTAAGACGACTATTCTCCTCTTGAGTGTTATATTCACAACGTTTCGGCCGATGTAACCTCCGATCCTCTTCAGGTGCACCATTTTTGTACTTGGAAATCTTCTATACGAACTTCGGAACCTGGATATATAAAAATTCCCGAGTTTGAAAAAGTGGTGCTTCTACACAATACGAACCGAACTAAACTTAAACCCTAGGTTAGGGTTAAGAAAAACAAAACCAGTTTGGTTCGTATTGTGTAGAAGTATCGAAATGGTTTCAAAGTTATAAAAATACAAAATATATATATATATATATATATATATATATATACACACACACACACACACTAAAACATGGTTCAAGTTGTTTTTAAGTAATGCTGAAACCGAATTCTAAATAATTTATGTGACTGAAATAGGAATATAATAAAAACAAACCATTGGCATTAAGTGGTGTCGTCCATAAATTAAAAAAAACAGCCCGCAATTAAAAATTAATTTCTCTTTTGTCCTACTTTAATTTAACCATCAAAATGATTAAAATTTAATCGTTTTAAAAAATCGTATTACGTTTAATTGCATCTGTTTGCTCCAATTCCAATAATCTTTCAAATTATTTACTGCAAAAATTAGAACATTGTACAACTATGAGAAACTGTCACACATTTTGAAACATTGTGGTCCGGAATTTGGTACTTGTTCGTCTTTTACCATAGTCCGTTTTCTTCACAACTTTTTACTGACCATTTTTTTTGTTCTTTTTTCGGTGTACACTTACCTATCAGGCTGCTAGAGAATTTCGAGCTTTTTGGAAAAAAGCTTCAAATATTTTACATTTATGGGGGGATCAGTTTTCAATGTAAATTCAACGTAGACTGATCCCCCTCTTTTTGACCATCTCAAATTTTTAAAATTCTTCTTCTGCTCACAATCACCTATCATGTCGCGAGAGAATTCCGGGTTTTGGGGAATATTTTTCAAATATTTGAGATTTTAGGAGGGGGATCAGTCTTGTTGGTCTTTTACCATAGTCGGTTTTTCACAAGTTTTTACTGACTGGATAACTTTCTTAAAAGTTCATTATTTACTTTTAACTCTTCCGTTAGACCCACGCACCCTTTCAGTGTTTTTTTTTTGTTTTTTAAAATTTATTTTTCGTATTTCCACCCGAACTTAGGGTTAAGGGATGCCATGTGTTTTTTATGACTTAACATTAATATTTCCATGCTAAACTTTGATCAGGAACATTAACTATACAATAGAATGTTAGGGGCCGTTAATAGTCAATTTCCCCCTGTAAGTTATAGCCAGTTTCATCGTACAAAGTCGAAATGAAAGTCGAGTGGAACAATAGTCGCCATTTTTTTATAAACAAGTTAACTAGGCTAGCTAAGGAAGAACAATAACTGATTTAAAAAAATTTTCTAATTAAAACTTATGGACTAGAGTTATCGTTCTTCCTTAGTAAGCCTCTTCCTCGGCTATATATTTTTTTTAGATGAGTTTTCATTTCGGTATAACTTTTAATCTTCTTTACTGCTTAATCGTTGGGATAAATTTGCAGGAGTACACCGCATGCTAATTCACTTCAAAAATAAAATGGGACCTTACCTTGAGCGGGGGGGGGGGGTTACATATAAACACCCTAAAATGCCGTGGTAGACAAAATGTGTGAAAAATGACAAACGGAAAACATGTTAAAGTGCAGGAGGAAAACAAAAAGAGATTTGACCGGTTTCGTTCGTGTTAGCGAACGTTTTCAGAAAAAGTGAAGATTTCGAAATAATTTTATTGAATGGAGAAGGAAAAAATGATCCGATTGGACTATATGAGAGACATTTAGTGACCTTGAAATATGACAAGTGGGTGACACATTCATCTTTATTTCTTATTCTATTTTTTATATTATTTTCTTTTTTTCACTTTCACACCTACCGAGCTAGTATAGGATAGGCGGAGGGGTAAAGGCGATAAGAGGGAAGAAGACAGGAACTGGCTATATAATATATATATATTATATAACCCCTAAGTCCAGGTGGCAATAGACAAATTCGCTCACATACACAATTGATTTCCAAGAAATTAAGAAAATCGATACGATTTAACTAAAAACAAAAATTGTTTACATTTCCTTAAAACGCTATCTAGTCGGAAAGTGGGTGATCATTTTACGTTAAATTTATATGTTAAACTGATATGCATAAAAAGTTATTTTGGGGCATTTATAACGACAGCTAAAAGAACGAAAAACAATAAACAAATGGGAACATAAATGTTACCAAAGGCAAGATAAGTTACTCTTCTATTAACCTGGATAAGTGTATTTGTGTTTTAACTTATTTTAAAGTTTTTTTGTTGTTACAAAACAAACATGGTGTCTACCTGTTCAGTTAGAACGAAATAAAAATTGGCTGAAATTAGTTTCAATAATCGCTCAAAAAACGAAAATTAAGCAAAATACTGGTAGAACATTACATTTTCTCACGATTGGTGTCATTTATTGGATGTTTCTAACACTATTTTGTTTATTTTGCGATTTTTCACCAATTATCAAGGGTTCTGGTGCTGGGCTCATGAACAGCCATTTATTTTCCGGTCTAACTGAACAGGTGGCCATCAGGTTTGTTTTGAACAAAAACAAAAAAAAACGTTAAAACACAAATAAACTTGTCCAAGTTAGTAGAGTAACGAATCTTTCCTTTGGTAACATTTATTTTTTGCCTATTTTTTAAATTTTATTTTTTACCCCTTTGCGTTCTGTTAGCTGTCGTTAAAAATGCCCATAATAATTAATAGGAGTTTAAAGTTTGTAAATACCGATTCTGAGCAAAGCAACCGTCTTTGTTTAGTCATTAACCTAGACAAAATGACTGGTTTGCTCGGAATCGGTATTCACGCGAACTTTAAAGGCTTACAACTTCTATTCAAATTTCTTTTTAACACAAATAGTTCACGAATAAGTAGGTAAAGCAAACTGAATTGTTTTTGGTGCTCTTATCTATCTTGAACCAGCTGTCGTGACGTTCGACTCGGAAGCGTTCGGCTGTTCTACGCAAACGGCCGAGAGTTGCCGAGCTGAAGCAGCGAGCAGCCGACATTTTTGATACGGTGCTGCGTCCTATGATAATGTTTTGCTTGTTTTTTGTTGATGTTGTTTTTTTTAGGGTTAGAGTAAGGAATTTTTTAAAGAAACAAATAAAGAAAATGAAACATATTTACATGAATTTTTTGGAAGAAACAACAGGAAAAAAAAACATAGCGAGATTACTGTTATAAAATGAATACTGTATATTTATTTACAAGGAATTTTTTTGAAAAAAACAAAAAAAAAATTTACCAAAATTACTGTTAATACGACATATTTTTTTGTAACAAAGTTATCGGCTGCTCGCTGATTGGCTAATCGCAATCGGCTCGTCAACACTCGGCCGTTTCCGTAGGACAGCCGAACGATTCCGAGTCGAACGTCACGACAGCTGGTTCAAGATAGATAACAGTACCTTGTTTTTTTTTTACCAATTTTCCAACTGTATTTTCTTTTTAAATAATTTACGTCTGTAATAGTAATGAATACTGTGAAGGAAGGAGGAGGATAATTTTCTTGTAAAATGACCCCCTCCCCCTACACACATCCTGAGAGGATTGTCAGTTAAATGATGAAGAATATTATGAGAGGATTGGAACGGGACAACATTTGATTACTTTTGAGGACGGTTTATGACAAATATTTGTTGACATTATATTTGTAGACAACCATGTTGTATGCAGGGAAGTAGTTCCGTGGTAACGTGTTCCACAGATGGGAAGTTCGTTACAGGAAGGTTTGCAATGCCATTTTCGTATTACTATTGATTGAACAAGACATTCTTGATTGTTAAAATAATAATAAACGTTGAACACTGACCTCTTGACCTTCGGGTTAGGATCAAAGTGTTGTAAAAAAAAAAAAATAAAACAATTTTGGGATATCTTAAGTAGCATGGTAAATGTGGTATTGTGGTGACTGAAATGATTCTGCTTAAGAGTAGGATAGAGAATCATTTTTTTTTTTACCAAGGATGGCCAACGTCGGTAAGGGTCTAGTTTGGAGTTTTCTACATATATATATATATATCTTAGGCGATGAAAATGGTTTTATGTTGTATTTTTTTTTTAAAGATAATATTCAATGAGGAACGATTTCGAGTAAAAATCAACTTATTACCCTTTTTTAAGACGTTTTAATACATTTTTCGTCTAAAACACGCAATATCGACACCAAGCATGCGAAAACGTGGATTGTAAAACATGGAAAACTGAAACGAACTGTTGTAGTAAATTATAAAAATTATTTAAGTTTCTTGATTTCACAACTTGTTTTTCAATAGAAAGGTAATCCTTGACAGTTTTTCAAAAATGTGAGTAAAGTTAGTGTGTGTATGTATATGTATATATATATATATATATATATATATATATATATATATATATATGTGTGTGTGTATATATATTATAATATATATATATATTTTCAGATTATGACAATAGGAACGTTTTGGAGTAAATTCAGTTCAGTATTAATTAGTAAAACAGAAAAGAAGTGTTAAAAGATTTATCGTCTTTAGAAACATTTAAAAAAAATAATGGCTGTCGATACGATCGAAAAACAAAATTGTTTACAAGGAGTAACGAAACGAAACCAGGAATAGTGAAAGTGTTGTTTCCAGGAATAGTGAAAAGTGTTCGTCTTCCGTTTCACTTTCACTGTTTCATTTTTTGATCAACACAGGAGCACGACAATGTCTGTTGAAGTCGCTTGTTTCGTGTTTTATTCGCTTTTTTCACACATTTCAAGCGTGTTTTTCTCAAGTTTACATGCGTAATACTAAATGGATGTTAACTTTAAATGATTCCTCATTTAATAATATTCAACAAAAACATGAAACAATTCTTAATGCCTGTACATATTTTTTTCTCATTCGTATGCGCAGTTCATCTCAAGGATTACCAATAAAAATTAATGTCTTTCAACTTTTTTTTAATCGTTAAATGAATTATAAAAATAAGTGCTGGGTTCGTTTCGTACGTCTATTTCGTTTCTCGGTTGGCTGTACTTCCGGTCTGATCGCGTTCATTTTGTAGCATTTCTACACATTTCTAACACATTTTTCTTCCGATTAAATGAGTAATAACAGGTAGATTTTTACTCGAAATGGTTCCTCATTTAATATTAAAAAAGGCACATGT
The DNA here is from genome assembly GCA_963556195.1 of Sepiola atlantica. NCBI lineage: Eukaryota > Metazoa > Mollusca > Cephalopoda > Sepiida > Sepiolidae > Sepiola > Sepiola atlantica. The sequence continues at coordinate 12,212,192 of OY744552.1, forward strand.
TCGTCTTTTACCATAGTCCGTTTTTCACAACTTTTTACTGCCCATTTTTTTTCTAAAATGTAAAATATTTGAATTTTCTTTTCCAAAAACCCCGGAATTCTTTAGCAGCCTGATAGGTAAGTGTACACCGAAAAAAGAAAAAAAAAATGGCCAGTAAAAAGTTGTGAAAAACGGACTATGGTAAAAGACGAACATGCGCCCCCCCCCCAAAAAAAAACACACACAACATAAAACCATTTTCATCGCCTATGCATAATTTTCAAACTAGACCCTTATCCTCAACGACACCTATTTCCCAACACTTTTGATGGCCTTGTGTCTAATTTGTTCGAAACGTAAATGTTTATATTTTCTGCAAATAAATATTTCAAAGTGAAGTATTTGCCATTATGGATATGTAAGTAAATAGGAACTTGCTGTTAAATACTTGTAAGTTTAAACGGCTCCTAATTTTAAAAATGGCGTGTCTACACAAGATTTTCTGAAGACCGGAAGTCGACATTCAGGTAGTATGGTTAACAGAACAGAAATTGAAACCAAACAAAATGTACAACTTTTACGAAACGCAAGAAAATTTCATTTTCTACCGACCTGTAGTTTTAAAGTGTGGAAACTCTAAGATTTATTATCTGAGTTTGTTATTGTCACTTTTACTTGGCCAAACACTAGTAAATAAAAAAAAATGGCGGTCTATTTTGTTTGGACATGGGCGCTAATTTCAGGCTTAAAAGATAATTAAAAAAAAAGGGAGTGGGAACTAAGTCGGGGGCGCAGTTACACTCTGGTTAGTTCTAAGATAAGTTATTTAAAAAAAAAAAAACTATTTTTAAAGGAATGAAACACCAACACATGGTCGGCCAATTTGGATCTTTGGTAAAACTGCATAACACCAGACCCCCTGGCTGTGCGCATGCGCCAACAAACGGAAGCGCAAAAATGAAGTCTATCGATGAAAATAAAAAAACAAACCCCCAAATTTAAACTGGATACAAATTGTTGATTTGATTTACTAATGCAGTAAACACATCTTTGTGTTCTTTTCTAAGCAAATATTCACAAATAATATACTTCCATTGATGAGGAATTCTATTTAGCGCTTCCGTTTGTTAGCGCATGCATGTAAGAGAATCACGACCGGCCGCCATTTCTTTTTGTGGAAAAAAAAAAAAAACAAGAATTATTTTTTTACATCTAATAAAAACCCATCTATACTATGTATAAATATAAACAAATATCATAGCTAAGTAGGAAAATATCTATTCTCGACCTAGGTCGCCTTTACTTGTTGCATATTTATGTTTTTAATCACTTTATCGTTCGTTCACGACTCTGCTGAGCGTCGTAAAAGATACCCCCTTTGTGAATAAAACCCTTTTCGTTGTTGTTATGAAGAAGTTTTGTTAATTCATTTCGTGTCTGAAACCTAAGAGAGGGACAACGTCCCCCTTTTTTACACTTGCAGAATTAAACCTAAAACTTTGGTTAGGATTAAAAAGAAAAAAAGTTCTATTCAAATTCTGTAGAAGTACACAAAAATATTTTCAAACCAACAAAAACATTCCAATTACAAAAAATGTATGTATTCTAAGTAACAGGGTGAGTAATGTGGTCACATTATTTATTTTTATTTTTTTATTTATTTATTTATTTTTTAATTTATTTTTTAAAATTTAATTTTTTAAATTAAAAATTATTTTTATTTATTTATTTTTTTTTTTTGTAAACTTTACCATTTAGGGGTGCCACCGAAACCGTACAAGAAAGAAGATAAACATTGAAATTTAAAACTAATGCTATATGTATTGCTTATACCCGTCTTAAGACGTGTATTTTTCTAGTGTATGTATATATAATAAAATGTCGTTTGCAAACCAAAATGGCGGACAATAAATCGCCTGCAGTTTTCTTTTTTTTTTTCCCAGACTTCACAAATGAGTAAGTAAACCCAGGTGTATTTCATTAAAAATAATTTAAGGTAAATTTTAAATTAGTCCCAAACAATTTATTTGAGTTTACTTACTCATTTGTTTTTTTTTGTTTTTGGCATTTTGGCTAAGATCAAAGTGTAGTATCTGTTCCGATTGATACTGCACCCCATAGACTGGTACTGTCTTGGCCTTCGGGGCTTGATTTACGCCGGTCTGTGGGTCTGTCCTGTGCAGTTCTAGGAGGTCCACCCTCCCAGGCTTTGCCTCCCCTCTTTGGGGAGGAGTAAGTTTATTGCTTACTGCCTGAGGCACCCCTACCGGGGAATGCCGACGGGGCTGCCCAGGGCAATTTTTAATGGCCAGAGTGCTCACCTCTTGGGCGCTGGCTTTTCAAACCCCACTTTCCCGACCCGACCTTAGGTCACATCTTACCTTGTGGGAGTAAGATAAAACTGGCCTTGTGCCTAACTCCTGGAGAGGAGTAAATCAATACTCATCGGCTCCTCAGCGCTCATCATAAATGGATACATGTCTCACAGGCGTCAGAAATTACCTTGGACCCCCAATTTTTATACAATGGTAGATTGGGTCATCTCCTCCGTATTGGAGGTGATGTAGGAGTTGTATTCCCCCCCTATACTGCTAAACTACGATCTGGAGAAGTTGTCTAGACCCCCTCCTCCCTGGAATGCACCATGTCGTCCAAGTCCTTGGAGCACCACTCATATCATTGGACATTACTGAATCGTGCTCAATTAACAATGGCTGCAATTTTTGCGATTTCGATATAGATGCGTATCAATACTTATGTATGCAAGCGAAATTACGTCATATCTTTCAAATACTGTTTTTATTTTCATTTTAATACTGACAATGCATCTAAAATCAATTCCTATTTTAGTCGCGTAAATTATCTCGAGGCTGTTTCATTTTACTTCAGTCGAAGTTCTCAGATATCAAGGGGGGGGGGCGCTTCCTTGGGCTAACACTTGATCTCTATATGAGATATTCGAATATTCTATTAAAGTTCTCCTTTACCTGTCAAACGTTGAGTTAGTAAAAAAATTAAGAACGGTAATAGTTCTTCCCAATTGACCAGTTAACTATGTTATAATATATCTTTATTGTGGTCTCTTGGTCTTACCGGATTCCAGGACAAGAATTCATCTAGTCTGGTGGAGTATTCAGCTTAGTGCTGTCATTAGAGGTAGCATTACTTGAAAAAGCTGCACCATTCCTGATATGAGCCAGTGTATAACCGTGTCGAGGGGATCATATTTGGGCTTCGAATACTATGTTATTTTGAATATTTGGTCAGGGTTTACTTGTAGGGGTAAGTATCCTCATGCCAGGTTGTCTAAACAAACCCTTTTACAGAGAAACCAAAGACACTCGAGGAGGGTGTCTAATAGGTAATTCAAACTTATGGGGTTCGGCATTACTCTCAAACAGCTTTTTTTAATTCTTAAACCATGGTTTAGTAAAAAAAAAAATAAAAAAAATCAATAAATAAATAAAAACACTCATTTATTGCTAGTTTCATCGTATAAAATTACCCGTTCCTATATATATATATATATATATATATATATGTCCTCAATTTAAAAGTCACTTATAGAAATGCTCTGACCCCCCCCACACACACACACGCAAAAGAAACTTAAAACACTTGTATTGTTCAAAAATGCATCGAAAGTGAAAAAAAAATTTCTATGAAAGCAGAACAAGAACCCCCCCCCCCCATTTCAAGTACGTGCCCCTCTTTTTCAAGTTGGGGACAAGCACGCACATTCCACCCTACCTCCATACGGAAGTAGGTATTTTGAGGATATCTCAAAATAGACATGTCTTACCCCTTTTTCTCAAATGGTTTCTATTTTTTGTTTTCCTTTGGCTAATTTAAGAATATCTACTTTAATGTTAGATATTCCATGATAAATGCCAGTATACTGAAATCATATGCCCTTAATAGGGTTAAGATGAAAATTCATATACACTAAATGTACAAAAGCAAGGAAATTCCCAAATTTTTACACTTTTATTGTCATTAAGGTTATGACTACATATCAACCAAACCATTTCATTATCACATCACTACAGTATAAATCTCTATGCATGAGTGGATGAAGTGTGTGAGGTGTGTTGAAGAAAAATTTGTACCAGTTAAAATACATAGCCCTGTTGTGCTCGCATACCCTTAATGACAATAAAAGTGTAAAAATTTGGGAATTTCCTTGCTTTTGTACATTTAGTGTATATGAATTTTCATCTTAACCCTATTAAGGGCATATGATTTCAGTATAATGGCATTTATGATGGAATGTCACTACTTTTGTAAAGGCTATGCCTCAATACAATGCCTTCTCATAACTGATATAGTTGGTAGTGTGACTAATCAAGGTATATGGTAAACTGAAATTAAAATGCCATCAACTAGACCCTAGAACCTCTATCTCTGCCAAAAATCAGCTGAATCCATCAAATAGTTGATGAGATACAGTGGCACGTACGTAAGTACACACAGATAACACGATTTCATGATTGAACTTTCTGGATCTCTGGGTTGCCTTTACACACTTATAGAACCTATCAAAAAAAAATTTTGTCTTTTTTAACTAATTTGGTTTATTGGTTTTTGAGTTATAATTGATCAAAGAAATGAGATTTCCAGCATAGGCCATTCGTGCAGTCTATTAAGGGATAGGGCGCTCTTGCGCCTCCCTTGATTAGGCACACTCTGGCTCTTTGACGAGAAGGGGGCCCAGAGCGAGCAAAGCAGTAACCCCCCCCCCCCCCATGAAAAGCCAGCACACTAGCTCTGGCCTGAGCAGCCCCGTCGGCATTCCTCTGTAGGGGCGCCTCAGGCAATAAACTTTACCTTTCTCAAAGAGATGGTCAACCCTTCCAGGACCACAGGACGTATCCCCGACAGTAAATTCGTATGAATCAGAATGGTACAACTTTGTTGACCGGTTTGATTCTGTTGTCGGCATTCTTGCAGGAGGGACCACGTAAAGGTTGCCAACATCCCAAAGTGAAAGTGGTATTATGGAATCGACTGGATTCGAACTTGACACACCCAGGTCGTCAGTCCGTGTCGTTATCCACTTGACTACAGTCACCTCTTGTACTTTTAATATCAACAAAACTATTGCATATATATTTATATATATATAGACAAAATAGGACAATAAAATTAGAAATGAATAACACCAAACATTAATTTATTATGAACTGTTTAAAAAATAGTTATACTAATATATAACTGTTTAGATCGTTTGTCTACTAGTATTTCAAAATTCTATGCAGTATTATATATATATATATATATATATATATATATATATATATATAATGACAAAATAAAAATGAATAACATTTTTAAAAACTTTATTTTAGAATTATTACAATAGTAAAACCCATTTTAAGATACATCGTGGTTGAAACTTGAAAGTAGAGTTCTCTCCCCCTTATTTGACTCTCCTTAAATTAAAGATATTTAAAAAAAAAAAAAATTTTTTTGACCTACAATCCACAAACACCCAATTTTCTTAAGTTTATTAGGTTGAAAGTAAATGCGATCATGTAAGAGACTGTTTAGCAGCACCCAAGCGCTTGACCTTTCTTGCTCTTGCAATTTTCCACAGAGCTGAAATGAAATGTAGTCATTCTGGATTCATTCTCTCCAATTAATTTAATCATACTAATTAATAATTCAAGTCAATCAGTATAATTAAAGTAATTAAGTTAATTGTTGCTTTTATAGAGTCACGGGATTTTAAATTTTTTTTTTTTTTTTTTTTTTTTTGCTTCAGATCGTCACCTAAGATTAAAGAGGTTATATCTGCAATTTTTGGTTATTTGGGGGCCCATAACATTGTCAGATCATCAAAAAAGAGTCTTTAACCTAATAGGTCCCACATTGTCTACCAAAGCTCCAGCCACTATCCCATCGCCGCAATTTGTCATCCTTGTGCTTGTTTTACAAGTACTTCAACGGAATGTGCTCCGACGAACTTGCTACACGTGTGCCCTCTCAACGTAAATACTTCCGACAAACCCAACCAGAAGCAAAATCACACCTCTTCACTGTAGAGGTTTCCCGATGTCGAAAGACCTTCTACTCCAATAGCGTATTTCTTCGAACTGTACTAAAATGCAGAAATTTAAATGTAATGTGAATAAGCTGCACAAAACTCCCCACTTAGGGGCCAGATTTATAGGGGGCATCCTAATTCAGAGTAGCCCCTTACGTGTCACAGTGGCAGCGTATTGCGTTTCGGAGGAATTGAAGTTAAAAAAAAAAAAAAAATCAACATGGATCGGACTATGGCTGACTTTTAAAAATATTTAAAAAAAAAAATTTTTTTTTTTTAACCACTTCCCATTGCAACAATGTTAGCCATGAACTCAGTTTAAACTGGGTGGGAATCCAGCTCCCCCAATTAGGGAACACTCTGGGCGGGGGCTAAATTTGCCGTGATCGGACCTGTTAACATTCACTGGTAGAGGCGTTTCAAAAGAGTGGTGATAAACCACTCCCCTCCTCCCAAAAGAGGAGATAATGCCTGGGAGGATGAGCTCCTAGGATCGAACAGAACCATACCTCATTCCGAGCTAAGGGTCGGACTCTCAGCAAACCATACCCTTGTGTCAGACAGATACATTTGAATTATTTATTCGCAAATATAAAAACATATTTTTTACTTAGAAGTTAGGCACAGGGCCATAAAAAAATGTGGGGATGAAGGGGAGGGGGTGAAGGGGAGGGGGTGTCAGTGGTCATCCTGTCTATCCTGCTCTTGGTGAGACGTATTTTGACCCATTCGTCCAAGAATTGTTACTTTCATTCTTTCGTCTATCACTTTCACTTCAGCAGTCACCACAATACCACATTTACTCCATGGGCTATCCTACTGATTTGAAGCGGGGTGCTAGTCTAGCCGCACTGAAGAGCTGTGACACAACGAAACGGATTATATGTAGATGACTAGTTCGCTCCCCTTGGTTGAACGCTTTAGGTGTAATTATCGGTACGGGTTTGTGTGTGTGTGTGTGTGTGTATATGTATGTATATGTATATATATATATATATATATATATATATATATATATATATATATATATATTAAAAACGTATTTATTTACGTCTCGATCGCGCAGCTGACCAACGGCGTTGGGTTGCAAGACTCAGGGTTTTAGGTTCGAACCCGTTGGTAGGGTAGGGAGACCAGTTGTTTGAATCTGTACGGATGAGTCTTACCTGGCCTTTTGGCTAGGAAGTAAGTGTAGTATCTGTTCCGATGGATACTGCACCCCATAGACCGGTGTCGTCTTGGCCTTCGGGGCTTGATTTACGCCGGTCTGTGGGTTTGTCCTGTGCAGTTCTAGGAGGTCCACCCTTCCGGGCTTTGCCTCCCCTCTTTGGGGAGAAGTAAGTTTATTGCTTACTGCCTGAGGCGCCCCTACCGGGGAATACCGACGGGGCTGCCCAGTCAATTTTTAATGGCCAGAATGCTCACTTCTCGTGCGCTGGCTTTTCAAGCCTCACTTTCCCGATCCGACCTTGTGTCGCATCTTACCTCGTGGGAGCAAGATAAAACTGGCCTTGTGCCTAACCTCCTGAAGAGGAGGTAAATAAATATACGCATCTGTCTTCAAAAGACGAAACAAATTTGTCTAGATAAATAAATAATATTTAATTATATTTATTTATTTATATATTTTTCAGTGGATACACACGTTGATCATGACGATGGGTGCCGAGTAAACTTGCACACGAAGTCCCCTTTAGTAGCTGGGTATAAATGAATGAATATTTCTCTAGTTGTTGTTGTGAAGAGTGTCGAGAAAATCGGCTTAAAAACATTCCAGAGTTTTTACTTTTTTTTCTTTTTTTTTTTTCTGAATGCACGGGGTGGGCGGGGGGGTCGTCATCATCGCAGTTTCTCCCCTTTCTTTTATTCTCCCCCCCCCCCACTCAAAAACGGGCACTGTGTCAAAATCGTTGTTACTACTACTGCTAACTGACCGTCACTATTTCCCTGACGGGTGAAGGGTAGGTGTTACCCCCCCCTCTCCTACCTCCTCTATCTCTTTCGTATTTACACGCGGCCCTCGACCATCGAACCCCTCCCACGAACGATATTTTCCTCATTGACCTCATGACCCTTGGGGAGGAGGGAAATATTTGTATTTTCATCGAAAACTCCTTCCTGCTTCTCTTATGTTTTCAATGGGTTGATAAAAGGTGAGAGAGAGAGAGAGAGAGACGAAGAGAGGGAAGAGAGAGAGAGAGAGAGAGACGAAGAGAGAGAGAGGGGAAAAGAGAGAGGGAGAGAGACAGAGAGAGAGACGTTCGAACGGGCACTTTTCTCTTTTGTTTTTATTTTCTCCTACTTTTCTTGGGGTTTATGATTTATATTTCAACATTTTTAGGGGGAACTAAAAAAAGAAAAGAAAAAAAAGAAACGATTAAATACGAAATAATAAAACCCTTTCGAAATACAAGAAACCCAAATAATTGTTCTACCCTTTTTTATTGGATTTGCTTACCGATTTCGTGTGTTGATTCGGGAGAAATCACCAAAACAACACGTACTTCAAACCTGTAAGTATCGCTTTTTCTTGACATATACAAATATAGTTATAGTACACGAGTGCGCACACGCTGCGTCACAAATGATGGAAAAGAAAAAAAAAATCTTTCGACAGTTTTTTTCGCACTAAACTTCATTCATATAAAAAAAATACTTAATTAGAGAAAGTTAAAAAAAAAACAAAAAAAAACCGTTTAAAACTGGAAAGTTAAAAAAACAACTTATGAATCGGTTTGGAAAGCAGAAAGAAAAACAAAACAAAAAACAAAATGGTAATAGATTTGCTTTCTCAAATCTCAAACATATTTGAAATTTGTTGACGTCGTTCGGCAGTTCTTTTTACTCGCTAGCTTTCCTATGACCCGACGGATATATATATATATATATATATATATATATATATATATCTATATATATATATATATATATATATATCTATATATATATATATCTATATATATATATATATATATATCCAAGTATTACCTGGCACAGGCTAGGAAGTAAGTGTAGTATCTGTTCCGATGGATACTGCACCCTGTCCTGTGCAGTTCTAGGAGGTCCACCCTCCCAGGCTTCGCCTCCCCTCTTTGGGGAGGAGTAAGTTTATTGCTTACTGCTTGAGGCGCCCCTACCGGGGAATGCCGACGGGGCTGCCCAGGCAATTTTTAAATGGCCAGAGTGCTCACCTCTCGAGCGCTGGCTTTTAACCCCACTTACTCGACCCAAGCTGTGGTCACATCTTACTTGTGGGAGTAAGATAAAACTGGCCTTGTGCCTAACTCCTGCAGAGGAGTAAATAAATATATATATATATATATATATATATATATAAAGTACACGTATTGTATTAGTTTCTGTAGATTTAAATCCGTTGAAAGTCCAGTGTTTATAAAAAGTGCTCAATAACAAGTAGAGCTGTTCTTAAGTATACATTTTTATTTAAAAATATCTGATCCCCCCAAAATATTTATTTAAAGGGAGTTTTCCGAATCCATCTCACTTCTCTGTCTTCTTTGGTCTGAAGAGGTTCACTCTCTGTGAAGAGTACAGCCGAAACATGTATGCACATATGTAACCAGTGTTTGTATAAATAAAAATTTATACTATATATATTAATAAAGCCTAATTGCCATAAATATGTTTTCATAACTTACTACCTAGCTCTGCTCACGTATTGAGCACTATTGAAGTAAATACTGAAAATTGATACATATATCTCCTCATAATATTTTATTGTGGAGGCGTGAAATAATATATATATATATATATATATCTATATATATATATAATCTTTTTGGTTTTGCTGGGTATGGGTTATCCTACCGGATGTCAGACATTCACCCGCTATTTCAGAAGCTTCAACCGAGAGATCCTTTTCAAGATTCTAACCGTCCTTTTAAGTGCAATTGTTTATCTCTTGCACTTGGGTCACCGGGTATATTCGCCAGGTGGTTTTTTCATTACTGACTTCAACTAGGGTTGCTACGTTCTCCCTTTTGTCCCATATCAATCACTGTGTGTGTAAAAGATTAGTTTATGACTAAGCAAGGCAACATGCTAGTAGAAATAAGTACACAAACATCATTAAAGCTGGACCTAGATATGTCGGTCGATTCGTTCGACCATATTCATTTCGTAAAATGGGTCGAACTATTCCGTAAACTAATTTTCCATTATTGTCTGAAATTTTTTATTCAATATTAATATTATTAATCCAGATACTGAAGACAGGGCTCAACGTGGTATTCAACCCCAACGGGGTTGATTGACCAATAATCTCCGAAACCGCCGGTATAGATGGCAAATCAACATGATTGTATAGTATTATAAATAATATATTATGCTCTTACTAGCGTAACTGAGCACCCGTGTCATCATTATACTTTCATATACATTATAATATAATCATGCTATATACATATTACATTGTTTTTAGCCTGATGATTTCTTTCGGGGATGAAACACAAACGTCTGTAACTCGCTTATATTTTTATACTACTGTGGGTAGGGGGTATTCGGACTACTATTCTCATCTTGATTGTTATATTTACAACGTTTCAACCGCTGTAACCTTCGCCATTCTTCGGGTGGTGCATCTTTGTCGAATTTGGGACGTTGTATGGAATTTCGAAGTGAATCTTTTATTTAATTCACGGGGGGGGGGGTAGATTGTTCTCATTCCGTCAGCCAAGTTCGAAAAGATGCACATGAAGCTCGGAGATTATATCGGCCGAAACGTTGTTAATATAACAGCCAAGATGAGAATCATAGTTATTTATCTACCTCCCACAGAGGTAAGATGTGACACAAGGTCGGGAAAGTGGGATTTGTATAAACCAGCGCCCGAGAAGGTGAGCACTCTGGCTATAAAAAATTGCCTAGGCAGTCCCGTCGGCATTCCCCGGTAGGGGCGCCTCAGACAGTAAGCAATAAACTTACTCCTCCCCAAAGAGGAGAGGCAAAGCCTGGGAGGGTGGACCTCCTAGAACTGCACAGGACCAGTCCCATAGACAGACGTAAACCAAGCACCGAAGGCCAAGACAATACCAGTCTATGGGGTGCAGTATCCATCGGAACCATGGCCATCCCTACTACAGGCCAGGCAATCGTGCAACTGGGGGCCATGTGAACTTTCTTAAATATTCGATATAGAAGTTGCAAACTATATCACCAACTGGTGCAGATCCTTTTTTTTCTTTTTAACCACAATATACAAGTAATGATCTTTTGATATAAGTACAAAATCTCTAAAAAAAAAAATCCAACATTGAAATAAAAATTCTTCATTGAAATATGCATCTGCCTTTGTTTATTCAAAATTACCTGTCTCTTAATTTATAGGAATTTGTCAATTGTCAAATTTATCAATTAGCTCATTGTGGTTCTTATTATTTGGTATGTAAAACACATAAAAACATCAAACTAATCTCACAGAGGAATTTTACCTTTGTTTGCAACTTCTATATCGAATATTTAAGAAAATTCACATGGCCCCCAGTAAAAGACCCCAGTTGCACGATTGCCTGGCCTGTAGTAGGGATGGCCATGATCGGAACAGATACTCTCGGAGATTATATCGGCCGAAACGTTAATATAACAGCCAAGATGAGAATAATAGTTTGAACAACACAAATCAACATGACATGGTGAGGTATATTGTGGTAATTTCTTAAAAAAAATTTTTTTTTTTTTAAATCCGAAAGTAAATAATTAGTTTAACATTTATGGACTTTATTAAAAAGAAAAATTAATTACCTTTTATAAAGTCGTCTATATAAGCTTACAGCTACTAAATAAATATCCTCCGCTTGAGAGGAATTAATTTTTTTTTCTCTCTCGCTATCTGAACATAATAACAAACATAATAACAATGTGTTGCTTAGCCGTCCATGGCTTATAATTCGAGGTTTATAAATTCCTACTGAATTTTAGGGGGCGGGGCTTATTTAGAATCGGCTTATATATACACGGTATATTTCACTTTCGACAACTTTAAATAGATTGTTACTTTTGGTTTAGGAGCACAGATGAACCATGATACTTGACATTCATTTAAAACTTTAATTCAAGTCAGAAAATTACTTTTCTATTTGTCAGTTTAACGTAAGGGCTTTAAAATTACTTCTACAGTTCGAAGGATCACGAAGTAAACAGATAAGAATAAATATTCCCTTTCAAACCGTCGACTGAAGAGTGGGCACACTTGATATTTACTTATATATATATATATATATATATATATATATATATATATATATATATCTCTTTGGTTTAATTTGGTAGAAGGAAATTCATTAGTGTTCAATTAGTTAATCAGCGGATAATATTTATTTATTAATGGTGTTACAGAAGGGCATATCAACATGATACCATGGGTTTCAAACCAGGTGCAGTCCTCCTAAACGAAACCCAATGTTTCATATATATATATTGCCTACGAGGTACATTTCCAGGGTTTCCGTGAAACCGCAGGTATCAATGCGCGATCGAACGAATGTATAAAGTTATTTGAAATAATGATATCTTCTTACATGCATAATTGAGCACTGTGGCCATTTTCTTAGACAAAACACACACACACAAATATATAGGAGAGAACTTGAATGCCTACTAGACACCATTCTCGAGTGTCTAAGGTCTCTCTGTACAAGGGTTTGTCAGGACATTCTGGTATGAAGATACTTCCCCCTACAAGTAAACCCCGACTAAATATTCAAAATAACATAGAATTGGAAGCCCAAATACGATCCCCTCAGTATGGCTACACACAACGGCTTATACGAGGAATGGTGCACCTTCTCAGTGATATTGCCTCTAATAATAGCACTAAGCTGGATACTCCACCAGACCAGATGAATTCTTGTCCTGGAATCTGGTAAGACCAAGAGACCACAAGAAAGATATACTATAACATAGTAAATTAGTCAATTGGGGAGAGGAAAATTAATGTTCTTAATCTCTTTACTAACTAAGTTCTCCTTACCTGTCAAACATTAATAGAATATTCGAATATCTAGTTAATCTGATGGAGATCAAGTGTTAGCCCCAGTAAGGGACCCCTTGATTTCTGAGAACTTCGACTGAAGTAAAATGAAACAAAAATATATCAAAGCTGTTTCTCATGAGAAAATAGAGCTCGCTACACTAAGACGTTGATTATAAATCTCATATCACATAGTGGGGTATATCGTGGGTTAGGGTTATTATCACATGGTGGGGTATATCGTGGGTTAGGGTTATTATCACACGATGGGGTATATCGTGGGAATATCTATTGAATTATCAATACCAGTATTTTGATTTCAATAAATATGTTTCTGTTCGGTTCTAAGAGGTCCACCCTCTTTGAGAAGGGGTTTAGTTTGCTGCTAATCGCCTGAGGCGCCCCTACCGGGGAATGCCGGCGGGGCTGTCCAGGCATTTTTTTGACGGCCAGAGTGCTCCGCTTTTTGAGCGCTGGCTTTTCAAACTCTCACCTTCCGATCTTGTCACATCTTCCTGCGGTGGGAGGGAAGTAAATACTATTCGATTGACTGAAAAAAAAAATCAATGTGTATTTATCAAAGTTACGTATAGGCGATACACACACATCCATTTATTAAAATAGCCGACCTGTTTACTATAGAGTGACCGTTAAACATGCGAAAGTATTTTTAAGCCTTTAAACTGTCGATTAGGAACGTCAGTTCTAGCTTGAATTAAAGTTTAAAGAACAATTCAAGTATTATGGTTTATTTGTGTACCTGAACTCTTACTCGGATGTTAATTAAAAAAAAAAAAAAAATTTATGTATATATTAAAAAAAAAGTTCTTTGATACGATAGGGGCGCACGATCAATGAATACCCCCCCCCCTCTTTTAAAAAAGAAAAGTCACAAAAGGAGTAAAATATATCTGTTAGTCTTCTGATACTACATTTCATCTTTCTTGACCTCGGGTGAAGGAGAAATCCTTCTAGACCGAGATAATTAAAAAAATTTTCCCAATCTATAGTGCTCCTTTTTTGATAGCTCCACATTAAACCCCGATCTTGTGTCTAACTCTGCCCTCGTGGGGATGTGAGCAAAATAGGAACTCACAAAAGTGAGAATGTTTTAATTTCAAAATTACTTCCAATATGAGCCGATGTAAAAAAAAAAAGGGGGGGGAGAGGAAAAGAAAATAGTGTCAGGATCTCTAATAATAAGCGAGACGGAATAGACGCCTTCCTTTTTGTTATTTAATTCATAACAAAACTATCCCAGATATTTGGCACTCCCCTCCTCTCTCCCCAATCGCAACTCTCCAAACACCCACCCACCCGCATACTCACGCACGCACGCACGCACACTCATCGAAACCTCCACACACACTTTGCCGACACCGCCGCTTTCTCGCTTCTACGGCCTTCACGCACATGTCGACTGGATGCGAAAATATGTAGTATGTGCCAATATTGTATTTATTTCTTTGCTCTCTCGATTCTTCATTTCGTGTAATGTAAAGAAATGACCTTAAAATACCCCCCCCCCCCCCTAGAAAACAAAACCATTTTCTACGGACACATAAAACATCATGCCGGCGCTAAGGGCCTGACCCCCCCCCCCTTAAATCCAATTAAAAGACCAACTCTCGTTGTAAAGAAACCATTTTTTTTTGAATCGCTAAAACCCATAAATATTCAATCTCTGTATCGATAAAATAATCAGACAAGATCTCTTGTGCGCGTTTCTCGCCTATACGTAACTTTGGTAAATGAATGTAATATCTGTCCTGATTCTACACGTAATCTTTTCTGTCCTCGGTCAGTGAAGGAGAAATCCTTCTAGACTGATATAATTTTCTTTTGTCCCAATCCAAAGTGTTCCTTTTTGGGGAGCTAGATTTTAAACAGACCTTGTGTCTAACCCTCCCCTCTTGGGGAAGCAAGTAAATATCGACAAAATACTTTGTGCATTGTTTCGTCTTGACATTATGAAGAGTTTCCAGTAGACGAAACACAGGCGAAATAAACAGTCAACAAATAAGTGTTACCAAAGGCAAGAAAAGTTATTTTTCTACCGACCTAGATCATTTTCTTTTAATGTTTTAAAGTATTTTAAAGCGCTTTTATTTACATCTTATATCCTTGCCTGCGTAGCCTTGTAAACCCGACGGATTAAATATGGCGCCAGATTTTACTCGATGTGAAACCTTGATGTCATATAGATTTAACAAAAAAATCGAAAATTAAACAAAAATATAGCTAATAAGTGTTACCAATCGGTCGAAAATGTAATTTTCAATAGATCTGTATATTTTTATTAGCTTATTTTTGTTTAATTTTTGAGGTTTCACATCGAGTAAAACCCGGCGCCATCGGATTTACAAGGCTACGCATGAAAGGATAAACAAAAAAATGTAAATAAAAACGCTTTAAAATGCTTTTAAACACACGCACACAAAATAAAAATAGGACGGTAAGTAGAAAAGTAACTTGTATTGCCTTTGGTAGCAGTTATTTGTGAACTATTTGTTTATTTCGCCCGTTTTTTTGCGTCGGTTGAATACTCTTCACAATCGCCTGAATTATTATTTAAACATTTTTAAAATCTAGTATTAATCGATTATTTATTTGAATAATAAATTATTATTTTTAAAAATGTTTTTAAATCTAGTATTAATCGATTATTTATTTAAATAATAAATAATTTAAAATTTTTTTAAAATCTAGTATTAATCAATTATTTATTTGAATAATTTAAAAAAAAAAATTTAAATCTAGTATTAATCGATTATTTATTTGAATAATAAATTATTATTTAAATTTTTTAAATTAAGTATTAATCGATTATTTATTTGAATAATAAATTATTTAAAAAAAATTTTAAATCTAGTATTAATCGATTATTTATTTGAATAATAAATTATTTAAATTTTTTTTAAAATCTACTATTAATCGATTATTTATTTGAATAATAAATTATTTAAATTTTTAAAAAAATCTAGTATTAATCGATTATTTATTTGAATAATAAATTATTATTTAAAAAATTTTTAAAATCTAGTATTAATCGATTATTTATTTGAATAATAAATTATTTAAAAAAAATTTAAATCTAGTATTAATCGATTATTTACTTGAATAATAAATTATTTAAATTTTTTAAAAATTTAGTATTAATCGATTATTTATTTGAATAATAAATTATTATTTAAAATTTTTTTAAAATCTAGTGTTAATCGATTATTTATTTGAATAAATTATTTTTAAAAATTTTAAAATCTAGTATTAATCATTTATTTGAATAAAAATAAAAGGGAAAACTAAAACGAATTAAAAAAAAAAAATCTTATTAAAAAAATAAATAAAATGTTGACATGACTATATTTTGAATTGCTTTTCGCTAAGTCCTTCACCCAAGAAACGCGAGTTAAGGTGATAGTTCATGGATTTCCAACCAGGGTTCATATGGATCTCCGGGGTTTCACGGAAGCTTTAAAGAGGCTCACGAAAAAGTTGTTTTTTTTTCTAGATGTACGTGTGAAATCTTCAAGATTTGGATTTTATGTTATGAACAAACAAAAAAATACCCACCATCCGGCGACTATTAATCTAACTTTAAGTATCCTTTTGAAATGTCTAACTTACATTAGATATCTTTAATGTGAATTAATTGTAATTTTAAAAACCGATTTCATTTCAATTACCTCCCTTGAAAGTTAATGATCATAATATTTTAAGAAAGGTCTTTGTAATTTATCCTTTCTTTTCTTTCTATTAAATCACTTTAATTACTGTTAATATCGACAAAACTGTTGCATATATATAGGTAAAATAGGACATTAAAATTACAAATGAATAACACCAAACATTAATTTATTATAAACTGTTTTAAAAAAAATTGTGATGCAAAAATTGGTATACAAATAGCTGTGTTTGGGTCTTTGCTCTCTACAAATATATATATATATATATATATATATATATATATATATATATATAGTGGCCCAGGTAAAGTAAGTATGCACAGGATAAAAAGCCAAAGAATTTCAGTCGGGGAGTGCTCAATATCAAATAGAGCTTTTATATATATAATTATTTTTATTTATGCAGACATGTACATAATCTGCGACACTGGCATAAAGGGTAAAAAAGGTAAAGATCGCATAGCCTGGACGCGCACGAGTGTCGTTGCCGACATCGCACACTGCCCATGGCCGTAGCGGCGGTGATTTGTTAAGAATCATCGTGTCTAGGGCACAGCATATGGAAGGCGGAGCCCATCCCTCTCCTTCCGCTGCCTTGAACCTTCCCTGAGTTTTAGTCAGGTACCCATTTACTGCTGGGTGGACAGAGGGAGTTTTCAGACCCGAAAATTCGCATGCTGGCATGCCGATTTCCAAATTGTTTCTTTCCAAATATGACCTAAGGGAAGGATCAGATTTTCATTCTACCTGATGAGATCTGTTTCTAACAGCTGTTGATCGATCACCTCGACATGCCAGTGTCGCAGATAATGTACATGTCTGTATAAATAAAAATAATCATACACACACACACACACACACGCCTATATATATTGATCCTAGGTAAACAAATTTACGACATTCATTTACATAGTTTCCAAAAATTCAATATAAATACGAAAAAACAGTTCCTATTCATTTTGTTTTCTTTACTTCGTGTGTTTGTTGAAATTTTCTAGATTTGCATTTGAATTTTATGTTATGAATATAACGAAATTGGTCCATTGTTAGTTTTTTACGAATCTTGAAACAAATATTTGATTTAAAAAAAATTATATATGGGGTCCACAGATGATAGGGGGGAGTGGGGTCCACAAGCAAGATAGGGTTGGTAACACCTTATCTAATCAATAAATTATGTAAACAACAGAATATATTGCTAACTGTATTATATTAATGTACCGTCGCGTTTTTGCGTAGGTTACTAATACCGTTATTAAATGAAATGGTTTATGATTATCGACGGGGCTAGGAACATGGAAAATCTACAAAGAGAAAAATGAGACCCGAACCAGATTCCAATCTGAAACTAAGTCGATGTCGA
Source organism: Sepiola atlantica (assembly GCA_963556195.1). Classification (NCBI taxonomy): domain Eukaryota; kingdom Metazoa; phylum Mollusca; class Cephalopoda; order Sepiida; family Sepiolidae; genus Sepiola; species Sepiola atlantica. Next base: position 12,230,254 of record OY744552.1, read on the forward strand.
CATCCTCATTTTTTTGGGAGCTAGATTTTTTCCCCATATTAAAAACTGACCCTGTGTCTAACTTTACCCTCGTGGGGAAGCAAGTAAATAGGGATGCATCGCCTATCAAATCTATTGATTATTCGAAGGTTGAAATATTGTCCGGAGAGCTCAATTTTCTTCCCGACGTCGTTGCTCAGCTCTCAAATTATGTTGAATATATCTTCTATATACTAGAATCGGCTGTTTGTGAAAAAAAATCATCCCTTCTGGAAGGAGGAGAGAGCCTCAAAATACTCCCACCAGCAGAGATGGGGGGGGGGGGGGGCGCAGAGGTAGGTAGCATCGGCTCTGACTAGAATTGAACTCGTTATCACCAGGGATTCACTTTAACTAATCATTTAAACCAATTGCGTTTATGGCACTTCTGCATTTCAACCGTCACTTGGACTTAATAATTGAAGAGTTCCATTCATTCCACCGAGTCAACCGGAAGTCTATTTTCACGAAGAAAAAAACAACACAGGCCGTATAAGACGACAACTTTGGGTATTTGGAAAAAAAAAAAGATCAAACATCCCAAAGTTGTAAATTATATATATATATGGAAAAAAAATTGTTTGTTGGATTTTCGTTTTAAATTATAAATTTTCGTATAAAAAAATCACTGACTATTTTTATAAAATTTTAATTCATACAATAAAAAAAAAAACACATTTTTATTATTTTTATAAATTTTTACATTTTTAAATAAAATATTTTCATATTCAATAACGATACATTCTTCGCTGTTAATATTGTCATTTTGAATAAACACATCTAATTCGGTTACTTCCGGTTGGTTGTCTGCCCCTGCCTTCAAAAGAGGAAAGCAAATTAAGTGTTGAAATGCAGAAGTGCCGCGTTTATTGTTGAAGACAAAAAAAAAAGATGCTGATAAAAATCTAACCTTCCATGTCGATTCGATTATCAGCCATCAAAACAGGAAGTTGCTATGGGGTCAATCAGTACACATTTACCGATTGCACTCGAGAGACCAAAGACATTCTGCCAACTATTAAACTCAGCAGATGCGATAAATGAAAAAACTATTTATTGGTTAATTTTACTTCAGTTGAAGTTCTTAGAAATCAAAGGCGCCCCTTCTTGAGGCTAACACTCGATCTCTATATGAGCTACATAGATTCTATTAAAGTTCTCCTTTTATCTGTCAAACGTTGTTAGTAAATAAGTTAAGAATATTAACTTTCTTCTCACTAATTGACCAGTTAACTATGTTATAGTATATTCTTTTTGTGGTCTCTTAGTCTTACCGGATTCCAAGACAAGAATTCATCTAGTCTGGAGTATCCAGCTAAGTGCTGTTACTATAGGCAACATCACTAGGAGAAGGTGCACTCTTCATCGTATAAGCCAGTATGTGGTAGCCATACTGAGGTTATCTTATTTAGGCTGGAATATAGATATAGACATCATCTGTCAATGGATTGACCACCCAGTGAGCTCCACTGTGCTTGCTTTCAATGTAATGTGAACAAACATCTTGCTGCCCAACTCCCCATTTAACACGCCTCGATAAATCTGACCCCTAATTCACAGTGAAATGTGCTCTGACAAACCCCCTGCACTCGTGTCCCCCTCAATGACAATCAGCTAAATCCTATCCATCACCTCCCTGCTACCCCCCCTCCCGACCGTACAAACATGTAGAGGATACGGATGTGTGTGCGATAGTGTCACTTTTTTTTGGGGGGGGGGGTCATTTTACTTCAGTCGAAGTTCTTAGATATCAAGGGGCCCCTTCCTTGGGCTAACACTTTATCTCTATATGAGATACATAGATATTCGAATATTCTATTAAAGTTCTCCTTTACGAACTCAACGTTTGAGAAATAAATAAGTTAAGAATATTAATTTTCATCTCACATATTGACCAGTTAATTATGTTATAGTATATCTTTATTGTTGTCTTACAGAATTCCAAGACAAGAATTCATCTAGTCTGGTGGAGTATCCAGTTTAGTGCTGTTACTAGAGGCAACATCACTTGAAGAAGGTGCACCATTCCTCATATAAGCCAGTGTGGGGTAGCCATACCGAGGTTATCTTATTTGGGTTTTGAATACTATGTTATTTATAATATTTGGTCACGGTTTACTTGTCGGGTGAAGTATCCTCATGCCAGGTTGTCCTGACAAACCCTTGTACAGAGAGACTGAAGACACTCGAGGATGCTGTCTAGTAGGTAATTTAAAAGTGTTTACTTTAGGATCTTCTTTAATTCTAAAGACTTCAGTAACTGAAGAAGTGAAGCCTCTTTAAACCAGCTACATATGTGCACTCTTTGTTGGATCCTAAATCACATATTCAATTGATTTATAAGATAGGTATTCTGTTTCTGAACTTTTGAGATGAGGATTGATAATTTGGATCGTTTGGACTACTGTTCTCAACGTTTCGGCCGAAAAAAAATCTGGTTAGACCCCCAGGGGGTCAAAAGGCCCCAAAATGGCAAAAAATGACATTTTTTGCCCCATAACTTTTCATCCATCCATTCAATTTCTCTGAAACTTGGCCAAAATGTGGAGGCAATTGTTCCTAATAGAAAATAAGTATCGGACGGACGGACAGAAATCCCTCAAAACATAGATTACTTTTCTTCCCTGAAACTAATTGTCATTACCAGCTAAATATTCTTTAAATAAAAAAAAGAATAAATTTTTGCCGTAAAAATAATTGTCGGATAAATATTTTTTCCAACAATTGTCCTATTTTGAAATGTATTTTAAAATTTTACTGTTTTTAGTCGATTGGACAACATAATTTGATTTTGGAACAATTCATTTTAAAATGGGTAAAGTTGGAAGTGTTTTTTTTTTTTTACCTTAGTGACATCAAATTAATCACCAATCATTTTTGATCGGACGATCTGATTTTTTTTTTAATGTGTATGAAACATGATGATACATGTGTAAACATGCGCTAGGCTGCACGTTATAGTGCTGCATGCGAATAGCAAATGTTGCAGGTGATGCTCGGCCAAAGGTAAAAAGGGTGGGGTGGCACAGAGGAACTTGAAAATATCTGATTTTGTATTGGGCCACCCAGAATCTTATTTCTCTTTGAAAAAAAAAATAAGTGCCTCAGAAAATCATGCTGAGACCAAAAAGTAATGTTCCTACATGGGCTCCATGATGACCCCCCTTGAGTGGCCTGTGTGTCAGTTATCACTAGTGGATATCTCCAGCGGTCAGCTTCTGGGTGGTCGAATGGTGACCACTGACAAAGACTAGAATCCAGGATTTCTGGTCAGGAGGAAAATATTCCAAAAGATGGGAAGGGAAAGGGTGTAGATGGGCCCTCTGAGGGGATTTTTCGAAGGGCTGGCAGTCAGTTGGAGCTGTGTTATTCTTCAGGCAAGGTGGGTTCATTGGGACTCTTAGCCGGAGGATTGAGTTCATTGAACTTATGTTAGTGTTGGTCGGGTAAAAGATTTCATTTTGCCAGATATTCAACCTAAGAACATGAGTATCTTTTGTAACCTCCAACAAATAAACCCGTTACTTGTCTATAAACTCGACTCATGGTTTTATTTGGGATGAATTCTTTGTTACGGCACCGACTGAATCGAACAGCAACTTTGGACCGGCACAGCGAGTGGGACGATTGCAGCCGGTACAGTGAACACACTAATACAGGTTCACATACGTATGAATATGAAATGTCTTAATATAGACTAGCAATGATACCCGGCGTTGCCCGGGGGTCAAAAGTGTAACATATTTCTATTAAAACTTCCATCTCTCTCTCTTCCCCCGGTCCCCCTCCCTCTCCCTACTACCTCTTTCTTCTCTGGCCAGCTCATTCCTCTCTCTGGACATACACTTTTGATAGATTCTTCGAGTCAGTGTAAGGGAAATAACTTTTTGCAAAAAAAATCAGTTACTTCCCTTTAGTACATGAAAATTACAAAAAAAATCCCCCCCCCCCTCCCCGACGAAATCGGCGTCAGGTTAGGGTCAAAGAATGGGTATTTCTTTCTAAATTTTAGTTATTATTTATTTCGGGCAACACTGATCAAGAATATACAAACTTTGTGGGTGTTTCTTTGGTAGTTTTTTTTACTTTTAACTAAACACACACTTTATGTAATAGATTACATTGATGCGAGAAATACACACACACACGTGAAGTTGTCTAATTTATACATAGTGTTCCAACAGACAGACAAGGCTCTGTTTTCTCACCTATTTAGTGGTATTCACTGACATCCAGGTACAGTCTCTATAACCAAACACCAACTCACACAATGGCCTTTTGGCTAAGATCAAAGTGTAGTATCTGTTCTGATGGATACTGCACCCCATACTGGTATTGTCTTGGCCTTCGGGGCTTGATTTATGCCGGTCTATGGGTCTGTCCTGTGCAGTTCCAAGAGGTCCACCCTCCCAGGCTTCGCCTCCCCTCTTTGGGGAAGAGTAAGTTTATTGCTTACTGTCTGAGGCGCCCCTACCGGGGAATGCTGACAGGGCTGCCCAGGCAATTTTTAATTGGCCAGAGTTCTCACCTTCTCGGGCGCTGGCTTTTCAAACCCCACTTTCCCGACCTGACCTTGGGTCACATCTTACTTGTGGGAGTAAGATAAAACTGGCCTTGTACCTTACTCCTGGAGAGGAGTAAATAAATACTCACACAGCAAAAGTCTGTTATGTTCACAATATTTTAATCTTGCATAAGTAAACAAAAATTTTTAAAAATATATTTTGGCAGTTCATATTATAATCATAGTAATGTGAATTATGACTTTGGAACCAGAGTTGCAGAGTCTGAAAGTGTAATGTTTGACTCCGACAATTCCAAAGATTCCAAAATATCCGACTCCGCCGCCTAGAATTCCGAAATACCGACTCCGCCGCCTAGAATTCCGAAATACCGGCTCCGCCGCCTAGAATTCCGAAATACCGGCTCCGCCGCCTAGAATTCCGAAATACCGGCTCCGCCGCCTAGAATTCCGAAATACCGGCTCCGCCGCCTAGAATTCCAAAATACCGGCTCCGCCGCCTAGAATTCCGAAATACCGGCTCCGCCGCCTAGAATTCCGAAATACCGGCTCCGCCGCCTAGAATTCCGAAATACCGGCTCCGCCGCCTAGAATTCCGAAATACCGGCTCCGCCGCCTAGAATTCCGAAATACCGGCTCCGCCGCCTAGAATTCCGAAATACCGGCTCCGCCGCCTAGAATTCCGAAATACCGGCTCCGCCGCCTAGAATTCCGAAATACCGGCTCCGCCGCCTAGAATTCCGAAATACCGGCTCCGCCGCCTAGAATTCCGAAATACCGGCTCCGCCGCCTAGAATTCCGAAATACCGGACTCTGACTCTTTATTTTAATGTCTTCCAATATTCAGACTCTGATTATTCAGAGATTAAAAACTCTGCCCCTTCCAAAGCATCTGACTCTCTGCAACCCTGTTTGGGACTGTAGTCATCTTTGAACCCCCTTCCCCACTTGCCAGCATCAGTGGTGTCCATCACTCGCAGTTGCACGTCTTCCATCTCTCTCGCGCGCTGTTTAGCGTCTTCCATCTCTCTCGCGCGCTGTTTAGCGTCTTCCGTCTCTCTCGCGCGCTGTTTAGCGTCTTCCGTCTCTCTCGCGCGCTGTTTAGCGTCTTCCGTCTCTCTCGCGCGCTGTTTAGCGTCTTCCGTCTCTCTCGCGCGCTGTTTAGCGTCTTCCGTCTCTCTCGCGCGCTGTTTAGCGTCTTCCGTCTCTCTCGCGCGCTGTTTAGCGTCTTCCGTCTCTCTAGCGCGCTGTTTAGCGTCTCCCATCTCTCTCGCGCGCTGTTTAGCGTCTCCCATCTCTCTGTTGCGCGTCTTCCGTCTCTCTCTCGCGCTGTTTAGCGTCTTCCATCTCTCTCTCGCGCTGTTGAGCGTCTTCCGTCTCTGTTGAGCGTCTTCCGTCTCTCTCGCGCGCTGTTTAGCGTCTTCCATCTCTCTCTCGCGCTATTGAGCGTCTTCCGTCTCTGTTGAGCGTCTTCCGTCTCTCTCTCGCGCTGTTGAGCGTCTTCCGTCTCTCTCTCGCGCTGTTTAGCGTCTTCCATCTCTCTCTCGCGCTGTTGAGCGTCTTCCGTCTCTGTTGAGCGTCTTCCGTCTCTCTAGCGCGCTGTTTAGCGTCTTCCATCTCTCTCTCGCGCTATTGAGCGTCTTCCGTCTCTGTTGAGCGTCTTCCGTCTCTCTCTCGCGCTGTTGAGCATCGTCCGTCTCTCTCGCGCGCCGTTGCGCGTCGTCCATCCCTCGCACTCTCGCCCATCTTCTATCTCGTAATCGCACGTGCTCCCTTTCATGCATGCGATTTCATGACCTTTCTTTAATGCACGTGCTCTCATGACCTCTCACATAAGTCCTCACCTTCATGCCTTTGCCAATATAAACACAATCGTCTTTTTTATCTATCGCAAAGCCACTCTCATAAATGAGATGTTGAAGTGAGAAGGCGAGAAATGCCTTTTTTTTTTTTTGTCTGTTCAGGTGAAAAGTGTTTGCAGGTGTGGAACGTTTCTCTCTTGCATGCAGGTATTTTTTTTCTTTTACTCTCATCTAAAAATACGAGCGACCCTCCCCACCCCCGTTCCGCACCCTCCCTCATGGCATTGTGTCTGAGGGTGTATAATAGACTGATCATAAACAGGATGGGATGGCATGAAAAATATGTTAAAAACTTTAAAATGGTGATGCGTCTTTATAGACTACTAGTTGAAGGAACCGTCTCTTATACCTACCATCTTAAAAACAACATCCTTTGCTACATTTTTTTTTATAAAATGATTTACTGACTTTTAACTATTATTATTGTAACTCACTTAGAGTTTTCAAACTTTTATTATCGTTACTCACTTTCAGACAAATCAAATTGATGCTTGTGTGATATTTTTTTTCATTTTTCTTCATCCTGAGGAAGTCTTACAAATAAAGACGAAACGTTGATGAACACGTATATAATATAGTTTTTGGTTTTTTTTTTTCATTTTCCATATATATATATATATATATATATATATATATAATTATTAAAGTAAATATTAAATTATTTTTACCTACATACATGCGCCAGCATTTCAAGCTTTTGCTATCATCAGTGTAGGAGATAATTTCAGACGGTCGCAAGATTCGAACCCAGTTACAGAATCACCCTAGACTCCGCAAGCGAGCGTTCTAACCACACGGCCACGAGAAATTACCATATAAAGAGAGGGAATTAAGTTCTATTTATGCCTAAACAAAGCGGGCACGGACATTAGACATACCGAGAACACACCCACTATTTGCTTGGGGTTAGTACGTTTGTAGTGGATGTTTAATTTGAAAGAGAAATCTGTTGCTAATGTCGCTGGAAAAATGGTTGGATCATTCCACCGCTCCAGAAAGTATCTCTCTCCTGACGCAATCCTCTATCTCTATAAGAGCCAAATACGTCCTAAGATGGAATACTGTTGCCACGTCTGGGCAGGTGCCGCCCAGAACGGCCATTTTCCTGCCTTGACAGAGTATAAAACCAACTTCGAAATCTAGAGGGCGACGTCCTCTTCTTCATCCTACAGAAAAGACGTTGCTAGTCTTTCTCTGCTCTATCGTTATTTTCATGGAAGGTGCTCGACTGAGCTTCTTCTCTTCTCTGCAGCCCTTTTCTCACAGAAGAGACGTTGCTAGTCTTTCTCTACTCAATCGTTATTTCCATGGAAGGTGCTCGACCGAGCTCCAATCTCTTCTCTGCAGCCACTTTCTCACAGAAAAGACGTTGCTAGTCTTTCTCTACTCTATCGTTATTTCCATGGAAGGTGCTCGACTGAGCTCCATCTCTTTTCTTCTCTGCAGCCACTTTCTCACAGAAGAGACGTTGCTAGTCTTTCTCTACTCTATCGTTATTTTCATTGAAGGTGCACGACTGAGCTTCAGTCTATGCCCCCCCCCCCTGTAAAACATTCTCAACAAAAACTCATCTAGCTACAACCGCTATCAATAAATTCCCTTTCTCTCTCTGTGTGCTTAGAACTCAGCAGAACTTTCATTAGCAGAGTTTCTTTCCTAGAACTGCTCGTATGTTGAACACAGTACCACGGAGCTGCTTCCCGGCTGACTATAACATTGTCATTTTCAAGTCCAATGTAAAAAAATTCTTGTTGAGCCGTTTTCTTAAATAGTAACTTTCTGACCAGCAACAACCATCGTTACTAACCCCCTTGGTGTTTCACTGTCTACCTGTCAAACTCAATAACCCTTATCCTCGAGTGGTCCGTGGGCCTTGATAAGCGGTGACTCGCTTGTAAAAAAGAATATACTGTTGTTTATTCTATGCCGTACAAAATGACAGCACATTCTATTTTCGTTGCTTCTTTTTATTACTTGATTCAGTATTATGCATGTGCGTACGTTTTAATTGCTAAGATTAAAATAATGTTGTTAATGAAACATGCGCTGAAAGGGAAAGAAAACGAATTAAAAGAAACCTCGTCAAACAATTAAATACTTTATATTTTGAGTGGTTTTGTTTGATGCGACTTTTTTTTTTTTTTTCAATTTTCCGAATTGTCCATCTAATGTTTCGGTCAAATTGATGTAAATATGATCCATGGGTTTCTTGTTCCATTCTTTTTTCTTTTTTGCAAGTACTTTCGATTTGAATCGTCAAATCATCTTCAGGCGGTATTAGTTTTAGTGTCTTTACAAATTATGACTTTACTGTTGTGCTCATTTTTGAATTATAACATTTCAACTTTACAGACGCTTTTTCAAGTTATAAACTACTTGCTGTTATAATTCAAAAATGAGCACAACAGTAAAGTCATTATTTGTAAAGACACTAAAACTAATACCGCCTGAAGATGATTTGACGATTCAAATCGAAAGTACTTGCAAAAAAGAAAAAAGAATGGAACAAGAAACCCATGGATCATATTTACACATGGCCATCCCTACTACAGGCCAGGCAATCGTGCAACTGGGGGCCATGTGAACTTTCTTAAATATTCGATATAGAAGTTGCAAACTATATCACCAACTGGTGCGGATCCTTTTATTCTTTTTAACCACAATATACAAGTAATGATCTTTTGATATAAGTACAAAATCTCTAAAAAAAAATCCAACATTGAAATAAAAATTCTTCATTGAAATATGCATTTGCCTTTGTTTATTCAAAATTACCTGTCTCTTCATTTATAGGAATTTGTCAATTGTCAAATTTATCAATTAGCTCATTGTGGTTCTTATTATTTGGTATGTAAAACACATCAAAACATCAAACTAATCTCACAGAGGAATTTTACCTTTGTTTGCAACTTCTATATCGAATATTTAAGAAAATTCCCATGGCCCCCAGTAAAAGACCCCAGTTGCACGATTGCCTGGCCTGTAGTAGGGATGGCCATGTATTTACATCAATTTGACCGAAACATTAGATGGACAATTCGGAAAATTGAAAAAATAAAAGTCGCATAAAACAAAACCACTCCGTGTTATTTAATAATGTTTGCCTAAATGAAAATATGCTGCCTAAATACACACAATATATATATGCATATATATAATATATATATATTATATATATGCATATCCCCACTTAGCTTAGTTGAACATTTTTCTGTAATTGTACCAATCAGTAATGGAACTAATTAGATAAAACTAGTTCAGACTGATTATTCCGACTCATTATTCTTGCTCATTTCCGGTGTGGCTCAAATTGGTTATTTTGTGGCAACAATATTCTGGTGGTCAGCATTTATCCCCTCTCCATCCGATCAATTGGCCACTTGAAATGGAAAATAGAAAGAAAATGAAACCCCTTCTTTTGGTTTTGTTTACACTGCAAATGGATGTTATTATTGCCAACAATAATCATCATCGGTTTAACGTCCGTTTTTACATGCTGGCATGTGTTGGACGACTTTTAGAAATTGACTTCCAAACTAACCTATCTCTGGCCAGGTCTTTTATTTATTCCACTTTCTCTCGATTCCATCCTCATCACCTCCTCCCCTGGCTCTTCCCTGTGAACTAACCCGGCTACCGCAACCGTTCCAAATCCACAAACCCAATAACTCTCATCCATTCTTTCAACGTGCAACACTGGTCAATAAACCTTTTCTCAAGAAACTCAACTATCTCGCTAGACCTTCAACACAATCTTCTATTCAGATCTATTTTCGTTGGAAGTCATTTCTTTAGTTGAGGCAAGATTTTTATAGGCCGGATACCCTTTCTGACACCAACCCAGTGAGTTGATGGCGACCAGTGCTTTTATCGAGACACCATCTGTAAGTACTGACCATACTGAATCTGGCCATAAATATATATATATATATATATATATATATTCCATGATAAATGCCAGTATACTGAAATCATATGCCCTTAATAGGGTTAAGATGAAAATTCATATACACTAAATGTACAAAAGCAAGGAAATTCCCAAATTTTTACACTTTGATTGTCATTAAGGGTATGCGAGCACAACAGGGCTATGTATTTTACTGGTAGGAATTTTTCTTCAGCGCACCTCACACACTTTATCCACTCATGCATAGAGATTTATACTGTAGTGCTGTGATAATGAAATGGTTTGGTTGATATGTAGTCATACCCTTAATGACAATAAAAGTGTAAAAATTTGGGAATTTCCTTGCTTTTATACATTTAGTGTATATGAATTTTCATCTTAACCCTATTAAGGGCATATGATTTCAGTATACTGGCATTTATCATGGAATGTCACTACTTTTGTAAAGGCTATGCCTCAATACAATGGTCATTTTTAAGGTTTTTTGGAATTTTCTGGAAAACTAAGGTATATGGTAAACTGAAATTAAAATGCCATCAACAAGACCCTAGAACCTCTATCTCTGCCAAAAATCAGCTGAATCCATCGAATAGTTGATGAGATACAGGGTGGCACGTATGTACGTACGTACACACGGATAACACAAAATCACTCCTGACCTTTCTGAATCTCTGGGTTGCCTTGACTAATGATGCTGAAATTCTAGACACTTATAGAACCTATCAAAAAAGAATTTTGTGCAAAGTTTTAACTAATTTGGTTTATTGGTTTTTGAGTTATGACTGATCAAAGAAATGAGATTTCTAGCATAGGTCGTTTTTGAAGTCTATTAAGGGATAGAGCGCTCTCGCGCCTCCCTTGATTATATCTCAACTACAGATAAAATAATGGTGATTATTTAAACTCCTGAAGGTCAATCATGAACGTGAATCCTTTTTATTCCTGACATTTCACCAGAGGCAAAAAAAAAAATACCATTCTAATTCTATCTGAAGCGGCTGCTATACCATTGTTCCTATTTACTTGCCTCCCCACAAGGGCAAAGCTAGACACAGGGTCGGTGTTTAATGTGGAGAAAATACAGCTCACCAAAAAAGGGTCACTCTGGATTGAAACAAAAATAAAAATTGCTTCAGTCTACTAAGCAAGAAGATAATACATCAAGTGTAGTATCAGAACAGATACTACACTTTGTATTATTTATTCGCACAAAATATAAAATTACATTCGGAACAAATTAGGCACAAGGCCATCAAAAGTGTGGGGAAAATGGGTTTCGTTGGTCATCCTTAGTCTATAGTGATAACAATGTCTATCGTATGCTTAGAATCATCTCAGTCACCACAATACCACATTTACACTAGGGGTAATCCTACTTAAGATATCCTCATAATTGATTGGAAATTTTATTAATAAATATAAATATATGCAAAGATTTAATCGGTATAAAAAGGGGAGTAGGAAAAGAACAAAAAATTAAAATGAATTAATAAGAGCCTCCCAACTCTTTCTTACAGATGCTACATTTTGTTCCTAGCCAAAAGGCCAAGGAAGAACCATTGTTAACAATGATTAATGGCAATGTTTAGCGTGAATAAAAGTTTTAAAAGATGTGGTCATGGGGGTCTATCTCCAAAAAAACCCTTACAGGAGTTTGTGACATATTTCCATTCTATGGACGTCCTGTGCAACTGCAGATCCTATAATATTATTGTACCATCTTTGGACAGAACAGATACTACACTTTGAATTATTTATTTGCAGAAAATATGAAAAGTTTACATTTAAAAAAAAAAATAAAAAAAATTAGGTGCAAGGTCATCAAAAGTGTAGGGGGAAATGGGTGTCGTTGGTGATCCTTGGTTTATAGTGATAACAATGTCTATCTTAGTCTTAACTAGAATCATCTCAGTCACCAAAATACCACATTTACACTAGGGGTCATCCTACTTAAGATATCCCCATAATTGATTGGAAATTTTATTGTTGATTAAATATAAATATATATTTCATTGTTAACAATGATTGATGGAATGAATTTTAATGTAGGGCGGGGGTTGTTTAATCTTTGCTAAGGATCCTGTGTAACAAGGTTTACTGCGAAATTTTAGCGAAGGGGGGGGGGCTTTTATGTACCACATAATTACCTTTAACTTCTGTTTTGAAACTGTAATGAGCGTAAGGGTGAACTGTCTCATGAAAGAATGCCTGTGTTTTGCGCCATCCATCCGGGGGGGGGGGGGGGAATGAGATGGATCAAACACTGTCCGAGTCGTTAAAGTTTTAGGTGCTATTCATTTATTTTTATTTTTTTTTGTGTGTCCTGATTGCATCCCCGTGCAAGCGGTGCCTTCATCCCCTTTTTCTCTGTAAGATTTATTATCTATGCATTTGTTATCATCACTTTTACTTAGCCAACCAGCGTAGTTTCCTACATGGACGCCAGTTTGGTGGGAGTGGGGGACTACTATGCGAACTTCAGGCTTAAAAGATGGTATAAAAAGGGGTGGGGTAGTGGAATGGAAAGTAATAAAAAAAAAAAATGGGTGTAGTAGAACTCTAAGCCTAAGTCCAAGGGTGGTTGCCAATCGGATTACGGTAGCTATTTAAAAAAAAAAAAATTTAAGCCTGAAATTCGCAACCAGGACCCCCTAAAAAACTGGATGCCGCGCTGGAAACCACGTTGGCTTGGTTAAGTAAAAGTGACAATAACAAATGTATAGATAATAATAAATCGGTAAAACACACAAAATTATACAAGTAGAAAAGTAAATTTTCTTGCATTTGGTAACAGTTATTTGTTTGTTTTTGTTTCTTCGCCTTTTTTTTCTTAACCATACTACAAATCGACAAAAAATATATGGAAAAGTGGAGCAATCTCAAAATATGCATGACAAATTCTTATCAAAAACGTATTTGCTTGACTAATATTTCGTTTCTTTATTCACAGAAACTTTATCAAAGTGATTAGAAATTACATCTTTGATTATCTTAGTATACGAGATCGATATAAAGAGAGAGAGAAGGGGCAAGGTGATAATTATGAAGGAGCCGGGAGTTAACTTTAATTATCTAATATATAAAATTGTCAGCCGGGTTTGAAAAGTTACACCTAAATAGCATTTAAACTGGCAAATCAAACTTTGATTCTCACAAGCCAATTTTAATTTTATTGTCGTACCATGTTATTGACAGTAAACTAACATATTTTGCTACAATTTATTAAAAAAAGAACATTACTTTGTTCGGCAGTTCGCTAATATGGAAACATTTGTAAATAAGCACCTAAAAAGAAAAATCATCCGAGACGAATATCTCTTAGAGTTAGCGTTCGTTATTTATTTTTATGTTTTTAGTTACTGAACCTAAGAAAAGAATCGTGGTTATAGGACAGAAATATTTACAAAAGAAATGTGAGCGCAATCGAGCCCTGCGTTTTTGTGTGCGTTCGCTGCACAGGCCGTGATCGTCTGCTCGCTGTCGTCGTCGTCGTGCCTCACTCTGACAACTAATTCAAGACACAACGCTAACCCTAATCCTAACCCTAACAATCATTCAGCTTAGAACACAAAGGCTCATTTGTCTCTCAGATTAAAGATAGGATATAATTTAGAGATATAACTTTTATCTTTATTTTCTTACTTCATATATATATATATATATATATATATATATATACAATAATATTTATAAATAAATATTTATTAATTATTTTAATACCTACAGACATCGATGTTTCATGCTAACACAATCTTCAGTGTAGGAACTAATTCTCAACCGTCGGTGGGCGCGAACCCCGATCACAAATCGCCACTGATTCGTAGTCGAGGGTCTTATCCATCGGCCATAGCCAATTAGTTAGTGAATATAGAGGAATTTTAAATGTAAATAGCGAATCGGCGGCTAGATACCAAGCAATATAGAGTGATCTACGAAACGGCGTTCGGATCGTGCATATAGCTATTTGCACTGCTTGTTATTAAGGTTACTCGAGAGTGCCCGGCCTTTGTGGGAGGGGGCTGATAAACAATAATATTTATAAATAAATATCTATTAATTATTTTAATACCTACAGACATCGATGTTTCATGCTAACGCAATCTTCAGTGTAGGAACTAATTCTCAACGGTCGGTGAGCGCGAACCCCGATCACAAATCGCTACTGATTCGTAGTCGAGGGTCTTATCCATCGGCCATAGCCAATTAGTTAGTGAATATAGAGGAATTTTAAATGTAAATAGCGAATCGGCGGCTAGATACCAAGCAGTATAGAGTGATCTACGAAATATATATATATATATAATCTGTATATGATATTGGTGTCTATTGGGGTAGACTACACAGCCAGCCTACTTAAAGATTATATGCCGTTTTATCACTAGACATAAAAACTACTTACTGCCCAGGGGACCCACCATCTGCAATGGTCATAACTTTTGGAAAGTCTCAAGTGGTTTGCAATCACAGCATGGAACCTTGTATCCAAGAAGACGTCATTTCAAAGAGCCAACTGATTTCTTGGGTGGTCTGTCTTCTCTTAGCTAAATATTTCTCTCGTTGCAAGCCTGAGCCATGTATATTTCCCATTTCTTGGGTGGTCTCGTTTCTTTTAACTAAATATTTCTCCCATTGCCGGTCTGTCGTCCTAGCATGTATCTATGCACCCCACTAAACATGCAGCAGTGCACATGTTTACATATGCATATATGTAAACATGCATATGTTTTGCTTTCGTTTTTTTTTTTTTTTTTTAAATTTTTGTTAAATATATAAGTACCATTTGTATAATTTGGATTATTCGGACTACTGTTCTCATCTTGAGTGTTATCATCACGACGTTTCGGCCGTTGTAACCTTCAGCCTTCTTCAGGTGTATCTTTTTCTGAAGAAGGCCGGAGGTTACAGCATCCGAAACGTTATGATGATAACACTCGAGATGAGAACTGTAGTCCGAATATTCCAAATTATCAATCCTCATCTCAAAGATTCCGAAACATATAAGGACCAGTTTCATTCCTGGGCAACGCCGGCTTCTTCTGCTCGTTCTTTTATATTTGCGTTTGTGGATCTTTTTAAGATCTTGGATAAATTTCTAAACTCCGGAAAAATCAAGTCTGCACCTGACCAACTTTGCGTTTGATCTGGTTTGGTTTTCTCCTTTGTTTTCCATATGGAAGCCAACAACAACAACAACAACAACATAAGTCATTTTGTAGATGTAAATAAAACTTGGGTGTTGAGGGAGGGGGTGGCGCATGGAGGGGGAGGAGGGGGGGCTTAATATTAGTGATCATATATCTCTTCTGAAGTGAATAAAATTCAATAGAAAAATGCAAATCCATTCTTGCTTGATGAGTCATCAAGCTTTAGCTGGCAATGGGGGGGGGTATCACTGTCTCTCTCTCTCTCTATCTCTATCTCTCTCTCTCTCTATCTCTTTCTCTCTCTCTCTCTATCTCTTTCTCTCTCTCTATCTCTATCTCTCTCTCTATCTCTATATCTCTATCTCTCTCTATATCTCTCTCTATCTCTCTCTATCTCTCTCTATCTCTCTCTCTATCTCTCTCTATCTCTCTCTATCTCTCTCTCTATCTCTCTCTATCTCTCTCTATCTCTATCTCTCTCTATCTCTATCTCTATCTCTCTCTTTCTATCTCTCTCTATCTCTCTCTTTCTATCTCTCTCTATCTCTCTCTTTCTATCTCTCTCTATCTCTCTCTTTCTATCTCTCTCTATCTCTCTCTTTCTATCTCTCTCTATCTCTCTCTTTCTATCTCTCTCTTTCTCTCTCTCTCTCTCTCTCTGTGTTGGGCCTGTGGTAAGGAAAGAGAAAGACTTTGAATGAAAATTAGGCTCTTTGTGTCAACAAATCTGACCCCATTTTTTTCATCTCGAACCCCCCCCCCCCTCCACCTCCCAGTCACTACGTCTACATTAAGGAATTTCAGGTTTTATGATGACATTCTCTTTGTACTTATTTCTTTTCCTGTTGTTGCATATATATATATATATATATATATATAATGCCTACCTTCCAGCCTCCCTGGTCTCTAGTAAAGCAGGTAATGGTCGCCACTAAGTGTAAAGCAGAGCTCTTTGTAAAAAGAATTGAGTTCAGAGAGATCAGAACAACATCGGTACCGTCGGTTTCAAATCCAAACAAAGGGGGACCTATAGTTGATCTCCTTTACCGGACCCTCTTCAGCCTCTGTTTGGATTTGAAACCGACGGTACCGATGTTGTTCTGATCTCCTGCTATACATATATATACAGGGTGGGCCAAAATAAGGGTCCTATCTTTAAATTTGAATAACTTGAATTTGAATAACTTCCACAAAATAAAAGTTAAACTCACCAAACTTTATGTGTGTGTAGACTGACCCTTCCGAGATTTCTTGAAATAAACAAAACAAATTTTAGCCGAAAAACACTTAAAACTTACAAAAACTAAAGTATTGTTTTTTACACTGTTTTGAGTTTTTTAAGCAAAAATAATGTTTTCTAAATGAGGGTACGTTCCTTAGGGCTAATACGGCTCATGCTTGCTTCGGAAGGGGTCCTTTACTTATTCTAAAAAAAAAAAAAAAAAAAAAAATCAATAAATAAAAAAGTTATGAATTTTTATAAAATAGGACCCTTATTTTTGCTCACCCTGTATATATATCTATATATATATACATATATATATATAAATAAATATTATGATCTTATTTATTTATTTTTTTCTTAACAATTGAGCACTGTACTGGGGTTCTCTCCCATTAACCTTACATATGTTATATATTCGTATGAAAATGTATCCATGGCAAGTAAGCTACAAAGAAACATTCATGTTTGATTACCAAAAGAAATTGCCAGGCTAAATGCATGGATGTATAGTTTGTTTTTGCTTTTCTATCTGAACGTTTCTGTGTAGCTGTCTACTCACATTGAGCACTGAAGTAAATACTGAAATATATATATATATATATAATTATTTTTATTTACACAAACATGTCCAAAATCTGCGACACTGGCATGTCGATGTTATCGATCAACAGCTATTATAAACTGAGATCTCATCAGGAAGTTAGAATCCGATCTTAACCTTAGATCATATTTGGAGATGTTAAGATCGGATTTTAACTCTGCCTGATGAGATCTCAGTTTATAATAGCTGTTGATCGATAACATCGACATGCCAGTGTCGCAGATTTTGTACATGTCTGTGTAAATAAAAATAATCATATATAAAAGCTCTATTTGATATTGAGCACTTTTTATAAACTCGGTTGAAATTCTTTGGATTACTACCGTGTGGATATTTTACCTTGATTATTATAATTATTTTTTATATATATATATATATGGGAAAATGAAAAAGGAAAACCAAAAAATGGATGTTTTTTATGTGTACATCAACGTTTCGTCTTTATTTATAAGACTTCATCAGGATGATAAAATAGAGAAAATGTCATGCAAGTACAGATACATGTAGGGTAGACATATTGGGAAAAATAGAATGAAATAGTGGCCAACTGCTGGGTGGACGTCCGTATTTGTTGGAGAAATAGAAATGAATGTAGAAAAGAATGAGTGGGGAAAAATGGAAGGATGGGGTGAGCCAGGACTACTGTGGCTGGTGGTAAGAGAAGTAGTCCTGGCTCACCCCATCCTTCCATTTTTCCCCACTCATTCTTTTCTACATTCATTTCTATTTCTCCAACAAATACGGACGTCCACCCAGCAGTTGGCCACTATTTCATTCTATTTTTCCCAATATGTCTACCCTACATGTATCTGTACTTGCATGACATTTTTTCTCTATTTTATCATCCTGATGAAGTCTTATAAATAAAGACGAAACGTTAATGTACACATAAAAAACATCCATTTTTTGGTTTTCCTTTTTCATTTTCCCATCACGTCGGATTACTTTCATCCTTCTCTTCCCATAATATATATATATAATATATATATATATATATATATATATATATATATATCTCATACACACACTTATCGTTCAACTTCCCTGGTGTTTTCTACATAAAATGAACTCATTTCCAAGTGTAAAGTTGGGTCGTGTCGACAGCACATTGACCGCCACTTTACAGTGCTCACTTTGTTTATTTACAAAGGGCTTTGCATTACATTCTATGAAGCAGCAAGTGACGTCACTTAACGACAGTGCTCGACCGAGAAGGGGGGGGGGCGTATATAGTCATTTATAGGCAGATTGTCTTGCTGTATCACATCTCTTATTTATTCATATTTATTGATGAAAATTTGTTTTTAGAGTTACAGATTGCACAAAGTTTCTCCTTCACTCGAGAGTCCAAAAATACTAAAGCAGTAGTGACAATAGGGGTATAGGCGTAGAATATCAGAGATATAAATAAGTGGCTTTAAGACAGAGTTCTCTAAATTGTTTAGATACACAAACCCAAATAAATTAGTGTCCACATGGACATGTGGTGCAAAGGTATAAAGTTTGAAGTAAAAATCAGTTCTACATAGACCCCTAGTACTGCGGCCCTCTATCTTCAAAATTCAGTTGCACCTAGCTTAATCTCTTCATTATGATGATAGTTTTATAGGTTTAGTCGTCCGTGGGAAACGGCCAATTATAACGCTTTCACAATGGGAAGTCACGATCAGTGCACCGATTGTGAATTTGCAGTTTTTATATGTTCGTTGTTGCACGCTCCTCTGAAGTTTTCTTCTGGATGAATGTGCCGCGGTAACTCTGTTGTTAGCGACTTTGCGAAGAATGGGCTACTCAAGATCACAAGGAAGAAAAACTCTTTGGTTTCCATCGTAATAACTTGTTTATTTTGGGATGAAACGGCTTAGTAAAAATGTTAGTAGCTGAGGTTATATATATACAGGGTGGGCCAAAATAAGGGTCCTATCTTTAAATTTGAATAACTTGAATTTGAATAACTTCCACAAAATAAAAGTTAAACTCACCAAACTTTATGTGTGTGTAGACTGACCCTTCCGAGATTTTTTGAAATAAACAAAACAAATTTCAGCCGAAAAACACTTAAAACTTACAAAAACTAAAGTATTGTTTTTTACACTGTTTTGAGTTTTTTAAGCAAAAATAATGTTTTCTAAATAAGGGTACGTTCCTTAGGGCTAATACGGCTCATGCTTGCTTCGGAAGGGGTCCTTTACTTATTCTAAAAAAAAAAAAAAAAAAAAATCAATAAATAAAAAAGTTATGAATTTTTTAAAATAGGACCCTTATTTTTGCCCACCCTGTATATATATATATATATATATATATATATATCTCAATAATTTAGCAAAGTTAGCTTGTCGGATTTTCAAAGTCAGGCCCAAATAGCAATGGAGCTGACAAACTATTATTTGATTCGGACTAGCCTTGTTTTGATTATAATTTAGTTTGCTTCAGTTTCTGATAACTAAGCCGGCTAGGAACTTTGTAAGAATGGGTCCATTTTCTGTTTATAACCTACCAGTAACAACCGCTTAAGAAATTGGTAAAGAAATTTCAACATTTCCCTGTGTTTGACTTCAGATAAAGATTCCGCATTTAAAAAAAAAAATTTATTAACATGTTTATATTGCGTTATGTTATTTGCATATCACAACAGGAGGTACAATAATTTCTTTGAAAAAAAAATTACTGTGTTCCCTTTATGCAATGCTGCAAGGTACCTTTCTTGATGCTCTTGGACTTTTCATGACTAATTTGTAGATTTTTCTCATGGTAATGCCAACAATCTTTTATACCAATGGAAACTCATCTTGCATACAAGGTTCAATCCTCAGTAAAGGCGATACTAAAACTACAATTACGAATTACTTAAGACTTCTACCCGATCATGGCTGATGGAACAAGGGCAAACTACCTCCGTGGATAAAATAATGGGTTCCATTTGAAATTCCGTACGGATTCCAGAGTTTGATAAGACTCACCTGAAGAAGGTCGGAGGTTACATCGGCTGAAACGTTGTGAGAATAACACTCAAGATGAGAACAGTAGTCGGAATAATCCAAATTATACAAATATAAATAATCGTCCCATAAAAAAACTGCCTGACGAAACCACTTCAAGTGTTTAGGGGAGGGTGGAAAGCAAATAGCAAGTCAGACTCTCCCCCACCCTCCACAATTTTTGTCTTTCTGATTATTTGATACTTTCAAATCCAATAATCTTATAAATACAAATCATAACATTACTTAAACAAAATAAGTTATAGATTTATAACAGTTTAGTTGAATTAATATTTTCATTACCAAACCGTCATAATAATTATATTTAACTTTTAAATTACTATTTAAAATAATCATTTAAATATATTTATTTAAAATTTGTTTTAGTCGATGGAACGACATTTGATTTTGGAACAATTCATTTCAAAATTGGTAAAGTCGGATTTTTTTTTTTTTTTGTCTTAGCGACATCAGATTAATCCCAATCATCATCTTTGCTGATCAGACGATCTCAATTTTCAAACGTGTGTGAACGGTGATAACGTATGTACAAACATGAAGGTGCTTAGCATACTATCGAATTCAAATTAAATTTATTTGGCAGAAAATAATAGCAAAGTGCAACAAGCCATGTAAACCGATCCGAGTCTGAATGTTTGTTGAAGGCAGCTTCAAACGTGGATATGTTAGTCATCATCACGGCTTTCCCTGGCAGGTGGTGTTCCACGGAGCAGAAACATGGGCAACATTCGCTGTCCTTTTTCTATTGAGCGGAAAGCGACTGCGGTACATCTTTTGTGAGTGCTCGCGGTGATTGTAACTTGGTAACTTGGCGCCGAGGTGAGAAACTCCACGAAAGGTAGATTTAAATTCCTGTTGATTCTTATATAGATCCATGCTTTGTAGTGAACTTATTACCGATCCATGATTTAATATTCCGATATGAGTTTCGAAGCAACCGATCGATGGTGCAAATTGAAAATTGATTCCTAATTGTCCTGTATTTAGGAGTTAACCTTGTTACTCAGGATCCTTGGTTTGTAATTTGGTCAAGGTTGGAGCTTCTGCCTTAGCAGAGATCAAACAACCCTTGCCCCCCCCCCCATACCTAAAATTTATTCAATTAATCATTAACAATGTTTATAGAAGCAGATTCAAATACAATTAGAATGGTATCTTTTTTTTTTTTTTTTTTTTTTTTTTTTGAAATATGTGGATTATGCCCCTATAAATCTAGCCCCTAATTCACAGTACCCCTTTACATCTCTGTCAGTGGTCCCCTTCAACATAAATACCCCCCCCCCTCGACAATCAGCAAAATCCCACCCCTTCACTGTAGAGGTCCCTAAATGCTGGAAAGCTTTCTACTCTAATAGCTTCTTTCCTCGAACTGCTTGCCTTTGGAATTCCCTCCCTGCTCACTGTTTCCCAAACTGTACCAACGTGCAGAAATTTAAATGTAATGTGAACAGACATCTTGTTGCATAACTCCCCACTTATTATGCCCCTATTAATCTAGCTCCTAATTCACAGTACCCCTTTACATCTCTGTGTCAGTGTTCCTTGTTTGGGGTAAATACAAGTAAACCAAAAAAATTACCAAGTGGTTGAGTTTTTATTTACTCCTCCCCAGGAGTTAGGCACAAGGCCAGTTTTATCTTACTCCCACAAGTAAGATGTGACCCAAGATCAGGTCGAGAAAGTGGGGTTTGAAAGCCAGCGCTCGAGAGGTGAGCACTCTGGCCATTTAAAAATTGCCTGGGCAGCCCCGTCGGCATTCCCCGGTAGGGGCGCCTCAGGCAGTAAGCAATAAACATACTCCTCACCAAAGAGGGGAGGCGAAGCCTGGGAGGGTGGACCTCCTAGAACTGCACAGGACAGACCCATAGACCGGTGTAAATCAAGCCCCGAAGGCCAAGACAATACCAATCTATGGGGTGCAGTATCCATCGGAGCAGATACTACACTTTGTTCCTAGCCAAAATACCAAGCGGTTGAGTAGGAAACCTTTGGATTTGGGTTATTGTTTAAAAATGTATTTCAACAAGTCCATATTTATTTGAATGTCGTGAGGGGGGGGGGGAGAAAGAATCCATTTTCATGATTGACCTTCACGAATTTTGCGCAATGTGAAGTCATTGGATGCAACTAGGTTTCAAATTTGTAATCTTTGCTGATTTTTGGACGTGACCATGCAGTTCTAAATAAAATTACACGGGCATAATTCAAGTCGTGAAAAGAAAAACTCCAATGTAGAATAAATATTTCCGTTAATACATGTTGAGTACTAACTGTACTGAATCGTCCCAGAAAAAGGGGACACTTGACTTTGATACCTGAGTTTTATTTATCTTCTTCCCACAAGGTAAGATGTGACACAAGGTCGGGAAAGTAGGATTTGAAAAGCCAGCACCCGAGAAGGTGAGCACTCTGGCCTACAAAAAATGCCTGGGTAGCCCCGTCGGCATTCCCTGGTAGGGGCGCCTAAGACAGTAAGCAATAAACTTACTCCTCCCCAAAGAGAGAAGGCAAAGCCTGGGAGGGCAGACCTCCTAGAACTGCACAGGACTGACCCATAGACCGGCGTAAATCAAGCCCCGAAGGCCAAGACGATAGCAGTTTATGGGGTGTAGTATCCATCGGAACAGATACTACACTTTGATCTTGGCCAAAAGGCCGAGAAATCAAACATGTAATGAACATACGCTGTCAGTAGCAGCACCATATCTCTAGTCATAGTAATTGTCAGTCGTCCATTCCATTATCTAGAGATTCAAATTGAGTGACACTCTTAAAATTCTCTACTAAACATGATTTTTAGCCACCATTTTCTATATAAGGTTCGGTTGTTTTGAAAAAAAATATAACAAAAAATGTGGGAAGTAGGGGGGGGGGGTACTATCTTAAATTTTGTTTTTGGGGGGGAGAGTAAAAACAAACAAACAAAAACCTACTCTAAGTACATACTTAAGAGTTTATTTATTTTATTTTTTTTATTACTATTTCGCTATATGTTCGTCCAAACAAATGGAGAGTAGAAAATGCAAAAATAAAAAAAGTGAACAAAACAACAATTTATTTATTATTTATCAGTTATGTGCTACATAGAGTAACTAAGAAGTATTAACTGTAAGGAATCGTCCTGGAACAGGTGGCACTCAACTTTAACACATTAGTCGAACTGGTAATTAAAATAAAACGTGTACTATTTTATTAAATTAAAAGCATTAAATATTTCCTTTGTTTCTAACGGCTTTTAATACATTTCGTGAAGTTACACGTAAAAAATACAAGTAATCAAAATAAATCGAACGTAGAATAAAGTGTGTTTAGGTTATTCGGACTACACTTCTCATCTTGAGTGTTATCATCACAACGTTTCGGACGATGTAACCTCCGGCCTTCTTCTAGTGTATCTCTTCGAACTCGGTAATATTTTTTTTTTTTTGGTAAAAACAAAATTTCCTTTTTGACCTTTTGGCCAAGAAGATCAAAGTGCAGTATCTGTTCCGATGGATCCTACACTCTGGCCTTCGGGCCTGGATTTCGCCAGTCTGAGGTATTGTCCTGTGCAGTTCTAGGAGGTCCACCCTCCCAGGCTTTGCCTTCTCACCCATTGATAAGGGGTTAGTTTATTGCTAATTGCCTGAGGTGCCCCTACCGGGGAATTCCGACGGGGCTCCCCAGGCATTTTTTGCAGGCCAGAGTGCTCTTCCTCCGCAAGGACCCATCGTGCAGTGGATATAGTACTAAGTTAAATTCAGTTCTAAGTGACAGTCATCTGAAGGTTGAAGGTTCAATCCTCGGTGCGGGTGATACAAAGAATTGCGAATTATTGAAGACTTCTCCCAGTCATGGCTGATGGAACGACAGCATGCTATTTCCGTGGATTAAATAAAGGGTTCCGTTCGAAATTCCGTCCAGATTCCCGAGTTCGACAGAAAAATCTCTGATTACGAAGAGATACACCTGAAGAAGGACGGGGGTTACAGCGGACGAAATGGTGTGATGATAACATTCAAGATGAGAAATGTAGTCCGAATAACCAAAATTATACAAATTATCAATCCATATCTCAAAAATCCAGAAAAAAAAAAGTAATTACGAAATGCAATTAAGATACATTATACAAACAAAAAAAAATAAAAAGTCAATGAAACAATTATCGTGCCGTATTTCGAAGTTCACCTTGGTCAAGGTAGAGTTAGGGTTAGCAGAGATCAAACAGCCCCTCCTCCACAATAAATAAATAATGGACATAGTGTTGCCTCGGATGAATGTCTTACAAGGAGGAACCAAAGATTGAAGCTTAGTCCGTTATGTAATTATTAGATGGACCCTCTTTTTGATCCGCAAACTCTAACCCTAACCTGTTTTATCATCTGGTAACCCATTCAAATCATGACCTGTGCGTCACAAGGACACTATCTAAAACAAAAAAACCTGGTTAATTGTCGCTTCCTAGCCAAAACAGTGAATCGTCTGCCATTTTTCTCATTTTTTTCCGACCACACAAATGAGTAAGTAAACCCAAATAAATAGTTGAAAAATTAGTCCAAAACAATATTTCCTTGAAAATAGATTACGGTAAATTTGAAATCGGTCCCCCAAAAAATTTATTTGGGTTTACTTACTCATTTGTGACGTCGGAAAAACGGCAGACGACTCATTGTCCGCCATTTTGGCTGGGAAACGACTAATTAACCAAAATCCTCTTTAGCCTCACTGCGTAAACATTTTAACAAGTTATTGTCTGTCTGTGCGACCTAGAATTTAAGTTTTTTCAATAACGTCTTTTAAAATATTTTCCGGTCAATACCAAAACGATATAAAATTGATGCCAAGAAATGTTAAAAGTATGACCTTGACCTTGATAATGAATAGCTTAATATTTTACTGTTTAAATTTTCTTCTTCTTTCTCTACTTTTTATTTTCCATTTGCGTATTTTGTATTCTTCCCAAATCTTCTGATTTCCCTTCCCTCTCTCCTGACCGAATTTCGACCTAGCTGTTGCACTATTAATTTCATTTTCGATTCTCTTTCTCCCTCGATTCCTATTATTGTTATTTCTCTTCTGCTTTCTGTCGAGTTTTCAGGGTCTGTGACTTGCAATTTATCGAGCCACTTACTAGTAGTGGTTATTTTTCATGGTAGAATTTGTAATATTTGCAAGTACAACTCTTTTGACTGGTCACTTTCAAATTTTGCTCTAACCCTGTCGTCGCTTTTGGGTCTGACTCCAACCCCATTCTTGCTTTTGTACGGTACCTCTGACCCGTCGCCGCTTTGCGTGCCTCCCCTCTGACCCGTCGCCGCTTTGCGTGCCTCCCCTCGGACCCGTCGCCGCTTTGCGTGCCTCCCCCTCGGACCCGTCGCCGCTTTCCGTGCCTCCCCCTCGGGCCCGTCGCCGCTTTCCGTGCCTTCCCTCGGACCCGTCGCCGCTTTCCGTGCCTTCCCTCGGACCCGTCGCCGCTTTCCGTGCCTTCCCTCGGACCCGTCGCCGCTTTCCGTGCCTTCCCTCGGACCCGTCGCCGCTTTCCGTGCCTTCCCTCGGACCCGTCGCCGCTTTCCGTGCCTTCCCTCGGACCCGTCGCCGCTTTCCGTGCCTTCCCTCGGACCCGTCGCCGCTTTCCGTGCCTTCCCTCGGACCCGTCGCCGCTTTCCGTGCCTTCCCTCGGACCCGTCGCCGCTTTCCGTGCCTTCCCTCGGACCCGTCGCCGCTTTCCGTGCCTTCCCTCGGACCCGTCGCCGCTTTCCGTGCCTTCCCTCGGACCCGTCGCCGCTTTCCGTGCCTTCCCTCGGACCCGTCGCCGCTTTCCGTGCCTTCCCTCGGACCCATAATTGTTTTCAAGGCCTGGTTCGAAGTGAGCTGATACAAATAACTGCTTGTCTTTATCACAGTGTACTCGTTATGTGATCCTATGCCGCCTTATATAAGGGGGGGGGGCAATAGGCCCTGTCCATTACAGCATCGATAATCGTTTTATTTCTTTTTTTTTTTTTTTTTTTTTTTTCAAATACTAATTATCAAAGTTACAATTGAATTATCATCTATATATTGATGCAACTCGGACATCAGCATTTCAGATCCAATCGCAACTAAATGTACAGGGATATTAATGCTCGTGTTAAGGATGGCCGTGTGGGGCGGGTGATACAAAGTAAACATTTTGTACTTATCTTCTGTCACCGTATTTTCATATTTATTTTTAACTCCGATCTTTTTTATTCTGTCTGTGCTGCTGTCGAGTTTTCTGTTTCATTTGTAGACAGCCGAAGCACCAGTCTTCCCATGCTGAGTGGGAGATAATCGCTCCTACAATATACGTGGTGTTTCTATTTTAATATCTGTATGTATAAATAGCTATTTTTTTTGCATGTAAAACCAAGGGAGGTAATTCGGTACATATTCAAGCACACGCACACACAAGCAGTAGCTGACTGAAGTGTTAGTATTGCAATGCAGTCAGGACAGAAACTTCACTTGATTTGAAATGACATCTATTATTATTATACTAAATTAGAAGAATACCCGTCCCAGGACTGGTAAAATTAATTCCTGGGAAATAAGTTTTTCACCACTTTTCTGTCCTTTTTATTATGATTAAAATCAAGATATAATTCTACTAAACCTTATGTCTAGAATCCTTATTTCGATTTTGACCAAAATCCATTACATGATTTTGATTGATTTTTCTCTCTTTTCTTTCTTTTTTTCTCTCCTCTCTCCTCTATCTCTCTATCTATCTCTCTGCATCGTTCGAACAAATAGCTTTCTTTCTTTTCGTTTCTTTACGGGTTTTTTTTAAAGAAATATATTTGTATCAAAATGTTAATTTATATTGTGTGTGTATATATATATATATATACATATATATATATATATACAGGGTGGGCCAAAATAAGGGTCCTATCTTTAAATTTGAATAACTTGAATTTGAATAACTTCCACAAAATAAAAGTTAAACTCACCAAACTTTATGTGTGTGTAGACTGACCCTTCCGAGATTTTTTGAAATAAACAAAACAAATTTTAGCCGAAAAACACTTCTTAAAACTTACAAAAACTAAAGTATTGTTTTTTACACTGTTTTGAGTTTTTTAAGCAAAAATAATGTTTTCTAAATGAGGGTACGTTCCTTAGGGCTAATACGGCTCATGCTTGCTTCGGAAGGGGTCCTTTACTTATTCTAAAAAAAAAAAAATAAAAAAAATCAATAAATAAAAAAGTTATGAATTTTTAAAAATAGGACCCTTATTTTTGCCCACCCTGTATATATATAAAGAAGCTTTGAGTCATTTTAAACAAAAGAAAAAAGAAAAAAAAGATATCGCAGACTTAGCATTCGTTGGAAAATTCAAATAAAAAAAAAGGGGGGATTCAAGTATCTAACAGTGAAACAAAAAACAGGGGACCTTAACTTAAGCGTTAAATATTTAAAACGGGGATCATCAGCTGTTTACCATGTAACTGTTTCGGAGATTTAAAAACAGGACAGTTATAATATTCATGGCTCTCCAATGGTACTGATCAAACTACCATTTCCCCAATAATCAAGTGTCGAAATAATTCTGCTTAAAATTTAATAATATATACATAAATAAATAATAACAAGCCGCGCATGCGTGGTCCCTCTCTGTATGTGACTCGATGTGGCGAGTGTAAAATGCAATAAATTTGGGCAATTTGGGGCATTTTTGACCCCCATTGTACCCCCTGGGGTTGCGAACCAGAATTTTTCTGAGGTCAAGGATGCTCATTTTATATCCAGAACAATTGCCTCTACATTTTGGCCAAGTTTCAGAAAAATTGAATGGATGGATCAAACGTTATGGGAGAAAAGGGTCATTTTTTGCCATTTTGGGGGCTTTTGATCCCCTGGGGGGTTAACCAGTTTTTTTTTTCAAAAATCGGAGAATGTCACTTTCTAACCTGACAAAAGTTACAACTTCATGCAAAATTTCAGAGAAATTCAATGGATGGTTGCGGAGAAAAATCCGGACGGACATGCCTCAAAACATAAGTCCCCCGATTTATAAAATCGGGGGACCAATAATAATACTAATATATTACCCTTAAGACTATCGTGTGATATTGTAATTTGCACATCAAACAATAATAATAATACTATCTAAATACTACACCCAAGAACCATTCTGCGATATGGTAGCTAGCTATAAAAATTATATAGGAATGAAATATATATATATATATATATATATATATATATAAATATATATAAGATGGGTCACACATCCTTAAGAAAACGTTTTATGGGGAATTAATCCCAAACCATAATTTTCATTGGTTTTTACAACTTCTTTATTTCTGTACTTCAATGAGTTTTTTTTTTTTTTTACTTCTCTTATTTTACACACAAAAGTAATTTATTCCAATTTAATATTCCTTCCTAGCCATTACGCGTGTTTCATGACAAAATTCGGATAAGCGTATTATTTTCAATTAGTCCAATTTTGTCAATCCTCAAATATTATAAGGACTATAATCTTTTTAAAAATATATATTCTTTGTAAAAACACAAATATATATATGATTCATATATAAGATTCATTCCTAAATGAATTAATCAATCATGAAATTTGGAACACAGCTGTTAGCCATAAGAGTGAGTAATGTGGACTATATTTATTTTATTTTATGTGTTTCTAACGACAAAGCAACGTTTCAGTGCTTGTCTATGAAATACACACGCCAAAACTGAGAGCCGCCTCTTTCCTCACATCCTTTTTGTTATATATATATATATATATATATATACACACACACACATTTGGCTGTCGATTCCTCATATCTGACGTTCATTTTGCTTTCAGCCAAAAAAAAAAAAAAATTTGTTGGCGTTGGTTCAATACCGCATGGGTAACTTGAGATATCTGAGGGAGAAAATCTTCAACATACCCACCCCCACAATTCTGGGGTGGGTGGGTGTGTGTTGGCTGCTGTATTTGAGGTTTAACCTCCTGTTGTTACACTCATGCATCCCCCCCCCCGCCCTGTCGCTCTGGCTGTTTTTATAAGAAAAAGTATTTCTCAATAAATGATAGTGACACATCAATTTGTTTAGTAGATAAACTGTTATCTAAATATATAGTTACTAGCAGGACCTGAGTCTCGACATTGCCCCGGGAAAATTGAGGGACTCAAGAAACTCCTGCTCTCATCCCTGAAGCCCATATCAGTATTTTTATTCTTATTTCTTAGTTTCTTTTAGTATATATTATCAAGCAATTAAAATGTTTTCTTTGCTGTTTATGGATTTTGTTTTCTTACTAATGAGTCACCACTTATCAAGGCCAAAATCCATTCGAGGATAGGAGTTAATAAGATTGTCAGTTTGATGATGACCGATACTACGAGAGGATTGAAATCGATGGGAGGGAGGGGGGCAGGCAGAAGTTGATTACTTATTAAGAGGACGGCACGACAAGTATTTAACATTGGACTTGAAAACAACCATGTTGTAGTTAGCTGGGAAGCAATCCTGCAGTATTGTTTTCCACATGAGAAGTTCTTGGAAAGCAACTCTTTTCTATATATACTATCCTAGTAGAATACTCGTCCCAAGACAGTTATAAGCAATAGCATTCAAACTCCTCGGCCTAACCTTCACAGGTAACACGAATTGGAACAAATACATTGAAGACATTGCCAAGGCTGCCGCAAAGAAGGTTGGCTCCCTCTACCGTGCTAGTAAACTCCTCACACCTGACATTATCCTGTATCTCTACAAAGCCACCATCCGCCCATGCATGGAGTATTGTTGCCACATCTGGGCTGGTGCATCATCTACTAGTCTCTCCCTCCTTGACAAGGTCCAAAAAAGAGTCGCCAACCTAATAGGTCCCTCACTGTCAACCAAGCTCCAGCCCCTGTCCCATCGCCGCAATGCAGCATCCTTATGTTTGTTTTACAAATACTTCGATGGATTATGCTCCGATGAATTGCCTACTCTGGTGCCCCCTCAACGTAAATTCACTAGACCAACTCGACAATCAGCTAAGTCCCATCCATTCACTGTGGAGTTCCCCAGATGCCGGAGAGCCTTCTACTCCAATAGCTTCTTTCCTCGTGCTGCTGACCTCTGGAACTCCCTCCCTGCCCCCCTGTTTCCGACATGCAGATGTTTAAAACTAATGTAAACAGACATCTCGCTGCACAGCTCCCAACTTAGAATGACACCCTAAACTGACTCCCTAATTCTCAGTAGCCCCTTACGTCTACAGTGGCGTCCTGCCTTGTTTGGGGTAAATATCATTAAAAAAAAAAATCAATTGTATTAGTTTTAAATTTTAATGGTTTTTCTTTCTTTGGGAGGAGGTATAGTATGGTTTCGGTGAAACCCCTTAAATGGTAAAAAATAAAATAGATTTAAAGATGGAAAAGAAGGGTTTTCGTGAAGGCAGCGTTGAAAAAGTTCAAGAATGAAGTAAATCCAATAGAAAGATGTTTAGTTCCATATTTAAATCTCCTTTCACTGGACACTGTATCAACGGACATTTACCAACTGGACAGACCCCATATCTTTTTACATGCATATTCTCACTCTCCATTACTTAATATGTTTTCAAATTTTGAATTTTGGCTTTTCCACTGCCAACTTATCTATGTAATTCCTCTAAGATTTTAATCTTTGAAAAGCCTTGGCTTAAGGAAAGAATAATGTTTTTACTGAGTACACCTTGCATTGAAATAAATTTGTCATTCGTACATGTTTATCCCTCTTCTTTCATCTCTCTCTCTCTCATATATATATATATATATATATATATATATATATATATATATATATATATGAAATTAAAAATTGAACAGTGGAAGACCCATAAGCTCAACGTTTCGCCTGATGTGATGTGGGTTTTTTCAAGAGCGGATGAAAAGTGTGCTAAAAATGATAAAAGACGGGAATGTCATAATCTTTTTCTTTTTTCTTTCTTTTATCTTTTGCCCCCTATCTTTTTAGTTTCTTCTTTTTTATATTACTATGTACATTTGAAATTGCAGTTTATTTATACATACATATATGTATTTAAAAAAATATATATATATATATATATATGTATAATTATAAGCTGACATTTTGCACGCTTATTTCTGACACTTTACATATTTGCATATATTTCCCTCCATTCCCCAATTATATGACCTTCCCGTCTTTTATCATTTTTAGCACACTTTTCATCCGCTCTTGAAAAAGCCCACATCACATCGGGCGAAACGTTTGAGTTAATGGGTCTTCCACTGTTCCATTTTTAATTTCATCCCGTCGGATTGTTTTATCCTTTTATCTACCCATATATATATATATATATATAAGTTAAAACACCTGTCTATGTCAGATAATAGGGTATTACTATGATTTTCAAATGTACATCCCAAACATTTGTTTATACAGCTTGACTAAACAGAGTATTGACCTTTTTGTTTTTAATAACTGGTTTAACTCTCAGGGGCAGGTTTATGAGTGCGAGGGGGTCAGGGTAAGATCCTAAAATACCCCCCCCCCCCCCCCCACTTAAACAATCAAAACTGTACTGCTCTCATGTAAAGAAAATACACACATTAATTGAAAAATTTTTATTTTTATCTTTTTCTTCTACCCGTTTTTGGGTAACTGTATTTATCGCTCAACTCCCTCATCTGTTTCGGAATTTTTGAGATAAGGATCGATAATTTGTATAATTTGGACTACTGTTCTCATCTTGGATGTTATTCTCACAACGTTTCAGTTGATGTAAGTCACGTTCGATGTGTACAAGGGATTTCTGATGTGGCTTAGCTATTTAATTCTTAATTCTGTTCCTCTTTTGTAGTTGTTTCTCTTACGTTTTAATGTTTTACGCATTCGGCTTTTATAAATTATTTGCTATATATATATATAAGTATAAAATTGAAGGCTCGTGCTAATTCTTACTTATAATATAGCTTTATATAATTAGCATTTTTTGGATCATTCGAACTACTGTTTTCATCTTGAATGTTATTCTCACAACGTTTCAGTTGATGTGACCTCCGACCGTCTTCAGGTGCGTCTTGTCGAACTCAGGGGAATTTGTACGGAATTTTGAACGGGGGTGGGGGGCTTTATTTAATCCATTGGGGGTAGTTTTCTCTTGTTTCGTCAACCATGACCATGTAGAAGTCTTAAGTAATTCGTAATTCTATTCTTAGTATATCACTCATACTGATGATTGAACCCTCCAGAAGGCTGTCACTTAGAATTGAGTATAACTTGGCACTTATATCCGTTGCGCCATGCTGGTGATACCAGATCAGGCTGCCCTGTGGCTCCCTGAGACGAAATTCACCTACATTGACGTTTTTTTTTTTTTTTTTTTTTTTTTTTGTAAAACTTAATTATGTTCTACAAAACCAAAAACAACAGCCCCTCTCCCTTTCTCCCTCCCCTTTTTTATTTTATTTTTAGAACTTGAAGCATAAATCTTTTACTATAATGACCAGATTCGGCATTAAATAACCCAAAAAGGGTTGATATGTCGTAAAACAAAACTACCAAACCAAAAACGATGATTAAACATTTGAAGATATAAAGAACTTGAAGCATAAAAACTTTTACTATAATGACCAGATTCGGCATTAAATAACCCAAAAAGGGTTGATATGCCGTAAAACAAAACTACCAAACCAAACCGTTGCGCCATGGGTTCCTGTATACAATTCTAGTATGAAGTTTAGGAGCTTCTTGTTACTTTATATTACTATATATTACTACTTGTTCTTGGCCTTTTGGCTAAGATCAAAGTGTAGTATCTGTTCCGATGGATACTGCACCCCATAGACTGGTATTGTCTTGGTCTTCGGGGCTTCATTTACGCCGGTCTATGGGTCTGTCCTGTGCAGTTCTAGGAAGTCCACCCTCCCAGGCTTCGCCTCCCCTCTTTGGGGAGGAGTAAGTTTATTGCTTACTGCCTGAGGCGCCTCTACCGGGTAATGCCGACGGGGCTGCCCAGGCAATTTTTAAACCCCACTTTCCCGACCCAACCTTGAGTTTGGGTCACATCTTACTTGTGGGAGTAAGATAAAAACTGGCCTTGTGCCTAACTTCTGGAGAGGAGTAAATCCATACTACTTACTACATATATATATATATATATCTATATATATATATATCTATATATATATATATATCTATATATATATATATATATATCTATATATATATATATATATATATCTATATATATATATATATATATCTATATATCTATATATATATATATCTATATATATATATATATATATCTATATATCTATATATATATATCTATATATATATATATATATATATCTATATATCTATATATCTATATATATATATCTATATATATATATATCTATATATATATATATATATATATATCTATATATATATATATC
The DNA here is from genome assembly GCA_963556195.1 of Sepiola atlantica. Lineage (NCBI taxonomy): Eukaryota > Metazoa > Mollusca > Cephalopoda > Sepiida > Sepiolidae > Sepiola > Sepiola atlantica. The sequence goes on from OY744552.1 coordinate 12,263,930, forward strand.
TATATATATATATATATATATAGATCTATATATATATTTTTATTTATTTTATACGTACATAAAAGTAATCCATGGACACCTGTTTCTGACTCACAGCCGTCATCAGCATGGCTAACTTACACAGAGATCGAACCTTCGATATTGTTGTTTATAGTCCAGCGTTATAAAATAAATAAAAAATATATATATTAACGATAAATACGTCCTATAAAGTTGAGGGCGACTAATAATGCAATTTTCTGCATCTTAACCACTTAGGAAGCGAGACAAACGAAATAATAGTAGGCAAAAAAAAACAACGAACGCTGCAATCACCAATAAAAATAATTACATAAAAATATATGTTTATTATATATATATATATATATATATATATATATATATATATATAATAAACAACATTTTGCTACATTCCAAAGACCAAGATTTTATTCATCTTACGAATCATTTTTTTCGAAACAAAAACCTTTGGTACAATTACGGACTCGTTTCGTTCACCAGAAGACCAACCGACATTTGTATGTCAATATCGGATCTTTCTTCCATGGACTCATCAGAAAACCAGAAATTTCTCGATAAGAAAAAAAAATACATAACGATATGATGAACAAAAGTCCAAAAAACAAAAAAACTCACGTCGTAACTCTAGCTTCACTTATTTTATCCTTTAGTCCTCACATTCCATTAGCAATGTTTTAGACAAATGGGAAAGAATTGCTGTTTCTTTTTTTTGTCAGAATCTATCAATCACTTATCAATCACTTATCGTTGGCTAGTTTTTTTTTATGTTGAAGTGGTATTTTTCTTTTTTATCTCCTTACATCAAGTGGCTTCATGCCTTGTCTGGAGCGATTTCCCTAAAAAAAAAAAAACCCAAAAAAACAGCGACAACAGATACTTTTTTTGCATTACATCTTCGGGGATCGAGCGATCCCATCTTTTAAAAATAGGTGTAGAGAGTGATAACATACGTACTAAGATGAAATTGCCTTACCGTATTATTATATAGATATTGTGTGTGTCTGTTTCTCTGGCCTATACGTGCCTTTGATGAATACGAATTTAAGTAAAAATGGTACGGGGGGGGGCGAAAGATATAGATGAAAATCTCACAATGAGTTTATCAAATTCTAGGATACAATATACGAAGGGAAAACATTAACAAATTTGTCAAATTAAAAAGAAAATTATATTTACATTTAAAAGTAAGTTCAAGTTGTAGATGGCGACCCTCTGCTAATCACCCCCCCCCCCCATATACAGGATATGAGTGGATTTATGGACGCAAGAGGGGAATCTGTTTGAAAAAAAAAAAAGAAAATCTGACTTCCTACCTCAGAAAAATACAGGGATGTGAGTAGGGGGTGGGACGTAATGGGTGAAAATTTCAGATTCATGCGAGTAGTATTTTTTTGTGTTCATTTATACATAAATAACACTAAACAATCAAACATTTTGAAAATTTTGCAAAATTCTGAAGGTGCAGGCCAAAAAATAGCCGTTAGGGCTCCACGGGACTCAAAATGCATCATTTTTCGGTGAAAAAGTGGTTTCATGTGACATTGCAGGTCCTAAAACATCCTCAAAAGCTATGAATGGATATAGATGGTTAAATCTGATATAGTACTTTAATTTAGGACCATTTTCAGGCTGTGAAAGGATTTTCATGAATGTAAAATAGCCAAAAACTATTGGCCTGCACCTTCTGAATTTTGCAAAATTTTCAAAATGTTTGATTGTTTAGTGTTATTTATGTATAAATGAACACAAAAAAATACTACTCGCATGAATCTGAAATTTTCACCCATTACGTCCCACCCCTAATATGAGTTCTCAACTTTTTAGAGGAATTACGCCTTTTGTTTTTTTAAATCTGGAAAAAGTAGATTTTATGTTTAATGTACTTTTTTTTCATGGTTTTGTTGATGCATGTGCCAACACCAGACCCAGACTTATTTTATCTGCGATCCTGTCACAGCGATACTGTTTATCCATCCCATATGTAGAAATAACTGCCCTTCCGCACACATTGTATGTGTCAGATGTTTGCAATGAAGAGCCTTGATTAGTATTTGTTTCAAACGCTTATAACTTGAAACCCAAGCGTTTTCAGACCTATAAACGCATAGAGAGCATAATACCGAAGTTTTAACATTGATTTTTTTATTTTTATTTATTTTTATTTTTTTTTTATTTTTTTTTTTTTCAAGCACCCCATATTTTTGACAAAATCTATTTTCCCTCCTTTTCCACACAAGCACTCATGAAACGTTGATGTAATCTGCAGTATTTTGACAACTCTGGCACGCTGTGTGCATGTCTGACCTTTGTCAAGCGAAGGGTTGATCAAAATGGTGATCTCTTGCGCTGGTTTCCGCTTGTCTTTTAACCCTTTCAAAAGTAAATTCATTGAAAAATACCAACGTTTTATCCAAAAACAAAGACACCTCTCAACTTTGAAACAACAGTTAAAAATTCCCAAGATGCACTGCGATTGAACAACCTGAATCTCTTTGTAGTATATACCCAAAAAAACATGAAAACGAGATCATTATAGTGTTGGAGACATAGACATTATATATATATATATATATATATAGAAAAGAGGGTAGTGCAGTATTAGTGCAGTTCCAACAAGAGAAAAGCATATATGTAAAGGAGTAAGGCTACCAACATTTGTAAAATGTTTTTTTTCAACATTTATTTATTATTTTGTTATTTTATCATTTTATAATTTTATATAATGCGTTGGTCCGCTATCATCATATATGTAAATCCATTTTTCAAATCGAAAGACATTTCTTCGAATGGATTTACATATATGATGATAGCGGACCACCGCTTGAAACGCATTATATAAAATTATAAAATGATAAAATAATAAATAAATGTTGAAAAAAAACATTTTACAAATGTTGGTAGCCTTACTCCTTTATATATATGTATATATATAATAATAATCCAGGTAAAACATTCACAGGGTATTAATCCAAAGAATTTCAACCGGGTTTATAAAAAAGTGCTCAATATCAAATAGAGCTTTTATATATGATTATTTTTATTTACGCAGACATGTACAAAATCTGCGACACTGGCATGTTGATGTTATCGATCAACAGCTTTTATAAACTGAGATCTCATCAGGCAGAGTTAGAATCCGATCTTAACCTTAGATCATATTTGGAAAGAATGAAATGGAGAAAAAAGAAAAGAAATTTAAAATTTCAAAATTTGGAAAGTCACGTGGTTGGGAACGTTGAGAATCAAAATCAAAAAAATTTAAAAAAATAAATTTAAAAAAAAAAAAAAATATATATATATATATATATATATCACTAGGCATGCTTAAAACCAAGTGTGTCCCACTGGATTGCAAAGTAGATTTTGTTCTCTATCAACGCAAGAAAGAATGCTCTGAGTGGCACCTCCCCAGATGTGGCAGCAGTACCTCCCCATCTTAGGACGTATCTGACTCCTATACCAGTAAAGGATTGTCGGGAGTCAGATACTTTCTAAAGAGATAGAATCATTCAACCTTAGCAACAGATTGGATATAATAAGTCTTCCATTTCAGATCAGTGCTGGGAGATTATCGAAACAATCTGTTCATATTGTGGATTAAATAAAGAGTTCCGTTCAAAATTCCATACAGATTTCTGAAGAAGGTCGGAGGTTACATCAGCTGAAACGTTGTGAGAATCATCCAAATCCTGAGAATAGCAGTCGGAAAAATGCAAATTATCAATATACTCTGAAAAAGAAAAATATATTTTAATGCAGAGAAAAACGCTAAATGAACAGTACAAATGAAGAAAGCCTAGAGGAACGTCGTCTGAAACCTAATAAATATTTCTGCTGGCGAGGACAATAGTCTTACGAGGAAAAAATTGTTTCTTTTCCGAAAGAAATGTGTGGAGCTCTGGCTTTTAAGAAATGTTCGGTTCGACGAAGATTTAATGTGCCTTGTAGGTGTAGCTGGCTTACTATCCAGCGTGCACCGAGAATCGGGGTTGCAAATTCTATAACTGCATTTCCTGTGTTTGCAAGATGGCGGATCCTTTAAAAGGTTGACAGCAAGTTCGAACATAAAATTGTTTTTTTTTTTTTCGTTCTTTCGAAATGATGGGAATTTGATTATTTGTTACTTAAGTGCTCATTGCACCCAAGACATCGCGTTTCGGTGAAAAATGTATCAAATAAACAAACAGAAAAAAATCAAATAAACAAAAACAATATATTTCGAATAAACAAAAAATATATATATCGAATAAACAAAAAATATATATATCGAATAAACAAAAAACAATATATATCAAATAAACAAAAAACAATATATATCAAATAAACAAAAACTATATATATATATCAAATAAACAAACTATATATATATATCAAATAAACAAAAACAATATATATATATATCAAATAAACAAAAACAATATATATATATATCAAATAAACAAAAACAATATATAAAAATATATCAAATAAACAACAATATCAAATAAACAACAATATCAAATAAACAACAATATATATCAAATAAACAAAAAACAATATATAAAAATATATCAAATAAACAACAATATCAAATAAACAACAATATATATCAAATAAACAAAAACAATATATAAAAATATATCAAATAAACAACAATATCAAATAAACAACAATATCAAATAAACAAAATATATCAAATAAACAAAAAATATATCAAATAAACAAAAAATATATCAAATAAACAAAAAATATATATTGTTTTTTTTAATTTGATATATATATTAAATGAACAAAAAACAATATATATCAAATAAACAAAAACAATATATATATATATATATCAAATAAACAACAAAAAAATATATATATATCAAATAAACTAAATATATATATATATATATCAAATAAACAACAAAAATATATATATATATATATCAAATAAACTAAATATATATATATATATCAAATAAACAACAAAAATATATATATATATATATATATATATATATCAAATAAACTATATATATATATATATATATATATATATATCAAATAAACTAAATATATATATATATCAAATAAACTAAAAATATATATATATATCAAATAAACTAAAAATATATATATATATATATATATCAAATAAACTAAAAATATATATATATATATATATATATATCAAATAAACTAAAAATATATATATATATATATATCAAATAAACTAAAAATATATATATATATATATATCAAATAAACTAAAAATATATATATATATATATATATCAAATAAACTAAAAATATATATATATATATATATATCAAATAAACTAAAAAAATATATATATATATATATATCAAATAAACTAAAAACAATATATTTCGAATAAACAAAAAATATATATTTCGAATAAACAAAAAATATATATTTCGAATAAACTAAAAATATATAAAAAAAACATGTTTTGTACACATAGGATACCCCCCCCCCAAAAAAAAAGAAAACAAGATGTTAAATGTGTACATTACAACTGCCCGTTAAGCGATGCTATTTCAAACTTAAGCATGACAGACCAATGAATGCTATTTCAAACTTAGCATTCATTGGTTTGTCATGCTTAAGTTTGAAATAGCATTCATTGGTCTGTCATGCTTAAGTTTGAAATAGCATTCATTGGTCTGTCATGCTTAAGTTTGAAATAGCATTCATTGGTCTGTCATGCTTAAGTTTGAAATAGCATTCATTGGTCTGTCATGCTTAAGTTTGAAATAGCATTCATTGGTCTGTCATGCTTATTTCAAACTTAAGCGTTATGGACAGACAACCTCTAGTAGTAAGTATCCTAACCCCAACCCTATATCTAAAAGCTTTTAATGGTTGCAAAACATAAACGATCGTACCAAATTTATTTCTGTACCTCAATTAGACATCAAAGTATTAGATCAAACCAGCCTAAACAGGAGGCAAAATCCCATTATCCCGAAAGAAAAAAAAAACGTGCAAAATAACAACCAACTTTGACTCGTCATATGAGATTCATTTCAACAGCTAACACATTAGATCTTTTTAATCTAATTTTTTTTATATAGAAATCGCTCCAGACAAAGCATAAAGCCACTTGATGTAAGGAGCTAAAAAAAAAAATACCACTTCAAGGTCAAAAACTAGTCAATGATAAGTGTTAGATGGATAGACTCCGACCCAGAAGACAGCAAGTCTTCCCCCTTTGTCAGAAACACTGTTCATGGAATGAGGACTAAAGGACAAAATAAATGAAGCGAGAGTTACGAGCCTACCGAAAGTAAACCAAAGTTAGTCACTTTCTACTCTCCTAAATATTAATGTAACAGCAAGCAAACTGGAGCAAAGATCTCGGACACGTATTATACTGATAAATATGTGTTTATTTGTGTGCACGTGGCCAACGCTGAACTATAACATCTTTTCACCGTAAAACTCTATTTTTACCAAGCTACTTGCCCCAGAGCCAACGTCTATCACAAGCGGAACAAACGTCCGTTGACTGATTCGAAAAAAAAAAACGCCTCTGGGCAAGCAGGCGGTGTAGAGGCACGACAGTTACCCCGTGCGCATGTCTTCCGGAAGAGGACGGTGCTGAATACAAAATGTCCCCTTCCTGAATTATGACCGGCCAATATGTGAAACTCCTATGTTTGCAATTAATATTGTATTTTAGTTAGAAAAACTAGCTTTTCTCTCCCTTTTAAGGGATGCTTAAAATTAAATTTTTTTTTCTTTTATATTTTCTATTTTTAATACCAGCTGAATTTTGCACTCATTGTTCTGCTTTGATTTTTTTTAATACTTTGTAAATATATCTCTTGAATTTATGGTTGGAACCGTCGACACCTTGGCAAGAAAGGTTAACTATTGGTGTAGGGGTGGAGGTAGACCGACTGAGCTTACAGGTCTTACAACCCTAGCTTGTGAACATACTTGACACCAAGTATGCAAGAAGCAGCCAAGGCAGTGTGGATCTTTGGATCGTAAAACAGGTAAATTCTCCCAGGACGCAAGCCACAGTGGAAAGATTAAGGCTACGGCGTTGGCAGGCGTGAGTCTGTAGCAGTCTGAAATAGGACCTATTTCTTATGCCTGGTGATACCAGATCAGGCTGCCCTGTGGCTCCCTGAGACGAAATTCACCTACATTGACGTTTTTTTTTTTTTTTTTTTTTTTTTTTGTAAAACTTAATTATGTTCTACAAAACCAAAAACAAAAACAACAGCCCCTCTCCCTTTCTCCCTCCCCTTTTTTATTTTTATTTTTCCTACCCTACTCCCGGTCCTGGATATGACCTTAAACTACATCCGATGGTGAGATCCGGCTTACGGACTTTGGGGAATGTGGAGCCTCCTCTTAATTACCATTGCTCCCAGGTCCACCCTGACCCGGAGTGGTAGTACCTGTTAGGGTCCCAACTATGGGTTAAATAGAAACAGATATTAAAAGGGGAAAGAAACAAAAAAGAGAAGAAAACAAGACCAGATTTGGCATTAAATAACCCAAAAAGGGTTGATATGCCGTAAAACAAAACTACCAAACCAAAAACCCTGATTAAACATTTAAAGATATAAAGAACTTGAAGCATAAAAACTTTCACTATAATGACCAGATTCGGCATTAAATAACCCAAAAAGGGTTGATATGCCGTAAAACAAAACTACCTATTTCTTATGCGTCCACTGTGGGCAAGTTGGTTTTAAACTAACCAATCGGCTCATAGGGCGTATTGATTTCAGCTAGTCCCTTGCGGACTATTTGCACCCCTGTTGAACGGTGGAACGGATCGTTAGAGAGACCCTGGCCGTCAACCTAGAAGGAACTCTTCTTCACCTCTCTCTTGCCCCCTCATCCACTGGATTTCCGAGCACCGCACCCCGGGCAGTAAAAGAACTTTGTTTCCTTCCACCGGACACCAGTCCTACCTTTTTCTATGCTATACCCCAACGGTATAGGATACTCAATAAAGATTTGTTTAATGTTAAAAGAAGCGTTGAGTTTTTCCTCGTATGACTACCGTCTACCGTGCTTATACTTATAGTGAGGCTACGACTACTAGTCATAGCTATTATGGTATCGTTTATTTTTTTAAATTTATTTATTGTAACAACGTAAATATTTTATCATTTATAAAATCGGAGGACTTATGTTTTGAGGCATGTCGTCCGTCCGTCTGGATTTTTCTCCGCAACCATCCATTGAATTTCTCTGAAATTTTGCATGAAGTTGTAACTTTGGTCAGGTTAGAAAGTGACATTCTCCGATTTTAAAAAAAAAATCTGGTTAGCCCCCCAGGGGGTCAAAAGGCCCCGAAATGGCAAAAAATGACATTTTTTGCCCTACAACTTTTCATCCATTCATTCAATTTCTCTGAAACTTGGCCAAAATGTGGAGGCAATTGTTCCTAATAGAAAATAAGTATCGCTGACCTTGGAAAAAATCAGGTTCGCGCCCCCAGGGGGTCAAAAGCCCCCAAAATGGTAAAAAATGACCCTTTTCTCCCATAACGTTTGATCCATCCATTCAATTTTTCTGAAACTTGGCCAAAATGTAGAGGCAATTGTTCTGGATATAAAATGAGCATCCTTGACCTCAGAAAACTTCTGGTTCGCGCTCCCAGGGGGTACAATGGGGGGTCAAAAATACCCCAAATTGGCCAAATTTATTGCATTTTACACTCGCCACATCGAGAGGGGGACCACGCACACGCGGCTTGTTGTAGATCTGCTAGTCTCTAAATCCAATGTCAGCAAATTCTTGTCATAAACGTCCCCGTAAGCAATCAAACGCAGTTCATACCATTAATCAATGGTAGTACTCCCATAATGTTCTTCATCCTTGTCTTGCGTCATCCATCAATTGATGGTGAAATATTCACAAACTTCATTCACCATGATGCTCGCCCACTCATTGTGGCCAGAAGCTCCAATCCTCGTGTCCTCCTTCAGAAGAGTCTTGATTGTAATATAAGGCCTTTCAGCCCATCGCTTGACCTAACCCTAACCACAGGAGCACTTTTCCAACACGTTCGTCCTATCGAGATACATGTCCAGCCAGCGCTAAAAGCCGCCAACTACAATACTCCAATAGTGTTCCTAATCTTTTGGCTGGCAATTATTCATCCCATTAACTCTTATCACCGAGTGGTTCTTGGCCTTGATATACTGGTGCTATCACGTCGAGCTTTCTAAAGATACTAACTTCCTGACTTAAGATGCACCAAACATTGATGTTATTGTTTGTTTTTGTTTCCTTTCCCTTTGCAAAACTCAATCGTGTACAAAGCTAAAAACAAAAACAATTTTCCTCTACAAAACCACCTAACCAAACACCATAAATAAATATTTGAAGATACAAAAACTTGAAGCATAAAAACTTTTATCAGGATAACCGGATTTGGCATTAATTAACCTAAAAAGGGTTGATATGTCATAAAAACAAACAAATAAACAAATATTTGCCTTGATAATTGATGACCATGGCCATCTGTATAAAAGGCCAGGCGATTGTGCAACTGCAGTGTTTTACTGGAGGTGATGTGAATTTTTTAAGATAATTGATATAGCAGTTAAAAACGGGGAAAATTTCCCTGTGAGATTAGCTTGATGTTTTTATGTGTTTTACATACCAAATAAGAACCACAATGAGCTAATTACTAAATTTAACAATTATTGACAAATTCCTATAAATGAAGAGACAGGTAACATTGAATAAACAAAGGCAAATGCATATTTCAATGAGTGTTTTTTTTTTTTTTGGTTTTTTTACAATGCGAGATTTTTTAAAAGAATTTGTATTTAATCATGGCCATGGTTAAAATCCTTATAAAAGGATTTATAAATAGGTATTTTATATATATATTTATAAAACACTACATTAAATAATAATCGAGAAACCAGAAAAATATTTCAGGAAAAAGCTGGGAATAGAAACAGGATTGTTAGGCTGACTGCATGAGTGAGTTTACTTATATATATATATATATATATATATATCCGATCTTAACATTAGATCATATTTGGGTTCTTTCCAAATATGATCTAGGGTTAAGATCGGATTCTAACTCTGCCTGATGAGATCTCAGTTTATAATAGCTGTTGATCGATAACATCGACATGCCAGTGTCGCAGATTTTGTACATGTCTGTGTAAATGAAAATAATCATATATAAAAGCTCTATTTGATATTGAGCACTTTTTATAAACCCGGTCGAAATTCTTGGGATTACTACCCTGTGGATGTTTTACCTGGATTATTATATATATATATAATTCATTTGCTTTTGACACCTGAGGATGATTCGACGAAGAATCGAAAACGTTCGTGAAACCTATGGAACATTTATTAATTTTTTTTTTATTTTTAATACAAAGACCATCAGAAAAATTGAAAAAATTAAAAAGGTATAATTTGTGTTATTTTTAATAATGTTTGCATATATATATATATATATATATATATATATATATATATGCATTTTAAAAGTATTTTGGCCGTTATTTTTAACAAGACTTAAACTTTTTCCTTATCTCCTGTTTTTGGGATATGTTTTCCTATTACCATTAAATAAACTATTGCTCTGATGATCAGCAAAGTTAAACTATATTTCTTGACTTTGCTGTGAAACGCGTGTAAGAAAAAGTATTAAATTTGAAAAAAATAAATAAAAAATGTTTTGTGAGACAAAGAAGAAATACAGGTATTCGCTGAAATATGAAAATAAAGAAATTAAAAATAAATGAAACTTATGGTTTTAGATTGATTTTATCGTAGTCATTGGAATGCAACTATAAAGTATATATGCTCTGGAACTTGGTAATACATTGAGCTTGCAATGTGAAACATTTTCATATTTTAAGGAGTATATACTTAAATATATATTTTTTATAAGAACTCACAAATATTATATATATATATATATATATACACATACAATTATATATATATATATATACACATACAATTATATATATATATATATATATACACATACAATTATATATATATATATATATATATATATACACATACAATTATATATATATATATATATATATATATATACACATACAATTATATATATATATATATACACACACATACAATTATATATATATATATATACACATACAATTATATATATATATATATATATACACATACAATTATATATATATGTATATATATATATAATTATTATTTCATGTATACACGTATATTATAAGGTGATATGTTGTGTATAGATTTTAAGTATTTATTTCAACAGTGCTCAATACATGAGTAGAGCTTAGTAGTAAAGTATGAAAATATATTTATAGCAATTAAGCTACACAGAGGCGTCCGCGTTTCATCCGGCAGCGAACTATCAATCGTTTGATGAAAAAATTGGTTTCTTCAACAGATTATCGAGTTTTTTTGGGGTTTTTTCAATAACACATTTTTCTTTTTCTTTTCTTTTTTTTAATGAAAAAATGGTATTCATAAAACTAAGCAACTTTGACTTAAGAAAAAAAAACAGTACAAACCACTGTTTGAATATTTTTTTCAATTAATAATGATAGAAAAATAGTTCAGAATAAAATTCATCAAATGTATTTATATTTGTTTTTTTTATTATTTGATCACCACTTATCAAGGCCAAAAGTCACTCGAGGATAAGCGTTAATGAGACAGTATGATTGTCAGTTGAGAGATTGGGAGTGTTAGCATTGATCAAAGGTATGAATTGTGTTTTATTTACGTATGGGGTGGTTTATAACAAGAATTTGTTGATTTTAGATTGGGGGGGGAAAAAAAACAAATTGTAACCAATAGGGAAGCAGTTCATCGGTAATGTGGTCCCCGGAAGAAGCTTTTGCAAAGAAGCTTTTTCTATAGAAATTCTGCTGGATGTTCGACACTTGGAGCGGGAGAAAGGAAAGTCACTCTCCGTTGTGGTAGCAAGGCAGGTTCTTGCTGTGAATGTCTTACAATTTATGGTACTTATATCGATCTTGACCCAGTTTCCGTGAGTTTCTTGTCAGAAGCGTTCGGCTATCCTACGCAAACGCCCGAGAGATGACGAGCCGATTTGTACCAGACGACAATTTTGATACGGTGCTGCGTCCTATGATTTTAATGTTTTGCTTGTTTTGTTGTTAGGGGTAGGGTTAAAAATATTTATTTGACAACAGTAATTTCGCTCTGTTTTGCTTGTTTTATTTGTTTTGTTGTTTAAAAAATTTCTTGCAACTATAACTAAAATTATAGGACGCAGCAACGTATCAAAATAACAAAAAATATTTATTTGATAACAGTAACTTCGCTATGTTTTGCATGTTTTTTTTTTTTGTTGTTTCTTTTAGAAAATTTATTGAAAATATAACTTACAATCATAGGACGCAGCACCGTATCAAAATTGTCGTCTAATACAAATCGGCTCGTCATCTCAGCCGTTTGCGTAGGATAGCCGAACGCTTCCGACAAGAAACTCGCGAAAACTGGGTCAAAATAGATATAAGTACCAAATTTATGATATAAAATAGGAACCTCAGCTCAAATAAATTTGATGGGTTAAAATCCCCTTTCAGAATAAAATTTTCTCAGAGCAATGAGAGTGAAGTGTTAGCAGCTAAAAAGGTTTCTGCTGACTGACTGGAGATCCTGCCTCTAGTAAAAGACCCCGAATGTTAGGATGTCTTGGCCTGTTATAGTGATGGCCTTGAAATGGAAACGAATGTTGATGGGTAGGATGTGTGTGGGGAAGGGTGAACATGTGCAAAACAGATGGTTGTGTTTTTTTTTTTTAAGATATATATTTGCAATTTGAAAGCTTTCAAAAGAATCAATAAATATAAATGTAATAAAATCTGCCATTTTGTTTTGATGTCACGACAAAATGATTGATTTATGGCGGACGGGAGAAACAATTTTTCAAATGGGAGGAGTTTGAAGGATTTGGTAGGCAGGGGTTAAGGGCGGGTTTTGAATTTCTGAATTAGTTGGTTATTAAAGTAGGGGTTCCCAACCTTATTCTGTTTATGGACTCCCCTGGGAGTTATTTTATAATCCACGGAACCCATATATGCAAATATAATTTTTTTTTTTTTTTTTTTTTTTTAATCAAATATTTATTTCTAGGTTAATTAAAAAAAAAAAAAGTGAATAAATTTCGTTATATTCATAACAAAATGTAAACAAAAATTTCCAATAAGTAAACATAGTAAACAAAACAAAATGAATAAAAAAATTTTTGTGCACCCCTTAATGCTTGTGTGGACCTCGGTTGGGAACTCTGGATTTAAAGGATTTTAGTACTGGAGAAGGGGGGGGGGTAATAATGAAATCGTTATTTGTTTGTAACTTAATTTTTTTCTTTTCTTTTGTAAACAATTTTCCATGTGTGTTGGAGTAGTTTTTTAAGTTTTTAATTTTTTTTTAATTTTTTAATTTTTTTTTTTACGGCTTATCAACCCTTTTCAGGTTATTTAATACCGAATCTAGTCATTTTGGTAAAAGATTTTATGCGTCAAGTTCTTCATATGTTCAAGTATTTATTCTTGGTGTGGTGTTTTGTTGTTTTGTAGAGGAAAAATGTTTTTGTTTTTGGCTTCGCAGAACATGATTGAGTTTTGCAAAGGGAAAGGAAAAAAAAACAATAACATCAATGTTTGGTGCATTTTTGGTCAGGAAGCCGGTATCTTCAGACAGCCTGATCTGGTAGCACCAGATTGTTTGAATGACTCTAATGATAGGGATGTAAGTGATTTAATAAATGATCGGTTAATTAGTTTAGGAGTGGATACTGTAAATACAAATATATGAACATATACACATTAACTTTATGTGTGTATATACATACATATATATATATATATATATATATACAGGGTGTCTCAAAAAAATGTACTCACTCGTAGAATGATGAGAAAACTTTTATTTATGAACATAGAGTGAAATGAAATAGCATCGAATACATGAGACAGATGTAATTGAAGAATCATGTTCAAACTGATGGCCATTATTGTTCAAACAAAGCTGATAACGCGCACCAAGGGATTCGCAAACGTCGCGAAACATGTCATTAGGAATATCACGACAGTGTCTTTCAATTTCCAATTTCAATGCATCAATTGTCCTTGGTTTGTTGCCATAAACTTTGTCTTTTAAGTATCCCCACAAAAAAAAAGTCCATGGGTGTTAGGTCTGGGGAACGCGCAGGGTATTCATTGGGGCCCCTTCGTCCAATCCATGTGTCAGGAAACACTGCATCGAGGTAAGCTCGTACATCGCGATGGTAGTGGGGAGGAGCTCCATCTTGCTGAAAGTAAATATCGCCGTCATCACCAAACCTCTCTGTAATTTGTGGACCAACAAATTCCTGAAGCAAGTCGTCATTCTAAGAGTGAGTACATTTTTTTGAGACACCCTGTATATACATACACACACATATGTAGACATATGTGTGTGTATGTATATATATATATATATATATATATACACACATACACATATATATATATATAAATTAAAAAAACAAAGATAAAGTATTTATCTTTATCAAGATCTTATTTTGATATGAGAATGCTCGATATTATAGTTAGAACATTAATATAAGAAAAATTAAATGATGAAAATAAAATTAGACAATTTACAATATTTATTATTTCATCAAGTGTTCAAGCAAGGAAAATAAAATTTTTAATCTTAATCCATGAATTTTCAAAGATCAGCTCTTTTCAAAAACCAGTAAAATAACAAATTACTGGTTAGCAGAAAATTTGAGAATTTAAACAATTTAAAATAGCAAGTTGTGTGAAATTAAGCGTATACAATTATTTGCTCACGATAGACATTACTTTAGCCGTAGATGACCTAAAAATGGACTTATTTGGTGTAAAACAGGAACCAATCAATGAAAAAGGGGGTTGACATGCCGTAGAACATACAAAGTAAAAGCGATCCATATTCTTTGGAACTGTCTTGAGTGACCCTCAGAGCAATAAAACATACATCACTTGCACATTTTTTTTTTTATACATGATGCGCCGTAGATAAAGAATGTTTGGCGGTATAAATATTCCTCTCTTTTTTTCTTTTTTTTCTTTCTTTTTTTGTTTTATTTATTTATTTATTTTTTTAATTTTTAAAAATTAAAAAAACATTTTTTTAATTTAAAAAAATTTTTTTTTTTTTACAATCCAGCTCTTATGTCGTGGCCAACTTCAAAGCTTTGCGTTACTTCTCCCCCCCCCCCCGTTTTCTCCCCCCCCCCGTTTTCTCCCCCCCCCCTCCTACCCCGACTCCTTGTTTTCATTAAATGATCTATTTCGAAATCTAATTGGCTCAGAAATAAATCAAATTTCTGCTGCAAAATGTGATGGAACATGTAGATAGGGTGAAGGGAGTGGGCAGGTTATAAATAGTTCTGAATTAATCTTGAGGTTGTGGAGTCTTCCACATACATTTTTTAAAAAAATTATTATTCATTGAATATGATTTCTTTTTGATCTTATCAGCAAATGTTCATGAGTTTTTTTTTGTTTTTTTTTGTCTACATTGTTCGTCTTAAATAAATAATTATTTAAAAAGTATTCAAATAGTTTCAACTGCACCATCCCCTACACCGTCTGCCCTCGCTATCTCCCTCTGTCCATCTTTGTCTCTGTTTCTCTCTATTACTGTCCCTCTCTCTGTCCCCCTTTCTCTATCTCTGCCCCCCCCCTCTGTCCATCTTATCCCCATGCCCCATCTTTCTCTCTTACTGACCTTCCCCTCCACTAATTTAGATGAATATGATTCTTCTTTGCGTGTCTTTGAAGCATTTCCTCTGACTAAATCAGATGGCTACTTCGCTCAGAACAGATATTTACAGTAACTTAAAAGGCTCTTCTTCTTTGCGTGTCTTTGAAGCATGTGGTCATACAACAGTTTTCTCACTTTTTCTTTGCATTATTGTTGTACTCTAGAAGATCTTTCAAGCTGCACCGGTTGGGGAGCAGAGGGCACACAAGGCAGTGTTGCATTGTATGGTCCTCCTCTCCACATTTCATGGATGGTTAGGTCAGTTTTGTAGCCCCATCTACTCATAGCAACTTTTGATCGTCGCCCTATTCCCTTTCTTAGGTGGTCGAGTGTTTTCCACTGGAGCCAGGGTGTTTCTGAACCGGAAGGGGGGGGGGGGCTCAGTATGATGTAAATAGTTCATTGCTTAATTCATTTGGTTGTGATATAAAAGTTATCTAAATGAATAAATGCAAAAGTTTTTTTTTTGTTTTTTTTAAATTTATCACTCCTATATTACCATAAAAAATGATTTAAATCAATAATACAGCATAATATTTTGAAACACTATGTATAATACAGATGAAGGATTCAAAGACAGTTCTTTGAATGCCTGATTTGCATAGCAATTTTTAAGACAGTTCAGAATAAATTAATGTTTGGTGTTATTCATTTGTAATTTTATTGTCCTATTTTTACTATATATCTACAATAGAAAAATCTTTCTATGCCTAATTTTCATAACTATTTTGTAAACAGTTCATAATAAATTAATCTTTGGTGTTATTAATATGTAATTTTATCGTCTTATTTTTACTAGATATACAAATATCTAAGTACTGTGGTTAATGTAGTTTCAGAATATATCTGGTTATGTAGAGGCGGAGTTTATCTTGTAGGAGTTTGCGTCATATTTCCAGTGTATGGACGTCCGGTGCAAACGCGGGCCTCACAATGTTATCGTACCATCTTTGGACAGAACAGATACTACATTTTAATCTTAGTCTGAAGGCAAAGAAATGTGTAGTTTAGTTTGACACAACTGCGGCATCAGATGCAATTTTTAACAATTACTTTTTTTGCATCGCATCTTTGGCATTAATTTCATTCCCTGCCACTGACTTCTCTCAGTAGTGGCTACTACTTCTTCTCATTAACCCATCATGTCAACCCAATATTTTCATGTACTTGCATGACATTTTTCTTAAAATTATCATCCTGAGGAAGTCTTACAAATAAAGACGAAACGTTGATGTATACATAAAAAAAACATCTTTTGGTTTTTCCTTTTTCATTTCCCATATATATATATATATATATGTATGTCTCTCACACACACACACGTCAACCCAATATTTTCATGTACTTGAACGACATTTTTCTTAAAATTATCATCCTGAGGAAGTCTTACAAATAAAGACGAAACGTTGATGTATACATAAAAAAAACATCTTTTGTTTTTTTCTTTTTTCATTTCCCATAAATATATATATATATATATATATATATATATCTGTCACACACACACACACACGGAAGTGCAGAGAGTTCCAGACAGTTCAAACAAATGCAGATATATTTTCACCCACTGAAAATATTACGACGACGACGACGCAATATCTCGGTCAGTGTTAATAAATAAAATTGTTTTAAAAAGGCGTCAGATGTCACCGAATCTAAACAAAACTCGCTCTTCCTCTCTCAGGGTGACAAGGTCTTTCCAGCTGCCACCCTGCTAGACAATTATACAACTCTCGCTCTCAGAACTAGGGGGGAAGGGCCGAGATAAAGACAGGCAGAGAGACAAGGTTGGAAGGTCAGACCTTCGAAGAACAATGGTGAGGCAACAGGAAGCTGCTTGCAACCGGAAAAACGGGAACAATTTTACTAAAAGAATTTTGGCAGATCAGAACACACACCTACCATGGACGGGGTGGGTGGGTGTGTGTGTGTGTGGAGGGGGGGGGGCTCAAGCTCAAGCCCCCCCTTTTTGACTTGCCCCCCCCCCCACCCCACACTTTACGGTCATTAATAATGAAGTTATATATGCATGTGTTTAACCGGCCCCCCCCACTTTTTAGGAGAGCCCCCCCACTTTTATAACTGTCCCGCCGGTCCTGCACCCACACCTACAGAATAATAAATGCGGCTTATCTTAATACTGCAGTTTCATGGATCACCAATCATCAGAAGTGTATGAATAAAATCCTGAATGTTCTTATACATAAACATGCAATAATAACCCTGTAAAATTGTCTTTTCCCAACACAAAATGGCAGACAATAAATCGTCTGCAGTTTTCCGACCTCACAAATGAGTAAGTAAACCCAAATAAATTGTTTGGGACTAATTAAAAATTTACCTTAAATTATTTTAAAGGGAATACAGTTGGGGAATTAGTTACGAAACAATTTATTTGGGTTTACTTACTCATTTTTGAGGTCGGAAAAAAAATCTGAAAACTGCAGACGACTTCTTGTCTGCCATTTTGGTTGGCAAAAGACGATTTTACCAATAATCCTTCTATATAATAATACGCTAAGCCAATTTCATGTTTGTACATACGTCATCACCCTCCACCCCTTTTTTAAAAGATGGGATTGTCCGATTGCTGAAGACAATAATTCATCAATATTAGTTTGCCGAGGTCGATCATGACCCTCTGACTGCAGTCTTCATTATTAATGATAATAAAAGTGTCTATTTACTTCTTGCATGGCTATGTACGTTTGAATTCGAATGGATGCCGTGAAGCCATTTTAGTTTTTAAGTTTTATTTGTTTGCACAGTCTACCTCAATTGTTCTACATCATCATATGGCATGTGTTGGACGGCTCTTAGAAATTGACTTCCAAACTAACCTATCTCTGGCCAGGTCTTTATTTGTCCTATCTATCAAGACCATTTTTATCACTTCCTCCCATGTTTTCCTTGGTCTTCCCCTGTGAACTGAATCTGCTACCTCAGTTGTTCTACATCTAACTCAAGAACTCTCATCCATTCTTTAAATGTGACCAAACCAACAGAGTCTTCTGTTCTGCACACATCTTGCTATACTGTCCATATTAAGAGAATAGAAAGTGGACCGTAGATTTACTTTCGGCAGCCTAATAACTCTCGCTTTCCTTATTTTGTCCTTTAGTCCTCATCCAATGAGCAATGTTTCTGACAAAGGGGGAAGAATCGCTGTTTTCTGGGTCAGAATCTATCCCTCTAACACTTATAATTGGCTAGTTTTTGACTCTGAATAGTATTGTTTTTAGCTTCTAACATCAAGTGGCTTCATGTCTTGTCTGGAGCGACTTCCATTTAAAAAAAAAAAATCTTCCTCTGAGGTCATCAGAACTAAGCCTGTCTTTAAGTCTCACATTACACATCCATCATATCATCTTATATCATTTCTCTTCGTGCAATGCCACAAAAATATTTCATACATGTTTAAAGTTTCTGCTTCCTTCGCCAACGGGCAACACTCGAAGCCGTACAAAGCAGCCAGAAAAATGTGAAATATAAATATTTTACACTAATTAACATGTGTTTCAGATATAAATATATCTATCATATACCACCATTTTAAGTATGACACAAGGCCAAAGAAGCATTAGAATTATATATTAATAAGGTGAACTTAATCAGCATGAAATTGCTGCAAACCTCAGGATTTAACTTTCCGATGTTAACCGAATGTCTAATTCATCAATATTATCTTGCCTAGGTCGATCAGGACCCTCTGACAGCAATCTTCGTTATTAATGATAAGTGTCAATTTATTTATTGCATGGCTATGTACATTTGAATTAAAATAGATGCTGTGAATCCATTTTAGTCTTTAAGATTTATTTGTTTGCACATTTTAAAACTTAAGGTAGACAACTCCTATTATATCCTTCAGTGTAAAATGAGTTATCCCCCTTTGCTGATTTCTATTTTTAAGTGATTACTTAAAAATGTTTCATATTAGCAGTTGTTCATGCCGGACTAAGATACAATTTATTTTTAAAATTACTAAGTACTTTATTTTATTGCAAATAACATGGTAGAACAATAACAAATGAAAATGGGCTAGTCAGAAGCAAAGCTTGATTTGTCAGCTATTTGGGTTTGACTTTGAAAATCCGACAAGATAACTTTATATGTTAGATGTGTGTATGCATATCTTTGAGTAAACCTTCAAAAACATTGTGCTATCTCTTTCGAAATTTGAGTAATATATTTTACTAGCAGGGTGACCTGACGTTGCTCGGGATTGAAAGAGGATCACTGCTATGTACTTTTTCACTATGCTTATAACACCGTATTACTTTCTTTGTTTTTACTGCCCCCCCCCCCCTCTCTCTTCCTATTGCATCCTATAATATAGTCGGAAGAAGCTGAAATGTTGGAAAACTCTGATCGGATATACGTATTTGAAGTTTTAAGTATGTTCTGTTCCTTTAGCAGATATTCAGCACATAGAGGGTAACGTGGAGATTCGGGACTGCTTCCATTGTCTTCCCCGATAAACTTTACATAAGAATAGACTTTTAGATTTTATCTAATTCTAGGAGTATTCTCTAACCTTTCTTTGTATAGGGAACACACAAACATCATACATACGCACAGACATTGAGTATATATACAGGGTGGGCCAAAATAAGGTTCCTATCTTTAAATTTGAATAACTTGAATTTGAATAACTTCCACAAAATAAAAGTTAAACTCACCAAACTTTATGTGTGTGTAGTCTGACCCTTCCGAGATTTTTTGAAATAAACAAAACAAATTTTAGCCGAAAAACACTTCTTAAAACTTACAAAAACTAAAGTATTGTTTTTTACACTGTTTTGAGTTTTTTTAAGCAAAAATAATGTTTTCTAAATGAGGGTACGTTCCTTAGGGCTAATACGGCTCATGCTTGCTTCGGAAGGGGTCCTTTACTAATTCTAAAAAAAAAAAAAAAAAAAATCAATAAATAAAAAAGTTATGAATTTTTAAAAATAGGACCCTTATTTTTGCCCACCCTGTATATATATATATATATATATATATATACTTCTTCAGGTATAAGGTCTGTTTGCAGACATCGATGATCATGGCTCTCCATTCCAATTTGAATATTTTGTTTCACCATGATGTTCTTTGCAAAGAGGTTACCTCTAGTGGGTTGCAATAACCTTCTGTAGGGGCAGTGCTCTTACAGAGCAGGAAGTCTTAGCCATTGTACAAAACTCAGTATAATCTGCCTAACACAAAACGAAGGGTTGACCAGTTTCTAAAATCCATTAGATTGCTAAACCCTCCATCCATCACCTGCCTGCCATGACTTCATGTACCTTGATTCGGGGGGGGGGGGGGGTCTAAGTGAGTACTCGACCTTGCCCAAGGGTCTCCCACAGGCTAGCAGAGGGAAGGAGGCGCTTTACTGCTCCTGTTGGTGGAAATGTTTCCACCCCGATTACCATATATATATATATATGTATATATATGTGTGTGTGTATTTTAAAATGAATATGTAATTGCTTACATCAATAAAAAATGAACGTTAACGTTTCTATATTTTATAATTAAGAGATTTTTTTTTTTGTTTTTAAGTTATTCAAAATATTTTAAATTAACCGCTCGTTTTTAAAATAAAAATCAATAACTTTAATTTTAAGATGTGAATTAAATTCATCAAATCGGCAATCGATAAGCCTAAATCAGTTGTATTTTGAATTGGGGTTGCAGAGTCTGACGTTTTGGACGGAGTCTGTATCGAACACAGAAGAATGCTAGGAGTCCGAGTCGGATTTTTTAAATCTCTGAAGACTTAAGAGTCTGAATATTGGAAGACTGTTAACGCTTAAATGCTTTATTTTTTATATTGGTTTGACATCGAAGATACTGATGCAACATCATACTAATACCTACTCACACTTGCCAACAGACTCGTTGCAGATGTGAAACAAGTTGCAGTTTGACACATTTTCGTAGAATGTTATATTAAATAGGCATTTTGTTGGAATGTGTCACATTTGAAAAGAAAAAAAAAGCACGCAGTCAGTTGGATATTTTTGAAGTCTATGAATTGTAGTCGGAGTCAGAATTTTTGGAATCCTAGGAATCAGTTGAACCTCATACTTTCCAACTCTGTAAATATGTACAAATCAGGTTTGCAAAGATTTTAGTATACATTTAAAACAAATGTTTGAATTTGTACCAGGGTTACGGAGTCTGAGTTGGAGTCGTAAGAATGCTAGGAGTCTGAGTTGGAGTCGTAAGAATGCTAGGAGTCTGAGTTGGAGTCGTAAGAATGCTAGGAGTCTGAGTTGGAGTCGTAAGAATGCTAGGAGTCTGAGTTGGAGTCGTAAGAATGCTAGGAGTCTGAGTTGGAGTCGTAAGAATGCTAGGAGTCTGAGTTGGAGTCGTAAGAATGCTAGGAGTCTGAGTTGGAGTCGTAAGAATGCTAGGAGTCTGAGTTGGAGTCGTAAGAATGCTAGGAGTCTGAGTTGGAGTCGTAAGAATGCTAGGAGTCTGAGTTGGACTCGTAAGAATGCTAGGAGTCTGAGTTGGACTCGTAAGAATGCTAGGAGTCTGAGTTGGACTCGTAAGAATGCTAGGAGTCTGAGTTGGATTTTTTTTAATCTCCGAAGAATCAACAAACAGTCTGAATATTGGAAGACTTTAAAATAAGGAGTCAGAATGGGATATTTTTGAATTCTAGGAGTCTGAGTCAGCCCCTTATACCTTTCGACTGCATAACCCTTGTTCCTTACTGCAGATGAGAAACAGACTCTTTCAATAGGTTGCTCAGTCAGGTGACGGTGGCTAAGTGGTTAACGACACGGACTGACAACCTGGGTGTGCCAAATCCATATCCAGTTCGTTCCACAGAAACACTTTCACTGTTGGCAACCTTCATGTGGTCCCTCCTTTAAGTACTCTATTTCTTTCTAGAAAAAATTCTGACTATAAAGATATGGGGGGGGGGCAATGCCAACAATAGAACCATCTGATTCATACGAAATAAATGACATGATCTTATTAACCGATCATTATGAATTTTGGAACAAACCTGCTAGACGTAAAGGTGTGTAATGTGGGCTATATTTGATTTAGTTTCATGCAAAGGGTGAAAAAGAGGAGGAATGAATGGAGCAGTGAGATACCCCTTTTCTAAGCTTGTGTGGCTTTTAGATTCAAAACAATTGGACCATTTTTATTTGTTTCCCTTTTTCTCCCTTTCAGTAAGAGAGACTAATAGCTCACTTGCCAGGCCTGTTTTAAGGGATGCCCTTGGATCATGGCTTTTTTTTTTTTCTCACAAAATTATAATCTGCTTTAATTTTAAGTATTTATCCCGACCAACCCTCCCCAAATCTCCTCATATGCCTGAGATATATCCTACTGTCGTTGTCATGGTAGTTCCTGTATTTATTTAAATAAGATTGACAAGGGGTCTGGGGGTCTGGGGGTCATGTTGAAGAGTGGGTATGTAAAAACTTGTTTCTACCACCAACCAGTTTTCCTCTCTCTCTCTTGTCTTATCTACTTTTTGTGTATCTGTTGATAAGCCTGCCCCCAGCAATCGCAAGCTTGTTTGCGTGCACACATATACAAGATTGGGCTAATTCTTCTTGTCTTCCTAAATCAGTTAAATATGCAAGGTCAGTTTTTTATCATTATCAGCAGCAGCATATTCGGTTTAACATTCGGTTTACATGCTGGTGCTACCGGATCAGACTGTCTGAAGATATCGGCTTCCTGACCCAAAATACACCAAACATTGATGTTTTTTTTTTCTCTTTGCAAAACTCAATCATGTTCTGCAAAATCCAAAACAATAAAAAACAAACAATCTCCCTGACCCCATCCCCCCCTCTACCTCCCCCCCCCCCTTTCACTAAACCAAACACCATGAATAAATACTTGAACATATAAAGAACTTGAAGCATAAAAACTTATACCAAAATGACCGGATTCAGCATTGAATAACCCGAAAAGGGTCAATATGTCGTAAAACAACCATTTTACATACTAGCATGCATTAGATGGCTTTAATAAATTTACTAAATTTAATTAATAAATTTAATTACTAAATTTAATTAATGAATTTACTTCCAAACTAACCTATCTCTGCTAGGTCTTTATTCATCCCTCTCTTTCTCAAGTCCATTTTTCATCACTTTTTCCCATGTTTTCCTTGGCCTTCTTCTGTGAACTGACCTCAACTGTTCTACATCTACTGATCCAAGAACTCTCATCCATCCCTTCAATGTGACCATACCATCAGTCTCCTGTTCAACCAGGGGTTTTTACCCCACCCAATAGACCGGTATTGTCTGGGCCTTTGGGTCTTGATTTACCCCGGTCTATCGGTTGTCCGTCCTGTGCAGTTCTAGGAGGTGCATCCTCCCAGGCTTTGCCTTCTCACCCTTTGAGAAGGGGTTAGTTTATTGCTAATCGCCTGAGGCGCCCCTACCGGGGAATGCCGACGGGGTTGCCCAGGCAATTTTTTTAAATGGCCAGAGTGCTCAAATTCTCGAGCGCTGGTTTTTTCCCACTTTCCCGACCTTGTGGGAAGAAGATAAATAGAATCAGTCTCTTGTTCTGCGCACATCTATACTGTTCAGATTTACTCGTTAATTTTTATCTAATTCAAATTGTAAAATAAAAATCTACGTTTCAAAAGTTTTGAGATAAGGATTGGATAATTTGTACTGTTTGAACTACTATTCTCACCTTGGTTGTTATTTTACGGCCAATGTAACCTCTGACCTTCAGGTGCGTCTTTTCGAACTTGTGAATCTTTACGAGCTGTATATAGACTTACTAATGCAGAACTATATATATATATAGTAAACGCCGTATTACCCGATGATCTGAAAATGAATAAACAAATAAATGTATGACTTACTATTTTGTGCTGAGTTTATTGGACGATTTTAGAAGCAAAGTAAACCCCAATTTCTTTTTTTTTTTTTTTGTGTTAGGATATTCTGTAGAAAATGTTCTGGAAACCATTTCCTCCTTCAATGAAATGTGAACAGAGTTCTTGAAAAACGGCGAACTAAAATGAATATTTTCTAATCAGGCCACATGGGGACACTTACACACGCATACACACTTAAAGATTTATAATAGCATTTAAATCAAATTTCGGAATGAAAGGCCTCTAAAAGAACATGAATTTTATATACATTTCAAGAGGATTTATGGCAATCATAAGTGAGTCTGCATTAAGTCAAGATACAGAAAAAAAAAAATCCCCTATCATCAGTAATGATGCTTCAAAATCCACCGTCATCCACAAGGGTAGCATAAAATAAAACCTTCCATGTAATAAAAGAATCAATATTATTAAGTTCAAGATTTAAGGAATCCAAATTGTGTGGTAAAAGTCTGCGTAACAAAGGAAAAATTTGGTGACTTCTTCCATCGGTTTTTAAAACTTAAAATTTCACACGCCAATTTTGGAATTGATTTGAGAAGTTGACTATAAACGATTTCTTCTTTAACGAATTTAACTTTAACCATGTAAAATTAGTTTTATATCATTTCTTAAAAACTAGAAGTATACCCGTCCCAGGATGGGTAAAATTCATCGAACGGAACAGTTCTGCATCACTTATGTCCCTTTATAAAGATTAAAATCAAAATATAATGATACTAAACCTTATGTCTAGAATCCTTATTTCAATTCTGATCAAAATCTCTAACATGATTTTGATTCTAGAAAAATTCTAATATTTAAGGGGACTTTATAAGAAATTAAAATTCAGAGAATCTTGCTTAATTGGTGGCTAATGACTATGTATCAAATTCAATGTAGATCTGAAATATTTGATGTGGGGAATATTTATTTGTGTCTTAATACCTATTGTTACAATTTCACAAAAATCTGAGTTTTCATGAAATGCTTCGACCTTTTTTCTTTTTTGTTATCTCCGTTTGCATAAAACTAAACTGAACTAAATATAGCCCACATCCCCCATCATTATGCTTCCAAGCAGCTGTTTCAAGATTCATAATGATTGGTTAATTAGTTTAGAAGTAAATCAAGTGCTACCCTTTTTGGGTTATTTAATGCTGAATCCGGTCATTTTGGCAAGAAATGTTATGCTTAAAGTTTTTTATGTTCAAGTATTTATTCATGGTGTTTGGTCGAGCGAAAAAGGGGGAGGGGAGGGAAAAATGGAGGGGAGGAGGAGGAGGAGAAATTATTGTTTTGGATTTTGCAGAACATGATTGAGTTTTGCAAAGAGAAAAAAAAAACAATAAAATATCAATGTTTGGTGCATTTTGGGTCAGGAAGCCGATATCTTCAGACAGCCTGATCTGGTAGCACCAGTTATTTGTTTTATTTATTTAACTGTGATTAAAATGTATTCAACAACAACAAATAATATTTAATTAATAAAATGTCTTTTTTTTGCAAAAACCAATATGCAAATATCAGGAAGTTTCATCAGAAATTATTCATTTTCCCTCTTTTTTTTCTTTTTTTCAATTTTTTCTCTTTTTTTTTCTCATTTTTTTTTTCTTTTTTTCAATTCTTTCTTTTTTTTCAATTTTTATTTTCTTTTTTTCAATTTTTATTTTCTTCTTTTCAATTTTTATTTTCTTCTTTTCAATTTTTATTTTCTTCTTTTCAATTTTTATTTTCTTCTTTTCAATTTTTATTTTCTTCTTTTCAATTTTTATTTTCTTTTCAATTTTTTTTATTTTTTTCAATTTTTTTATTTTTTTAAATTAAAAATTTTTATTTATTTTTTTATTTTTTTACTTTGTTGAATAAATGTGAAAGCTTTTGTGTTGATCCAAACATTGTACTAAAGAAGTTGTTTATACGTTATGAGTACTATCCCTACCAAGGTATGTGCTCATTTACCCTCCTACTATATAGTTGCGAGACAACAACTGTGTATCTCCCACTCTTGTGTGTAACTACAGATCCATATTCGTCCTCTCATCCATAACCGACTGTTGACGTGTGTATCCTCTCAACCATAACCGACTGTAGATTTGTATTTCCCAGGTCCGTGTGCACCTGTACCACAACATAGACACAGTTTCATTTGTTTTTAAGTGACATTGGATATTTGTCCATGATAAATATCTATGTCACTGAACTAACTATATATAACTATATATATATATATATATATATAGTCTTTCTGAACCTTTTTCTTATGGATTTTATAGCTGGGCCATTAATGTCTCTTGACACACGCGTAAGCCAACCCAATGTATTAAAATGTGGTGTTTTAGAATTTGTTCTCCGTTTGAAATTTATTTTTTCTGAAACAAATAAAAATACATATATATATATATATATATATATATATTAATACAAATGTTGTTAAAAACAACAGAACTCTTCTGTTTTGTTAGTCCTTTTTTATTTTTTCAATTCGTCGAATAATTTTTTTTTATGTTGACATCGAATGAATTAATAAATGAACCGTATGTTACACGAACGTTTTCTACTCCTTCTGGAATCATCATCAGGTGTTTGATGGTATGAAAGTGTAAAAAATGACTAAATTCCAGCTCAATCCACAAACGCCTACAAATGCACAATTACCCTCGATCAGAATTAAGACACATTTTAGTAAGTAACACCAAAATAATACATTCTGAGACAAACTTTAAAAAATTAAAAATACTTGAGGCCTTATATATTAAAGCACAACAATCTAAAATTAATAATATAGCATACGAGACCAGCAAAACCATTTTAAAATGCTTATCATAGTTTAGTGACACCACCGGTGTCGCTCAATTCAAATTATAAAAATAGGGACATTCTATTAAATTAATTATTACCTATCTCCCCTTTTTTCCTTCTCCATAATTATTCCAACAAACTAAAATAAAGCAGCTATTACTTTAAAAAAATAAATAAATAAAAAAATACATAAATGAATTAAAGATTCAATTCATCCGTCTCATTTCATTTAATGTAGACGTTCGTTTTTGCGTTCACGGCTTGCCGTAGTATTTTAAAAACTTCCATTCTTTCTCCCGCTTTTAGTCATTTTTTACCATTTTATACCATCAACACTTCTATTAATGAAAAAATGCTGCCTAAATACACACAATATATATATTTATATATGTCTTTTTTATGGAAGTCGCTTCAGACTATGCATGAAGCCACTTGATGTAAGGAGCTAAAAAGAACGAAAGATGATTAATTTGCATAACAAAAAAGGCGGAGGAAGGTAGAATTACTTCAAAACAGGGTAGTCTTTTAATCGTTGGGGATAATTTCAGAGGCGAAATAATCGAACTTAAAGCCGAAACATTAGCATGACAGTGACGGACTCAGTCATCTACATCGGAAATACCTCGAGGGACACACATTCATACACAACATGGCACTTGAGAATACTCCGACGACACTTAACGAGTGCCGATGGAGAAGCCTCTGAAGGAGCTACCCCTGAGTTCGGTCCCTGTACTATCACCCCGGGAAAGTGCCGACCAGAAAATTACTATGACCTTAGCCCCTACCAAGGATACTTAACTACCTTCATTATTTGTCAGTTATCAGACAAATCAACTCTGCAAGAGACCCCACCAGCGTTCGATGATATTGCATTGTTACGTTTTAATCCTGTGCCATGCATGAACACATGGAAGTTTCTACTCATACCTGGTGTGGTCCTTCTAGACTGGGGGGAACACCACCTGCAAATATGTCATTTCATACCTCGCAAAAGGACTAAGTCAAGACAACACATTAGAAAACAGAGGTTTGTTCTGCTTGATCTTTATTCCAAATTACAGACAGAGATCGATAATTAGTATTCAATCATATCTTATCAGAACATTCTAAAAAAATATATTCACACGTTTAGTGCTCCCATCGAACTGTCGACTTCCCTCATTTACCTTCACCTTGAGCCATGTGACGTTGTGGTGGACGAGACGCAATCCGAAAATATCCCGACATTTAGCGAGTGCCAATGGAGAAGCCTCTCAAGCAGCTAGCCCTGAGTTTGGTCTCCTATACTATGACCTGGGGAAAATGTCGACCAAGGATACTTGACTAACTTTATTATCTGTCAATTGTTAGACAAACCAAGCCTGAAAGAGAACCCACCACTAGTGTTCAATCCCTTGGACTCTAAACAGGCTAAGCCCTTCAAGAGTTTTCACTTTTCAGATTCAAGGATACTATTATGTGACTCTAGGGCAGGGGTGGGCAACCTTTTCAGAGTGAGGGTCAGATTTGACTTTTGGAAGCCTCAATAGTAAAAGAAACAAAATCCCACACTCTATTGCAAAGTAGGTTTTTGATAACCGTGTCTACCGTCTTTTATACTAGTTTATTCCTGTCTGGTGGTATTGTCCTCTAAACACTTCATGATATTGCTGTTGTCACCAAGGCGTTAGTCTAAATCAGGGGTGGCCAACCTTTTCAGAGTGAGGGCCAGATGAGACTTTTGGAAGGAGATCGCGGGCCGGAGTGAAAAACGAAATCTCAGAATTACTATATTTTGTTTACATGAATAAATTACACAAAAATTGCATTGAACACTCTACAAATCTGATATTTTTTCTCAAGAGACTTCTGTATGTGATGTTATAAAAGGCGCCGACGAAGAGCCATTTTGAAATCATAAAAAATAATGACGGGGGGGGGGGGAAGTAGCAAGTTAATCCAGCATTCGTTTTGACACACCTCACATAGGTTCTATCCTCATCTCTCGTTTCCTTTTTGCCTCTCTCTTTCTATTATTATCTCAGGCCAAGGATTTGAAATTAATAGTTAAAGACAAATGAAATATACATGCATCATCACTCGCTGATATTTATACATTTTTATCCCACTGTAAATCTTAATTGAAACCTACTTTTATGTCTATGTCACAAAATGATATGAGTTTTACTGGGAGGTCCGCGGGCCGGATTGCAATAATAAAGCATAGCAGGGTGGCGGGCCGGACGCTAACCCGGCCCGCGGGCCACATCCGGCCCAGAGGCTGAATGTGGCCCGCGGGCCGGAGGTTGCCTGCCCCTGGTGTAAACTCACCGACATATGGAAACCTATTAAAAGGTGACGTCATGGATAGAAAAAAAATCAATTGTTTTGCAAACAATTTATTTAATTAATCTTTATGATTAAATTGAATGAATAAACTTATCTGATCATTTATGATTAAGTTTTTTTTTTTTTTCTAATTGTGACGATTCGTCATTTTGGTAATCAATAAGCAAATATATAGAACAAAAAATCCCACGTACGTAAACGGAAATATTCTTTCGCTGTTCCCGTTGTTGGATATGACTTAGTAGTGATTTTATCGAGTTCAAATCCAGCTTGATCCAGTGCATTCATTTCTACTGCAATGTCTTTATATATCCGTAGTGCCATGTTTCATGCGAGTGAATGGTGAGCGCTAACTAGCTCAGTCTTTCTCAGGATGCAAAGGAATGTGCATTTCTTGGCCTTTTGGCCAAGATCAAAGTGTAGTATCTGTTCCGATGGATACTACACCCCATAGAACGGTATTGTCTTGGCCTTCGGGGCTTGATTTCCGCCGATCTATGGAACGGTCCTGTGCAGTTCTAGGTGGTCCACCCTCCCAGGCTTAGCCTCCGCTCTTTGGTGAGGAGTAAGTTTATTGCTTACTGCCTGAGGCACTCCTACCGGAGAATGCCGACGGGGCTGCCCAGTCAATTTTTAATGGTCAGAGTGGTCACCTTCTCGGGTGCTGGCTTTTCAATTCCTACTTTCCCGACTCGACCTTGGGTCACATCTTAACTTGTGGGAGTAAGGTAAAACTGGCCTTGTACCTAACCTCCTGGAGAGGAGGTAAATAAATACTTGGCCTTTTGGCCAAAATCAAAGTGTAGTATCTGTTCCGATGGATACTGCACCCCATAGACCGGTATCGTCTTGGCCTTCGGGTCTTGATTTACACTGGTCTATGGGTCTGTCCTGTGCAGTTCTAGGAGGTCCACCCTCCCAGGCTTTGCCTTCTCACTCTTTGAGAAGGGGTTAGTTTTATTGCTAATCACTTGAGGCGCCCCTACCGGAGAATGCCGACGGGGCTGCACAGGCAACTTTTAAAGTACTCTTCCTCTGGAGTGCTAGCTTCTCAATTCCCACTTTCTGACCTTGTGTCACATTCTACTCTGTGGTAGGTAGATAAATAAGGCAAAGGAATGACACGGCTATCGTTTGGTGGATTTGTGGTGTGCACCTCGACACGACCGTTAGTTCTGACCCATAGAGAGGTTGAAGATGCTTAAACTGCAGTCAGCTCTGACTGCATTGAATAGGAAGTTGTGGTTCAGGCAGCATTTACAAAAGGTGACATGACAACCTTCTTTAGCAGTTGCTAACTTAGACACAGAAGAGAGATGGGGGGTGGGAGAACTTTATTAGAATGCAGTATTTAATGGAGAAATGATCTAAGTGGCCTAGATTTTTTTTTTTTTTTTTTTTTTTTTAATGAAAATCGCTCCAGACAAGGCATAAAGCCACTTCACGTAAGGAACTTTAAAAAAAAAAATAAAATAAATAAAAAATATTACGTCAAGGTCAAAAACTAGGCAACGATAAGTGTTAGTGATAGATTCTGACCCAGAAAACAGCAATTCTTCCCCCTTTGTCAGAAACATCGCTCATGGAATGTGAGGACTAAAGGACAAAATAAGGGAAGCAAGAGTTACTTAGTGTCGATCATGATAAATTGTTGGGCAAGGAAGAGCATCCTCTGTAAAACTTTTGCTCCAAAACTTTCATGGATATTTCTGTTTGCAGCTAGCCAGCTACCTGGACGGGGCCCACCAGTGTGGATGATGCCCCTCGAAGCTGCACGTTAATATAAAAAGGATCCGATAAAGAAAGAAAGATGAGTAATCATGCTTTGTTCATTCCATTAATCATTTTCAATCCTCTCATAATATTCTTCATCATCTCATTAATCCTTATCCTTGAGTGGCTTTTGGCTTTAATAAGCGGTGAGTCATTAGCAAAAGAAAACAAAAAAAATAAATATGTTGAACCAGATGACTCGGTCCTTAAAGACAATTTATTGCTTCTTCAATAATAGGCAGATCTTTTGGGGAACAGGAATGACTTCCTAAAAGCTATAATTAATTTTGGTTTATCAGATTATACCTTCATGTAAAAGAAAAAAATCAAAAAAAAAATCACCCCCCCCCCACCTAAAAAAAAAAATCACCCCCCCCTCCAAAAAATCCCCCCCCCCACCTCCCAAAAAAAAACTGACATGACTTATCTCCCCTTTTCACTGGATGAAAACAAATTTGGGTTAAGTGATTGATAATCAACAGCAATCATTTCATTAAAATCTTCCGCATTTCTTAAGTAATTGCTTTTCGATTTCTTTTTCATTTCTTGCGATTTACATACAAAAAAAGGTGCTTGTACAGAGAAGCGTCCGTATAAAATTATCAATACCACACACACACAAAAAAACTATTATATACTTACGCAGCAGATTTAAATAAGTATCCTCACCAAAAAGTAGGATAAATTATCGAGTAGAACTTTAATTATAAGCAAAATTAATTTTTCAGGAACAGTCAATGGGCACATTCAAAGGCGGCCATCTTAAACTAATGAGAGTCATAATCAGGGGAGGTAAGCACGTTTGCCATGATTTCAAAGACGGATACCTTCGAACATGTCGATTGACTGTTCGCGAAAAATGGATTTTGCTTTTTATTAAAGTTCTACGCGATAATTTTCCCTACTTTTTGGTGACGATACTTATTTAAATCTGCTGCGTAAGTATATAATACTGTTTTTTTTTTGTGTGTGGTATTGATAATTTTATACGGACGCTTCTCTGTACAAGTACCAAAAAAAGTGTATTCTTAGGATGCGTCATTCGATCTGCGTTTTGCAATCAAAATGCTATTTAAAACTTATGTTGTTCAATAATAACGAGCCGTGCGTGCGTGGTCCCCTTCTGTATGTGACTCGATGTGGCGAGTGTAAAATGTAATAAATTTGGGTAATTTTGGGCATTTTTTACCCCCCCCCCCCGGGGGCGCGAAGCAGAATTTTTCTGAGGTCAGGGATGCTCATTTTATATCCAGAACAATTGCTTCTACATTTTGGCCAAGTTTCAGAAAAATTGAATGGATGGATCAAACGTTATGGGAGAAAAGGGTCATTTTTTTGCCAGTTTGGGGGCTTTTGACCACCTGGGGGCGCGAACCAGATTTTTTCCAAGGTCAGCGATACTTATTTTCTATTAGGAACAATTGCCTCCATATTTTGGCCAAGTTTAAGAGAAATTGAATGGATGGATGAAAAGTTATGGGGCAAAAAATGTCATTTTTTGCCATTTCGGGGCCTTTTGACCCCCTGGGGGGCTAACCAGATTTTTGTTCAAAAATCGGAGAATGTCACTTTCTAACCTGACAAAAGTTACAACTTCATGCAAAATTTCAGAGAAATTCAATGGATGGTTGCAGAGAAAAATCCGGACGGACGGACGGACGGACGGACAGACGGAAATGCCTCCAAACATAGGTCTCCTGATTTTATAAATCGGGGGACCAATTATGATAAGTAGAAAATCCTTGAAGAAGCAGCAAGAGCAACCTACCGTTTTTCTGATGTTGTTCAATAGTAATGATAGGTTGAAAAAAATTATTATAATTATTGATGACTTAAGGGCGACAGACCAACAAAAAAAAAAGACTCGTAAAGATTAGAAAATGAATAAAACGTTTTAAAATTTTTAAAAAAATGTTTGTTGCTATCATATCCTGCCGACTCCTCAGACTCCGATGTCAGCCCACTCCCGTTCCGTTGTTCCACACACACACACACATGAAACTCTCACCCTAACCCTAACTCCCGTTGCTCCACACACACACAAAAAAAAAACAACTGAGAAATGTCAGACAAAAAAAAAATTGCAGATAGAAAAGACAAGGAAATTAGTCATTTATCTGCAATTAGAAATTTGTGAACGAGAATATCCTCCCCGACGCCTCCATTAACAATTTACCCGGCTTTCAAAGAGTAGATTTAA